>VZDJ01007753.1:28773778-29373778 GCA_008694505.1 Cyanoderma ruficeps
CCAAAACACACAATCAATATATTCTTACTACTAGTAATGAATCTGAAAATTCATTCAGTGATCACATTTCAAATTTACCATTATCACCTAGTTCATATAGATTTTTCCTACAGTCAAAATCACCTTTTTTCATTGCTGGGCCCACTTTCCCTATTACTTAGGGTATGGAACAAGTCTTGACTTCACACTATTGGATATGCTGACCTTCAATGCCTCTTTTTCCCCACAGAAAAATTTTCAATTCTGTTTGACATGGGAAGAACTTAACAAGGTCTCTATAGTCCTCACATACATAAAAACCTTCTATCAAAATTGAGTTCTTGTGACCTGAGCCTTCCAAGATAACAATAGAGACTCTGATATTTGTGGAACAAAGATTTTCTTTTCCCAATTTGTGTACCTTGAGTCTTGCGTTCAAAGATAAAAGCATTGTTTTATCAAAAGCTGAGTCCACCAAAAGCCATGGCCTTATGCAATATGTATGTACAATAAACACATTCCATGGTGTATGACATTAAAGACTTAGAAATATTGAAGTATGCATTAGCAATCTAAATAAATATAGGTCAGCTGGATCTGAGCTACATCTGCATCTTGCAAAGGTTACAAGTGAATGTCACCTTAACTACATCTGCATTGCATTAAAGTAAAACCTCCCAATTTTTGAATGAAGAAACAGAGGTAAATCATTCAGATTTAAAGTAGCTCCTGCAGGGCAAGATTGTCATAAAAACTGGGTCACAAGATCTGTGAGCTGGCCAATGGCAGAATTTCGTCTAAAAATAATAAATGGATAGATGTACCAAAAAAAATACTCTTGAATTCTAATTAAAGGCTAATTTTGTATACTACCAAAAACTTTGGCAGAAGGCCCAATTGACAAAGCAAGAAAGCAGCTAATGAATTAAAATTAAAAAAAATTTCCAAAAAGCAGAAACAAGAACAGACAGCAAAGCAGGACTATAAAGAATTCCTTAGGCAGTCAGGGATGGTGTCAGTAAAGACAGAGCCCACTTAAAGCTCAAGCTGCCCAGGGCATAAAAGGTAAAAGAATCCTGTAAGCAGCCTAGTAGCAAACTGAGGATCAAAGAAAATGTGAAACTGGTGTTTAGCAAGGAAACACTGTAAGATTTTTTTTGCCTCGGTCTACAAAACATTTCCATACCTTCATACACACCTACAGTTTGAGGAATGAGGAAACACAAAAGTAAAAGAATTAAGGACTATTTAGAGACATTGGGTATATTCATGGCTACAGAGATAGATGGGCCGCACAGAAGGATGATTAAAACCTGGGTGATATGATTGTGAAACTACATGATCATAAGCATATGTGATAATTATAAGCACATGTGATGATCCAGGGAAGTCCATGGAAAGGGGCTAAATATTGCAGCCATCTTTAAGAAGGCTGCAGAGGATCTGAGGAGATAAATGCTGGCCAGCTTCAACTCAGTCCCTAGAAAGACCATACAGCACAATTCTTGAATATCCATTTCAAAACAACTGAAGGACAAAAAGGCAGTGAGGCAACATGTGGATTTATAAAGGGCAGATCAGCACTGATAATTTGCTTTCTCTAATGAAATTAGTGAATAAGACATGTACCCCACAGTGACTCCATGCATCAAAGCCACCAGTTTTATCATTGTAAGAACTTCTCTCATTATGTCTACAAGTCACAAGTACCATGCCTCAGCTGCAAAAACACCTGTGGCTGCTCCAACCTTCCAAAATCATTTGTTTCTCTTTCCTGGTACTTTGAACCTCCTGCCTCAGGTTTGCTTCTTTTCACAGAACCATAAAATGGGTAAGATTGGAAGGGAACACAGTGGGTCATCTGGGCCAATCTCCCTGGTCAAGCAGGGTCATCCTAGAGCACATGGCACAGGATTTGTGTCTACAGGGTTCTTGAATATCTCCAGTGAGGGATACTCCACACCCTCTCTGGGCAATCTGTTACACGGCTCAGTCACCCACACAGTAAAAAAGTTCTTCCTCATGTTCAGGTGGAAGTTCCTGTGCATGGCTTTCTGCCCATTGCCTCCTGTCCTATTGCTCAGCACCACAAAGAGCCCAGATCCATTGTTTTGACACCCTCCCAGGGGTATCAGCTGCTCCTCCCAAATTTATGTCCTTGGTGATCTTGGTGAGAAGGCATCTGCCCCTTCATCCAAGTCATGCATGAAGGAGTTAAACAGTACAGGGCCCAGTATTGAACCCTGGGGGACACCAAGGTTGGTGACAGGTCTCCAACCAGACTCTAATGTTTCCTGTTTCGTGCCATAAGGCAGTCCCCAGATGAGTATTCTGTAGAGATGCTGAACTGTACGAGACATAAGACAGTGATTAGGTGTGACGGGCCTCTTGTTCTGTGAACTAATAATTCTTGATGTATTCCACAGGGTTTTGTTCCCAAAAATGAACCTGAAGTTATCAGAAGTGTTCAATCAATCCTAAAAATCCTAACTTAAGAAGTTTTCTTCTGGTCGTTTTACACCTTCTAGATAATTGTCTTCTTATATTAGTTCCAGTTAAGTAAACATTTTGGGCAAGACTGTGACCAGGCCCTAGACAAAACATATCTCATTTCCTTTAGTCAATCACTGCGTGTCTTCATCTTTTCACAGATATAAAAAAGAAAAATATGCATGTGAATCAGTGTCTGTGTATTCTGTTTCTTCTTGTTTTGTATACGTGTAAGAAGATGAGGATGAAAGCAGGATCACTGTGCTGAACTCCCTCTAATGTTTATTTGCAGACATCTTAAAAGTTCACCTTTTTTAAAAAATATGCTATGTTACACCTAAGGGAGTTTCAATTTTAGACCTTTTTTTGTAACTCTTTTTATATTATTTCTTAATATAGCATCAAAAAATTTTATGACAGGTTGTTTACTTTAGAGTGTTGTCATTTTCATCATAAAAGTTCAAACTGAAAATATAAATAGAGAAAGAAAATATTGCTGTGTTTTTCTAAGTGAAGGTGAATTAAACTGAAATTCTACACTGGACCCACGTTTTTATGGAGCTGTCCTGGTTTCAGCTGGGATAAAGTTACATTTCTTAGTAGATGGTACAGTGTTGTGTTTTGCATTCAATATGAGAATAAATCATGTGTTTGATAGCACACTGAATGATTTAGATGTTGATAAGTAGTGCTTAGCAAAAGTCATGGACATTTCCGAGTGCACAACAAGCCAGGAGGGAGCACAGCCAAGACAGCTGACTGAACTGGCCAAAGTGATATTCCATACCATATATATATGGTATATAAACTGAGGGAGATTGGCCAGGAGCTGCCGATTGGTCCTCAGGGATGGACTGGACATCAGTCAGCAGGAGGTGAGCAACTGCACTGTGCATCACTTTTGTTCTTGGGGTTTATTCCTTTCTCTCCTTCTCCTTTTCAAGACTATTATTATTGTTACTGGTTAAAGGAAGATGTTGTCTTGTGAGGCAAATACCAGTATTTAATGCTAAATAAAGAAAGATAAGCCCTGCCATTTGCATTCCATGTTTTTGTAGGACTGCAGGAGCAGGGCAACTTTAGGTTTTTTTTTTTTTTTTAAATTATTAAACTGTTCTTATCTCAAACCATGGGTTCTACCTTTTTCTAATTCTCCCCCCTGTCCCACCAGAGCCAGGGTGGGCAGTGAGCAAGCCACTAAATGGCACTTAGTTACTGACTGGAGATGAACCTCAACAGGATGTAAAAGAGGAACAATCAAAGACACTTAATTACACCACTAATTAACTGGAATCAGAATCAGACCAGAAGCTTCATGTATGTACTGCCGTCTGGAGGTTTGCTAAAGGTAATGCAGTGATGGAAATACCACTCACTGGGAAGCTGCAAATCCATACTACTATTTTCTCTGCAGTTGGCCTGCTACTGCAATCCTACAAAAACATGGAATAGCAGCCAGAGTGTGATGGAAAGCGCTTATCTGTTAGCATTAAGTACTGACACTTATCTCAGAAGAGAACATTTTCTTTTAACCAAAGCTCTGATCCTGCAGGAGATTAGCACACACATTTGATCCATACACAGAGCAAAGCAACCACTTATTCCATTGGGATCAAAGCTGCAAATCAAATTATTCCATTCCTTTGTGAGACTGGAGGCAGAAGCTGTAAAACTATTCTTTGCTTCTTGCAAGAACATGGGAACTGTTAATTGCAATGGGCAACACAGTATTTCAAGTATTACATCTTTTTGATAGTTCTATCAGCAGATGAAATGGTTGCATCTAAGATTAAGAAGTTGCAGAAATCTGACTAAAACAAATGTCCTATTTATTCTGTTCAATTTAATTCCAAGTTATTTCAAGCTCTGCTTTGAATGGCATTATATCATACATTACCAAACATATCAACTCAAAAAATAAATCCAGACTTATTTATATACATAACTTAACTAGGACAAAGTATAAGTTTTCATCCAGATGCAACTGGCCTACTCTGCCGACCTGTCACTTCATGTACTTCAGATACGCACACACAGGGAACAATTCAATTTTTTGCTTAATCTGCTTTCGGTCTACTTACTAAAATGGATTAAGTCCTTGAAAGACTCCTGCCCACATGTTATCTTTTCAGTTAAAATCATCTCTCAAAAATGCTCCCTGTGTATTTATACAAGTAGTTTTGCACCGTGCCAAAAAGAGCATAGGAAGCAGAGAGCTTTTGGTTCACCTCCTGCAGTTTATGGGACTATTTCCATTTGGGCTACAATTATGCTGGATAACAGGAGCCTGTGCAAGGACTTCTCTATAAATTTTCAACTCATTTTCAAGTTGAAAAAAGCCCTCTACACAAGATCTTGGGTAACTAGCTGTACGTGGGCCTGCTTGAACAGGTTGGACAAGAATGTCCTTTCCAGAGGTTCTTTCCAATCTTCACCTTCCTGTGATTCTGTGAAAAGTAGCACATACAGTGAAAGAACACTCTATCCTGCAGCAGTTCACATGTAATCACCAAATCGATCCATTTTCTCTACAGTTATCTATCAGGGTTGTATTCTCCCTTTCTCAAGGAAAATTCTTTCATATCCCTTAGCCAGAAAGAGGATATGAGGTTAGTAAGTCAATCACTTTGATCTGGAAGCTGCAGCCACCAGTTTGTGCTGTGATCACCTGTGATCAAAGGTATCCTGTCAACATGTGACTAACACATCTCGTAAGTACAAAATTAATCAGTTTCAGGTATTCACAAAGGAAAGGAACATTTGTGCACTAAAATTTCAGCATAACCACCTATTTTATTGTAGTCAGCCAAATTATAAAAATAGCAATCACAGTGTACTTGGCTCGATTTGTTTTTCATGGGCCAAAAATCAGAAAACAGAATTAAGTAAAGACCTTTTTTTCCATGAACATACTGTAGAACCTATTCTGCAAGGGCTGCAGTAGTGTGCTCCACCACCCATTCAAGGCACAGCTGTGATGCTGGGGCCTTTTCGCCTTCCTTGGAAACAGCCACTAACAACTGCTTGCTCTAGGATGCCAAAATGGTGCTCATAATCAAATGAAAGCTCCTGGGTGTCTTGCTAGCATTTCACATTAAATTAGCTCCTTGATTGGAACATAGCAAGGATTTTTCTGCTCTGCTTGGATTGGCTAATAGGGAACTCCAAGGAACTCCAAGGTATTTCACATAGCTAACTTGTTCCATTACCTGGGCACTTCACTTAAAATTCTTTGCTATTCCAGAGAATCCTAGACACTGCCACATGCTTTCAATCTCAGCTGCTTTTTCTGCCATATCACAGAGCAAATTTTATCTTACATTTTTGTAAGACAGAAGTTAGTATTTCAATAGATGTTAAAATATCTTTGGTGGTTGACATCTCATTCACAGAGGAAACAGCAAAACAGACCCGCCTGAGCCAAGTCTCAGTTATGCAAATACGGCTATGGAGACTTAGCTGATGGCAATCTCTCTTTCCAGACCCATCTGCCCTCCAGTGAAAAAATGTTGAATGTTCTGCAAATGGTTTTAACTTCAGGGAGACTGTGATAAAACCCTCAGTTTCTAAATGACAAAATATATGTTCTTCAGAGCTCTGCAGTAAATTAGCTTTCTCATTTTCTGCTTTTACAGGGCGAAAACCAGCGAATGGTACCACTGTTTGGTTTAATGCCATCATTCAAAGGGTGTCATCTCTATTTACCTCCTCCTCTAGCAGGTGAGTGGAAGCACATCTGAAATGAGAATTATATTCCCTCCTGCCCAAGCACTGCTCACACCACATCTGGGCTATTTTCCCCCTAAGTGCAGAGTGTAAACCTAGAGTAGAAGGAAACAATCCCAGCAACCTGTGTAGGAGGGTCACATTTTGATCCTAACTAGACTGGCAACATTGTCTGAACCGTGAGTCTCATCAATAGCCCCACCTTGGCCCTTGAGAGCCAGCTTGGCCAGTTGTTAGTACCTCCCCTTGCCGTTTGTCTCACATCTGCACTTGGACAAATGAGTTTTTCAGCAGCTGGGTTTCCATGCAGACAGCACTGTGGTAGCAAGAAGAGATCTGAGGGTCGGTCACCGCTCTTTCAGCTGTTTCATGACACGCCACAAAAACACAGCAAGTAGTATTTTGCCCACCTATAAACTTCCTGTGAGTTTTCTAGAAAAAAATCAAGTCCTTTTAAAAAGCAGGGCTAACAAAAGTACACTCAAGGATTAATAAAGACCAGCAGTGCTATGAACTCCTTATAAAACTACTTCATTAGCCAAACGTGCCATGTCGACAGATTAGGATAGCTCAGCTTAAACTGTTCATGTCTCAATTAGTAATTCAAGCATTGGTGTTATGCTGACATATCTAGCAGGAAGAAACACAATAAAAAAGGAAAAAACAATCTCTCTCCCATGGAAGCACTTGCTTCATGTGACATAGGATAGGTCCTTAAAATGTTGCCAAGACGCCAACCTGTCTGTGCTGCTACAGAAAACAGCAAAATTCACATCAGCTCATGGTATGCAGCTGAAAAGGAGCTCACAGTTGAATGCTAAAAACATAAAATCCTCTTCTTTGGTACTTATTAAATGCAAGGCCTACTTCATACCAATCTAGTGCCACCTAAGTTTTTCTGGGTCTCTACCTAGCTTCAATTTTTCACACATGGCTATGCTCCCTTGCTAAATTTTTATAATAACCCTATAAAAGCAATGCAATTCTATATGCTATCTATAGACTATGAGCTCTGGTACATGAGTCACTGGCACCTCTCCTGAGGTTGAAAAGCTGGTAACCACAAAGAGGTGAGTTCTACCTCGGGAGGAAGTGCATGTTCAGGGAGTTCAGAGGGTGTCCCAATTTTATCTTGAACCCACCTCAATAACCATTATGGTTCCAAGTTATCTGATCACATAATTTATACACATGCTTTGAAAGTGGTAAATCCCTTGAGTAGTTGTCTGTTCCCACCATTCAGGAAGAGAGACTATGACAGGGCTGCAATGCCTGGACTTGGCGAGACACAGGCTCTTTTCCTAGTAAGGTATATTGGTCTTTGGCCATTCTCTATCCGGAGAAACATTCCCTAAATGTGCACAGTTACAATGCATTAAGCTGACTGCAGATCATGATGTAACATACGTATTTCTCCCCAAGAAAGCCAAAGAACAGCCTACTGCTTGTTCCACACACATTAGCCAGCAAGCAAAGTCTTTCCCTGCTTCAAGGCAAGTGTACCACACAGCTGGATACCTCCAGGCAGCCATAGAAAAGGATAGAAAGACACACAAAATGGAAAATCTGTAGGAATTGGCGACAGCCTCCCTTATTAAAGTATGTAGGGATTATTTTGCTTAATTTTTTCTAAAATCAATTTATAGACGTTGATTTAATTGTTTATCTTTTAGCATTGCAGTTCTTCCTTCAGACAAAAGCTTACACTATTAGGAACAATCTGCTATTTTAAACAAGATTTTAGATTAAATTCAGAGCAGAGCAACAGCTTCATTAGTTTTTCCATCTGTTCTGTTCAGGCTTGTTGGCTTTCATGTAACATTTAACTTCTGTATGAACACAAAATGCCAAAAGCTAAACTGAGCTCAATTCTATTGTGCTTCACAATCTGACAGGAGGTAATACAATAATTTGCCTCAGATTTGGTTGAATAGGATAGGCTTCTCATCACTGTTCACCAACTTTTCTATTTAAACCAGGAAAAGAGGGAACATTGAGAAATGCAATTTTCCTAACATTGATGGCAGCCATAGGACCACTCATTAATGTCACAGATGCACACACCAAGATGCGAAGTTCTAGGAATTTGACAGTATTTGTATTTCTAGGCAAATCCACATGCCTTTAAGCAACTTAACTCCAACTTTTGGTTGAGCTTGTTAAACCTGTGTCTAAACCTGGGAGTTATCCCATCCAAGCACAAGAAGAAAGCATACAGTTAACAATCCAGTACTGAGGAGCAGCCAAGAGGCCAAGCCAGGGCATTCTCACAACAGCCCAGAGTCAGCAAGAAAACAAACAGCTGAGGCTTGATGTCTTGCTAGTGAAAGAACAGAGCATTGTCAAGGATGTTCTGACCTTCTTTCCAGCATACTTTAGTATCTATGTGGATGGCAATAAATCTGGTTTTAGGTCCAGTCAGAAATACTTCAGAATTTAAAGGATTTTTACATACTAAATTATTATCCACATTTTAGATGATGCCTTCTATTGCTCTAAATGGCTTGTTTCAAAATAATTAACCACCATTTCTCTTCCTGAGTGAAGGACAGCTCTCACACTTAAAAGTCCAGAAAACTTTTACCTAATCTTTAAGACACTGACAATAGGAGCTTTGTGTTGTGGGCTGATCTAAACACATGAATGGCATATACATATAAAATAAATGGACTCAAGTTTAGGACTTAAGACACTAGAAAGAGAAGACAAATTTAGATGGTTGTGTAGAATGCACAACCTGTAAAGGTGTGCAGAGAAAAAGGCAGCAGGCCAGAACTAAGCACCTTATAGACCAAGCACTATGTAAGCGCTGTCAATCACAATGTGCTTTTCTGTATGTCCTAACACCAGACACAAGAACATCAAAGAACAGGAACAGCTGTTATACTGCTGTGAGCTCCATTTGATTTTATGATTCTGGCAGAACTTCACCTTCAGAATCTCCCATGCTGCTCTCTGAGACAAATGTATTTCCCAGACAGCAATGTTTCAATTCTATACATGTCCAGTGAGGAACTTCAGATCAAGAACAGATCTTGCACTTTTCTAAAACCCACAGCCTGCCCAACAACGTGAAGAAAGCAGCACCTGTCTGTTTGTTCCCCTATCTCTGATTTGTCAAGGATAATTTTCAGTCTTTAACTTGCCAGTCCTTAACAGAACAGTAAACAACTGTTTTATCCCTTGATCTGCAGGTGGTTATCTCTTCCAAGTCTTTTTTTTCAAAAACACTTGACTAACTCTTCCTCTGATTTCCAATCTATTTCCAGCCAAAATCAGATGTTCAAAGCAATCATAAATAGATCAACTTCGAGTGTCATGGATATTGCAAATTGGTAGAAACGCTTCACCAAGAAACCCAGTAATACAGACACTAGCAAGGACTTCAAATTGTATCAATTTATCTTTTTTAAACCACTTTCTCCCATAGCACTACCCTACAAACACATTATTTTAAATGGTGATCAATTCTCAGTGAACAAATGGTTTCCTTCCCCTATTGTCGCTCACCTGACCTACGCCAATGTGCAAAAGGTATTAGATCAAGTAGATGAATGAGATGTTACAAGTTACAGGGACTGGATGGCCTTCATTAGGGAGTTCTAAAGCAAGTGAGACATGGGAGGGCAGACGTGCCAATGAACACTTGTCACTACCATTACAGACAGTCACTGTGCCAGATGACTGGCAGACCACTGCCCATGTCACTCTCATCCACAACAAGGGTTGTTGAGGGAATCCTGCAAGTTACGGACTGATGAGCCTGATCTCCATCCCTGGAAAAATTGTAGAGCCTCTAGTAAGCCTTGTGAGCCTATGGATAGATACAGACATTTTGGAAAGAACTGGCATGCTTCTTAGGAAGGAAAACCCTGTCTCACTAACCACAGAGTCTTTGGAAGAGGTGAATAAGCAGGGGCAAAAAGGTGATACATCAGACAGCTATGGATTTCCAAAAAATCTTTGACAATGTTAAATACTTGATAAGTTAATGTTGCTAAGAAATTGGATTTTTAAAAAAACTATTAAAAGGTGAAAGCTGGTTAAATGATAGAAAGGAAAGCACAAAAAGAAATTCATCATCATGACTTGGTGGTGAATTGATTTATTAGGCAAACAGTACCTAACTATCAAATAAACTGGGCATATTTAATGTTACAAAAAATTTGTTTATTAGCTAAAACAAAAGAAAATCAAAAAGGCTACTGAATTATCTTCTAAACTGCCACTAGCATAAACCATTCAATACCTCTGAAAGTTAAATTAGTTTGATATCAATTATTACATGAACAAAAAAAGTGAAATTTTTCTAAATTTTACCACTACTACCTTTATTTCCACATTTCAAGAACTGACAGAAACCAGCACAATAAATACAAAAAGTGAGAGAAAAACATGTATTTTATTTGTACTGAGGAAAAAGGAGCTTATCTCATTTAGATCAAAGAAATGGAGAATAAACGATTTAATCAAGTTTTTAAGAATTTACAGAAAACAGAAAAACCACCCTCATGTTTATTACACCAATAAACAACTAAATTTCCTATGAACTCTCTATTTCTTTAGGCTTGGCACATTTTTTTATTGCCTACTACCACACTTCACATCTTTGCTTGTCAAAATGTTCTATTACCTATGTAAACATCTGTTTTATGTGTAAACTTCAACAAGTAAATGGGAAAGCCTACTAATTTATCCACCCCCAAAAAAATCAAGTGTGAACTAAGTATCAAATTAATTACATCATATTCTATGTAATACTGTTTCAACAAGAACTATAGTCTGTTGAATTCATAACAAAAAGGATGCAGAAACAAAAAGCAGATGTGAAGTGCCATGCATTAGTGTAATAATATTATAAGGATATAATAAAAAAGATAAAATTTATTTTTAACTATACTCACCAAGACAAAAATCAAGGCTGTTCTCTTTGTTTTGGTAGTGTGGGATTTCTTCTTAGCTCAAGCTGAAAGTGTTAACTTTTAAGCATATTCACCTGTTATTGTGTTTGATAATAGATACTTTGGTCAAAATATATGTGGATTTAAATTTTGTGCAACAGCAGATTTTATATGTTTTTAGTTCAAATTCCTTATGTTGAAATAAAAAAAAAAAACTCTGTTCCCAAAGAATCCAATAGGGTAAATGGGAAGAAATACTTGAAATTAAATACCCCTAAAATAAACAATTCATGAACAGTAATATCTCTGCAGGAAATAGAAGTTCATCAGCCTAAAATCAAAAGACTGAGTTAATGCTATTCTTACATGCTTTTTGTTGGTGCTTTGCTCACTTCTGGGTCAAATTGAGTGAACAAAAGTAATAAGTAATCACATGGTAGTCTGGAAAGCCAGACATCACCAAAGATTTCCTTTATTGTTCAATGGGCATTTGTACTGCAGAGCATAATCAGCCCCAACCATTTAAACAAGACACTGAAATCACACCCCAAAGTTCTTGCAAATGATCTCAATGCAATTATAGTATCACAGTAATCAAAATGACTGTTCTTTTTCCTCTGCTTATAACTTCATCTACTACCTGTAATTTTTACAAACTGCAGTTCACATTATAACATTTGCTGATAACAAAGCTTTTCTTTGAAAACAAAACTGCTTTAC
This sequence comes from Cyanoderma ruficeps, assembly GCA_008694505.1. NCBI lineage: Eukaryota > Metazoa > Chordata > Aves > Passeriformes > Timaliidae > Cyanoderma > Cyanoderma ruficeps. The sequence continues at coordinate 28,785,595 of VZDJ01007753.1, forward strand.
ATCTAGTCAGGCAGCTTGTGCATATCAGAGCATTCTGTCAGGAGAGACATGGAAAAGGGTAAGGAGAAAAAAGCTGAAATATGGCTGCGTTTTGTCTGTGCCTTCAGTGCACTGCAGAATTTTAGGCAGCACTAGAGACAGCGAGTTTCTTCAGATGATCCATAAATACTTGTAAGCTGACATCATCAGTAAGGATGGGTGCTCCAGACTCCTATGAAATAAGAGAAAAAAGGAGAACTGATTATACACATTGTGAATAAAAAGCATTTTAAGACACAATATGTTCCATTGAATAAACATGTTATAAATTCAGCAAGATCTTATCATTGCTGAAATTCTCTGACAAAAAACCTCAGCAGACTGTACATTTACATAAATTTTCATAAGTTTACATTAATTCAAGCATAAACCACAACTACATTCTCTTCCATATTAATACATACAGCAATGACTTGCTGTATAGCAAGACCTTTACATCAGCCATACAAAACTCAAGAGTTTTTGACAGCTGCCAAATATTAACTTACAAACTTTTAAACATAAATAAAATTTCCACAGCATAGTTCCTGCATCATTCCTACCTCAGTAAAGCAAAAAAGAGAGAAACAGTAATAAGCAAATGATACAACCAACAAATCAGTATCTGTCAGTGAAGCTCAGACATATCAAAATGGTGAAAGGAGGAAACAAATCCCCTAAGGGTCTGATTTGACATCAAGTGAATGTCATTCAGCTTTCCCAAAGAGAGGTGGCCTATTCACCAAAAGCATCTGAAAGTCATGAGCAATCAGATCACAAAAGAATTGAAAAAACCTTTCCGATGGATTCTTGCAATTTCACAAATCCAAGAAATTCAAAATGGTCATGTTTTTATTACTATTTTTAAAGAAATTTACAGTCAAAATAATCCAGCAGTTGGCAACTCTGAAAATATTACACAGTAACTCCCTTAAGTCTTTTGAGACCAGTCTACCACTATTTTCATTTACAGATATAGGAAGAATTTCTGTATATCTCAACAATTTAACCTTTTCAAAGGTACTAAACATACATATTTCCAAATAAAACCAGAGCTGTCATAACTCCTGTAAAGTCTTGCAAAATACAGACATTAAAGTCTTAACAAGGATGGCCAGAACTGGTGCTGTTTTCTGAGAATTTGCTAGAAACAGTTCTCAGTTAATGATCAAGAGACAAACCCAAGTGCAGCAAGATTTCTGGGATCACTACAATACACAGCCACTGTTAGGGAAGGCACATTAAATTAGCTATCATCTGATGGCAGCAAGATAAAATTAAAATGCTCTACTTCCAAGCCTATCAAACGTTACCTGAGCTGTCTTATTTAAGAATCATAGAATCATTTAGGTAGAGAAGACCTCTAAGGTCATTGAGTCCAACCATTAACCCAGCACTGCCAAACCCACCACTAAACCATTTCCCTAAGTGCCACATCTACACATCTCTTAAATACCTCCAGGGATGGTGACTCTAACACTTCCCTGGGCAGCCCATTCCAATGCTTGACAACCCTTCCTATGAAGAAATTTTTCCTAATATCCAATCTAAATGTCCTCTGGCATCTTGAGGCCATTTTTTCTTTTCCTACTGCTTGTCACCTGTGAGAAGAGATCAATTCCTACTTGGCTCTGTTCAGGTAGCTGTGGAGAGTGATAAGGTCTCCCTTGAACCTCCTCTTCTCCAAACTAAGGACCCCCAGCTGCTTCTTACAGGACTTGTGCTCCAGAGCCTTCACCAGCTCCACTTCCCTTTCCTGGACACACTCCCACACCTCAGTGTCCTCCCTACAGTGAGGGGCCCACTGTTCTGTTCTGTGCACAGAACTCCAAGGTGTGGCCTCACTAGTGCTGAGTACAGGAGGACAATCCCTTCCCTGGTCCTGCTGGACACAATATTCTTGATCCAAGGCAGAGTGTCATTGGCCTTCTTGGCCACCCCCTGGCTCATGTTCAGCAGCTGTCAATCAGCAGACACAGGTCCTTTTTGAAAATTTCAATTGCATCTTCAAACACCAACCACATAACAGAGGTGCACAGGAGGTTTATCATTATTTTCTGAAAATGCTTTCCACACTGTTAAGGCACCTGCCTGCTAAAGTTTAAAGAAAATCTTTACTTAGAATATTAAAAACCAAACTAGGCAATTCATCACCTCCTGAAACATGTTTTCAGTGGTGTGTGGGTGCCCTCTTCAGGTCAATGTGGACTTTCAGTTGTGCACAAAATAAAATATTAAACAATCCAGGAAGGTCTTGAGAAAAAAAAAGAGCAAGATGCAAATCAGTTCTAAATTTCTCCCAGACATAACATTTCTCATTTCATAATTAGAACTTGATTTAACTTTTTTCACAAAAAACTGCAAATATAACAGCAGATTATCTTGAGCATACACAATGCAGTGCCCCTGGCGAAGTTATCACACCATTTCTTATGTTACCCTTTCTTATGTTTTCTTGAGTAATGTTAGAACTGAATTCTTTTCAGCATTAAAATGGACAGCAAGATGTATCAGTCTCACCTGTCCAGCATGAAAAATTATCTTCCAGATCAGTTAAAAATTTTTTGTATTTACATTTGGAATACTGTTTCATTTGCTTATTAATTAAACAAATAGAAACAGTTGTCCTGTACTGCTGGAAATGTGGAAACTTGAAAAAATTCCAGGTAATGTTTGAATTAAAAATAAGACCATCCAAACTACAGAATTTGTGTGCATGTTGAGGGGAAACATAATGAAGAGAAGCACTAACAAACTGCTGGTTACATTACCAACTTTGAAAGGAAAAGAATTTGGGATTTGTGTTCAAATTGTGCTGGACCTGACTCAGTACAGAATTTTCAAGTATTTTCACTCTGGACTCAGTGCTGTTCACTTGCCAGCAGCTTCACTAGAACCAACTCATCCTTATGAAAATGTAGTCTGATAAAACTTACTTGACAAAGTGACTGCCACAAAACTGCTACAGAGCCTTCTCACTCATGACTTCAACACTGTACACCATTTAGCAAAATACTCCAAGAGCACAGTTAATATGTAGCTTCAAATGTCTGATGCCATTACATTTGCATGAGAAGATGACACTGCACTAGCACTTACTATAAAAGCTGAATGTGAAAGGAGACCGTGGAACAGAGATGCAACATTGAAGAATACAAGCTATTACACAATGCTTAACTTCTGAACATAACTTCCTTCCTAAAGACAAGATTTGAAAACTGATTCCTGGTTAACCAGGCCACAGAAATTCTAGTAAACGTACACTGGCACTGGTGTATTTTCCAGTTCTTGCTTATAACTACCTTCAAAACTTATTTCCCCTATTGCAAAACAGTCCCTTAGACTTTGTGTGGAAAGCACTCTCATTTCCAGTATTTTGAAGGTATTTATAGGGATGAGAGCTAAAGCTCTGTGAGACAGGTGGACAAGAAAATAACAATACAAGGCTGCAAGATGCTGACTTGAAGAGGCCACCAGGCAAAGGTCAAGCAGCCTTACTAATGGCTCAGCCAGGTGGAAGAAGTGATACTGAAGTGTTACAGTTCTGTTCTGCCCTTGAGCAAGATATATACACTTCTATCCACAAGACAGCTCAGCCTGACCAAAGCTGCCTAAGCCCTCATTGTCACTCATTTATATATGAAAAAACACACCCACCAATATGAAAACAATAAAGTGGCTGCCCTTCTTACATCTTTCACAGCAGCAACAGGGAACCAATCCTGTTTGACTACAGCAGGTATAAAATTGGTATTTTAAGTTCACTGTGGGGTGGACAAGAATATGATTGTACCTTTCAGAGAGGCTGATGGGTTTGCTCCTCTCTCCCTCCAGAGTAGGAACACCCTTTGGTAAGATCTGCATCTCTGCTACTTAGCAAAAGGAAACTAAACTTAATTACTGGTGAAGCTAAGCTTAATGAACTGTAAATTGTAGCTTAACCAATCATTGTCTAGCCTTAGACTATTTAGTACTAAGGCAGTAAGTGCACTTATCAGTTACTATTCCAAATCTTTTTACCCATTGCCTCGATAAAATATCTGCTTTTGACTTTGCAAAACTGTTTCAGTGACAGTCCTTGGAGGGGCTCAGTCAGGCAAACATCAAACCCATAGTCTTAAGACAACACTGTCTAAGAAAGTAGGCTAGAATGAAAGCAGCCTAACAGAAACTTAAAATAGTAAACCAGATAATTTGTCTGAAGAAATAAAGCCCATTTTTCACTGCATTTCTTTTTCAGTTTTGAAAACTTCGCATTATTACTTATATGTATACAATACACCACTTGCCTTCTGAAATTGGGGGGGGGGGGNGGGGGGAGGGAAATCATGTGTACAAGCTTCCTCAGCAGATTCATACTCACCTGTCCCCACGCATACATATTGTTATGAGTCTGAGAGGGATTTACTTTTGAAAGCAGGAAACGAGCCTTTAAAAAAAATAAAACAAAGACAATAAATTGATCTTCTCCAACAGAATTTTCCTGCACTCAGAAAAAAGTTGCGTATGTATGAAATATGTAATTGCTATTATCTGGAGATACAGACACTGCAAACAGCACCTCTGTAAATAAAGCCACTCACTGATTCCACAGCTATAATAAAGAACTGCTAACGACTTCCTAATGCAGCTGAAAGCAAGCTTTTGTCTTTGTCATGCACTAGCAAGGCAAATGCAAATATCAACAAGACATAAATTAGTAAGTTTTAAAAAGATAACACAAATAGTAATTCTGGCATTAGTTCAGAGACCCAGACAGCACTATTTTTTCTGCCCTACGCACCTTACATAAAGAGTCTGAGAGTCCAAGCCAGTATGATTAAAATAATAATAGCTAGCAGGATTCATAAATTAGGGGGAAAGCTACTTTTAAATATCTTGCTCTGTAAAAGCTTTAAGATTCAAAACATTGATTTGCAATTTATATATATTTTAGCAGAGAAATGTATGTTCATTATCAAAAATATCTCACAACATTACTAACATGTCATTTCCAAGATTATGTAATATACACTTCACCATACCTGGCTTCCTCCATGCTCTGTATCAATGTATCTGGGCATTGGAAATCTGGAATGGAGAATTTCTTGGGCATCATCTACTGGGGCTTGTAGCAAGTGGTGGAAATTTTCATATTCTGGCATATCTTGGTACCCCGACTTACGCCACTGTGCTATGGTCTGGGGACAGGGGAAAGAAAGAAGTTTAGAACTGATTCACCAAACTTTCTTAGAGGATACACAGCTTTTTTCAGAGGAGAATGTGCCATTGTTGGCCTCTTTTCTATCACTCATCCCTTTCTCCCCTATAGAATGTAAGCTAATCTTTAAAAGCCAAGATGTGCAAGTAACATGCTACTAGATGGTTTTTTTCCTTACTCGAAACAATTTGTGGTGCATTTTTATTCCCTCTTTCTTTGTCATCTTTTGCATGCCAAATATTTTGTTTGGAGGAGGTCAAAAATACTATTCTCTAATATGCATGTCTCTGTATAGTAGAAATAAGTACATAAGAAATAAGTATTTATACTGCTATCTTTCAGAGTCTGTGGTACAACCTCCCCGTCCTCTAGGAGTGAAGCTGGCTGCTCAAGGTCAGCTCACTGATACAGGCAGTTGTTAGGAAAGACCTGGAGGGACCCTCCGCTGGGGCTCTTCCCTCCTCTGCTTGGCAGCTGCTTTTAAACTGAGGGTCTCATTCCTGGCTCCTGTCTGAGCTACATGCCTGTACCAGGCCATGTATCTACTGATCTGGAGCCCCACTCAGGGACTTGATTTCATGGCCAGAACTTGGACCTGCCTCATGCCCATCAAGTTGTCTGGTGATCTGCACTGAAGGCTGAGTCTGGCTATGGCCCACAACTGCTTTGCTTGCCTTGCTCAGGTACAGTGGGGACAGGTCCTCAGTGACAAGACCCTGTCTGCCTTGCAGGGATGCTCAGTTCCCTGTTCCCCTCCTACAGGGAGCAGCCCACCACTGCTGCTTACTGACAGCACCTTCCAAAAATGAGATAACATTCTGCTTGCTACTCAAGAAGTGTTGTAGTAAATATTTTTATCAGTGCAGCTACAAGGGCATGATCCAGAAAAGTATTTTTCAAATTCTCAGCTACGAACCATTTACAGTTGCAAAGTAGTAAAAAGCAGCAGCTCAAATCCTTCAGGGAGGCAGAGCAGTAGCAAGTTACAAGCACTTTAATTTTATTACTGGGAAATGTCTATCTACCAAACTGCCAGGAGCAGTTCCATTCCTCCAGGACAGTACAGACAAAGGGTAATTCTAAAGCTTAGTGCTCTGACTGCCCATCCCTGAAGAACCAATTTAAAGGTCTAAAATACATTAGTGAAAAGTGGGGGGGAAGGGGAGGCAGGGTATAGCACTGTCTAGGAAAAATATTGATCAAAAAAATATTCTGCACATTGAAGCTAATTCATCTCAAACTCATCGTAAGAAACAGGACCAAAATATCTAGTCATGTCAGGAATCTGCATACAGACACATTAAACCACCCAACTACAAACACGAACCAGGACTCTGCTGTCAGCCATGCAGATGAGAGGGTCAAGCACTGAGGTGCAGGAGAACTGAAGCCTGACTTACAAGGATTTCCATAATGTAGCACTCCTACATAAAAGAGTATTTATGTAAGAAATGACAACTCTTACCTCCCCATGATAAATAAGGATTTGGAAAAAGGTGTCCATAAGGAGAATGCGATCTGGTAAAATGCTGCTGCTATCCAGAAGAACAGGCTACAGATTTAAAAATAAATTAAAAAATTATCAGCTGATGAAGAATTGAGCAATCAGACGGCATTGCCAGATTTTTTAATCAGTAACTGAATCTTAGGAAATTTTTCAATCACTTACGAAAGCTCCGTATTTGCTCCTTTTCATGTTACACATCTGCAACCCACACAATTTCATTCTGAAGTTATCCTGCCTGATTCTGTATCTAAAACTTCATGGAAGTAATAAAAAATGTATTCAAGAGTTGAAACCTCTTTCATTATTATGCACTTTACTAGTCTTTCATGTACCTCCATATTTACCCACACAATGCCATTAATTTGAACTGTATTTCAATGCATAAGGATTCAGCAGTTATTCAAATGTAAGATTTGGGGTTTGTGGGTTGTTTGGGGTCTTTTTTTGTTCAATCTTGTTCTTGCAGCATATTATCACTGTGCATATATATCTCCCAACACTGTATATAGTAAATACTCATAATTAAGGAAATCTAATGTAATATTTAAGGTTTTAAGTCAACTTTTTAAGGGTAGTGATGCTGTATCAGTGCTATATGATTTAACTGAGTATTACTAGAGATAACAAAATTATTAACTATTCCAAGAATCAAGAAAAAAATATTATTCATTCTACACTGAGACATCAGCTCCTGTTTGATCATATTTATCCTTCAATCACCATTGGAACTACTTGGTTTTCATACATGAAAAGTGATACTACACTTGCAAGCTGCTCTTCACAAACCACCTTATTACTTTCATTTAAACTCCGCTTCTAAAAGTCTTTTTTTTATATCCTCATGAATAGTCTAAAAAAAAAAATACTTAAAAAGATAGAAATCCAACCTGCCAAGATCCTTGACCACGATGTTTGTTTTCACTGCCTCACTCTCTTTTATGTAGCAGACTACTTTTGTTATGTGCTGACACAAAGAAGCGTCTGACACTTCTTTCAGAAGCCTCTTGGAAGACCAGCTTTTTATTTTAGGTTTATACAGAATGTGCCATGACAAGGTCAGCTGGAAGCTTCTGTACTAAATCTACACATAATGGGAGCCATATTAAAATTAGAAGCTTTGGATTAAGGCAGTAAAATAGAGCAATTTTTGTACATCTAAAAAAACCCTCCACTTTTCTTTCAGGCAACAGTGAAAGTACATTTTTAAATAAAACCAATTTTGTTTATGTTTACATTCCGGCTCCACAAAACAAAAAAAGGCTCTCATGAAGTAACAAAAAAGTACACCACCCTTAAGTTTAAAACATAACCTCTTTACAAAGTGACTTTCATTCTCAGGACTGCTAGCTACATCACAATTCTGAGATATGCCTTGTGCACAGCTGTGTTAAATGAAATTAATGTTCTTTCTCATACAATAAATTTTAAACCAGTAAGTTTCATAACATGTAACTGTGACGACAGCAATCAGCTCTTTCTCAACAAAGCACCTTTCAACCCACTATGGAGTTATTTTACTGATACCTCTGGAGGTCCATTGAAGGAGTAGGCATAAAGAATTGGCTGAACCATGATGAGCGACTGGGTTAGATCTTGACGCATGAAATGATGACGATAGTAGGAGCTCTCATCCGGACTGTTGTTAAAAACTTGTAAGAAAGGAGATCTTCTCAAGTGAAACATGAACTGCAAAACAAGAACCACTGTTTTGAACTTTGACAGATAAAAAAGGATAGTTGTACAAGGAGAAAACACTTTTCACAAACTACATGAGACCAATGCCACAACAAAACTGAATTCCAACTCCTTTAACATTTTGAATTTGTACATGCACTTTTGCCAGTTTTTACACACTCCCATGACAGTAAGAGAGGTATCAGAATGGGTAAACCTACAAAACAGCTTTGAAATCCTTCCTTTACTGTAAATTCTACTGTTCCTATGAGGGAGGTTGCTGTTCTACAACTAAGTAAGTTATAGCATGCGAACAAAAAGAGGAACCTTAACCACAGCAAAGTCAAACTTTGCTAGTAAAAGCATATGTTTTCATTGCTGAAACTAGTTCTCCACATACTGATTCAATCTCTACACAACACCTACAGACAGATTAGTAGGTAACTGGAACAGAAATATCATGGAAGTGTATGAGGACTGCAAAAGTGAAGTATCTGGAGCTATCAGAAGGCAGAAATTTACCAGAATAGATTATTAGCAAAAAAACTATTCAAAGTTTAATACAGTCAAGGTGAAGTTCACTTCACAGAGAAGTGTCTCTTTTCTCGTTAGTATCATAATTCATGTGGGAGAGAAACAATAAAGCAAACCCATTTATTGTCATCTGTTTTCTGCATTTCTGCGTTAGAACAGCCCTTTAAAAAGTGCCATTATATTAATTACAAATTCAGGTGAGAAGGGTTTCATGGTAGGAGAAATGAAAGATATACATAGTTAGACATTTAACTGTAGGGGCATAGGACAAAAGGGGACACAGCAGCACAGGCAACAGATGTGATTTTCCTAATGTCACATGCCAGACAGAAGCTGGGGGCAGGGGAGTCTGTTCATCCTGATATGCCTTATTGTACTCAGTGCTACAAGGACTCTTTCTTCACTGAGCATTCTCTTCTATCCCTATAGACAAACTCACCTGTGGATAAAGTGAAAATGTTTCTGAAAATCTGAAAGAGCTTGGATCATCCTTGTGATATTCACCAAATTTCTGACACTGGAACAAATGAGAAAGAAAATCTCTATTAAGAAATATACTTGCATGATCATGTCATTACTGTAAGTTTGGTTTTAACAGACACATGACTTGTGGTGCTTGCAATTTTGTAAACAAACAGAAACCAAGCAAAACCACTGACACAAGTTCTCTTTTTAACAAGCAGTGATTTTCTTGTATATGAGGCTTTAAGAGCTTTGTGTGTTGGTTGTTTTCCCCTCTAAAATCGCTAAGCAGATTTAGATGATTAACAGCCAAGAAGAAATTGTTTGAAATTAAATTATTAATAACTAATTACTTATAAATAAAAAATACATTAAAATAAAACCAAACAGAAAATTGAACTTCTGAAAATAATTTTTAAAATCCATACAGTTTCTAGATACTTTGCCTCCTTTTTTTTTCTAAAAATATTTACAAAATCATTATAGACAGCAGAAAGTAGAGAAAACTTTGATTCCCACTTAATCACATGGTAAAATTTCTCTTAATTCCTGGCAATTATCATGTGCTGAGGAAACATTAATAAATCAACTGAAAAGGCACCTGCTCTTTTTTTAATTTAAAATAGAAAATCTTAAGTTGATTCTGAATAAGCTTAGGTGGAAATTAAACATTCAGTTCATTTTTTGCTTTTGGTTTAAAAGAAACTATCACTGAACAGTAGTCACTTATGTGTCTGCAGAGGAGAAACCCATCTGACATCTGATTCTTTCAACAGAGCTCGTTATACCAGTCGTATAAGTTGTCTGTCCAGCCACCTCAGCACATCAGGGCCCTCCTCTGTCTCTGCCCGGTACACTGCCAGTCTAGCCATGAGAATTGCAGCAGCTTCCTGGTCAAAAGATGCAGCAATGTTTTGAATCTGGGTCTGTGCATCTGCCCAGCTGCAAAATAAAAATAGAAAGATTCACATTACAGTGAAAGGAAAAAAATCCAACCTCAAAATATCCCCTCAAAATTAAGGCAAAGAAAGCTTAACAGTTAGCAGTTTAACAAACTCATGCTGAAGCTTCAAAATATCTACTGGGTAGATTAAATGAGCAGCCTCCCAGTGAACCACTGTTTATTAGAAATGTTCCATACTTGTACAGATGCCATGCAACCAGTGAAATAAAATATAGTATCACTAATAGAACAGCTAACATTTTCCTTTTAAATTAATGATGAAAGGTTGTTACAGAAAAAACATCATCCATGAATCTAATCACACATTCCCAAATAAGAAATTTTCTTGTTCACTTTGCCAGTTCTTTTTAATTTACAGAGTAAACTATTAATTAGACCTTTCATCAGTCACCAGGATTCTACTAATTCAACTAATTAAGTTAACAACATAGTCTTTTCAACAGTTACAGTAATGCTTTTTCCAATAAACTGCATTTTCCATCGAATTAACCAAGCAATGATCACCTCCAGCTTAGAGTAAATAAATGTCACTGAAAAATGATTTCAAAATATTAAACATAATTTCCTAAAATTGTAAAGTATATTGAATCAAGGAAGCTGCAGGTAAAGGTTATACATGGAATACCAGGTATTTAAATCCCTCTGAACTGCAGTAAACATTCTCAAGTTAAGTTATGAAGTGATTTTTGCCATTTCCTAACTCCAAACATATCCTCAGTTTAGGCCACAGAATTTCACTCAGAGCTTCCCCTTTGACTAAAATCACTTGGCTTTCTTCAGAGCACTCCTATGATAACATAATTCAGCCACTCAGAGAAAACCTTTCAGAGAAAAAACAGTCCACAGAACAAGAGAGGAAACTGTCTCAAACACAACTACTTACAAAATCTACAAAATAAAAGGCCTATATACATATATACCCTGACTTTTCAAAAATTTTTCACGACAAACAAAACATACTTTCTGGCAACTGTGGTCACTCTGATACGTCTCTGTCCACTGGAATGTTGGTACTGAGTCACAAACTGGATTGCACCACGTCCTCCTTGAGGAATGGGAGCATTGTGCTAAGAACAGAAGGAAAAAAAATAAAAGAGAATCTCAAGATTTTAAAGTATAATTTGAAAATAACTAATAAAAAATAACTAATTACTAGAAAATCGTAACATTCTTTGCAATAGGCAGCCCAAGTTATATATTAATGCATTGTCTGGAGCTTTTGTTATGTGCCTTTACTGAACACAGATAATCAACTTGGAGATTGTTAAGGGATGTTAGAAGCAGTTGCTGGCTTCACCAGCTATCCTTAAAGCAACCAATGCTCCCTGCTTACACACGCCCTTACAGAGACAACACCTTCCAAGGGACTTCACAATTCCTGGTTTCACCACATTTTATTTGAACACCAGATGATTCACTGGAATTACAGCATAAGAAAACTGATACTAGTCTAAATGTTGATCAATGGATCTCCAACAGTGCCGTCAAAACAAAGATTGGAATCCAGGTGTAAACGGAAATTTCAAAACTCTGCTCAGTGAAAATACAGGTTTACACACTATATAAGCAACTCAAAAGAGAAGGAGAGATGAAATCAACTATTACACACAATAATCAGGCCGGCTTCAGAGCTACTAATAAAATGAGCCCAACATAAATACGCAAAAAGTAAAATCAAAACCTTGCTAAGGTAAGTTGAAGTTTTTAAACCTTTGCATAGAATAACAAAATACGAAATACAGCATACTAAATATATAGAAACAACAGTCAGCTCAGTTCCTGAGCTGCTTCTTGGAATAAGAAATGGTATGAGAATGAATACCATACTTGCTCCTTACATTTTCACCTCCTTTTCTAGTAACCCCTCAGGGAAACAGGAAACCAGACTATTTGCCCTTCATGCATTTCAATAAAACAAATCTTTGTAGAAATACTGAGCAATAAATTAAAATGTACTAATGTATGTAGTAATTACCTTATAACTAAAACATCAGAGAAATACTAAGAAGCACTTTTAAATATACAGATTACAGGATTTTTATGTAATGCAATGAAAATATATTCAATAATAACACCTGAAAGAAAAAGTTGGAGATAGATATTATAAACTCTAATCAAAATTTGTAGAGTTCTTTAGTGCTCGTTATCACATACAGGATTAGCCCACCATTAAGAAGTTAGTGTCCACTTCTAACTTCAACAACACAAAATGGCAACATCATTTTTACCCCTCCTACTGTGCTTGGGGGAATCAAACAAAAATACAAGCTTCAACAGACATATAAAATCTGTGTTTAGTAGACAAGTAGACAAGTATTTATTACCTGGTTTACCACCTCAAAGTACAGTGCAAGTGTTGTAGTAGGATTAAGACCACAAATCTTCCATTGACAAGTGCCTCCTGTTCCAATCTCCTGCAGAAAGATTTTGTAATACTCTTATAAACCAGAAATATTTCCTGGTTTGTGAAATACAGCATCTAGCCATTATAGGTAACTGTTTGCAGCTACTCTCACAAGCTTTCTCCCTGCTCACTCTGTCACCTTCTCAGATAAATACCTCTGCAAAGCAACTGCAGTGCTGGATGTAGGAACAATTTTTAAAAGAGAGATTGTTGTTTTAAATAATTAATACATTGGAAAGATCAGTAGCTGGCATCAGAAAAAGATTGAAAAAGCAAGTCAGAAATAGGAAAAAGTACCAGACTTTGTCTAAGCAGAGACAAAAAGCACATGTAAGTGGAATGATTCTTGTAAGGTGCAGCAGTAAAACTTTAATAGCTTACATACTATTATTTTATTTAGTTACACAGTCTCTAGTCACTAACAAGGTACACAGATAGTGATGTGTTTCAATGGACAATTCCTTTTTGGCATCAAATCAACATGAATATCCAGCAAAACCAACTGAAGTAATCCATCATCCATAATGGACACAGTGATAAAAACATAAACAAAACACTTCAGGAAAACTATGTTGGCAATATTGTAACTGTGCCTGTACTCACTTGAAAGTACTACTAGAGGAATTGTCCAGCTACCACTGAAATGAGCTGCAGGCACTCTCATTTTATTCATATTCAAATTTTAATTCAGATAATTTCTAAAAAAAGGGGCTTGGAATATAAATTAATCCTGATATAACTACAAAGCAATGGATGATCTCACAACTGAATTTGCTATTACCTCCTATGAAATAGATATGTAGCTTAAATAAGGAGATGAACCTTTAATTTATTTTTGGGGTTTTTAACTTTTATTGTAATACATGCAATCCCTTCAGGCAATGAAATGAGAAAAAAAATGCTGGTTATATTGAAATTTTTATACTCACATAGATGCAATCATAAATACAATGAAAATTTAAGGAATAAAAGTGCTTGATTAAAGCAGGCCATTTGTCAGCATTTTCATAGTGGGAAGTCCTCTATTATGCAGATTGTTAGGAACAAAAGTGAGACTTCTCAAATGTAAGACGTTTTGGTCATTTGCAGGAATTGTTTTTTTATTGGCAAACGAAAGTTAATAATATTATCTGATAAGAAAATAAGTGAAGATTTAAGTCTAATATAATTTTGAAGTATTACTTCGGGAGCCTACAATAGCTGGATCTTTCAATCAATTAATTAAATGTGCATTTGTGAAACAGCTACAGAAATGGGAAGACAGAGTTCAGATAAAAGGCATGTTTCCAAAGTCTAGCATCCTTCTGTTCTGTCAATTCTTTCTAAAAAATACATTTTTATGGTTCACTTTGGATAAAAGGACACAGCTCTGATTTTAACACTAAAGCATGCTAACTCACTTTCTACTTGGTTTCTGCTACATCATCATATAACTTTTGTATAATAATTTTAAAGCAACCAAATCTAAACAATCTAAACAAGCAGACTAATCTAAATAAGTAACAAGGGATCTGCAAGGTCTAATACAATTGACCTAGTAATGAATGTGAGCTTGCATGCATTTAATTAAAGTTGGCAAGAAGTGAACACTTTGTTGCATTTACGCAAGTTTCAGCCTCTCTTCAAATCCAGAAATCTTAAATCCTCTTTTTCCATAGCAGGGTATTACTTTCATTTTCAGCAAAGTTTACTTACATTTTCTGAGACACAAGGTCCCTTAGAGTTGAGAGAGACACAGGGTCCAATCGCTCCAGAAATCTTTACTTCTCTTGAAGTCTTCATATTTCAAATAAAAATATACATTAACATCCAACACTAAAGAATTCAGTCTAATTTTGTCATTAGACAATTAAAACCTCAAGGCATATTACATTATTGATACCTTTAGGAAAGGTTATAACAATGCTTGATACATTTGGAGATACTTTTCCTGTGCTCAGCTTCTAAATTTAATTATGTTTGTTTGCTATACCAATGAGTATATATTAACAGCATGGACATAACTTAAAACATGGAGAAAAGCTGCTTGATTTATAAACAGAGGAGCCTCTAAAGTATATGGGGTAATATTTCCTTTCTAATGAAAGGATTAAAATATTCAAAGGTAAGATTAAAACTGAAGACTAGTAAGACAAGCCTACACAACTGATAAAGAATTTATACTCTTATGTCCTAAACATATTTAGCTAAAAACAAGATCCAGTTATTTTCATTCTTCCAATGTCACTTTCCTCTTTGAAGTGGTCTGTACATCCCTCTAGAACGAGGCTCCCTTTTTATATTTTCCAGGATCTTTCAACAAAATTCACATGAATATGTATACAAACTAAAAGAGGGTTCAACTATTTGTCCTAATAGTAAAAATTTAAACAGAATTTTACCAAAAATGAAAATAGCTGCATATTATTCTACAATATGGGATTGTAATATTTTTCAAGAAATATCAAGGAAGGCAGTGCCTGAACCTACAGCATATTCAGCTCTAAGTTTCTCACAATGGTGGAGGTAAAAACCAACATTGTTAAAATGTGAGAATGGATTTTGATAAAGATGGAAAATGAAAGAAAATTTGTTCTGAACTACACAGAAAAACTGATCTACCTAAAACCAAGAAACCACTGATATCAAAATCTAATCTCACAGAATTGTGAGTTACTAATGGAAACATTTATTTTGCTTTAGTCTCTTTTTAATCAGTCACTGGATGCAAGGTGAGAAGAAACTACCATTACACATAACTCACATTTACAGAATCCCAGAACTGCAAAAGAGAGCTAGGGCTATGTACAGCTATGTACAGGCCAAACTTAATACATCTGTTTAGCATGCTCCTAAAATTGTTTTAAAAGTGCAAAAATTTCACAGTTCATAGTCATCCCATTCCATTGCTTCACTATTAGACTGCACTGTTGTATGCTTACCTTTATTTCTAGTGTGCCACCAAATCCCATTTTAAATTGTCCTTGCATGTCTTTAGTGAACACTCTCTGAAAAGTTTGTTTGAATAATGATGTATTGAAAGAGTCTCCCATTACCATATAGCCTCTAGACAGCAACAAAACAAACAAGCAACATCCATTAGTTAAAATAGATTATTTATATAGCACATTTTTATCAAAGACTAAAGACAATTCACTGTCAGACATATTTTTGCCTTCTTAAAATAGACTAACGTTAAATTAGTACTTTGCCACAATGTTAAGGATTGAAGTTTTAAGTGAGCTTCTTGCCCTATGCATCTTAAGGTCATTACATTATGTAAGAAAATTTTTCACTAGGAAAATACTACACTGGACTTTCAACACTAAGGATGTCTCAAGATCCTGTCACACAAAGTCAGTTTACTTCTAATTTTTATTATTCCAAACTACAGTATTTTGTGTAGTTCATTCATTATTTCAGGGTTAAATCTATGCTCAAGAACCATGATTTATTTTTATGCTTAGCAACATTCTGTGGTTGTAACTGCAACAGTTGCCACTTGCTGTGAAATATCATACCCTGCCTTTAGAAAATAGTACCCAGAGATATCATTTTCAGTCATCAAAAAATGTTAACTGAAACCTTTAAGTAAAATATGTCAATAGGTCAAACATTACACCCAAAAGAAGTTTCCAGGTGAATACTTGAAAAATAGAAGAAAATAGACATGGATAGAATCAGAAATTCCTCCCTGTATGCAGGATGCAACCAAAACAGAAGAGCTATAGGAGAAATAAACAAACTATACTTTAAGGCCACAGAAATAAGGTGAGTCACAGGAGCAGACAGAAAGAGCAAAACAGTATAAACAAAAAGAAGACTTGAGTTGGATGCAGAAAAGGAATAGGTGAAATACACAGGTAAAATCAAATTCAAACATAAATATCCTGAACCGTGTAAACTCCCAAGCTAAGGCTATATACACAGCTCTGATAAATGCAGTGATTAGCA
Organism: Cyanoderma ruficeps; assembly: GCA_008694505.1. Lineage (NCBI taxonomy): Eukaryota > Metazoa > Chordata > Aves > Passeriformes > Timaliidae > Cyanoderma > Cyanoderma ruficeps. The sequence goes on from VZDJ01007753.1 coordinate 28,802,291, forward strand.
TGGCCAAGCTGGCCTGAAACTCAGGAGCTGTACCTGATAGTCATCTAAACCACTAGCTGAACCTATGAACAATATATAAAAGAATGGCATAAACAGGACAGAAAGAATAACAGAGTTTTGTACCACCAGGGTCTTGTTTCTGAAGAAAAAAAGGACAGACCCTTATCTTCACTGAAACCTGCCACTTACACAGATACACACGGACAAACAAACAGTGTATCTGATAAATTGCCTGTTTCAAAGGTATCAATGTTATTCAAGCCTCAAAAAGATCACATTAAAAGAAAACAGCAAACACACTTCTGATTAAATCCAAAATTATGGTGACAAATCTGCCAGAAGCCAAGATATTCCAAAATTCCAGTACAAATCAGCATGTTTATGCTTTTTTTTTAAATAGTACAACATTCTTTGCAAGCGCTTCTCGTTAAACAATTTTAAACTGTATCTTCATATACTACTAAAAAACAAATAGACACATACCCAGTGTAGTTGGGACAACACTTCATCTCCAGCAGACCTGTCTGATCCAATGCACATGCATATATGTCAATAACATGACCATTTGTTGCAGCTCGATTAGCCAGGGCTTCAAAATGCTAAATCCAAGATGAAAATACAGTTACAATGTGAACTCTCCTCGTCTTCGCATTAAATCCTAAACACACAAAATTTTTCTAAAACAACATTATCAGATTCTATTCACAAAAAATATATTCTTTTCCTAAAGTTAGTAAGACTGGAAGTTTCAACACTTGGAGGTTTTTTCTGATCATCTGAAAGCCTGACTCCCACTAAAGAGAACAATGGTTGCTATTTAAACTATGAAATTAGTTTGATATTCTTCCTTTTAAACTTTGCATTTAGTACTAGATCCAGCACAGAACTGAATTTACTATTCAGATCTCAAGTGTCCACAATGAGAGGTGCCTGCAAGTGAGCTAATTATTTAACCTCCCATTATAATCAGTCAAGATGAATTCAACAGGTTTTGGATGCAGTTCACCAACCCAAATGTACATCTCAAATTAAATTAGATGTGACTAAACTCTACAGCCTAATCCTTCCCCAACTACTGAGACAGTTTTGAGCACCTGTCTTAGAAGCACCAGCCTTACAACACTAGATATACCACTTGGTCACACAAATTTTTTCTGAATTTAAATCAGAGAAACACTCGAAAGAACTTCAGTATGAGCTAGACAAGTCCTAACTCAATATAGTGGAATTTCTGAAGAAATTCTTGAGACATAGCGCGATTCAGAGCCAGGTAAACAAAACCACAAGATTCCCACCTCTTTATACATTTGCTATTACTAGCAGCATTTTACAGTGCCCAGCAATTTGAATGTTTACTTACTGGGAGTATGTATGAAATCCCATGATCATCTCTTACCTTAGTACCCTTTTTAACATATTTTGCATTGTCTTTTTCGATGTCATGCCATGATCTTATAGGTAACTTCAATTCATCCCCTACAACCATGCCAGGTCCCTGCGCAGCTGGTCCTCCAATGAACATCATGATGCGTGCACCAGTATTAGGGAAAGTGCACTGCAGGAAATAAAATTAAAACCATTGGGTTTTGCTACAAGCTGAACAAAAGAAATAGATACATGGGTATTTATCACACTCATAGGACTGCAATAATAACTGCATCTTTTTACTCGCAGAAGTTAAATCTGCCAGTAATTCAAAATCTCTATTTTTCCTTATTAAGATATGTAAATGTCTATGAAATTCAATGCATGTAAGGGATGATACACATCAGAATCATCCTACAAATCTAATACACATCAATTAGTAAGGTTTTCACATCTTGATTGTGGCAGCTTTTCTGCAAGAAAATTAACTACAGCTATGCTAAATGTAGGTAAAGTTTTTACCTCAAGGAGTCCGACAGCTATTGATAGGGCCACTCCAGAAGAACGTAAGGGCCGCTTTCCTTGTGGAACAGGCCAAGGATCTCGTTGCAGTTCACCCAAAAGATCAGTAAGATTCATATCAATCTTCTGCACTGGTTGCAAAAATCTGGAAACAAATACATGGAAGTAGTTTAGATTTAAATTATTAAATAAAAATTTTATAAATTGCTCACTAGCAATATATTAGATATATATTTGAGATGTCTAATTCTAGATTCTGGTCTGAATTCAGACCAGTGTCTCTGCTTCATCAAAATAAAGCAGTTTGGAATTACTGCACACACTCTCAGTTTAAGAAGTCCAGCAAAGAGCTTGCAAAACTGAAACTTGCAGACTTAGACATACCACTACTACCCAGAAAGAACTCTGCCTAGTCAAAAGAACAAAGCAGGTGATAATCTATGAATTTCAAAAATAAACACATTTCCCTACTTCAGTGACAATCACAGACCAGGAGAAAAATTAACATGGTAAGATCTCTTTTGTGCTACATATGCAGCTAATTTTTGGAGGGCAAACACAGCAAAACTGTCTTTCAATCATTTCATAAATTTCTTCTATGCCACAGTGAAATACACAGAAAAAATCAAACACCAGCCATCGATTTCCAAATGAGAGACCAAAGGGGAGGGAAGAGGAATAGAAGAAGGAGAAAAAGGGAAGGCACAACTGGATATCCACGTAAGGGGCACTAAAGCAACTATTAACACTTTCCAGAACACCAGTCAACAGAAGCATCATTATTTATTTATCCATAACATGCCTCTCAGAGCACTTCCAAAAATTATCCAGACAATATTACTATTACCCATTGAGTCAATTCTTCCCAATACAAACTGTAGGAAAGAACAGTCTACTAGTAAATTTGTGCCTGACCAAGAAGTTTGGCTGTCAGTTTATTGTTTTAATGGTCACAAAACCTAGGTTTTCCAGCACATCAATGGAGTCAAGGTACATGTTTTAAGATGTTTAAAGTAGATTACCTGTTAGAAGGTGGTGGCTGTTGCACTTGAGGACCCCGACCGACTTGTGCAACAGCTACTTTTGTAAGCCCCAGCATTTCCTGTAGTCAAATAAATAAGATTTTATTACAAAATTTGTTTACAGACTATTTCACCACTAGTACCTTAATGGTTTTTTTGTTTGCTTCTGTTCATTACCTGAAGCTGTTTTGCAGAGAGGTCCTTTGTTCCTCTGAAGACATAACTTTTGGAAATTCCTTCACAGCCAAGCTCATGAACTTGCACCATTCGGCCAAAGGTAATGAGACCCACTAACGCCGTTGGTGGCAGGAGACTAAGGGACATTTGCATGGATTCCTTCAGAGCTTGCAGGTCTTCATCTTCCATGCATGTATCCACAACATAAAGAAATATCAACGGCATCTGAGGACCACGCTTTGAGAAACAAAATTAAAATTATATGAAAAACAAGTCTTGCAATATTTAAAGGACCAAAAATTAACATCAGTAAGATATATCTTATTTCATTTTAATCATACCAGTAATGTCCATGTTCCATCTAACTTAACTCTCTCTCAATTAATAATCAGGATCCAGAACAAAATCCCTACCAAAGTGAACTCTGTACAAAGAGGAAATGCTTTCTACAGAAGAAAAGAAAAAATCCTTTCAGGATATCACGTAATTTTGAAGCATGAGCTAATTATATACATCTGGTAATATACAATGAGTTTTTATTGCTCCAAGTAAACATAACAGTCATAAAGCTATTCACAATTATAAAATATTCTAGTCTGATGACAGTCCACAGCATTTCACCTCCTAATTTTACTCTAGAGATCATCAGTACTTTTTATTCTATCTAAACTAATTTTGCTGTACTGTGAGCAAACATTCCATTTACTTTGCATTACAAGAGTTGGCAAAAAGTATAGATTATGTTCAGTATTCACTCTTCCTTTCATTAAAATCTGTTAGACTTTAATGAGGATTCAGATTATGATTTGTCTCAATAAGGTCTTAAAATTTTTAATCCTCAAAAATGAATTTGAAGGTTAAAAATTTGCAATTGCAAATGTTTGCAGTTTAGAGGTTTAGGTCCTTTTTTTAATTCTATTCAAGTAACCTCTATCCTGAAAAATGATGAATATTAAAATTCAAACACTTGAATTGAATATATATTAGCTGTTGTCTCTAAACCAGACAGCACTAGAACTAACTACTCATCATTCAAATACAAACTTAAATTCAAATAATTCTTGAGAGGTGAATGAACAGTCAAATCTGAACTGAAATTACTTCAGCAAGCAACACAGGTAAGCAGCCTCCTGACACAAACACAAATTAAACTCGCTGTAAAGAAACTGACCTGATAGAAGTATTACCTTTAGAGAACTTTTTTCTTTTAAATCAGTCTTATTAGCCATTCTAATACCCTTATAAAATGCTTTCCTTTTCCAACTGACAGCATCAGTGTTCAATCTACTAATAAGTACGTAAATGCTCCCAGTTACTAAAATAGAGTAAAGAAGTAAAATCGAAATTCTTTTTGTATATTGCAAGGCAATAGATGTTCAATATTCTACTTAATGGTTTTACCTGTACTACATATTCAATGCTGGAGAACTGAGGCAAAAGTTCAGCTGGCTGATTCATTTCAGATATACCAGCATAAGTAGGAGGAAACTGCAAATAAAAACATAGAAATTCAATATAAATAAAAGATCATAATTTCTACAAAGAAAAAAAAAACAGACTTTTTGCAACAGATATTCACTATTGTTATTATGAAAAAAATCTCAATGCAATATCTGAAGATACAATTGCACACCCCTGCCCTTGCTGTCAATTTCAGTTTGCAACTATAACTTGAAAAATCAAGGTTTGAATTTCACCTTGTAGAAAATATTTTCCATATGCTGAATGTTTCATTTTCTTACCTGGTTTCTCTGGTAACAAAAGTTGCAAGCCCAGAGTTTTGCTCGATAATCCACTTGGCTATAAAAATACAAAAGGAAAAGTTTATATAACATGAACAATTAATTTTCCTCCACTGTTCCTAGAATATATGTCTTTAAAACTTTTAAAAACACATTGACTTTGAAAAAGCTTCTTTTTAATATACTTTCTCCTAAATACCCACATTACAAACTGAAAATAAGTGGAGCCTTACACAGATGTATCAGGTAAATTATTGTGTTTAGGGAGAAAGAATGGTCTTCAGAAGAAGATGCAAATAAGAAATATAAAAATACAGACTCAGCACCTATGTTAGAGACTTTCTCCATGGTTTCAGCAAATCTTTTTAACTCTCCCTACCTTTGAATTTTTCATCTTTTTCTGCCTCTATCGATCAGCAGTCAGTGTGTGACTAGCCTGAATATACATTATGCCCTAAAAACCAGGTTTCAACATGACAGCTATCTCTATAATAAAAACAACAGTGCCTTCAAATGATGAGTCTACCTCCTTTTGTCTACATTTTCATTAGTATTCAGACAGTTTAAAAAAAATGCAAATTCTATCTTCATGCCATGAGATGTCTTATAGTCCTAATCACATCTTAAGGGAAATTCACCTTAACAGTTCTCAATGTACACTTCCTGCTATTACATCTTCTGTCTACAAGAGCAAACATCTTTTTAAAATATCATTAAATCTTCAGGTAAGTCCCAGCATGCTGTAAACAAAACACAGATCTATTGCTATTTAGTTATCTTTACCACTTACAGGGGCTGCAGATTACCTAGCCCAAAGTGCACTTGGGCTTCTAAAGTCTCCTCAGATTTGACCTCTAACCACCCTTTCAGGGGAAAAAAAAATCCCATCATTACTTGCATGTATAATACAAGAAAAATGTACACAGTTCACTGTCATGTCAGCATCTGTCTGACCCTTTACAGCTTTGTCTTTTCAATGTTTTCCTTCCAGCCCTCAATCAAAGATAATGCTTCTGAAAAAGTTAACTAAGTCTGACTCCCCGTATAACCAGCCACTGTGGCTATTTAATACTGAAACACAATTTTACACCTGCTTTGAAGCTGTCTTTTCTTCCAAGCTGCGACAAGTCATTCATAACATTATATTTGTTCTACAGGTTCTCTGACATCATGTCTAATCTCTATCAATCAGGACCCTTCCCATGCCTATCAAACTCCAACCTAGAAATCATCCTGCTTCTTTTCCATACTTCTATGACAGGAATAACATATGATACACTTCCTCTGCTTCCAACCCAAACTTACCCATGACTAGTCCACAATCATTTGAGCCTATGCCAATATCACCCTTAAGCTTAAACCGCTTCCTACCCTCTTTCATGCCTACTCCTGATGTAATCTATCTATCCATCTATCTATCCACATTCTCTTATACACATCGATGAGTATAAGAGNCTATCTATTTTCTGTTTTGGCAAACTAAAACGGATAACCTGCTTTGGTCCACAAATGAACTAATGTCAGTAATAAACATAGTTTATTTCACTTGGAAATTAAACTATATCAAGGTCCAAAAGTTCAAAAGATACAGTGCTGTAACTTTTTACCCAAGTCTAGAGGCAAAATGCAAGAATACTAAGATGTATAGTTGCAGAAAAAAAACACACCTAATCAATACTAAGTACATTGAAACAACTCATTAAATGAAAGCTGTGTTTTCAGTAAATATGTTACTTGTGCAAATCTATGTGCAGAACCTTCTAAGGCCTGTAAGTCTGCACTGTATAGTGATGTGAGGAGTACTTGAACTTCCATTCACCAGATCTTTCACACAGTTAGCCAGCACTGTTCTCAAGATTCTAAGGCAAAGCACTGGAACACAAATATGCATTAAGTTTACCATAAGGGATTCAGAACAGCTCGACACGTGGTCCTACTGCACAACACTGGCTCATACTGAATAGGAGGCAAGTCTGGCCGCTCCTTCAGTGGCGTGAAGAGGGCAGCCACTGGGACTACCATTCTTGTAGCTTCAAGACGACTCGAAGGCCAGACATTCCAGCTGAATCTAACTCCATCTCTGTCCTCATTCTGCTGGATGAATTCCAGGAAGGTTGTCATGGTCAACTCCTCTCTTTAATGACAAAATAAAAAGATAACTGTGAGCAGAATGTTGACATGCAAAGACTTTTAACTACTTAATGCTGAATGCACGTAATGACAGCCACACATTGAAACACTATAACTGAGAGACGGTCAATAAAACACTCAGGAGAGCATCTTAAATCCTAGAAGCAATGTGCAGAATTCCAAGGGGAAAAAAATTCTGCTGTATAAAATTTTTAAGAGTTTCTAACCATATTTTTTATATCTCATGATGCAGCCTACATGCAAACATAAAGGAATAACAACATAACATTCCACAAGAGTACATTCCTACAGCAATGCTAGGAAGTAGCTTTATAAGAAATACAGGTGCCATATTTCAATACATTATGTACCAAGAAGCATTTTTCAACAATTCTTTGAACTCAAATTCACCATTTTGGCCACTGACTTAAGGCTTTCAAAATGTGCTGCTATGATTACTCAGAAGTTGGAGGACTGGGGAGCACAAACACATTGGAAAAGCTTAACAGGTACCTGTGAACATCTGGCAAAGCCAGCAAGGAGCCCTCCCTCCCTCCAATCCCAAACTTCTCAGCTATATATACACTGTTCCTGACTACCTGCTGCAAGCTACACAGTACCTTCAATAGTACACAGAACACAGCTGTTGCCAGGAGCCAGGATACCTAAACTCACACTGCCTAATAATTGAAGATTTACTGTAAAAGCCTACATTAACCACCTAAGAAGAAGTAGAAATATTGCTAGGTCTCAATTTATACTGTACAAAGTTAATAAACAGCTATTAGAAATTCTGAAGCCCTTCTGAATTGGAATTTAAATAAGGAATTCTCACAAGCACACTGACATTCTTAGTTCTGACCTTACATACATTACAGGAGACTCATAGAAACTCTCAGTTTATCAAAACTGACCTCCATCTATCAAAATTATAATTGCATTGCACCTTTAGTTTCTATGACAGCTAAAAGCTTTTGAAGTTATTTTAAATTATAGCCTAACTTAATGCTTTTATTCTAATGTTAACTTTTAAGAAAACAGATTAAGAACATACATAAAGCAAAGGGAAGCGCTGCATTTCACAGTTAATATCCTTAGGAAATAATCAACTGCCAATATTCTAATGGGAATGTCTTATTGATATTAGGAGCAAACCTGCTCCTATCTAAACACATCATGGCAATTACAACACAGGGAGCATGAGGGACTTTGTGCACAACAGCATTTCCACCATTGCTTTTACTTGAATTTCTGCAAAGCCATTGGGCAGGGGACAAAACTGAGCAAAAGAGAGAATATCTGGAAGCTGTAATTACTACAGAGAAATCAGAGACAGAAATTAACTCAGCTAAGAGAGGAAAGAACAGGCTGGCATTTGAAGAGGATATAGAATTTAAGAAACTTCTCTCCCAATAAATCAAAATCCATCCATGTTTTGTAAAAAGCTGAAGGAACATTATCTCTGCAAAATGGGGTATTAATGCAAGAATCTGCACAACGCAACTACCTGCACTATAACCACAAACTGAATAATTTTTCTATTTAAAAATTATTTCCTGAGAAGACAGAAAATTGCAACTTAAGGCTATTTCAGTCATTCACTGGCAGCAGCTATAGACTCACCAAATCCAGCTCCAAACAGTGCAACGTGTCACACATTCTGTCCTGGACTTCAAAGCATTTTCTCCACATTTTACTCTAGCTACGTTTGAAATGGCTGTACAGGGATATTATCTTTACCATTCAGTTACTGCTCCTCAAAGGGCAATGTACAAACATCAGTGTGCAGTGACTAATCACGTGCACATAGCTATATGAACGATTTGCTGGATTTACTGAGTTAAATACTTTTATTTTCTATTAAGTATGGATTTCCTATTCAGAAAGCAAAAGTGGCTAACAATCAAGTTGTTCTCTACCTTTTCTCCTATTTTTTCAAGAGCCAATAATACTTACCTATTTCATCATTCGTCAAATGTGGAACTCTTGATCAGACAAGTTACATTCAGTACCACTGTTACAGCTATGCAGACACTTTCTGAGATAGGTGTGGAGATGTTTTGCATTATAAAGAACAGCAAACCCTCCTGGCCTACAGGCTACACACCAAATTTTGGAAACCTGAATGCCACAAAATACAGACTCCCCACCTCAGAAAACCTCAGAGAAGAAATTTTCAGAACAAATGAACAGCAACTGTTACCACTTTGCTGCAGATTAGGATATCCAGAAAAAAACCAGAAGTCCTTTCTGGTTTGCTTCCTCCCTCCCACTGCTAAGGCTGAATGTACCTCACAACTTTGCACCATGACAATCTCAACTGTGTGTTACAAAAGACACACTCGAATCCCATTGAGAGTCACTGGTTGACCATCAACACCTTTAAACGTTTACACATCACATCCCAAATCAGAATATCCCTGAAATAATATCCCCTAATCCTTGCACACATATACAAACAAAATCAAAACATTTTTCTCTACAGCATTGTAAGAATTCCCCTATAGATAGATCAAAGTCCCTCATAGCACCATGTGTTTAACTACCACTAAATGAGTACAGTTCACTGCACACTTTTTGTACAACACAGCTATTCTCTCAGTTTATTAGGCACTAACAACCTGGTAAAAGAGACTAATAATAAACCCTCAATTAATTTTTTATGCCCAAATCACATACCGTATAAAAATACATTTCAGTTCCAAGGAGGAACTAAAATACACGAGCAGAATAGCTTAAATAGTTATCTAAAGCAAGTTGCTGACATTTTCACCACTCAATGCATCATCCTCCAAATGTGAGCTCCCAGACCTCTCACTGAAAACTCTTTTTTTTAAACAAGCACAGTATGTGATAGCCCACCAATTTAAAAATCAACACATAACCAAACGCAGCAGGACCTGCATTTCTTGTAGCTTCACCTACACTGTAAGGCACCTCCGTCAGCGGCACAGCGGCGCAGGTAGAGCAGAGCTCCGGGACAGGAGCACCACAGGCGCTGCCGGAGAGTGCCGCCCTTTACCCCCGGCTGTGCAAAGGCCGTGCCCCGCCGGCCCTACCCGAGCGCCGGCAGCCCCGGCCGAGCTGGGGGCTGCTGGGGCCGCTCTCCCGACCCCGGCCCGGCGGGCGCTCCCCGCCGCAAGGAAAGGGCGCCCGTGCAGCCCCGGCCCGGGAGGCCGCGGGCAGTGCTGACCAGCGGCCGGCGGTAGCCCCGGACCCTCGGGCCACCGGGGGCCCCGAGAGGAGTTTCGGACACCCGGAGATCCCCCACTGCCAAGGAGGGGATGCGGGGACCTCCCACCATGCTCGTTCCAGGCCCGGCAGCCGTGCGGGGCCCCGCGGCCCGGGGTGTCCCCCGTGCCTCCCAGCGTGGGGAGCGGAGCTGCCGCCTCTCCTCCCCGCGGCACCCCAGCTCCGCCGGCTCGGGCTCCCCGCGCTGCCCCCTCAGCGCTGCCCTGGCCGCTCACCCGTGTGCCGGCCGCCGCCGCCGCTCCCGCTGTGCTCACTCTCCCCGCCCGCCCGCTCGCAGCCGCTCCGGCGCTGCCGACGCATCAACATGGCTGATGGGAGAGTCCGCGCCACGTCAAGGGGCAGAGAGCGGGGGCGGGCTGAGCTCCGCCGCTCCCCCGCCCCCGGGGCAGCCCGCGGGCCTTCCCGGCCTCAGCCGTCCCACGGCTCTGACTCCTGCTCGCGTGTGTGTGTTCGCTGCTCTGTTCGGCTTTCTTCTGAAGGTCGGAAGTCTGCGTCTCGATCCCACATCCATGCAGGAAAAAAGGCATCCCGGCCACCGGGGGCAGTTTTGCCTTCTCTCCCCGCTGGCAGCGCTCGGCTCCCCCGTGCTGCGCCCGTGCCCGCGAGTACCGGGGCTGCCGCGGCCCCGCCGCTGGTTGCGCTGCTCTGTCCGGCACGGGATTTCTCGGGACCGAAACAGCCGGGCTGCCGGGAGTCCTTGAGCTCACCCTGTTTGTTCCCATCTTCCACCACGTGTACTTAGGACAACTTTTTAATCTGGAAGATTGTTTACATGTTTCTTCTGAGTGCCTGGGGGAAAAAAATATTGAAATTATATTCCTGGGGGTTTTAGCCTGAAATAATCCTTTATCTCGTATTTATAAATATTTAATACATTTGTTTACTATCAGCGGTAATTATTGCATAGCCATTACCATATGCATTTGTCTGAGTTTTTTGTTAGTGTGGCCAGCTTTTTATCCCCAAACCCAAGTTATAGTGACTCTTCAGTTTCAGAAATTGTTTTTAGCAAGCCTGTCATGAAAGGGCAGAACAGTAACCTCTGTCTTTCCTGAGATGTCTTAGTGCAACTAATCCAGACATGGGGGAGAACTGAAAAACATTCTGCTGACTGACTTCCTTCACTGCAACTCAGAAAACATTCTGTGACCATCCAGCAAATAGAAATTACTAAAACTACCTTATCTTCTTTTCTTATATGTCAAATGTGATTATGATAGAATTTCTTTGCCATTACTATCTACAGTATGGTTTACCAGTCCTCTTCAGTCTAAAAACACGAGCAGGTAAACAACAGCAGAATTTACAGGAGGGATTTTAAATATCCTCTTCCACAAATCTCACTGCCATTTATGGGAGTATTAAGCAGGAGCTTGCCAATGACATATGACATCCTCACTCTGAACTCAAAAGAAAAAAGAAAAGAAAGACCAACCCCAAAACCCCACAACACTGTGAACTTCAAACAGATGCACAGAAAGTGACCCAATGTTGTAATTTCAAAAGTATTCACATACCTTGTGAAACATTTTTTCAGAAAATTACCTAAAAAAGAGGCAAGTCCCGAAGTCTAAACTGCAGGATGAACTCTATAAATAAAAGAGGCAGCTGACATTTAAAGACACTCCAAGGGCAAGAAGGGAAAACAGGAAAGTATACTACTCTGAAAGTTCACTACAAATAAAAGCCATTCAGTATTTTTAATTAATCTTCAGCACAATTAAACTTCATTACATAATAACTCAATCCAATGCTCTAGACTTAAAGAAAAGTCTTGCAGCTGTTATGATGGTGAGAACCACGGAGAAAATCAAGAAGAAAAAGAAGTAGAAAATAGATATAAACTCATTTACTCATGATAAGAAAATATTTTGTTACCTCTCCATCTTCATATCTAGAATGTAGATAGGAAGTTTTTTAATTTTTCATAATGCAGAAATTTTTAAAAATTATTCATTTATTTATTTATTAGCTAACAGGGCATATCCCTTAATGCAGCTCACCCTTTCTTTGGAAAAGTACTCTTCCTTAATACCTAGGCAGGAAAGAGATATATACATAGAGGAGAAGTATATATGTTTCCAGTTTCAGTTTCCTCTTTCTCCACTGAGTCATATTTGCTAGCCATTGCATCAGCATTGTTGGTAAGACACATTAGGAACAATTTTATTACCGGTGGGAGACTATCTGTAATAATTAAAAATATGTTGTTTTGTTTAAAAAGTATCAATGGAAAGTTCCAGAAAAAGTAATCTAAAGATAGAAAGTATATTTAAAGTGTATTTATATCTGTGGATTCTCTTTCTGTTCGTAGTTCTGAACTCTACAACAAATAGGAAAAATAAGTTCTGAATATTACTAAAATATTAGGAATTAACTTTATATAGCTGGACTCACCAAAGTTTTTGTCTTGATCATCAGTCAGCCTTTCCAAAATTATCACTGTAGGCTTAATTAAGCAGTTTTATTTCTAGTGGTGGCTGCAATTGTTGTATACTCAACTAGGACGTTAGATCCGGGTTTCAGTAATAAAACTCCCTGGTACACGTAGGTGCTTTTGGAAACACCTTAAAACAAACAAAAGCCGTTGGAGAGGAGGAGTTAAGGTAGGTGTTTATCTAGAACTACTGAAATGCAGACTTGTAGGGGATTTAGGTAAAAAAAGAGCTTTTTTTTAAACTTAAGGCAGAAGTATCTAAAACTACTCTGAAATATTAAATCTAAATAGACTTTGCGTGCAGAACTAATAGTTACATTTTGTGTATTTTGTATGCAGAATTAATAGTTACAACATTTTGTGTAACGGGAATTTTGTAATACACAATGTAAATGATTAAAGCATCATCCTTTTGCTTTTTATCTTACCTGGGAAGAAATGCCCCTTTGTGCAAATGCTACCTTGCTTTCTGGCATGTGGGTACTCCCACATTATAGTCTTCCGAAAAACTCGTGCGGGAAGAACTCAGGCATTGACACTTCCAGAATTGGAACTCTGTGTAAATTTATAACCATTAACTTCTGTGTAACTGACTTTAACCACAGATCTCAAAGCATTTCAAGGAAGGGACAAATATTATGAATACCGTGTGTTCACAGGTAAAATAAGAGAGTACTAATGGGTAAGTTTTAAAGAACCTTTGACAAAAAATACTGTGTACCAGAAGAATAGTACAGGGCCTAATGAAAGAAGTTATTAAATGTTTACACCTATTCACCACAAAAATAGGCCTAGTTTGATGAGTAGTGAACTGGCACACCCCTTTCTGCCACTGCTCTTTGGCCATATTTTCTTTATTCCCGTCCGGTGGTTTCCGGGGCACCCAGGACGCCCAGAGCAGACGGCGACAATCACAGCGCAAAGGCCTCTGGGCCGCCCGCCCGCCGCCGCTCTCGCGAGAGCAGCGGCAGCCGGGCGGGCTCTGCCGCCGGGGCGGTGCGGCCATGGAGCCGGGCCTGGAGGAGTTGATGCCGCGGCTGCTGCCCGTGGGCGACTGTGACTTGGCCGAGGACTTCGACCCCACCGTGGCTCCCAGGACGCCCCAGGAGTATCTGAAGCGCGTCCAGTGAGTGGTGGGTCGGACGGGTCGGGGCCGGGCGCGTCACTTGCTCCGAGAGCGGCGCGCCAGCCCGTGCTGTCCGGGCCGAGCTTCGTGTAGGGTCGCAGGGCGGCCGTGCGGTGCTGCCCTGCGCCGGCATAGTCGGTGCTTTACACACCTGCAGGAGGGGCGGGTACCGATATCTTCCCTCTCGTGACCGGCGACAGGACTCGACCAAAGACATGTAGCCCTGTCAGGGGAGATTTAGGCTGGGTATCGGGAAAAGGTTCTTCATCCAGACGGTGTTTGAGCACTGGGACAGGGTCCCCAGGGCAGTGGTCACAGAACCAGGCTTGGCAGAGTTCGAGAAACGTTTGGACAGCGCCCTCGGACACAGCGTGTGATTTCTGGGCTGTCCTGTGCACGGAGCTGGACCCAATGATCGTGACTGTTCCTTCCAAGATTTTATGGGTATTTCAGAGACATCCGATATATATTATATATATACATATAAAACATATATGTATATATGTACACGCACAGTATGTGTATACATATAACATATACACACACATATATCTAGATATATGTACATATGTTGCAGGAAAGAAAAAATGCAGCCTACTTGATTCCATTTTGTAGGATTGAAGCAGCTCGATGTCCTGATGTGGTGGTGGCGCAAATAGATCCCAGAAAATTAAAAAAGAAGCCGACAGTAAACATTTCAGTAAGTTTGAGAGCTTTTACACATTTTGGGGGGGGGAAATGGGAAATATGTTATTATAATGCTTGTATTAATTTTGAGGAGTCAGTGGTGTAACTAAATAGCACTGCTAGATTCTAAAGGTATCTACAGAATTAAATGTGTGTTTGAAGAAAGCCCTGCTCAACTGCTGGGTAACAGCAGTCTTTCTAACTGATTAAATTGATAATCCCCGTACTATTTGATACGTGGCAGACTATTTTACTGTCTGAGGAAATCAAATATTGCATTAAATTTTACAATTATTTAATCATAAAACATGCATAAATTTTAGAAAAAAATATATCCATACCTGTCATTGGGTTTAGGTCTATATCTAGCATAAGGGTAGTAAGTGCAGCTAAGCTTTAGTAAAGTTAGATGAAATTCTAACACCACTTCTTTCCTTTTGGAAGGAGTATTTTATTGGAACTTTTCCTTTACTGTTGAAGCAGATTTTTCTGTTGTTGTATTGCCCTGCCAGCTTGGTTTTTAATCTGCTTTCAAATAGTTTGCCTTTTTCCAGTGACAACCATGTAATCTGAGATTTCACTACTAGATTTCTCAAAGAAAGTTTCTAATACTGACATGACCTTGTTACTTCTGTAGCCATTCTCTTCATCTGTCTCATCTGCGTGTAGTGACATTCTTAAAGACTTGTAGAAAGATTTTGTTTAGTAACTCTTTCATGCTAATCTTTAAAGAGATTGTATCTACTTAACTATCAGACTTAATTTCCTAGATGGTTTTGTGGTCTTCTGTCTTCCCCAACTTACTATTTTGACAGGTGGAATGCCTAAGATTGATAGTATCTGTCTCCGATAAGGAAACAGCATCCTGCTTTTTATGAGCAGGGAGATTAAAGCAGAACAATTGCTGAGAGGAAGACCTTTGTAGAACAACAACCTGATGGAGGACAATGCATTTTGAACACTTAGTTTTCCTTCTTATGTACATAGGGGAAGAGTCAAACAAAAGACATTAAGAAATCTTAACTCAGCCTTGGATGTGGTCGTGAAATTACCTTTCTTAGGTGAAGATTGAAAGGATATTGCTTACCCAACAGTAAATATTTACTGATTCTCTTGTTCTTAAGGATTCTTCTTATATTCTTCTCTTTACACTGTAATTATTGCCAGTGTTTTCTCAGATTTCTGGATGTCAGCCTGCTCCTGAGGGATACTCTCCAACACTCAAGTGGCAGCAGCAGCAAGTGGCCAATTTCTCAGCTGTTCGTCAGGTACAGATAGTCTGTGAGGGGTCTTGCACGGTCTAGATAGGGCATACCTGTGCTTTACAGGGGATAACTTTATATCTAGTATAGAAATGTTATGATTTTGTAGCAGGATAGATGTTTATAGGCAAGCGTTTCAAGTTCTTGAAAGCTAATTGAGAATATACTGTGTGGCTTTTAAACCTCTTGATGAAACTCTTGAGACTCATGTTTAAGAAATTGTCCTTCAACAAAAATATGTCTGTATTTAGATTAAATTATATGGCATAATTGAAGAAGAACAAAAACCCCTACGATGTTATGCAGTTATATTAAAACATACTGCTTGCAGTAAATGTTCTGCAGAACTCAACATTAACTTTAGAACCAAATGGATTCTAACCCATCAGGAGATTCATAAAGTCCATTCATAACAGTCCATTTAGAAACCTGTTGACAGAGGTGGGAACCCATTATGAGGAGAAATACTGATTTGGTAAAACATATTTGTAAGGTTGTAGAGTTAGCACAGATTTTAATCTTTCCTGAGGCATTTCCACCCTGCTTGAAATAACACAAGAACAGGAAATTAAGCAGTCTCAAAGGCTAAAGGTTCTAAGTTCAGCTAAACCTTAGTAAAAATTTTAAACTGAAGGAGGTCGATTTAGATTAGATATAAGGAAGAATTTGTTTTACAATGGGGGTGGTGAAACACTGGCACAGGTTGCCCAGAGAGAGGTGGATGCCCTATCCCTCAAAACACTAAAGGTCAGGATGGAGCTCTGAGCCTGATGTAGTTGAAGATGTCCCTGCCTATGGAAGAGGGGTTGGACTAGATGGCCTGTGAAGGTCCCTTCCAACCCAAATCTTTCTATGATTCTGTGATTATGTATGCACAGTTCAAACAGGGTGAAATGGAAACTCCAATTCAGATGTAGGTAGAGGTCATTTGTGACTCCAGTGCTGCAGAGAGCATGTTTACAGTGCATTGATGCTGCATTGTAGGAGTACCTCAAGTACTGAGGTGTGACCAGCTAGGAGCTGCTCTAGCGCTGAGCTCTGCATCAGCTCATGTACCATGTTCTTTTCAGGGAGGAAAATTTAGTGAAGAAGGAGATCTGTACCACTGCATCTACATTGTAAACAGTAACTGAGTTACCCCTGTTTCTGTGAGGAAACATATTGCATCCTGTATATTAGGAATAATCTAAGGTTTTGGCAGAACTAAGGAGATTGGCACCTAAAGGCCTATTCACTGTGTAGGTATTTCTTTTATGCTCAGATCAATTGTCTTCTTATCTGTGCCAGAATTAACACTGAAATATGAGACTATCCTAAAAAGTAGTAAAAACCAAAAAAAGAGCATCAGAATTCACTTATTCAACCACTGCATCAGCTGCTGCTACTTCCAGCGTTTTTTAGTAATCTTTTATACAGTTGCAGTAACATTTGCAGTAGGAGACAAGTTTCTTTTGCTACAGAACATTTACAGCTCTCTACAAATAACTCTTAAGAGGCCGATTTATTTTAAACAGGATTCCTGCCAGGTAGAAGGAATGTTCTAAGAAACCACACTTCCCTCTTTCAAACAATTCTGTAGACCTCTGATCCAGATACAGACCACTGTTAGAAACAGGATATTGGCTTTATGTGTGCTTTTGGATTAAATCAAAGTGGTTTTTTTCTTAAGATTGTTCTAACAAGAAAAGTCTAGAAGACTATTAAAGCTTGCTACTTCAGATTAACCTTGTGTGATAGACTTCAAAATGCCTTCAGCTTTAACATTACTTCCAACATCCAGCATGAGCATCTTAATTACATTTCTGCTAAAAGGCATGGGAAATATTTAGCCACTTGTGCTGGCTATATATCTACTAATTTATATAAAGTCATAAAATATTCTTTTCATACATTTTAAGAATAATGAAGAGCCCTTGTGGCTAGGATAAAATAACTGCAGAGTTAAACTGGAATCTGACTTTGTTTTAACTCCCCAGAGCCTGAACAAGCACAGGAATCACTGGCGGTCACAACATTTGGACAGCAATGTTACTATGGTGAGTAGAATTCATAACAGCACTCTGTGGTTTGTTTTCCCAGTTTTTGAATTCACAGTTAATTTTGCTTTATAGTTGCATGCAACAATTTATGAGTGTTATCAAGTCTTTTCTCCAGTGTCTTCAAGATAACAGTATTATACAGTTTTCATTTATTTTTATTTACGTCAGCCAAAATCAGAGGATGAAGAAGGCTGGAAGAAGTTCTGTCTCGGTGAAAGAGTATACTCAGAAATACATGCACTATCTGATAATGAAAATTTAGGAATTGATTACATGAAGGTGAGTATAGGACTTCTGTTTCATTTTCAGCAGCTATTTTCTAGACTAACGGCCCCCAGAAACAATCCTACTGTTTATGACCACTTTGTGCCAAGTAGAAAGTAGGCTCTGGTGAGCCCAGAAGGTCCCAGTGTACATTCCTTTTATGCAGAAACTTAAGTGAAGCAGAAAATAAGTCTGTGTCTTCAGTCAAAATTTGAAGAGTTCCTTTATCTCTTATTTTGTTCTCACTGAACAGAATTGAAGCTTTCTTCATAGTCTGCTTTAGTGTTTTGTTGCATAGTGATATGTGGTTACCCTCCTCATATGTGACAGCCTACAAACATGTTCTTTACTGTGTCATTTTGAAAAAACAAAACTTTAACAAGTAACAGTAGTAGCAAAGTGCTCTGGTACTTCACTGGACCTCCAACTTTCTTGAAGATACTTTTTTTAATAAATTTCACAGCTCAGAACAGACTTTGAAATCACTATAAGTGTCTGAACAATAAATTAAACTTTTAGTATATTCTAAATTAGAACGAAAATGTTTGTGATAACGTTTGCATTTTTCAACTTGCTTGTTTTTCCAGGTGGGCTTTCCCCCTTTGCTAAGTATTGTAAGCAGGATGAATCAGGTACGCCTACCTCTTACAATCATATAGTGAAATTGCCTAAATTATTATTTCTCACATCTGTTCCAGAAGGCTTATCTATTTTTCTTTGCCTAGAGTAGGCAGTTGTTTATATACTAATTCTATTCACTGTACACTCAGAAGGAAAATACGTATTCACTGTCTCACATTCAGCTACAATTAACTTTACAAGAGAAGATTTTTCATTACTAGTTCTGAAAGTATCTTGTTGTTGTAGTTTCTCTATAGCACATTTAACGTTTGAATTTTTGCTGAATACACCAGTAGGTGCTTTGCAATGTTTTTAAATTTCTCATTTAGTGTTTTAAGTGCAGTCCTTCATATTGTTTGTGAACTTTTATGTACATTGCAAGGCTTGAAGAATCACACTTACCGTTCCTTTACTACATTCCCTACTTGCTGCCGTTATACACAACCAACCAGTCAGTGTGATGCCTCTTTTCTAATCTGTAGCTACTTATCCATAACTTCCTCTTAACACAGAAAATTAGTTAATTTCATACAATGTTCTTTCCAAAAAGTGGTACTTTAACACTTACTTTACCCTTACATGTAACTTCAACCTGGAATAAATACTGTGGAGTAGAAATACTTTTCATATAATAAAATCCTTCAGGTAGGAGAGCAGCAAAACAAAACATTGCAGATACTATATTGTCTCTTTCTGTTCCTCTTTTGAAGGCAACAGTAACCAGTGTCTTAGAATACCTGATAAGCTGGTTTGGAGAGAAGAAATTTACTCCAGAACTGGTAATTTTTGATTTCTTCTAACTACTTGCACATGGATGCATTAAACAAATTGTTTGCAGTTTTCTATTACATTATTTTAATTTTCTAAAGAGTTCTCTAGATGGTTGTATCATATCGTTACTTTCAAAACGTTCTTGATTAGATACTAAATGAGTGTCCACAGTTGTTTTTGGAAGTTTAAATTATAAAACATAACTGTCGTTATTGTGACGGTCACAGCACACGAAGAGACACAGTAGACTCTTCAGAAGGCTTCTGTTTGTTATCACAGCGTGCTAAGGATTTTTGCAGGGCCCTTTGCAAATGTCCAAGCAGACAGGGGAGACACAAAACAATGATTACAACCACCAGCAAAATTAACAGTTCAGCTTCCAACAATATTTCAAGCCGTTCAACAAAACCCCAGCTTGCAAGGAAACCATTCAATCATTCCCATCCTTCATCCACCTTCAACTGACTAACTCATTCCTTCAAATCTAGAATGCTCCCCTGAACTCACCCACTGTGATCTGACAAGCCCATACAACACATGCCCTCAAAATCCTGACATCCATAACCGTGTTCCAACAGTAAAAAAAATACACCAACAAGGCACGTAGAAAATGGATTTTCAGATGCTGTTACACACTCTGCAGTCCCTTAATGACACATGTATGGCAGAATGATACCTTCACTTTTAGTTAAATAATTTTTTTTCTACACAGTTACATTTTTGTGGTTAAGAGACCGAGTCATCTCTCCAGTCACCAATTAGAACTAAGTAGCATCCACTTAACTTTACAACTGGCTGCTGCAATCATAATGGGCAACTAACCTAGTTGTTTAAGGTGTGGAGCTTCAGCTACTAGTTCAACACCCTTATACAAAGGCAACGCCCTAGGTACATTAAGCTCCTCTATTTTGGGACAGTAAGTGCTATGTGAAGGGAAGACACATTACACAGTGCTGCCAACCTCTCTGTAGAGAAGTGCAAAGAGCTAAAGTGAAGGTGACATCCACCAATGTGAATTAGGGTTTTCAGCATCGGTCAATATCCCCATTTGCTTTGCCCTGAATTATCATCTTTACAACATGTTCTTTGAGGGTCCATGCTTCAATCCACCTGATGGCCAGTATCACCCACACATTCTGCTTCAGTTGTGGGACCATCCATCCTGTTCCTTCCTGTGTACTCCAGGTAAGGCTTAACACAAGGAGCAGAAACCCAATGAGGGCCATTGTCTGTCAAAACACAGGCATATCCCCTTCCCCACGTCATTAATTCCACTGCGCCAGACCACATTTCACTAATAAAATCATTAACCCATACCTTAATATTTTGTGAAAATCTGTCTGTTTAGAATTCAAAGAAGAAAAATGATAAAATAGAGGAGACAATTGTGAGTCAGGTAAAGGACACAGAAAGTTTAACACATAAACAGCTTTATCTAATATCACTCGAGGTGGCTCCCTTTGCATTCCCTCTTTTTGTTTTTGAACCTGGCTCTTCAAAACACCATAAGCACATTCAATAATTGCTTGACCTGTTGGAGTATGGGGAATACCAGTAGAATGATCAACACCTCAAGCACAGAAAAATGTTTGCCGTTTTTGTGAAACATATGCTGGGCCATTATCCATCTTTATATGCAATGGAACACCTAAAGTATAAAAGGCATGACAAAAATGACAAGTAACATCCCAAGCTGTTTCAACCTGCAAAGGCTGATGCAACCATGGCATGAGAAAAAGTATCAATTGCAACATGAACATACTTTAGATGACCAAATTCAGACATTTTTGTAACATCAGTTTGCCATTCTTGCAAAGGGAGTAAACCTCTAGGGTTGGTACCATAATATTGTGAAATATGAGTCATATGACAATCAGGACAAGAAGAAATAATTGATTTTGCTTCACTGAGTGATAAAATTGTTTCTGTAATGCCTGAGCACCTTGGCGAAAAAATTGACGAGATGAAACAGCTTGCTGTAACCTATTGAGTACCGTTTTGACTGCCATAGCAGCCACAAGGGAATCCACATAAGCATTACCTTCAACAAAAAATCCAGGTAGCGATGTATGAGACTACAAACATGCGTAATAAAATAGAAATGCTTTTGATTACAAATAGCAGTTCTTAATTTCAACAACATGACAAATAATGGTTTGTCCTTTATATATATAACACAGCTTGATCTAAATTTTTAACTAAATCAGCAACATAAACAGAATCAGTAACTATTTACAGGATTAGAAAATAAAGTAAATGCCAAAAGTACAGCACAAAGTTCTACCAATTGAGGAGACCCTTGTTGAATGAATCATCACTTCATATTCCCAATGATCATCCTTTTTCCAGGCTACAGCAGCTTTTCCAGTTTTCCCTGATCCATCTGTAAAAACTGTTGTATCTTCCACTGGAACAGGAGAACAAATTTGTTTTCCCTGGAAAGTAATATCCCTAGTGAAAGTCAAAATAGGATGAGAAGGTAAATGATAAGTTATTTGGCCTGTAAAATAAGATAAAGCAGATTGCAGTTCATGATTATTTTGAAAACACCATTCAAAATACCATTGTTGTACAGGTGTCACAGTAGTTACAGGATCATGGCCTAAGATTTCATGACAACGTCTGTGATCTTTGATAATGATAATTGCAAAAAGTTCATAAAGTCCTGGAGCTGTTTTTCAGGATCTGAAAAATGAAAATATCCATTCTAAAATACGCACTTTATCTTCCCAAGCATCAATCCATTAACACAATATTCCACATGGTATTTCATGATCTTTTAAAATAAATAATTGCACACGAACAGAAGTATCTAGCCTGTTAACAAATTTGCATATCAAAGCTAATTCAACTTCTTCGATGCTTTTTTTTCTGCAGCAGTAAAATGTCTCTCATCAGCAGAGGAAGTGATCCCTGACAATAATTCAAACCAAGGTTGCATTTGATGATTAGTTATCCCTAAGTATGACCTAATCCAGCCTATTGCACCAAGCAATTTCTGTACATCAGTAGCAGTTTTAACTTCAATGTCTAATTTTACAAGTTGAGGCACAATCTGAGTATTGGTTATTATCAGCCCCAAATATTTCCAAGGCATCTGTTTCTGTACTTTCTCTGCGGCAATAACTAAACCAAAAGTTTTCAAATCGGTTACAGCACACTGTTCAAGAGGTGATAATTGTCTGTTTTTGTGCAGGAGTAACATATTTTGACTCAGCACTTAATTCAGCTAGCTGCTGTGCAGGGGAGGGGTACACAGGAGCCTTAATACAGTTTTTCAGGGACAGATACCAAGAGTCATTATCAGTTTATCATTTGTTTCCTGCAACAGTAGACCCTGGAGAAAATTCAGCAGAAGTAGCTCCAGCAGGCTCTACTTCAGGGAAAAACCCATTCTCAAGCTGAACCTCACTTTTCTGTTGTTCCCCATTAACTTCAGTTTCTTGCTCTGATTCTTCTCCTGCTCCCTCTTATCCTGCTGTTTTCCATTCTTTTAACGTCTCACAAAGCAATCTCCAAGTAGTAGCCAGATCTGCAACCACCTTGTCCCCTTTAGATACCATGTCCCATAGTCTCTCCCCAGCTTCCTTCCATGCTCTGACACTAAAGGCAGTACTTTAATTAGTCTCAAAATATTACGACTTTGCAAACAATAACACACTACAAAGGCCATACTCAGAAGCCTTAATAACTTTTCTTTTCAACAAAGCTTTCCATGTAGATAAAACAATCTCTTCTTCACTTGATAAATTATTTCCCATTATATCCCCAGCAGCTCACCTGTACCTCAGGTGTCAAAATTAATCAGGTGCGGACCAAGCAGCTTCCCCCACTGCTGTCGGCCTCGCTGGGTTCCCGCCCCCACCTCGGTCCTACAGCCCGCAGATCACGTCCAGGGCCACCAGATGTCGCTGTTGGGACGGTCACAACACACAAAGTGACACAGCAGACTCTTCAGAAGGCTTCTGTTTATCACAGCGTGCTGTCCTTTATACACTTTTCTACAGTTAACAAAGTTTACACTCTACTTATCAGTCACAAAAAATAAACACAACGTTCACTGGCACAAAAGGTCTCCACCGCGGTTTTCAACCAACATTCACAAAACTTTTCCAGGCACACTTCTTCAGCTGCAGATTATCTCCCTCTCCTTCTTCTCTCCTCGGTTTCCATGCCAATGACCTTGGTGAAATTCCTTTCAGGGATAAACACGGCTGTTATCAGTTTCTTCTTCAGCTAACCTACACTTCAGGCTTACAGACCAGCTGAAGCCCCTTCCACACACATAACAGATACACACATTGAAAAAGTACTGCCCAAACTCCCTCCCCTTTGTATCACTCACCCACTACTAACTTAAGCCATAAGGCTTCATGAGTTTAGGAGAGGAGAGAAATCTCAGCAGCTTTGATTCTGTTAGGGTGCTCCACACTATTTACCAACACCTCCAATTTAGTTTGGAGGCGCATTTCAGTGTGCTGGCAAAGACACATTTAATCTTCCTACATACAGCATAGAAAGCTTAGCTGCATTCATGTGGTAACAAATCAAACCTACTAAGAACTCCTGACTGACAGGCTATATTGGCATGGAGCTTGGCCACAACTAGACTAACCAGCTGTGTAATGGCACCATATCTGTGGAAGGCCTTGGTGGATGCATCTCATCTCCTTCAGTACCACAAAGCAAAAGAGTAATTAAAAATTACATGATGCTTAGCATAGTTTCACTGGGGTTTTTTTCAGTCACTTAAAGACCTTTCTGTCCTTTCCTGTAGAAGACAATTTTCTTTTTAACCAGTATGTATGTTGCAAAGAATGTGCACACTGACTTTTAGATTAGGTCCCAGAATGAAGGCCACTAGACACTGCGATTAAATTATGAAGTTAGACTGTTACCAGGAATTAAGTCTGTAAGTATTCAGAGATGTAAAGCTCAAAGGACATATTTTCACAGTGGTGCAAATCTTAAAGCAGATCTAACCACTAATTTCACAAAGATCTGAGTTCATACATTCAGTCTTCAGGAATGTTTTTTCACAGATTGTGAAATTAAAACTTAATAACCAAGTAATAATGTTTAGATATTACTAAAATAATCCTTCCTTCAGACTACACTAGCATCAGCTGTAATAATTTTTATCTTGGGCAGCATTCAAAAAATGCCAGGAAACCCAGGAGTAGTGCTCACAAGAATCTTACCTAGAGACACAGAACTCTCTACCAGGTAGTGTCTAATGTGGTTTTCAAAATTCAATTATGGCATATAGCACTTAAATGCAGTTTCGTTCTCAGACCTACACTTCAGTCCTGCTCTAATATGAATTGCTTGAATCTTCAAGGAAATGTTCAGAATTAAAACTTTGTTATTGGAATCCTCACAGGGTAGATGGCTTTATGCACTGTTGGCATGCCTTGAAAAACCTCTGCTACCTGAAGCTCACTCCCTTATTCGACAGCTGGCAAGACGATGTTCAGAAGTCAGGGCACTGGAGGTAAGATTTAATATAACTGTGCAGAGGACTCGGTGAATTTAGCAGGTAAGGAGGATCATTTTTCAGAAGTCTTAATAATTAATTTTTCATGTCCTGAGTTTGGTTGAGAATGAAGGGAAAACTGGAAATACACATAACATGGCATATAACAGCTGCTCTATTTTACACAGGTAACAAAAGAATTGTTGTAATACTTACCTCTTTTCCAGGAGAGCAAGAATGAAGAACAGATATCAGCTCTGAACTTGATAATCTGCTTAGTTAGCAGGTAATGCAGTTTATACACCTAAACCAGTAATGTATGTCCAGCATAAAGATGTGATTATTTGTACTAACCTAAATCCTTTTAAAAATGAAAGTCAATGAAGGTACCCCTGGGCCAATGCAGCAAATATACTTAGCTATACCTAAGAGTAAAGTAAGCTTATTCCTTTCTTCAGATGAGCCCCCTGAACCACGAAGCCATAATTATGATAGCAACACTAAAAGATGAGCTAGAAAGCAATGGGTCAGACAACTTGAAGTAAGGAATGTGTTGCATTGGGGGTTTCTTACCATATTCCACTTCATTCCTAGGTACTTTGACCAACGTGACCTGGCTGACGAGCCTTCCTAGGCTGTTTTGAGAACATCCAGTATTTTGCATTGCCACAGTACAAACAGCATTATCAGAGTGAACAGCAAGACACTGCACTGTTCAGACCTGAAGTAACACAATTCCTTCAGAACCACCCTCACGTTAATGCACTTGGGACAGCTGTGAATTACTTCAGCTGAGTTTTAGCTGAGATTGTCAGTGTCTCCAATACCATCATCACCATCATCATAAAGCGGTAACTGAAGTGTCCAGCATCATCTCTCAAGCTCCCATCTTCGTAAACAACATTCTTGGTTAGAAATTTCTACAATCTGAGTAATCTATGGACACTGCTATTAGGTGAAGTTTGAGGTTACAAATTATTATTCTTTTTCTAACAGACTTATTGAGGACTTTTTTAATAAAACGAAAGGATTTTAAAGACTCTTCTTAAACATTGTGGATTTTCTCACTCCATATTTTTTAACAGCAGCCTTACTACAGAAATCTACAGTTAGGGCTGAATGGTGTTTTTTCAAATTTTGGTGCCTGAGCTTTAGCACTGCTTAGCAGTTCAACTATAGCCAGCATGTTACTGAAACCATTGTTTCAGTAAAATGTAAACATTACTACTTCTTGAGTAGTACATTATAGAAGTAAACCGTAGCTAGCAATTAAAAACAATTACATCAATAATGAGTTTTTGCACAAGGTGGAATAAATTTTCTTCTTTGCCTGGTATAGATTACCTTAGACATGAATCATTCTGACACAAGGAACAGCTGCTAATTTTAGGGACAGGAGAAACTGATGAACTACATAAAAACAGGTTTTCTTCCACTGCCCAAACTACATTCCTACAAAGGTCTCTACCTAACATCTTTAATGTGTGAGCTGTTGGCTAAGGGGCTCCATCAAAGAAATACAAAAGCAATCACTGCCTTCCAGTTCAGAGTGAATGGGGGAAGGTAGCAGTTGGGCATTCACATTGGGCAACAACATACAATTAGTTTCTTATTCAAATTTAGTCTTGGTCAGGATTTTTCTCTGTTTTCAAACTCTGCCTCTGGTCTTCCAGGCTCTTTTGGTAATTGAAATGCTTTGCTTAATATGTAGAGTACACAGTTTTTACCATGTGGATATTATTACTTTGTAACAGAATAAGTTTCACACCAAGACACAACCATAGTGTTATTTTGATGAACATTTATTATACATTTTGGAATTGTGCTGCACACTGCTATGATTTACATGTTATATACAAGACTGAGCCAAGATACTGCATCCACATACAAAGGCTTTGTAAAGTAGATAGCCAGATTTGAACGTGCTCTACATCTTCTGTATCATCACCTGAAATTTACCTGCAGGAAAAGCAGAGTCAGATCACATTATTACCATTAGAATTATTTCTCTGAGTAATTATTTTCTTGTAAAATTTTATTCAAAGAATTAGTAAGGAACATTTCAGTCTTACAATTTAATTGTAAGCAGTTGAGCCATTATTTTTTTTTAAATTTAGCATTTAAATTTTAATTCCACACAGAACAGCTTTTCTCTTGTCTTTTTTTTTCTGTAAGTTGACCATGTCCCATATCACAGGAGTTCAGTTAGCTAAACCTAAAATTTGTGCTGTCTGTGGAAAACTTTCAATTTAATTGAGCCGCTTATGTAGTTACAATGGTCTTCACTAACATTCTTAATTACTCCTATAGAGAAAGATCTTCACTTGTGCAAATAACCTTCTAGACAGACATCCTTACACATTTGATGCTTCTAAATGTAAACTTAGAACAGCTGTTTAGTTTTGCTTTCCACTCAACATCATGGAGGCTTACTCTCTGACAGTATTTTCTAAATACTAAAGGATTTAGTGGCGAGCCATATCTGAAGTTCACATGGACTCCTATGGCCCAGCAGCTTCAAACAAAACCCACCTTGAAAATGCTTATAACAGCAACAGAGGCAGTCAGGAAAGTTACCAAGTAAGCTAATAATTGAATATTCCAGGTAGTACTTACATGCAGGCATTGATGAAACTTCAGCTGTTACAATACTCTTTATTCCCAGATTTGACAGGCCTCCTCTGATTAGTCCACAGGTGAATGCTAAATACTAAATACAAAGTTGCACTTCAAATGAGTGTCAACAGTGAAGCTTGTTGACAAAGATCGAAACTAAGTACTCAAGAACATCAAGAACATGACTTCATACTTGGGCAACAGAAAACCACTGAGGTTTTGAGAGACTTTGTCAGGTCTCTAATAGATGAAAGCTCCAATATTTGGTAGAGTGGAGATTACTGCACAGATTCTTCTCATTAGAAGCAGTATTTTGAGTCACTTTGTCTTTCATTAAACCTGTAGGAACTTAATATCCTTAAAACAATTGTTCCCAAGACTTGGCTGAAATTAGCAACTGATATTAAAGTCAACGAAGGAGAAAACAGTCCAAGACAGCATTCCTGTGCAGGTCATGCCACAGAATATAAAGGCATGCATATATTTAAAATGTGTGTTGCAAAATAGAAGAAACTTCACCAGACACACACTCACACAAAAAACCCCCCAAAAATCGCAAAGACAGTAGCCAATTGGGAGGACTAAGATCAAGAATTAAGAAACCATAAAATAGAACTGAATGTCCCATTTCTTAATCCACTTGAACCAAAGTGCTCTATGATAGGTTCTGCAGAGGGACTGATTTTACCTGAACTATTACTGTAACTCAGCATCTGCACTCAAAACTATTTTTAATTAGTGGAAGATCTTTCTGAACATTCACATCATCTCAGAAGCTTGTTTTACATAACAAATAGCATCTTCCAAACGTGTTTTGGGAATTTTAAACAAAGTTTCTGAAACCACATGCTTCCCAGAGAGAAAGAATTTGTGTGACAGTGGCAGGTAGTGGCAGACAAGCTTTCACCATGAAGTCAAATGTAACAGCAACAACAACCATGACCATTTTTTGAACTATAAATCAAATCCACTGTTCTAAAACAGGCTGCCTGTTGCTGGCTTTTTCGAAAAAGAGAGGAGTTTGTATCTATTTAATTACAAAATTTAAATTTATCACTAAATCAAGGTAATTAAAACTAAACGGTAGACCACTCCCCCCCAATAAAATCGAAGGGTACCTTTGGTGCATGTTCTAAATACTGCTTTCCTGCAGACATTTGTGTCAGGAGACGAAATTTATTGTCTTGGAGGACATAAATACCCTGTTTAAAAAGAAAAAAAAGGGTTTAGTTAAATGTGCAGTAATATAAAGTCCACATTTTCCATGAATAGACTTTATTTCTAGATAAAATATATATAATCTCAGGCTGAAAAATAAAATTTTAGATTAAGGCATATGTAACTTAAGTTTTTACTTACAAGGAATATTAAAGTATACTTAATTGTGAGGATACAACAAAACCCCTAGATAATAATATGATCAATTTACCCTAAAAAATGTTTATGCACATTTCTTCTTGGAAGAGTCCTTCCAATGATCAGAAAGTATAGTTCCATACTAGAAAGTCTTTGGTAACATATGAAATGCATATTGATTTTTACACTCAAATCTCAATCTTCATTGGGTTTTCACTATTTCAGTGGGAATTATTTTTCTCAATAGCAGTACAGGCAACAACACCCAGCAGACAATCAAAGTAAAAATCTGGTGTTTTCTACAATACAATTCTGTGCAAAAATACGCATCTTTATAAATTAAGGATAAACACAGGATAACTTTATCTACACCTGCCATCTAAATTTCCTTGCTACTGACTGTACTGCTTTGGAATTTCATAAGCCTTGAACTTAAATTAAGGCTGCATATACAATTAAGACCTTAAGCTCAATACTGCAGGTTTTGAATTAAACCCCTAGATTTCTGAAGTACTAATTATCTGTTATTACTTGATAAGCCACTGAAAAAAAAAACCTATTTTATTTGGCACAATCCCTGTACAAATTTTCTTCTTCCTAATTTGACACAACAGGAAAAAAGCCATAAGAAAACCAAGTCATTCAATAGGAAAAAGATTTTTTTACTTTAGTAAACTGGCTCCTTAAGTTATTTTGATCTGGCTTTAAGAACTGTGGCAGTTGATATAGGAAAGCACATGGACACAGCACAATGTCACCAACATGCAAATCTGAGAAGTTTCTCATACAAGTATTTTCAAGAGATTACAAATGTCTCAACTGCTGAAAACTCTTAACATTCTTCAAAGTAATAAAATCACAGCAGCCATTCTATTTAAATAGATGTTAAGAGAGTAACATCACTTTTTCACTACTTTTTACTAGTATTTATTAAGAAACAGATTAAAAAGTTCTTGTTTAAATGATAATCAGCCGTAATCGTTACTGTCCTTTCTGTAACACTGCAACAGTGCATATGAAATTAAAAGCATTTAGTCTTTTCAAACACAGGCAATTATTAAATTGTATTCTAAAGCTACATGATAATATGAATATTGAAAAACATGCTTTTTAAACAAAGCAAATATGGAACATTTTGGGTTTCTTATCTGGTAATTAATTCTAGACCAAGAAAAACAAAAAATGCACTAGCAACTCAAAACTGACTGATTTGCCAAGTTAAATCTTAATCTACAGCATTAGTACCTGGTGATTAGTCCGTAGGTTATCTATTTGTTTTTTAAATACCGTTGTCCAAAAATCTTTGCAAATGAACTTCATAATATCTAATTCATCCTTGAACCTGGCAGTGTCTTTTGTAAACCTAAAAGAAAAGTGAGAAATGCATCAATAATGATGGTGCACATAACCTGACCAATTAAACATACAAATAATTTTAAACTGTACTATACAACATAATTTTTGAGGTTATTATAAAAATCAGTTTTCCAACCATTCTAGCTTCACTGTGCATTCATCAAGTATTTTAACTTCAGAGCAACACAGTGTTATCTTACTATCTGCAACATGACAGCAGAATAAATTGTTTTGATTCCATGATTATCAATCATAGTTGACATACAGAAAGGTGGAAAGTGCCCCATCAGTTTTATCTTCAACAAACTATCTAAATAGAAGATAAAATGCTCACACCTATACTGCTCCTTGGAAGGAGTCCTTCAAATAGGTAAAAGAGCTCTAACAGAGGAACATGTAAAACTTGTTCCCATTTTCTAGAAGGGACTTCTTTCTCTTGCTTATTTCAGATTTCTCTCCCTTTATTCTCCTTGAGGGTCTTTTTCTGGCACTAAAGGACCACTTTATTCAACAAAAGCTTAAGAAACTCAAGAGTCTCGACATGACCTCGGAACGAGGGCGCTGGAGTTGCATCCCGGGTGCCCAAAGGGCCCGAGCTGCGAAGTCGCAAGGACTGAGAGCACTTTACAAAAACGAAATAGAGTAACAGCCAGTCATAAAATTATGTTTAAGATGTAAATCAGGGGAAAAAAATAAAGCCACAAAACAAACCAGTCGCAGGAAACATGCAAAAGTCTAGACCAAGTAGAATTAATGATAATTGCAAGTATTAAAAATAACTGCATACCCTGACTCGGTTTTCATGACAGGAAGCACTAGGAAAACAACACACTCCAAAACTGTCTCATGATACGCAAACACAGATCCCCGCAAGAATGGGATACAAGAGGAGATGCCAGAACAACTGATGGTAAGAGGCAGGCACTCTCCGTCCAGCCAAAGCACCACACTTTGCCGGGCAAGTGTGCTTTACCGGTGAGGTCACAGCCCCGGGAAAGAGCAGCGGCTGCCGGGACCCGGCAGGGACTCACCTCTCGATGAGCCCCTGCCCGACGCGGAAGCCCATGCTCTCCAGCTTGGTGGTGCAGCGCCCGTTCTCCTGCAAGACACAAGCGTCAGCCCCGGCCGCTGCCGGACGGCCCCGGGGTGGCCCCGGCCCCACTCACCCCTTCGCCCTGCTCGGCAGCGCGGTACAGCCCCGCCACCATCTCGCTGTGCAGCAGCAGGAACAGCGCCTCATCCGCCATGGCCGGGGCCTCCGCCCCTTCCGGGCGGGCCCGGACTCCCGCGGGAGCTCCCGGCCGAAGCGGGGCGGTCCAGCAGTGCCGGCCGGGCCGGTTCTACCCCCCGGGGAAGCGCTGGGAAAGCGGCTGTCTCGTTAAGGCTCTGCAGAGCCCGCGAAATAGGGCGGCGCCGGCAGCCTAGGCTCCTGAGTGAGGGCCGGAGCCGGGGATCAAACGCGCCCCTCCTGCGGAGCTGCCCCGCCCACCCGACTGCTGGAGCCAGGCGGAGCACGCGTGTCACTGCCTTCAAGGCAGCAGCGCGCCCCTGCCCGCCGCGGGGAGCCACAGAGAGATGTCGGCTGCAGCCGGGGAAGAGCGTGGTTTAAAGTCTTGCCACCGCCCCGGGCGCCATAACTAACTTCCCTACCATACCGCTCCGGGCGGAATGTGAGGGCAGGGACGGCGCCGGCACGCGCCGCCCGTCAGGCCGCCACCTCAGCCAGTGCCAAGTAACGCCCCCGTCTATTGGCTCGCCGGGCACAGCCGCCTGTGGTAGCGCAGCGGTGATTGGCCCTCGCCCGAGTCCCGAGCGTGCCGGGTCTCAGCCCCATTGAGAGTGAGAAAGCAGGATGTGTCCCAGGTGGGTGGGAATAAGCGGCCTCGAAGTGGTTTTTTGATTGGGTT
Source organism: Cyanoderma ruficeps (assembly GCA_008694505.1). Taxonomy (NCBI): domain Eukaryota; kingdom Metazoa; phylum Chordata; class Aves; order Passeriformes; family Timaliidae; genus Cyanoderma; species Cyanoderma ruficeps. The sequence continues at coordinate 28,834,419 of VZDJ01007753.1, forward strand.
ACAAGGAAATGACATCTGAGTTCTTATTAGCTCTGCGTTGTGTCACTCCGGGGGCCCCTTTCATTGATTCGTCGAGCTAGCAGGCAGGGCCTTCCGCTAGTTGGGCGGCCGGGATGCCAGTCTGCCCCTGAGCTCCGTGATTGGTGGAGCGCTTTTGGCGAACTATCCTGGGGGGCGTGCTCTTTCCTCTCATGCTCAGTGATTGGTTGTCAGAGAGGGCCACCGGAGTACGATTGGCTGCGCCGTCCCAGCCCGCGGCCACCGGAGTGGGCGGGGCCTGTCCCCCCTGTTTCCCAGCGCTGCCTCGCGCGGGGCCCGGCCAGGCCGCGCGGCGGGCGGGATGGCGGTGGCGGTGCGCGCGCTGCAGGAGCAGCTGGAGAAAGCCAAGGAAAGCCTCAAGCACGTGGACGAGAATATCCGCAAGCTCACGGGCCGGGACCCCAATGATGTGAGGTGAGCTGCGGAAAGGCAGGCGCGCTGCTGTCCCGCGAAGGAAGGGCCGGAGGGGGGGGTGCGCGCTTCGGGCCTGCAGGCGGGCGGCGCGGAGCCGGCCGGGGGTGCTCGCGTCCCTCTGTGGGCCGTACCCGCTCCGCTGGCGCGGCGATGGGGGAGCTCTGCCCCTGGCCGGGGTCACGGTCGCGGAGCGCAGGACGGCACGGCCGCGGGCCCGTTGGGCCGGGCGGGCAGCAGCGCCCCGGGGGCCGGGCGGGCGCTACTAACAACCCCTACCGTCTCTTTCAGGCCCCCTCAAAACAGGCTGTTAGCCCTCACAGGCCCCGGTGGAGGTAGAGGGCGTGGGAGCTTATTGCTAAGGTAAGAAGACACAACGGACAGCGGAGTTTCATCCATCCTTTCTCTGGCAGTGGTTCGTGCCATTGCGCTGGGTGTCGTGTGTTCCGCGTTTGCTTCCGCTGTTAGCTGCGGTGCTGTTTGAATGAGCACTAGAACTGCCCTACAGGGCTTTGGGGGTTAAATTTAAAGCGCCTTTTCATGTTGGGTTGCAACAAGTTTAAATGGGTGGTTTTCCCCTACTTTCTCAGCTGTTAGGTTGAAAAATAAGAGGAAACGTCAAAATGAAGGGAGGTATTGTGTGGTGGCCGGGATCTTGTCTTTGAAATCGTTCAAGATCAGTTTCTGAGCGATTGAAAAACTGGTAGGTTCTCCAGGAGGGCTTTTAAAATACATATGGATAAAACCACATCCTAATAATTACTGCAGATAAGATTATTTGAACGCAGTTTCAGTGTAGCTGCTCAGTTAAATAAGTGCAGAAATTCAAGGTGAAATTAGATGGTTCACAAGCAGTGTATTTGAACACTTCGCTGCAGTACTAACAGTAAATGGTGATTGGGCTGAGTAGAATTTATGTTTAATCATGACCATAAAGCCAAATTATAATTCAGTTATGCAGACTTGCATAACTGAATGGTGGCCTGGGGATTAACCTAACTTGGTCTAAGACTGTAAGTGTTTTCTTCTTAGGCGTGGATTCTCTGATAGTGGAGGAGGACCCCCAGCCAAACAGAGGGATCTTGAAGGTGCATCCAGTAGGTGAGTGCAAAAACTGATGCAGCCAACCTGATTTTCCAAATGAGAATTTGTAACAGTAAACCAAAAACTGGTAATAACTGGGGACTTTCACTGTTTTCTTTGGAGGTTACTTATTCAAGATCTGTTGGGAACAATTTGGATGACAGCAAATCACTGTGGTGAAATCTTTTTCATACCTTAGAGCAGCATAAAGATGGTAGCAGTGATACAAGGATACAGCAATACAAAGATACTTGGGATTTTCTGGTTTTATTTTGCATACAATCTGCTGTATTATGTTCTTCTTAGTAGTGGCATTTGTTTACAGTGAACACAAATTGAATTATGACTGAGACCTGTTCAGTCAATTGAATACAGGCAATGTGACAATGAATTTGGGCTTTGAGCTTTCACATCTGTATGTAAATCCATCAGATGTAACTGATAATAGTGAGCTTAAGTGCTGTGGGCACTTATTGTGCAATGGTAGGTCTTGACCAAAGCAAAGCTTGCAATTTTTGTGTTAGCAGAAAATGAAGCTGGGAAACAGGAGAGTGCTGTGCCACAAAGCTGAAAATGAAGGCTGAAAATAACTTCAACTTTAATTATTCATTTTAGGATTTATTTTATTTAAATTATTTATTTTAAGTTGTTCTTTGTTAAAGCCTTAGTTTATCCATGTCTCAAGTGATAAGCCCTCTGCCTCTCTCCCATAGGTATTTGGCAGGTAACTTAAATAGCGTTTCGTGTTGAAGAAATTGTACCAACCTTCCCATGTCAATGCATTTAAATCTGTCTAGTAGTCCTTTTATATCAGTAGCTGTTTTAGAGGTTCTGGAAAAGCACAAACATTTAAAGGAATGAATTCCAAATGTATTTTAAGAAGTCAAATATTGTATTTGTGGATTCTTCTGTTTTTATTACTCTGCAAGTTGTATTAAAATTTGAACTGTTATGTCTCACTGATATTCACCAACAGTAGATTCTGTCTGTAAAATGTTACTTACTGGTTGTTGGAACAATGGAGGATTTTTATTGAAGTGTTGCTTGTTCTGACTAGACGTGCTTGTATTTTGCTCATGCTGGAAGAGATTCTCTCCTAAATACATGTTCTCTAATGGCCACTGACTTTCTTCCTCAGGCTGGGTGGAGAACGTCGGACAAGAAGAGAATCACGCCAAGAAAGCGACGCAGAGGATGATGATATTAAAAAGGTAATATATAGGAAATGGAGCTGTGCAGGAAGAAACCTGCCTGCAGCATGATGAACAAAGTCGTTTGTTTTTCTTTGTTGTAGCCAGCGTTGCCATCTTCTGTTGTTGCTACCTCCAAAGAGCGAACACGTCGAGACCTTATACAAGATCAAAATATGGATGAGAAAGGAAAACAAAGGTATGTGGAAATCTCTTTTAGACTAATATAATATTTTTGAGTTCTGCCATAGAAAATAGCTTTAGATTTAAAAGGCATTGCACACAAGCTGTTGTGTAGCAAAGATTATGTTGAAGAGTTACTATCATGGTGTGAAATTTAATTTTAAAAGCATTCTCTGAAAACGCTTCACAAGCAGCAACATGCACACTGTTGGCATAACTGACACGGATTCTGCTTTTCAGGCCACCTGCAGGAACAGGTTTGCTAGTGCTGTTTTAACATCATTGAGTGAGACAGGAATATCTGTAGCTTCATTGGTTGCTTAATGTCTTGGATTATTACAGCTGTCTTGTCTCATCATTTATTTTGTTGGTTGAAGGAGGGTTTGGGATATAGTTCCTCACTCCCTCTGCCTCATTTTTTTTAATGAAGTAGTTCTATCATGTTTCTTTTCTCGTACTACTTTGACTTCTTGTTGTATGTACAGCCTTGCCTTCATTTTGCCTGCTGCTTTTCCAGTTCCTCCTGTGTATATCTCCTTTTTCCTATATTTTATTATTCTCAGGGCTGTTAAAATTCTAGCTGAAATGCAGCTGTATTTTTAAGAGGTGTTGGAAAATGAAATTTGCAGCTGTGTTCGACCTCTTGGATTCCATCCACTTCAGGCTGCAAGTCACTTGGTGCAATAATAATTACATCTCAAATAAACAGAACAATTAGAAGTGGTATAAGGAGCTATAGAAAGCTTCTCTGATTAAGTCCCCACAGATAAACTGGCACTTTGCTTGCTCCTTGAGTTATAACCCCACTTAGAGTCTGCTCTTGCTTCCATTACTGGTTTCTAATTGCTTCCTTCACAGAGACTTCCAAATTTCTTACTGAACTTTCCTAGAACTTCAGGCACTAAAAGCTTGTTCCCTCAGAACTGTAGTTTTACTCCTTTTCAGTTCAGTAGTCTCTAGGAGCCTGAGAAAACCAAACTAGTCTCTATGAATTGTGATGGAAGGAGGTTCTTTGAGAGGACAACATCCACTGAACTCCTGATTTTGCTCAGTGTCTTCTGGGATGTCATTCATATACAAGTGCACTTCCAGTGATCTCTGCTTCCAATTTTTTATCTGTTCCTGTTTCTACTAAGTAATATATTTTTACTTTTCCATGTGAGGTTTGTGCCACTGTAATAGAGTGGTGCTTAGGGAAGACAGTAGCATTTCCTTTCTCACTTAATCAAGTAAAGGTTCAAGGCAAATAAAGAGAGTCTGCATCATGTTGTAGAGATTTAATTTGGGATTGAATGAAAAGAAATTGAAGGAGAAAGTCAAGAAACTAGTTCTTGCTCAGAAAAAGAATTTGTTCAAGAATTTTACTTCTTTTTCTCAAAACAACATCTAATTGGATGAGAGCAGTTTTGGTTTCATCCCACAGTGCAGTGTTTCATTGTTGGGCAACTGTAATAGATAAGCTTTCACTCCCCTGTGGCTCCATTTCTCCTTAACAGTCTAAGCAGATTGTGGAGAGGGGAGTGTATGCTTTTTAGAAAACTCAGTTTGCTCCCTTGTTGATAGCTCACACTGTATTTACTTGACTCTTTCTTTCTTCAGTACTCTCTGCTTTAAGATTTTTTTTCAAATATTTCCTTAGCAGCATTATTTCCAGATGAAAAATGTGCAGGCTTCCAGTTTTGCCAGTGCTAGCTGTTCTGTGTTTGGATAAGAGCTGTGTCTTACTTGTAAGCAAAATGATATGTGACTGTAAATTATATCCTGGACTCTTGGCACAGTCAGTGCATCTTCTATTGCTAATGGCCTTGGGTACTACTGAGCCTTTAAAAATAAGTATCTTTGAGGTGAAAAGTCTCTCTGACTATTTATACAAATTAAAATCTTAGTACTTGAACTGAATCTCAAATTTCTTTGTGTTGTGGGTTTGTTTTTTTTCAGGAATCGACGTATATTTGGCTTGTTGATGGGCACCCTTCAAAAATTTAAACAGGAGTCCACAGTTGCTATTGCTACTGAGAGGGTACTTATTTTAAATTCTATCAGACTGTAAATAATTAATCAAAATTGTGTGGTTATTTCAAGTAAGAATGAAAGTTCCCTACAGTGTAGCTTGCAGGTGCAGCAAATTGGTGGGCATGCATGTAGGTTTTTGTTTGTCTTAATGCAGAAGAATGAGGGTGGGAGGCAGGAAAGGGGTTCTTACTATGACTTTGTAACCCTATTTCTGACCTTTGTGGAAACAGAAAGGCAATGTTAAATGGAATTTAATCAGGTAACTATTTAAGAGATTATGGGCTATTTCTGGAAATAATAGTGATGCAGTATTGCTGAAGCAGTGCTTACCCTTGTGTGTTCCAGATGTTTAAATTATAACCAAGTATACAGAAATCTATGCTTGGTTATGGTATCTGTTTAAAAATGTCTTTCCTGTTCCAGTAGAGATTACCAGAATTTCTGACTTTAATAAATAAATGTGTGATTGTACTGAACCAAAAGCTTTGCATAGCTTAGTGATTACTTCAAAAAACTTGTATATGGGATGGTGGTAACTTTATTCCTAGTGTGCCCTTTTAATTTGTGAAGGCTATGGTATTTGTTTACTATTACACTAAATGGGTTATTCAGTTAACACTAATAACCTTTAGATTAGAAAGAGTGTTTGAAAGTTTGAATTTCAGCAGTCCAGTTGAAGCAGATAGATTTAAACTTAAAACATTTTTTGTATAGTGTCTGCAGAGATGACTCACACTGCTGGTATTGATTATTTTCAGATTCAGTATTTGGGTGGTTTACCTAACTTGTCATGTGGCACATAAGACCAAAGTTCACTTTTGTTTGCTTGCATTGGAACAAAAAGCTATTTATCAAGATGGTCCAGAAACATGGAGTCCCTGTCTAATTCATAGCAGTGTGTGCTTGCACAAAGAGACTTTGAGGGGTTACTGCTCCTTGCAAAATTTTTCTGAGAATCCATATGGAGATCTTTTCTTGTTTATAGATATACACTTGCTATAAATCAAAGTTGGGGCCTGAGGAGTTTTACAACACAGCTATTTTGTTGCCCAGGCAGTAAATGTTATATTTTTATTGACAATTATTGTACAATCTGAGCACATGGCAGTCTAGAGCATACAAACAAGTATTCCTGGATAATAGTAATATATATATAAAATTAGCAATTAATACAGTGGAAGCATTCACAATCTAATTTTTTTGGTCACAAACACCAGTCTGCAGTCCTTCATTTGTTTCTGGAGGAGTTGACTTCTTTCTCTCCCAATTTACCTGATTTCCCTGATACCTCAAATACATTGCTTTTATTTTTCTGCAACTGGGGAAAAAAAAACCTCAAGTTTTTGAAGCTTATATTGAAAATTTAAGTCCAAACTGAAAGATAATAAAGCACACAGAAATTCACAAGGGCCCATAACGATATAGTTAAAGCAACAAAAAATTAAGTACTGGCAGGCAGTGACACTTTTTTCTTCCATTAGCTGTAGTTTAGGAGGTACTTACTAATGTGTTTTTAGGAATGCCTTTAATGGTGTAAATAACTGAAAATCTTTTAAGTGGATCAAACTAGAACACTTTCTCTTGATGTAGGAAAAAAATTAAGATGGTATTTCATTTATTTTAGCAAAAGAGACGACAAGAAATTGAACAAAAACTTGAAGTGCAGGCAGAGGAAGAGAGAAAACAAGTTGAAAATGAGAGGCGAGAACTGTTTGAAGAAAGACGTGCTAAACAGACAGAGCTGCGGTTATTGGAGCAAAAGGTTGAGCTTGCTCAGTTGGTGAGTTTTTGTTTTGTTCTTGATCTTTTTCTTGTTTAAACTGTTCTTGTGTATCTCAGGGTTACTTTCTTTCATTTCTCAGCAAGAAGAATGGAATGAACATAACGCTAAAATAATTAAATACATAAGAACAAGGACAAAACCTCATTTATTCTACATACCTGGCAGAATGTGTCCTGCTACGCAGAAGCTGATGGAAGAGTCACAGAAAAAGATGAATGGTAAGTGGGTTTTGTGACACAAAGGTCCTTGTTCTTGCCTCCCTTTGTTTGCCGTACAAATTTCTTTTAAGTCTATGCTTAAATACATGAATTTCATGGTTATGACAAACTATATTCTTACACTTCATTGTAAGTGGATATTACTCTTTTTTTAAGTGACTTATTTTTATATTGAATGGGATTTGATTCTCTTACAAGAAGTCAAAGGATGCGTAGGCATAATTTCAGAGGTATGCATTTAAAACAGTCCTTTATATTAGCTTTAGTACCCGGATGTATCCAAATGCAGTAACTTCATTTTTGAAAAGGCAGATTCTGTGAAGACCCAAGAAACTGCAGGTGTTTACAAAGCATTTGAGAAGTATTTTCTTAAGCATAGCATTAGAACTTTATGATGGTTTTTTTTCTCAATGTGTGTTCATTTCTGTTTCACAGGAAGACTATATTTTTCTTTTGGAAAACAATTTAAAATGCTCCGATTGATGGTAGTCCTATCGTTCTTTCTTTATTAAACTAAGAATGTATTGGTTTGGTTTTTTTTCTTAGGAGCTTTTCTTCATTTTATGGGGTTGGGGGATAAAAGAAGGTAGCTCACCTGTCTGTCTGTCACCAGTATCCTGTAAGATAGCCTACAATAATTAAGCTTTCTAAATACCTAGCTAGCTTTTTGCTTATTTTTACTGTCTTTTGTTTACCTTAGGAAGTATAACATTAATAGATAAATACCAGGAAATTAAGGTATTATTTTGATACACTTTTGGTTGGTTTGATTTTAATGAAGTCAAAAAGTTTTTGTTAGCTTAGATTTAAGGCTTTACTGTTCTAATATTCAGCTGAGCTTACTCTCCCCTTTGCTTTGTTTCCTTAAGGTAACTAGCAGTCTTTTTCATTATGCATGAATGGCTTGCTACTTCACAAAGAACAAGGTTGCAGTATTTATATGTTGATAACTTACTAGCTCATAGTTAAAGGGTAAATAGACTTCAGTGTCTGTAGATTATCTTAACTATTATTTATGCATTTATTCTCTAGCCCTCTTTGAAAGCAGGAGAAATGAATTTGCAGAGCAGATTAACAAAATGGAGGCCAGGCCCAGAAGACAATCTGTGAAGGAAAAAGAACATCAGGAGGTGCAGAATGAAGAAAAGAAGGAAGAACAGAACAAGGAGCAGGAAGAGGGTAAGGCGGCTCAGCAGGTGGAAGAGATGGAGACAGGTAATCAGCACAATGATGTAGAAATGGAAGAGGTAGGGGAGGAAAAGGGAAAAATAGGTTCAGGTTCAGGGCATAGCGATGCAGAAAAAGAACAGGAAGAGGATGAGCAGAAACATGACACGGAGATGAAAGTAGAAGAGCCTACTGAGGTGAGGGAGAATGACAAGCAGCAGGATGGTCAGCATGAGGAGGTCACAGTTCTAAAAGAGGAAAGTGAAAACATTCAGCCAGTGGATAATGAGCAGGATATGGCTGAAGTGAATGAGGCAGATGGCGTAGAACCTGTAGAAAATGAAAATGGCAAAGAAATAGAACCAGAAACAGAGTGTGATGCCCAGCCAGAAAAATTGTCTAATGTTACTTCTCCCAAGAAGGAGAAAGGTATCAAAACAGAAAATAAAGCTGAACTTGAAGAAACACAGGAGAAAACACCTGAAGCTCAGACAGAATCTGTGGCCGAGGCTCTATCTCAGCCACAGTCTGTGCCACTAGCACAGTCACCTCAGTTGTCTCAGTCCACTCAGGATACAGAGCCCCAGACAGACAAGGATGAAAATGCTGCAGTGTCTGTAAAGGTGGTTGAAGCCCAGGCAGAGCAGAATCAGACACCGAGTGCAGAAAGTAAGAGTAAGACTAGGAGTAGAAGCAGGGGTAGGGCAGGGAACAAAACTGGTCATAACCGTAGCAGCAGCAGTAGTAGCAGTAGCACTTCAAGCAGTACTACCAGTGCAAGTAGTTCCAGTACTGGCAGCAGTACCAGTCGGAGCAGTTCCACCAGCAGCAGCACTACAAGTGGGAGTACGAGCAGGGACAGCAGCAGCAGTAGCTCGAGCAGTAGTGAAAGTAGAAGTCGAAGCCGAGGCCGAGGGCATAACAGAGATAGAAAACGCAGAAGGAGCACAGACAGGAAGCGGAGGGATGCTTCGGGAGTAGATAGAAGTCACAAGTCCTCAAAAGGTGGTAGTAGAGATACCAAAAGCTCAAAGGATAAAAGTTCGAGATCTGACAGAAAGAGATCTATATCAGAAAGTAGTCGGTCAGGCAAGAGAACTTCACGGAGTGAAAGAGACCGTAAATCAGACAGGAAAGACAAAAGGCGTTAACAGAAGAGACCAAGCTTCCTTAGCCTAATCTTTGCAGCAGAAGATTATTTGAGTGAAAGGATTCCTTGTAAGGAGGAAGAGAAGGCTGCCTTAAGAATTGCATGCTGTAAAAAATCTTTTGGAAAAATGCAGACTGTTTACCAGGCATTCTTGTACTTTTTACATAATTTTGTAAAAGGTTACTTACCAAAATTATGTGAAGTTCCTGAAAATGTAAAAATAAAAGATTAACACTCCTTTGCATCTTTTTTTAAAATATCCTGTACTCATTAAGATCCTCTGTATATTTTAATAGGTAAACCTTTAAAGTAGATGTGATCATTTCTTCTGTATCATACACTTTTTTTTTGTAGAAATAAATGTGCATTTTAAATAAATTGTTTGAGATGTCCTGTTGACATTTAAATTCCCCATTTTAGATTATATGTAGGAAGGCAGTATTGCAGGAAATGTAAAATTTTGCTTTTCCCCTCTATTCCTTGAAAGAATGGGGATTTTAAGACCTAGTAAAGCAAATAATCACTCCAGTGCTGGGTAGGAAGGCAGAGTAATTATTTGAATCTATACTTTTTGTTTACTTCTGTAACTGCAAGCTCTTAGTCAATTCTGTCTATCCTCCAGTTTTATAAAAATTTCCTATCCATAGGCAAGCAGTGATTAAATGGGAATGTTAACACTGGCCAAGGTAGCTCAAGTCAGTCTGAAAAACCACTCTTTACCTGCTTTCTGCCAGAGCTTTGGTAGTATTTACATCTCTGTTCTAGATCTAGTTAACCTGTTCAATGATGATCCTTGCTTTGGTGGCCAGTGGAAGAAAGACTTCAGCTTGCTTCTCAACCAGGATTCTTTTTGTTTTAGTTGCAGACTAATCTTTGATCCCTTCATACCACTAGGAATAATTACATTGCAGTGTTGGAGTTACCTGGGACTACCTAATACTAATGTTGTGTGCGTGCAAGAATGCTTTCTGAATGTATTTAATGAAACTTAAGGTGGTGTAGTGTTATCTATGAAGGTGAATACTGGTTTTATATCATTTTGTATGGAAAACAATAACATCTGTTGCTTTGTTCTGTACAAGTGCAAATAAATGTGGCTTTGTAGACTACTTACTCTCTCAATGCCTATGATCTTTTCTATTAACAGAAAATGTTATTTTCTATTACCTTAGTCTTTCTACCTTTAAAGTATGAATTGTAATTGCAGGTGGCAGTACCTTACAGGCTCTGTTTCCAAAATTATTAAGGGCTTTAACTGTGTGTTAACTGAGTATGAAACTAGTGTTAAAATCCATACTGTCTTGACAGGAAGAGAGAGAATAATTGTGTTATCTGATATGCCAAATCATAGACCCGGAAATGCTAGAAAGATTTCAGGATGGAAGGACATGTAAGCTTGATTTAGTGTACAAAATGCTATATGCACCCCATTTTTCTAGAAGGTAGTTGACAAGTTGTAGCTTGGAGTGTGTCAGTTTTCATCTGAACTCGAGAGTAGTGGCAGATTTATGTGTTCTGAAATGCTGAATGTCATGACTTCAAGAAATGTGTCTAGTAAGGGATGGAGTGTAGCACAAATAGGCAGTGGGAAAACACAGGCTTCCTCTTTCTCAAGGAGTTCAGATTCTTTAGTGCATTTGCTACTTCAATATCCTATCTGCCTCTGTCTTTCTACAACAGGGTAATTTTTATTCTTGTTAGTAGTTTCCAACAATGTTTCCTTCCCTTCAGGGAATGTTGTGGTTTAATGTGCTGTGTTTTTTGAAGGACAAACAGAAGTTCAAATGCCTTATTGAAGATGTTAAACAATGTTCTACCAAAAAAAACTTAGTACTGAATAACTGAGTAAATGTTACTGGTCTACATGTTTTGACTAATTTCAGGTTTCGAATTGCCTTTGGAAGCCATTTTAGTTTTTCAATTAGTTACACTTTTTTTGTAACATTGAGAAATTTTAATGTTTCTGATTTTGAGCTTGTGTGATTTACTGTTGTAGTGCATTTGCTGCACAGGTTTAAATGGCTGGTACTGGAGTCTGTGCAAATTTTCTGACCACTGTTTCAGAGCAACATGGTTAACAAGGTTTATGAAAACAACAGGATGGTGGATCCCGTTGCTGAGCTAAGAACTGGATTGTTTCAGGTTGTTTCAGGTTATATTCCCAGCAGCAATGTATTTTTGACTGTGAAAATAGAGGAGCTTTGTTGCTGCATACAAAGCTGGTGATGTAATTGATAGTTTAATGTTTGACAGAAGAAACTTACTACCATTGTTAAGCAGTGCCATTAATTATTAGCATTCCTAGATCTAAGCAGCTCAGTGTAACATGAATGTTAGAGTGTGATAACTTTGAAGTTTTCTAAAAGCTAAATATCCCAATCAATATTACACTACAGAAATAGTGGAAGATGGTAGTGTACAATCAGCACCATAAAGCAGTAGTGTTTCTAGTAATTGTTACATTTTCCTTCAAGGTCTCCTCTATCCTGAAACAGTATCAGAGCTGTGGATAGGAATGAGACCATGAAAATAGCTGACAACTTCAAGACTAAATTTGATGGAAGAGTTTGTATTCTCTGAGCATTTAGTGCAGATAGCTTAGGGGTAGGAAAGGATTGAAACATCTTCTCACCCCTTCCCCACAATGGTGAGTGGAGATCAAAGGAAAAATGCCTTGTTCTCTTTTCAGTCAAGTAAAGTGGACAAAGGAACAATAGTTTTTCCCCTTTTCTAAGATTGAAGTAGAGATGCTTTATGTGAGTAGGGAATATACTGTGTATGCTCTATGCTTGTCTTTTGAAGTGTTTCCATCACATGCTCCCTTCTAGCTTTAAGTATAATTTAAGAAGGCTGTTGGTGGTTTGGTTGTTTTAGAACCTTTATCCTATGCATTACTTACTGGTTTTTCCTTCAGCCCTGAAGCACAGATAAGCTGGAATTCTCCAAGAATGTGTTTTTACCACAATGTTCCACTTGGAGTTCTTGTCAGAGTAGATGTTACACAGATTGTTCATTGAGTATAAGCTGAAACATGACTGGATTAAAGGCATACCTCTTCAAATTCCTGTTCTTTAGGGTGATGTCTTTGTGCTTGGAACAGCTTCTTCATATTTTATTCAAAGGAAACCTGAGCATAATTTTTCTGCAGACAGGAGGTATTAGAGAATGGAACAACCCCCCTCCAGCAAAATTAATTTCAAAATAAATACATTTACAAATAGATTTCTGGAACATCTTTGATTTCTCAGGAAAGTAATGGTCTTGTGATTAGGCCCCACATATAAGATTCAAGTTCAGGTGCTGATTTTGTAACAATTACTGTGGTACAACAGGGTAAACATATGCATTTAATGTATGTCCAAGACCTTCAAAATGAGTTTTCCTGGTCAAAGAAGAATTTCTCTGAGACTACATGTATTTATGATGGGATCAAATGCTGCAGCAGTGGTGCATAAGTAATGTGTAGAGATCTGTGTTATGGAGGATATTCAGTCTTGGGTTTTTTTCTCGTGGTTCAGGCAGTTTTTATTAAGTGAGAGTATTCTATAATATGGCAAAATGTGAGGTGTTCAAAGCTTGAAAATGTGTTCTCAAGATTCAAAGTAATAAAAGTCATATCTTCCATGATTTTTTTGAAATGCACTGTCAGTTATCATGTTTGTAACTTTCTTGTAATAGAGAAGCAATAGTGGCTTTTTCTTGCTACTTGTTACCCTGGTTGAAAAAGCTGGTTTAGGTCTGGGTGATGAATGACTGTTACCTGCTTAGATTTGTCTCACTGGAAGAGTGAATTAGTGTTACTTTTCTTCCTTCGACTTATTTCTTAAAAGATGCTTGTTTAAAGAAACAAAATTTTTCTGTCATGACATTTGATTCAATGTAAAAGTCAATTTGTATTTTCCAAACATCTGACATCAAGAGAACTATAGTGTTAAAAGTGCTTTAACTGTGGACATACTGTGCAATATTCTACACCATGAAACTCTACATTCTGTGTGGAGCCCTTTGGTGCTATCAAAACAGTATAGCCAAAGCTGTATAATCTCTTCCTGCTATAAAATAGATATTAGGAGAACTTCTGTGAACTTCTGATAGGCTTTGATCTTTATTATCAATGCAGATACTGAATAGTCTAGGGAAATGCAAAATGCAACATCTTCACTTCTATAAAACCATGTCTTAAAAGAGCCTTCCAGTGTGCCATACTACTCAGATTATTTCAATTACTCCATTAATTCTGATCCTTCTTTGAATTCTAGTATGCTTTAAGAGATGTCTGCCTTTCTGCTTCAGTAGTTTCAGTTACTAAAGTGTCATTGCAAATAAAAATAGTTCCATTCTAATGAAAGTTATTGGAAATAGATATTTTTCATTATTGTTGTTCAACAGTACTCACATTCATTGCTTCAGTTCTGCAGAACAGAAATTAACTGGAGTCTCTCTATCTGCTATAAAGCTTTCAACTTTGTCCTTTGGAATCTAGCTATAATAAACACCATGAATCTTTGACTTGAGTTCAAAGGTGATTACATGTCATGCTTGATAGCCTATGCTATGTATAGGATTTGCACCCGAAGGAAAATAATATTTGATATGAATATGATTATTAAAGTTACTAGAAGAACAAAGAACAGAGATCAGAGCAGTGTTTGTTAGCATTTAAGCCTTGAAGAATGCTTGTAGTGACCAAGCTGCACAATAAACAGTGCTCAGAATACCTTGAAAATTTCAAATGCAGTTTTAACTGAGTAGCTGAGATATTACCTCCATGCAAAGACTTGGACTAAGTTTGGTATCTATATGAAACTGAAGTCAGTGCCATTGTCAGAGCTATTTTCACAAATACAGTAGACTTGTACAGACCTCAAGATGTGGGTCTGATTGTTCTCCCCCATAAACCTACTTAAGTATGTAAATTTAGATGTCAGAATACCTCACTTTTCCATTTTTAGGTGAACGGGCTCCATGTTGCCAGGCTCAAAAAGAGCCCATTAACCTTTCTAGGCCCATTGTTGGGTTTTGCTCCATGTTCTATGTTTGGTGTGCAACACTATGTAAGACTTCTGACCAGCTGGATAAAAACATCCTTTTTTCTTTCCTTTTTTCAATTTGAAAAACACTTAGTATATAGATGAGTCTTTCCAATATAAATTACTTGTATATTTCTTCTCACCAATCTGTTTTGTAGAGATTTGGGAATGAAAAAAGGGGCATCATTAGTTAGTCAGGAGTGACAGGGGGTGCTGTCTGCAGTGTATTCCTTGGTGCTCTCCAGTGGATTAGCTACCAGCAGAGACAGCTGGTGTAACAGGTCATAGGATAGGCTGCCTCACTATCAGGTCATGTGGCAAAGGAAGGGGCCAAAGTGTTAGATTGCAAGTGGGGGACGTGTCTCTGTGAAGTTTTCGTTTGCAGGCCACTGCTGGTTAAGGTGACCCTGGCTCACTTTGTGCCCTTTTTTGCTGGGTCTGTCGATCAGGTTAAGCACCAGTGTCTGGCAGGTTTGAGATGTGGAGCAGAAGGAAGGGGAAACTGCTGCAAGGACACAGCTTAGGTTTGTGGAAGGAGAATAGTGACCTCTGCATGAGTCATACTCAGGACTGAAGGAGGGGCAGGCGTACTAGGAACCATATGACTGTAAAGATCACGTTGGGAAGGAATGCAGATGCTTGGGGTGCTATCAAGAAGGCAGGGAGAAGAGGCTCCCTCATGCAGGACAGTGGGAAAGGAAAAGTGAAACTTTTTTTTTATAGGTTAACAAGATATATTGTGTTTAGGTCACCAAAGAAGTGTGGAACAGTGATATGAAACCTCTGAAGCAAAGCCTGCTTCTGATGCAAAGAATTTGGAGACTTTTTTTTTACAAGTCACATGTATAAGATAATGAGTACAAAACTTAGGGGAGATTCTGATTAGACTGAAGAGGAAAATATTTCACAATGAGAGCAACTGACCATTGGAACAATCTCCCCATAAAGTGGTGGATGCCCAAATGTTTTGACACTTCTAAGATTCATGTGGACCATCTTGGACCATGCTTTTATCAAGAAAAGTTGGACCAGATAAACCTTAAGGCCCCCTCCCAACCTGGTATGCTGATTTCCTGCAGGTTTTCATTTATATCAAAACTTCATGCCTCTATGACTATTGTATACATCTTCCTGCATAATTACTACTTTAAAGCATAACATATTTGATTAAAAAAATTTATAACTACATATTGGATACTAGGTTGCTAAGAAACGGTGTTCTTTAAAAAGCACGGCATGTCACTTACTTAGCTTTGCTATATTACTCTGTGATATATGATGCAGAGATAGCATATGGGTTTTCTAGTTGTCTTACAAGCCTGAAAACTGCCAGGCATCTTTAAGACTTTGGAGTCAAGTATGCATTCCCCATGCTAAAGGATGGATTGTACTTAGATCTAGTGCATGAGAAAGGTCCAAAAGAATTTGTGGAAAACATTTCTGTTCTAAGTTCCCATTGACCAGCTATAAATTATCTAAAACATATCAGTGCACAGAAAAGAAGGAGTTAATTAAAGAAATAAACAAAGAAAAAAAGCTAGAACACTCTCAGTAGCTAGGTTAGCATTAATGCAAATCAATATAAGCACAAAATTGATAGTTCACCTATTGTGTTAGGTAAGAGTATAGAGATTGACAGAAAATAACACCCCCCTGCATTCCAGCTGGTTCTTAGAGATCAGAGGGTCTGAATGTGGCTGGGCTTGATTTATGATTATAATCAATTTGGCACTATAGGTCTGGTTGTGTTCAGTAAGAACTTTCACAAGCACAGATTCACAAATAGTGCAATTTACCAATCCAAAACTACACGTCAAACTGTGCTCAGTAAGAACCTTCACTGTCCCAGATTCCCACACAGCACACATAGTTTAGTTTATTGAAACAACAGAAACACAGACTTGGAATTGCTGTTGATAAACAGCACTAGATGTGACAGAGCTCTAACAATAACAATAATATTGTGTTAGCCTGGGTAATAACAATAATCCTATGCAGAAGCTTACCAAGCAGGCATCCCTGCTCATGAAGAGAGGAGAGTAACCCACCAACTGACTCCAAGATCTTTTTGGGGCTTTTGCTAAGTACATGAACATTCTATCTGGCTTACATATAGCTCCATCTTATTCTACTCCTCCTTCTTTACATGTAGCATAATCTAAGTGGAGGATTGAGTAATATATTCATCTATGTGGTAGCATGTACTTCAATAATATTAGCATTCTCAGGGTGTGTGCTTTAAATATTTAAACCCCCACTCAGGAAAAAGTTACTTTCTTGCCCATGGTGTCCTTCAAAGTTCTAGTCATATGACTTTGTTCTGTTCTGTTCAGTTCTTCAGAGCCAAAACAGGACCATCCTATCTCCACAGGGCCTCCTCCTTTGGCCCACTCATCCTTTATTGATGTCAGCTATGCCAGACTCCATCTGTAAAGATAATGTAGAAGGACTGTGGTGTAGGTTGTAGATAGTAGGCTGTCTCAGCCCTTGCCAGGCTTCTTGGTCATCACACTACACCATTTTAAAATCAGATGAAAGAGGTACACTAAAAATGCATTCATGATCCAGAAATAATCCTAATACAACTGCTGTTGAATTTCCTCAGGCACAATCTCAGTACAGAAGAATCTGTCTGATAGAGGCTAAATTTTGATTTGACCAGAACTACTTTCTTTGTATTCAAAACATCAGCCTAGCTATCAGAACATAGTTAATTATTAATGCATGTGTATAATCAGGACACCTGACTCTGCAGATTGTTAGCAGGTTAGCATAGTGTACTTCTGTTTAAGCAGATCAGAGAAGGAAAATAGGATTGAAAGTTAACTTGCAATGTTTTGTTAGGCTAAGGAAAATGTAGAATATTCTTGCTAACTGCACATCAATGCAGTTTCCACAGTTTCAGTGCATTCTGGATTTAATCTAAAATGTCAAGGATCTTGAATCAGAGAATTCTGTTGTTAGTAATTTCATTTTCAGCAAGTGTGCAGAGTACAAAGGTACTTTCAGAATGGAAGAAGTGTGGTGATCCGGAATGTGAGAGTAAGTAAAAATCTGTATTTTTCAAAAGGTGTCTGTGGTGTATATGCAGCTATTAGGAATCATAATGTCAAAATTAGCAATGAAACAGACTGAAAATGAATAGCCATAGCAAATGTTTGTTGTAAATATACTAAGTTTAAGAGCAATAAGCTTAAACTTTTAAAACAAAAAGAGAAGAAAAAAAAAACTTGCTGGATTGTTGTGTAAGGTTATACAGATCAAAGTTCAGTAAAAATACTTTTGAATAGCTGGTTTTCCTCAGGTGTCCCCAAAACAGGCAGTATAAAACAGCTTTAAATATTTTAACTCATTCTTTACAGGTACAAAATAAAATAAAATATATATAAATAAAATTAAAATGGTAAACTGAAAAAAAGAACTTTTTGTCATCTGTTTATAGTACATTCATAGCCCATTCTGCAGAACTCTTGGGTTTTTTTCTACTGTAAGCAAACTGGTTTGGGATTTATTTTGTAATCCTCCTCACAAAGCAGTCCGTTAATATTTCCTCTTTACTTATTTTTCCTTCTTTAATATGAAGTAAGTGCTGTAACTAGTTACATGGTTCTCAAAGTGTAAATAACTCTGCAGGAAGCAGAGCCATTGAATCACAAGTGGGCAAATAATGTCCAGTTTATTATCCATTGATTACCACTGTGAAACCTGTCATAATCATAGTTGAAGCTGTTTCTAAGCTGTTTCCATTGGTTTGTAGACTTAAGTGTTGTATTTTCAATCTTTAGACTGAACTTAGACTTTAGATTTCCTCTGATGATGGATTTCTATTTTCTTGTGGAGTCGTACCAACTTCAGCAGGATCTGGATGTTCAGAGATGTTTATCTTTGTGGAACCGCATGTGAAATAGGCTCCAAACTGACCAGAGCACATCAGTAGTAGTTTCTTTGGGGAGACAGGGGTGGAAACAAAGAAAACTTAAAATAATTCAAACTGAATTGGAAACTTCCATTTTAACAACATGTTTAAGGTTTATATTCCTAAAATTTACATATTTTCATCATAAGATAAATGTATTCAAAATAGAGCACAAAATCCCTGAAACAATTACTAGATTTTACTTAGACTTTCTAAAATATAAAATTATAAATATGCCTGGGAAATACTTTTTAGCTGTTTAGATCTACTTTAGCAATTTGCTAATCCTGCACACATCCTTTTAATTTAAGCATTGAAACCTTGGATAACAAGCACTGGAAAATGTCCATATAGGACAAGAGCTTTTCCGCTCGATGTCTGCAGTACACAGGAAAGAAAACAAGACAGGGCTGCTTTTTGTGTTAGTTGATTTCCACTTGATGATATAAATGGATTAGTATCATAACAAAGCACATACATTAAAATGTTTGCTACTGCAATTCATCAGTATTTGATGTATATCATATTTCTTCAGTAACCTGATTTCATCCATCAAAATGGATGCTGTATTTGTTTATTTCTTCCCACATATTATTCCAGAGGCAATGAGCCGAGTTCAAGCCACTACTGACTACTTAGGGCCAGACTGCCGGTATCTTAACTTCACAACAGGGGAGGAGATCATCGTATACTCCAAACTTTCAAGGGAAAATGAAAACTTGTGGACAGGAAGTGTAAGTACTTCAATCCAAAGGACTTTCCCCATAAATATTTTAGATATAGTAATAGCGTAACAACTGCACTCTACTTGCTTCCAAGGATCTTCTATCTCTTTTGGAATATTAACCAGTCATAGATTAATACAATATTTAGGAGATGGGTCATTGTTACTGTTGTTGGGTCATTGTTACTGTCGTTATACAGAAAGAGAAAACCAAATCTTGGCAAAGATCACTCATAGAGAAACAAAGTCAAGCTCAGAATACAAGTTTTCTGTTTCCTTCATCTTATCATTTGACTGTGATGATTTAATCTGATTCCCTTGAAAAGACTCAGATCTATCAGGTCAGGTTTCTACCTACAGGTCTGTGGGTAAGACATCCAGTATCAGGACCTGACTTGACAGTTCAGTGCTTAAGGAAAGTTCCCAGAGAAATTATCATGCATATTTAATGACTTGGAACAAGTGTAAACAAAGTTAGAACAGTCATTTAAGAAGGGATGGATGCATTGATCCAAATCAAGTTTTACTGCTAGTAAAACTGTGTAAGTGCTTCAAAACTACAAGACATTTTTGTTGTTTTTTTTAATGTAAATAATCTGTCACATTTATTGCTTGAAAGTGAAAATCTATCTTCCTTTTTTTTTTTTTATCCAAGCGTATCTCCGCAGATACCTCACTATTCCTAGTTTTCCAAGATGCATCCCTCCATTAAAGGATACTAGCCTTTGATGTAAAGACAGCAGTGTTTTCTTGGCCAGAGGGACTTGATTCTTCTGGGCCCTATCACTATTTTAATTTCTGCGGTGTTGCCATCCTCATTGTAATTTTCTCTTGAGCTGCAGGTATTCTCATATCTGACTTTTCTTCTAACTTAATATGGGTCATTAGTTATTAAGGCCATTTGAGACAATGGGAAATTTGCAGCCAATTTTAGTAGGAGCTGATTGTGACCATCAGTGCACGCAGCACTATCTTCAGCTGAAGCAGTTTTAAGACTCCTGCTTTGGTACTGCACAAACTCAGGTTCATAAAAATAATACAGAATATAATAGTATAGAGTAATATACTTCCTCTTGCTTTATGAAATGGCAAGGGGAACACTTCCATGAAGGAAAAAAAAAAAAATCTTCTGATAAAACAGCTGTTCTATAAACTTATTGTTCATCCATACTTTTCCAGCACATATGCAAGTACCTAACATATATATCGCTGAAGTTTAAATGCTCTTGTTTTCTCTCTTTTACAGAAAGGAAAGGATTTTGGATATTTCCCAAGAGATGCTGTGAAGGTTGAGGAAGTTTTAATTGGAGAAGAAGTTGAAGTGCTCACCAAGGTAAACCAACATCACCAAATTTTCCAATGTAGTTTACAACAACTGAAAATCTAACATCCAGTTAGAAATTCAACTGTTGATGGATATTTTATTTCAGATTATTCAAAATGTGTTTTTATAGTTATTCCATTTGCTCTCTAAAATAATTTCTGTATAATTAAAGATATAGAACCTTTAGGAATAATTAATTACAGTTCTTTGTGAAAAGTTATAACAGAAAGAACGATAATATATTTTGCTGCACTAGATGGTGATATAGAAAATTACACATTAGAACATTTTAAAAGTTAATATTATTCTTTTAGGAAACTGATTTCCTTTGTCTTCATGAAGATAAATACACTTTTGAAAATGAAGATAATGCATTATATGATCACAACAAAGAAAGTGAATATTCATTATTGTCTGATGCAGAATCAAAGCTGCATGAAGATGAACTCTTAAAATATACAAGAGACCCCATACAAAATGAAGAAGGAACTGAATCAGTTTCTGAAAATGACTCAGAGGAATCTCTTATTCAGGAGTCTGTAAACAAAAAGTTGGTTAGAAAAGATGATACTGAAGAGCCACAAATGCAAAACAGTCTCCCAGCAGAACCTGTTCAAACTCGGTCTAGTTGGATTTCAGGATGGTTCACCACAGAAAGTGAAAATTATGAAGAGCCCTTAAAAGTTGTTTCTGAATCTTCAGAGGCAAATAAATACCAAGGCAGAAAAATAGAGGTAGCAGCTGAAAATGATTTACAGGAGCTAAATGATAAGGAGGAACAAGAACCCCCTGCATCTGGTTGGTTTCAAGGTGGACTGACAAGCTTTCTGTATTTTGGTGAAGAGAATGAAGATGTTGATTTGGCATCAGAAAAAAATGATCCACAAGACCACGGCATCTCTGGTGTGCCTGAGCATTCTAGTACTGAACAGGAAACAACAGTCACCAAGGTATTGTCAGAAGAACAAAAGATTGAAAGCCAAGAATCCAAATCAAATTGGTTTAATTTGGGTTTAAGTGATGTTCTTAGTTTTGGCCATGCTGAAGAAGCTACAATTGCTGCAGAGGACCAGAGAAAGAGAGAAACGATGAATCAAGCAAATAAGAATGAGGAAGAGCAGACTTTAGACCAGAAAGAACTACATATGAAAGAATCAAAGGAAACAGATAATGCAGTGACAGATGAAGACAAGAATTATGCACAAGAAATAACAGATTCAAACAGTAGCAGGCCAAATCCTGGGGAAATACCAGCAAGTGCACATACTCTTAATGACACAAAAAACACCTCAAGTAGCACAGAATCATCTTCTGATAAATTAATATGTGACAAAGAGATGCCAATTGAACCTTACAGTTCAGAAGAAGACTTGGTATCAGAAAGCCACTGGCTGAGAAACACTGAAGCTGGAAAGAAAAATCAGGAGTCAGAAAACAGACGTGGCCCATCAGGTTGGTATACAAATATCTATAATAGTTTTATTAATTATAATATGGACAAGCATGATAATCAACAGAAACATTAATCAATTGCATCAAATTTCTTGTTCTCCTGACCCCCTCTGAATTGTGATCCCTCAGACATAAAAAATACAGGAGAAAAGCCTGAACTATCTGAAGAACAAAGCCATTGCTTCTCTTTTAGTAATTTTGAGACATACTGAAGTTTCCAAGTTCAACAGCCAAAAGGCAAGTGCAGCATTATGGGAAACTACCAGCAAATACAAATAATCATCTGGGCATCAGGAAGACCTCATGTGACAGTGAACCAAGGCTTAGTCTGGAAATGCCCGAGAAAGACAAACTAGTCAAAGGTTATGGTGCAGGAAAAAATTCAGCATCCAAAAGCTATTTCAAAATGGATAGCGCTCTAAAAGATGAAATTCGGAAATCAGAGAATAAAAGTGTTTCACATCAAATATTTCAGTCAGGATATTTTTAATGATGAACATCAATCATCAGGAATCTCAGGAGTCCTAAGAACTGACTCCAGACCAACCCTTCTCTCCTCACCTCTCCTCAAATGGCCTCAGTTTAACAGGTACCAAAACTTTCAAAGAAACTGGCCATTTGGAAGAATTTGGAGTTTCAGAATGGAAGGTAAAAACTGTTCGCTGAGAAGAACTAAGCTTCCATAATAAAAAAAGACCTTGATATGCCTTGATAAAATACCACAGGGAAAAGAAACTGGAGGCACTTCAAATCAGGTTAAACATAGTGTATCAGGTAACAGTAATGCAAATACCTCCAAAGAGAATGATCTCTCCTCGTCAGCGGCAGTGCAAAGTAACAAACAGGGCAGTGCAGAAAAAACTTCAACAAAATCTACCAAATGAGTAGAAGACTGGACAACTTCTTGATGCTCTTGCTTATAGCTTGTCAGAGAGAAGCAATAAACTGAACAAATTCCTATAAATGTGCAACATCAACAGGAAGGTGGAGGAGAACTAAAACAGGAAGATTCATGTTCCCAGCATCAGCTTCTGGTACCAGAGAATGGACAGTCTTAATCTAGATCTCAGAAAGAAATATAAAAATCACCTGTGATATAGTAAAACAAAATATTAATCTGCATCCTCAGATTTAGGCCTATCAATTCAAACCATCATGACAGTGCAAAATATAAAAGCATAGAAAACTAATCTGAGTTTTGAAAGGCATACTACTTCAAAAGACAAATTAATATCAGTCTTCAGCTGAATTCATGTCCAAAAAACTATTTATAAAGGAAATTTGTTGAGAATAAAAGCAACAGCCATGTGACATGAGTCTGACCAAATGTAAATTTTACCCTTTAGCTCTCTAAAATAGAAGACATTTTTAAAGAAGAAAACCAAAAAGACAGCTAGTGTCTTCTAAAGCCATTTAGTGAGAAAGCCAGACTGCTATTAAAAAACTGGATTAATTAAATCCTGGCAACCTGGGATTGCTCATAAACATGGCTGATAGAGTAGATGTTGAAAAAGAAGACACTGTTGTAAAGGGAAGGATGAATAATGCTGAAGAAAAAATTGCTGCTACTAAAACTAGTTAGGAGAAGAAAAAAAAGAAAAAAAATCTGAAAATAAGAGTCAAAATCCAGAAATACAAATAATAGCAATTATATTCTAGCAAAAAGGATTTCAGCAGTAATTTTACCAGAGCATCAGGGTTCCTTGCAAATATATTCAGTAAAACTAGCAATTAAGCCTGTCAAAAAAAGTCTAAGCATATATGTTTGGTCAAAATAACACTGCACACAGGAATGAGAGGAAGTTGAAAGGAACCTGAACAATGTAAGGTGCTATTAAATATGAAGAAGGTGCAGGAAAAAAAAACCCAAAAAACAGGCAAATATTGTATGATAAACAGATTCACCACACCCATTGATTACATTTCAGCAATTTTATTTAAATTAAAACAAGATGTTAAGCAACTCTCAGAGTATCTCTGTGATGGAAGCAAACTGCTGCAGCAGCACCAGCAATTTGAAAAGATTCATCGTGAAATCACAGCTTACTCAACTAAAAATAATGCTATGTGGAGGGAACAGGTCATTGTGTCTGCACAAAAGGGGCACAATTTGGACACTGAGCAGGGAGAATATACAGAAAAAAGGACAGTTCTTCTAGAGTTGCCAGAGCTTTTGTCTGCTATAACAATTAAGTGTGCTGCCCAAACTGCAGCTAAAGTTACTGGAGTAATATTTCACTAACAGATTTAGCAAGAACAAAATATCCTTTGTTGGCAGAAAAAACCCCCACAACACTGTCTCCTTCTGGTGATTTAAAATGAAGAGCGAGTGAGCCTAATTCATACCAGTTAATGACTGATTTATGGTATTTCAAGGATCTGATAAGTTAATATAATGTTAACAGTTCCAAGAGAAAATTACTGGTCTTGAACTACTGGACTGCTTCCGATGTGTATCTTTGGCCAGTACTGTCTTGAAGCATATGATTAAATTAAACAATTTGTAACTTTTTTTTTTTTGTGGGTAAGCACGGTGTGAGGTTTCTTGCAAGCAGTATTTTATTGGCTTCAGGCAATTGACTCCAAGTCACTAAAACTGAGGCAGCCAGGTGCCTTCAGTCATACCTCTGCATGAACATGCCTGTGGTTTCTTGTATTTTGCAGGGAAACTTGATATATTGTGGGAATTTGTTAAGCTTTCTTCCTACATGGCATTTTTAACTGTTCTCCCTCTAAAGCTTACCTCACTTGTATTTGGATATAAGAAAGAGACCTACCAATCCTGACCAAGGAATCTACAACTATCAAAATCAAACATTTTTTTTCCTGAACACTGATTTTTAATTACTTTATTACAACTTAAGTTTTGCTTAAAGGTCTGTCCTTCAAATTCTGAGATCATTATTTGTATAGTGTCTATTAAATCATAAATTTACTCTCACACTCTAGTGTTCAGCTTTGAATTGAGGAAAAGAAAAATAAAAAAATCTCTGTAGAGTTTAATATCTTATAGGAATAAGTTGAATCCTCTAAAAATAACCATGATTTCCCTTCACAATTATGTGCAGGAGTAGGCAGAAGAAAGCTACTAGAAGAAACACCAGAGAAGGAGCATGACATGTATGTAGCTGTAGACAGTGAAGGTGACAGTGACCAAGATTCAAAAGCAACAGCCATTGCTTCAGTAAATTCTGAAACACAAATGGACAGTTCAGGACCTGACTCTGAAGCTGATGTCAAAAAGTCTTTTTCTGATGCCATCCAGAACTACGTTCCAAGTAATGGTAAGTGCTAAGTTTCTTAATTTTAAGGAAAATAAATTTGCAATCTTAAAAAAAAAAAGCAAAACAAATAACAAGAAAACCAGTTGGAATTATATGAAATTGACAATAGTAATGTAAAACCTCTTGTTTTATTCCTTATGATCAAACAAGAAGGAGGATGGATATATCAGATACTTCTGTACTTGAATGCTCTTGAGATCAGAGAAACAATAAAATCTACATCATCAGCAGTGATAATCGTCATCAAAATGGTAAGAATTATTTCTGTGATATAACATTGACATTAGTGCAAATTTAAGCCAGCTACAAGTTATGTTCTGCAGTGAAACGCCTAAAAAAAAGAAAAAAAGGAAAAAAAATCCTTTTAAATAAACCCTCCGCAGTTCCCTGCTTCCTGGGTTATCTAATCCCAAATGAGACAGAACACAAGAAAATGCCAGGTCAGCTGCTCATCATCTGTTTCTTTACAGTGCAGAGTCTGATGAACTTAGGGTGTGAGGATCTGGGGTTTTGGTTTGTGTGTTTTTTTAACAACCAGGAAACACCTGGATAGTGTTTTTAAATTTTTATACGTTTTGGGTTGTTTGTGGGTTTTTGGGTTTTTTTTGTTTTGTCTTTTTTTTTTTTTTAATTATTACACTAATAGCTCTCTCTAGCTCCCAGAACAGTACTCACTAAATTTGCTTGGACTTTAAAAACTTGGGTTACGATGAGAAATAATCAAACAAGTTCCCTTGTTTTTAAAGACTATTTTCAAAGCCCTGATTCACAAATCCCCCCCTCGTGCCAGAGCACCGTGAGAAAAGGTAGATGTTGTTGCACTATCTCCTCTAAACAAAAGAGTAGTGATAGGTAAAGTGCCATATGGTAAACTTCCCTTCGGTGCTTTGGCTGAATTTTGTTTTGATTGGGTAAATGAAGTTTAAGAACCACATAAATTTATTCCTGGTTTCCAGTACACCTATATAGAATATAGTTAAATCATAGTTTAGGATGACGAAAACTGAGGGGCTTTGTCCCTCGTGGCTTAGTGCAATCCACTGAGAGTTCACTGCTACGGCCAAACTCGTTCTTGTACTGTTTGATACAGTTAAAAAAGCTAAAAAAGGCACTTCCACCTATCCTGGTCCCTCAGGTGCTTTGCAGGCAAGTTGCTCACCTTGCGTTGTGAAAGTCGTTAGCGCATGTTAAAAAAAAAAAAAAAGTCAAACCAAATTAGCATTAATCTTAGTGAATGAGACGAAGAAGAGTCCTCTGCTATGTGGCATTGCATCGTCCCTTACATCTGGTATGAGCAGCCCGGCAGGACCATTTTCGGCACACGCACTTGGCAGAGCTCGGGCCCGCCCAGCGCTGCGCACCCGGGACCCACCTGCGGCCCGGCCCGGCCCGCCCCGCCGGGCACTGCCAGCCCCGCCGCCGCCCGGGCCGGGACACGCGCGGCGGGCGGCCCGCCGGGAGCCCGGCCTTGCTCCCCCCGCAAGGGGAGTTTTATTTCCGTGCCACCCGCTGTCGCCCGGGCGCACATGGAGGCGGCCAGTGCCGCACGGGAGGTAAGTTTCTCTGAGCGTGACTTAAGGGAGGAACAGGAGCAGGTTCCGCGGAGCCCCGTCCGTGCCGGGGGATGGGGACAGGACGGTGAGCGCACGCCGAGAGGAGCTGCCTGTCCCTCCCGCCGGCGGTCCCCGTGCCCAGGGGAGGGGCTGCTGGCGGAGGTCCGGAGCCGCGCTGGGCGGGCGGGAAGAGCCGGGCCCTGGCGGCTGCCACCTGTGCCGCTCGGCCCCCCGTTACGGCGGCAGCAGTGGTTCCGCCCCCGCCCCCTTCGCGGGCAGTGGTACGGGCCGGTTGTCAGGCGGCGGGCCGGAAGGGGCGCGCGCCGCCCGCAGGAAGATGGCGGCGGGCGGGCGCGGGGGGCCCGCGGCTGGTGCTGACACGGCCGGGCTGTGGCCGGGGCTGCGGGACAGCGCCCGGAGCTACTGCGGGCTGGCCTGGGAAGGGCTGCGCTGGGTGAGTGACGGAGTGACGCGGGGCTCGGCGCAGCCGCCGCGAGGGCCCAGGTCTTGTGCAGCGCTGCTGCTGAGGGGCTCGGGCAGGGGGGAGATCGAAATTAAGACTCGACTGCACAGTGTCGCGTTCTTCAGCACGGGTCACATGTAGTGAATTTGAGCTACATGGAGCGTGTCGTGTCTTTGAGCAAATAGATCAGATTACAAATGAAATGTGAGTGTATCGAAGTGTTTAAAATGTGTTACATCACTGGTGTGTTCAGTGTGTCATTTTAGCATGAGGTTCGTTGAACAGGTTTTTCTACCAAACAAGTTTCCTGTCAGATAATCAAGAAGTGCTTACTACTATTGATTCTTCCAGCAGTGAATTGTGTAAGACAGCTCAAAGGAGAATTTATCGTAGTAAATTCTCAGTACTTAAAAAGGCCAACAAAAAGGCTGGAGAGGCACTTTTTACAAGAGCATGTAGTGATAGGATAAGGGGGAATGGCCTTTAAACTGGAGACGATACATTTAGGTTAGATAAGAGAATGAAAATCTTGTTTAGGTGACGAGGCACTGGAGAAGGTAGTCCAGAGATGCTGTGAGTGCCCCATCTCTGGAAGTGCTCAAGGGCAGGCTGGTTGGGGCTTTGGGGAAGTAGGTCCAGTGCAAATTGTTCTTGCCAATGGCAGAGGGGTTGAAAATAGTTGATCTTTTAGGTCTCTTTCAACCCAAATCGCTCTTGTGATAATTGATATTCTCAGAAAGGAAAGGTTTCAGAGCTTTATCTGATTTTGATTTGATTTTCATATCTTACTGGAACTTCTTTCTTTTTTTTTTCTTCTTCACTTGGTAAATCTGTCATTTAAAAGTCAAATGGTTCTTTTAACCATTTTCACAAAGTTGGATACTTATGACCACAGTAGAAAGATAATCTTAGATAATTTGTTATAGCAATAAATCTGCTAGAAGAACATGACATCATATTACAAATGTGTGACATTTTTCACAGAGTTTTGGAAAAAAATAGATATACAAGCCTTGTCAACATGTAATGTCTGTTTCTGTGGATAATATTAACCTCCATTCCTTTAGCTGAAGCTTTTTACTTTACTTTTCAGGCTGTGGCTTCACTACCTGAAGATATGAGACCTGGCCCTGATCTGTATGGTTTCCCGTGGGAAATAGTAGTTTGTGCTGGCATTGTTGGAGCCTTGACAATTCTCTTGTTCCTGTACCGAAGTTATCAATCAGTAAGTGTTGTGATTTAACCCTAACCAGCAGCTAAGCCACACAGCCACTGTCTTGCTCCCTCTGTCACGTTGGAATGAGGGAGGGCTAAAAGCTGGAAAACTCGTGGGTTGAGGTGGAGACAGTTTAATAGGGAAAGCAAAAGCCACGCATGCAACAAAGCAAAACAGAGAGTTGATTCACTGCTTCCCATGGGTAGGCAGGTGTTCAGCTGTCTCCAGGAAAGCAGGGCTCCATCAAGTGTAGCAGTTAGTCTAGAAGACAAACTCCATCACTCCAAACACCACCCCTCCCTCCTTCTTTCCCTCAGCTTTATGTGCTGAGCATGATGTCAACATGGTGTGGGTTATCCCTCTGGTCAGTCGAGATCAGCTGTCCTGTGTCCCTTCCCAGCTTCTTGTCAACCTGCGGCCTCCTTGTGAGCGAGAAGCAGAAAAGGTCTTGACTCTGTGTGAGCACAGCTCAGCAATAACTAAAACATCCATGTGTTATCAGTGCTTTTCAGCACAAATCCAAAATATAGCTCCATACCAGCCACTGTGAAGAAAATTAACTCTATTCTAGACAAAATCAGCACAGAAAGCGTTCAAGTGACTTACAGATACGTAAAGTGCATTAATAGTTTGCATTGAAGTTGTTAGCCTTCCTGTTCTAGATATATAATGCTTTTTAGAGTTTTAAATCTATTGTGATTGAATTTAGAATCTCTAAAAGAGAAGTTGAAAAATCTGTTTTGTCAAGATGGGCATGTACAGAGTGACTGTTGTAAGAGGAAACGCAGTGAAACTCGCTGTAGTGACGCTTCCTTTTTTCTTTTTAATTTCTACACTGGACTTTCAAAGTCAGCCCTTAAATTATTTTCACAGGATACAGATGTCTTCCCTAGGGTGTATGTATTGCTGTGTGTATTGATACCTCTGTGGCTAGCCTGGCCAGAGCCAGAGCAGCTCAGATCTTTCGAGGTAATTGTAAGCAAAAAAAAAAATCCACATGGTTTCCTGTCGAGGAAGGCATTTTAAAACTGTTTGGACAGTGATGCCTGAATTCTGTTTATTGCAACACTGGAACCCTGAACCAATTAAATTGCATGCTCTTTGTGAGCACTCATCTGATGACTTTGAGAACTGCAGTACTGAAACCTTTTAATGCACAAATCAGATTACATTTTTGAAGTAATGTCTTATCTTCTCTTGAGAGTAAGTAAAGATCTGAGTAATAAAAGTTGCCTACCATACTTTCCCTGCTATGGAGATGGGGTTGGTATCTGTAATTCAGTATTCTAAATTTCTTCCCATTTTTCACATACTCTCATACAGACAATGTGATTTTCATAGTAGATGTAATGATATTCATGTTTTAAGACAGGTTGCATAGCTGTCTAGTTTTTCAGATATGAGCAACTACAATTTTTAGGGTTTTAACATCAACTAACCTTGTCTGTAAGGGGATCTGCGTTTGTGTAAGTTAATGTAACCATAATTTGGTCATAGCTTCTGTTCTCTAGAGGCATCCCTCTAGGTGGTACAAAAGGCATTTGAACTGAAGTCATGCAAGCAGCTAACCTGGTATTGTTTTCCTCCTGCACGTCTCACTTAAGGCATGAGATATTACACAAATTATTGATAGCTTTTTCAGTCATCCTTACTTAGAGCTGCACTGACTGCTCCTTGAAGAATTGGTGGTTACTGAATAGTAAGGGAGTAACTAAGCATCCATTGGGGGTTATAGAATAAAAGTATACTTATAACTTTCTTACCCTTTTTTCATTATTTGGACTCATTGGGCTTAAATGAGGAGGAAACAGCGAAGGTCAGAGGGGCCCATTGTTACATTAGGCACACGAGCCAGGCCCAGCTGTGAGAGAAGTGCTGGTTGTAACAGTTCTGTGGGTTCAGCCGAGTTCTGCTTCTCTCGTACAGGCCATTTGTGACGGATTTTGCCCTGCAGTTTGTTAGTTTTTGACTCTAGGGCACTAGACCCCACGTGGCAGCAGCTTACTTGGCACTTGAAGGATGCCCATTGGGTAGTACCTTACTGCAGCTTTAACTGTTGTGTGTTGTAATCTGTGGGAGATCTTTCCCAATAGGAGATCTGAGCTCATGTGTGGAGCTTCCCCCTCCCCTCCCTTCCTTTCCTACTCCTCCGACCGTGTGTGTCCACTATGGGGCTTTGTGTAGGCAGTTGTGGTTATGTGATGAATATACAGAGGTGTGTTTTTAAAGTGATTCAGGTGAAAACTAATCTCCCTTCCCCTCTTTTGTCTGATAAGAGTGAGAGAAGGATGGGGCAAACACACAGACATGGAGGGGGTAAGAGTAGAGGATACAATTACCTGTTCTTAATAGAAGCCTGTATTTATATTCCTTTGTTAAGTTGCATGGTTAAACTTGGAATGGAATCACAGCTTAAAAGATTAGTTTTCAGATACTATGTGAGATTAATTGATCAGACATTTTCAGTATTTATTCTCTTTTTTCAGGTTAGAAGTCGACTTTATGTAGGTAAGCTTGTTTTTGATACTTCATTTTTCATATTTCTTTGGAGTGTGACTTTATTCTTTCTTTTTGCAGCATAAATTATTTGGATGATGCAACATTTGCTTGTCTTTCACTTTTTAGGGAGGGAAAAACAGCTTGCCAATAAAATCGCAGAACTAGTTGAAGAAAAATGCAAAATTCTTGAAAAACTCAGCCTCTGCAAAAAAGAGGTAACAGTGCTCATTTATTGCTTTCAGATATGTTGTAGAAATGGATTCAATCAAGTAAAATATTAACTTTTCTAGAAGTAAGATGTTTTAAAGCTTTCAAAGGGATTCTTCACAAGCTTTTTTTCTGTCAGTGCCTTTAAGAGCAATTAAGGTGTTAGCAAGTTCTGCCTTTAAACTCTCAATGCAATATATTTCACTGGAAGCAACTTCAAAATGTCTTTTTTTGGTTTACGTCACTGGGATAGTCTAGTAGGGTTAAGGCTTTCCTGATTTCCAGCAAGGTGCATTTGTAAATATTTAGGTGATGTCTGTGTTTCAGACTAGAGCATTGCAAGTTAACGCTAGTGTTTAATCAATTATTTACCTGTATTCTGACATAAAGTAATTCCTTTTCAGTTTGAAGATTTACAGTTGTCTCTGAAGGATGGTAGCATTATGAAAGAAGCAACAGATACATCTTTTTTTGAGGTAAAAAGATTAATGGAAATTGTTATTTCTACAATATAAGGCACTGTTTTAGGAAAATATGGCCTATAATAAAAAACATAAAATACAATAAAAACAACAGCAAAAAAAGTCAGACAAACCCAAAAATTCCAACTCAATTATTTTAATTGGGTTACTGAAAATGACTTAAAATCAAAGCATTTAAATTAAGAGAAGCCTTTTTTAACAATTGCATTGAGGATGAGTGATACTAGAGCAAATGGCATATTGGGCAGCATTTAATTTTAAGAAGTGAATTGTTCATTTCTAGGAGAGAGGGTAGTGCATGAGGTATTTTTTTCTCGTGTCTACTCTAATCCAAATACTTTCCATAGACTACAGGTGCACAGTTTTAAAGAAAAGTTAGCACTACATTGTTTATATCCCCCAAACTGAGAATATATTTGTAAAAGAGTTCTGGATAAGTGAATCAAATACCTAATAGACTATAAAATTAATGTAAAAAAGCAAGTAGGTTTATTTCATTTTGCACCTGAGATCCTATAGAGCTAATTCTTACAGCTTTTGTTCATGCAGGAGTCTCTAAGAGTATTTGAGTGAAAAATACTTTGCTGTCATATTTAAAATATACTTGTTGTCTTCATATGTAGTTAATAGCAAATGTTTTTTTAACTCACAAACTAACTTGATTTAGGAAATGCATGAAAAACTGAACAAGTCAAACTTGAAACTCAACGAGGAAATAGAGAATCTAGAAAAAGAACTGGAAGAAGAAAAATCTAAGCAGTTGGAAAATGATACCTTGGTAAGAATAAATAGAATCTTGTCTCTGTTTCTATTAATTTAAAAAAAATTCTCACAAAAAAATCTCTGCAGAGAAGACAAACTATTTTCTTTATGTGTTCTGAAATAAAAACTACATTTTCCATTTTGTCTTCCCTGTAACATTAGAAAAATGATAAAGGAAAACACTCAAAAGAAGAAAAGCTGTTTTTACATGCATTTTTACTGATTCAGCAGTAGAACTTTCTCAGTTTGAAAATAAAAATGGTTTTATTAATTGCCTAGACATTGTCAGTCAAATATGTGAAAGAAGCTGTGTGACAACTAATAATTTTCAGGTGGCTGAAATTCAGGAGAAAGTGGAATCTTTAGAGAGTGAAGAAAAATCTATCCAGTCACAAATTGATGAGGTATGTCTAACCGTTATAGTTTCTGTTTTCAAATCTTTGCAATTTCTCTATTCCCCATGTAGTTACTGTTTTATTTTTTTTTTCTATTAAGGGCACATATGCTGTGTAAACCAAAAGAATTTGTAAGGCTTAGTGCTTTGGTGTGGCCTCATTGAGCAGCTTTTAATTCCATATAGTGATTGGCATTTATTGAGAAGCAGTTACCTTGTCTTTTCTTCGCTTTTTTACTCCTCAATGATAGATAGTACTGCAAAACTACAGCCAGCAAAAACTGTTGAAATTGTAGAGAAAATGTGAGAATATGTATGCAGCACAGCCAGAAAACCTAAGACAAGTCCAGTAATATCGTCATGACCCCACCTGTATCTTCACCAATACCATTTAAACAATACTCTTCTTAATTTCACTTAGGCCAAGTCCACCCTAAAAGTGTATCAGATTAATACTGAGAGACTCAAGACGTCTGTTCAAGATGCAGTAGATGAAAACAGCCATCTCCAGGAAAGTGAGAAACAGGTAGGTTCTTCCTAATTATCTTTAGAAATACTGTGCTTTCCTGTGATACTAATAAATATGATTTCTCCAAAAAGCTCATCCTCAGCAAGTTTGTTAATACCTCTTATGTGTTTTAGTAAATGGAATGAGGAAGAGGACGTGGTTTTTAAAACAATTTTACTTTGGAGTAACTCTGTCTAAAATAATCCTGTTTTAAAAGAAATGCAGTTGTTACAGTTTGTGGGGAGTCATGCATGGAGTTCAGTGGACGGGGAGCATGTCATAATAAAAGTCTAATAAGAGCTTTACTGGGACCTGGAGGAAAGCAGAAATATCTGAACAAGTCCACAGCCAAGATTCTCTACAGAGGCACAGAGAAAATTCTTTTACTTGATCTAGAAACCCTGGCAATTGCCTATATTTCTTAGGCAATAATTTTATATCAAGGAAAACCAGGGGAGTAAAAACTATTTCCAGTGTTTAATTGCCATGTTCCTAGATGAAAAAAAAGTTCTTTCGCATTTCTTACAGATAAAATAACCTGGGTGTGAGTAGTTCCTTAAACACATTATTTAAGATTAATTACCACACTTTGTTGTTAACTGAGGTTTGTTGCAGTTTTTAGTAGTTGGAGAATATTTCTGCCTAGTTTGCTGTGCTTTTTAATAGATAAACAACACAATATTATTTGTTGCTAGAACCTGCTAAGTGAAAAAGAGAAAGTGTCTGCCTTACTTATTTGTGTTCTGATTTCTGAAGTGCTAAGTGTGAGAGTTAGTTTACTGTATCAGAGTATCCATATCCTTCTTTTGTTTTCCTTTCTTACTTTTTTTTAAAAATGGAATTTCACTTATGCTTAAAAGGTAGCAAAGGCATTATATGTTCACAGAAACTAGGGTCCTTTATTCCTCTATCCATTTATGCAAATAGGTAATAATCTCCTGGCACATCACAGCTTAAACTTTATAAGAGATGTGTTGTTTCAGGTTTGTGATGTATCAGAGAGAGGATTGGGCCTTTTAGGTTGAACAAGGGAGCTGTTAATGAATTTCTGTGCTTTGCTGTTTTTTTGGTTTGTTTTTTTTCTTCTTCAGGAACATTAGAAATATATATTGCTTTAGCTCATTGCAAATCCTTTCTGTTTCTCTTTATTGTAATTCTTACAGGTGTATAAAGTCAATTTATACAATGTAAATTTATCTTCTCTTTGGTTTCATGAAGAAGGAATCTCTTAAAAGTCATCTTTTGATGATGACAATTAATGATAAAAACAGTTGTCTGTGTTCTAATCCCTAATATGCCATTTGCATGATACTGCAAATTTATGCATGCCTTTTACTGCATGGAAAGTGCAATTGTGTGCCAAGGGGCAATGTGAGTTAATTCAGTTCTAGTCACATACCTTTGTTCTGTGCCTTCTCGTTTATCTTTGATAAGTAGTGTTCAGGCTTACTTGTCTATTTGCATGGCAGTTCCCCTGTTTAATTACCGTTTTCTGGTTTTATTTTTAGTGTAACTACCTGTTATGTTCTAGTTATTCTTTTCTGTACATTTACTACTCTTGAATTGATTGCCTGTTGTGCAACTTTAAGCAACATTTTGTGACAGACTCTTAAGCCAATTTGTTTGTACTTTACCCCATGTTGTTGTAGCACATTTTGTCTTAACAGAAATTTGCATCCATTCAATTTTGTTCTCACAATGTAAGGAGTTAATATGTTGCAGTGCTTATTTTTCATAGCTGGTGATGAAGTGTTCTAATCCCTTTACTCCTGCAAGAATATTTTTGTGAAATGAAATTTTACTAGGGAGTATCTGTGAAATTGGAATTTACCTATCATTTTAGTTAAGCACAGTTAATTGCAGAGATGCATGCTAGTAGGTGTTGATTACATATAGCTGTGACTTTCATTAATGTGGAGGCTTTTTTCAAGTAAAATTTTAAAATTACTTCAAGAGGTATGGAGGAGGAGAAATAATACAGTTTTGCAAGTCACATGAATATAAATAACAGCCTAAAAGCTTCCTGTTTTCCCTTACTTCTCTGACCACTTCTAAGTTGAAAAGACACAGGCACCATTTCAGAATTGAGTGTGCATATTGGAGTGTGAGTGTTTTCCATCCATTCCTCAGTGTATGTCACTGTTACATAAATTATCACTGCTTTATATTCATTGCTATTGGCACATCAAGGTTTTTAAATTTGAGTAGAATAAACTGAACATTTAAATGCTTTAAAATAACAACTAATTACAATGGACAGCTATAGCAGCTAAAGCAACTGAACATAGAAGTCTTAATTTTCAACTCTTGAGGTAACTTTCTTGTGGTCTTACCTCTGCTAATTCTTACTGGTGGGTGAGAGGTTTAAATCCTGCTTATGTATAGGCAATACACGTAACAGGCTCAGTACTATTCATCCTTGATCCTTGGTTTTGTAGACAATCACACTAATCTGGTATTTCCCTTTTTAGCTTTTACAAGAAGCTGAAGGATGGGGTGAACGACTGAGTGAACTAAATGAACAAACAAAAATGTTTGAATCATCTAAAACAGATGTAGAAGAAGTTTTGAAAAACAAGGAGAGCCAAATCAAGGTAAATTGTGACATTTAGCATTTAATCAAATTATTCTGACTGATTCTAATCATAGAGTTCCAAGAAAACCTGACAACCTCTCCTTGTCTTAATATGCTTTAGGCTGTTTTGGGCTTTTGATTGCTCTCTCTATTATCTAATGTCATATTTCTGGCTAAGAAAAAAAAAGGTTGCTTAGCAGCACAAAGGAGGAGTCTGATAAAGACAACTAAGGAAAAACTCTTTAGTTCTGCTAGAGTATTGGCTTTCCCCCCTGTCCCCAGTTTAGGGTGTGGAACTTGGGTGTATATTCTTATAGTTGTGTACCTTACATACACAAGCCCCACTAAAGAAATCTTGGAAAGTAATTGTATTGATAACTACATTTTCATTGCTTGTATTTGTTTCTAAGGTTTTTGTGTGTTTTTTTCTTAGTCGCTGACACAGTATATACTGAACATGAAAGACTGGAGTTCAGCAATACGGGAAGATGGTGACACTGAAGACAACCACTGGGACACAGATCTGAAGGGTGAAACAGAGAACGGTGAGCACTTAGGTATGCTTTGTGTAGTTTCCCTATTTAAA
Organism: Cyanoderma ruficeps; assembly: GCA_008694505.1. Lineage (NCBI taxonomy): Eukaryota > Metazoa > Chordata > Aves > Passeriformes > Timaliidae > Cyanoderma > Cyanoderma ruficeps. The sequence continues at coordinate 28,870,631 of VZDJ01007753.1, forward strand.
TATTTAACAGATGGTTTAGAAATGACAGAACTGACTAACTTCCAGGAAAGTTGAAAGGTTAGCTTTGTACAAGTTGAATTTTTAAATCTCACCCAATGTCATTCGTGTTGGACAGTTAACTGATGCTTGGACATCTCTGTTCAGCACTGTGTGGCATACAGACTGTCACAGAGCAATGTAAAGACTCGGTGGTTAGTCTCTTGCAGAATGACACTAATGTCATTAGTGTCGTTCTGCAGTATGTGCCTGTGTATTAAGCAGTGACTCTGTGGCATTTCTAGGTGGAAATCTTGCTTTTATTTCTTCTTTAAGCTCCTCCCAGCAGTAGTAAGGGTCCTTAGAGCCTAATTTTTGCTTCCTTATCCTTACAGAGGTGTTACTTGTTGCAGGCAGTGTAGTAGCGCTGTCATCTAATGGGTGTAGATGTGAGTCCCCTTAAAGAGCAACACAGAAAAGCCCTTCTTCCTCCTCCTCTTTCTTGCTGCAGCTTCTTTTTGTGCTGGTGCTTATGATACCACAGGGCACATGTCTGTGAATCTTAAAGTGTGTATTCAGCACCTCATTTCTATCGTGACCGGTCTGAGTCGTGATTGACTGGCAGACAAAGCTCTACAATATTGGCATATCTTCAACTCACACCCCTGCTTTTTTTTGCTCCTTTATGCTCCAGGTATGCTGTGCCTATTGTGGTATGTTGGCATTGCTCTTGTATAAATCCAAATGATAGCAGTAAGCTCTGTCACAAACACTTTTATGCTTTTTATGTGACTTACTGTTCTATTCCTTCAAGCAGATGATGAACAAAAACGAACTGTAAAGAAATTGATATATGCTGCAAAGGTACATGATTTTAAGAAACTTGTGGGTGGAAGAGGGGAAACTAAAGGGAATATATGTAATTATTCTGGTAGTACCAATGTCAGGGTTCAGTATCTTTTAATGTTTAATTAGATATTTTTGTGTGCAAACACTTTCTTAATCTTGTAATTTTATAATGTTCTCTCCTTTTTTTCAATTTTGATTGTAGTTAAATGCTTGTTTAAAGACCATGGAAGCAGAAAGAGACCAAATGTATTCAAAACTATCTGATGAAAATAAAGCTAAAGAAGAACTTGCAGGTAATTAAGTCTTCTTCTGCCTTTAATAAGATGCTGCTTTAGTAAAATGGTGTTACAGGCTGCAAGTATTAATTCCAGTAAAAACTGAATTAAGTTTACATTAGTATCTACTTGATTTTTTTAAATTAATGTTTAAGTTGCTTAGTTATTTTAAATACATGATTTTAGAGTAGAGTAATCAAAGTTGCCAATTTGGTTGTATTCTGTTGGAATATTCTGTAACTATTGAGTTATAGAATCTTAAAATACAAGAGCAAAGGGATCTTAATAAATACATAATACCTCCTTTACATAATTTCTGTACATGAAACAGTGGTGTTTTAGTCTAAATTTTAAAACCATCTATTAAAAGAGTAGCTTAATTATAGTTAGTTTGTAATGGGTACAAGCTCAATCCTTAAAATATAAAGTATTGCATTTAGAGAATTGAACTTGAAAACATCTTCTTCTGTTTCTTTTCCTTTGTTGTGTAGGACGTATCGAATTAAACCTTATGAAATGAAAACCACTCAAATTCAAATTAAAACTTGTAATTAGCTGTTGTTTCATAATCATAGCCAGCACAGTAGCCATCACTTATGAATGTATGGCTTTGTTATTTGGGTGGTGAATGCTCTGTCAGACTGATTTTTCGGTTTCTTACATCCTTTAAACATATTTCTTGTGTTAGTGAGTTCTCCAAATTGACTGAAGCTCTGTCCCATAAAGATATTTAAACTTAGTTGAAGCTTTGTTACATTTCTTGAAAAGAGGCACAGGAATAGTAAATAGGAAAAGAAACGTGACTTTGAGTTCTGTTTGGAAAGATGAAGGTAGTTTGACAAATCTGAGTTACCCATTCAGGCTATTGAGGAAGACCTTGTGGGGGTAAATCTGCAAGAGCATATGATGGTGCTAGTTTTACTCCTTTAGTCAAATAATTACAATAATAAGAGCCCCAAATGAAAATTTAGATTCTGAATTACAAAACTGAGTTGTTTTCAAAGAAGTTATGTGGTTTGGAGCAAAGGCCTGATACGTGCACAGGGCTGCATTTTGTGGCAGGTAAAGAGTATAGTTGCTGATTTCTCATTGTGTGTCATATATTGAAATATACTAACTTTATATCATATGTTATTAAATCAACATAGGATCAAAGGTTTTTACAGACTTTTTGTATACTGAAATATTACCAATGTGTTATCCCGGTATAATTATCTCTAAATTTGACAGAACGCATAGAGAACCTTCAAAGCCAACAAGCTTCCTTGCAGTCTGAAAATGAACGTTTTGAGAGTGAAGTTCAAAAGCTTCAGCAGAAACTTAAAGTAATGACTGAGCTTTATCAAGAAAATGAAATGAAACTACACAGGTGCTGGTTCCTCTTCTTATATTCAATGCTTGCTGTTTGATTTGAATGTAACTCTCATTTGGGGGACTGAAAATTATTGAAAATTTGAATACTGCTGTCCAGAATTTCCTGAATTGTGAAAACAATTTATTACACTTTCATGTACATTTATGATTACAGTAGTTTTATAGGAACTGTTTCCATGAAACAATTAATTCATTTTAGGACTTTTTCACATGGAAGTACAGAAAACAAGAAGCAACAGATTTTTGATCTATGGAAATCAGGCAATTAAAGTAGGAAAGCTTGATTATTTTTTCTTTAATTAAATCATTATATGATGTAATACATGTGTCAAAGTTGCTGAGAGAAAGTCAGTAGGTGCTTTGACTTTGAGATATATTTTACTTAGTAAAAAGAGGAATGTCAGAGGAATTATGAGATATATATAAAACTAAACTTAAAATATAGGCATGCTCTTGTTGGCAAGCAACATAGAACCCTTGTGAATCAGGCATTCCTCACCAAGAAAACCAGAATAGGAAGGCTGTACTATCTGCCTCACAGTCAGATTTAGTGGGGATTATGACCTATTGATTGAAATCAGAATATGTTTAGGACTAGAAATTAAAGTTGGTTGGTCCAGGGCACGCAGTAACCTTCAGGAGGGTGGCTGAGTGGGTGGCAGCAGGGCACATCACTTTAGGACATGATGGTAAAATTACAGTTTTTCTAATCAGAAGTTTATTTTTTCAGAGAGCAGGCATAATCTTGAAGGCAGCAAGAGAATCAGTGCAAGACTAGATCCTGTACTGAGCAGTGTGCAGGACCTTTTTGAAGTATTACTTTCAGTAATCTGCTCTGGAGCGTATATATTTGTGTAGATATTTAGCATCTTTCTAGATGCAACAAATCCTAGAAATTACTGCATTAGCATTTTGATTTTTAAGAAAGAACAGGGAGGGACTGGGAAGGAGCCTGTTAACAAGAAGATACAATAAGCAGGCTGAAAGCTGACAGTGTGGATGATATTTTAAAATAACCTCAGTAAAACTCAGCAAATGTACACTGCTTATCAAAGAATTTTAGAAAAGCCAAAAAGGAGGGGGGAGAAGCTGGTGTGGTGATGTAGCAGCACAAAAAAGATTAAGAATTAAGGCATCTTCTAAAAACTGGGTCTGTTCAAACAGGGGAAATGAAAAAGTGGGAAATGAAGATTGAATAGAAAAGAAATTTAAATCACGTTCACAAGATCCATGATTTAGGCAGCATGAATGCTAAGAACTGCTGTTTGCAGGAGAACGACCATTTTATCCATTCAGGGCTGTGTACAGCAGTGGTATCCATGTGTGTTCTGGAGAACTCCCTTGTGCATAATCCGTGGACTGGAGTATGAGTTTTCTCTTCTGTAGTGCCCAATAAGGCATAAGGATAAAAAAAAGGGGCCTGCAAAGACTTTGTTTTAAATAGCTAACAACAATCTTTTTTTCCTCTAGAAAATCATTTTTAGAACATACCATAACAAATCACTGACCATTAGTGTAATTTGGGTTTTAGGTTGTTTAATATGATTTGTGTCTGCTTTCAAAACTGTTGACTTGAAACACAATTAACCATAGTTTTTGAATTTTTTTAAAAGGAAGTTGACAGTAGAAGAGAGGGAACGTCTACAGAAGGAAGAAAAGCTTTCTAAAGTGGATGAAAAAATTATTCATGCTGCTGAAGAACTTAACAGCTACAGGTAATTGCAGATTTTAGTTGCTATAATCACTTGTTCCAAAGTGAAAAAAGAGCAATAGAGAACTAAAAAAAACATAGCATAAGCAAATGTATTTTCTTCCAGTTTCTTTGTGGTGTGTGTGCATTAGATGCTAGTTTGTGTGTAATAATACAGACTAAGGGTGGTTTTACTTTGTTAAAACATTTGGGTGTTGAAGATCATGGGAACTTCTCTTCCATTAGAATCCTAATTGTACTGATACATCAGCTTTAATGGTGTGGTAGAAGTGGGTCTGTAATCTGAGATGAGAGATCTGAACACAGCTAAAAATACAAAGTTAAGAGAATGTTGTGAAGTAAATTGAATGCTCAGTTTCCCTACAGAGCTAACATTTATGCTGTATAGTTACAATATTCTATTTGTGTATCTCAAAGCTTGTCAGATAGTCCTGTTGCTTAGAAATTCTTCACTAAGATATTGTCGTGGGTGAATGTTTGCTGTAGCTGTTTTTTAACTGGTTTGTTCTGGTTTTTGTTACATCAGCTGTGTACCTCTGGGTTTTTTCTGCCTGTTCTCTAATTGTGGCATATTTTTTCAATATGTAATGTATATTTGCCATTTTACTTTAGTGTTTATGGGAGTATTAGGCCTAACAATAGTGATCAATGCTTCCCAAAGAGTTAATTAGATGAATTCTTTCTTGTGGACATTCTTCAGTGTTCATACAAGAAGACAGAATTCACTCCTCCTGATTTATTCAGAACAGGGATTTTGTAGGCATCCTAATTTAAAGGGAATATTAATATTGCAAATTGAGTATAACCAAGCAATGTCTGTGTCTTTGGCCCACCTGCTGAGAGAGTGTAGAACCTAGAGAGGCTGTGCACAGGGCAGCTGGCAGCAAAGGTGGCACCATTCGTGTGGTCTTGAACTAACTTCAGTGCAGGTGACTGTCCCTCAGGACTGACTGGTAGCCAGGCACAGTGTGGTGCTCCAGCTGAGCTGGGTGAGGCTGGCTGGTAGGGTATGTGAGGAAGGGTAGCCTTTATGTTGGAAACATCACAAACCACTGAAAAGTTGGGGGTGTGTTGGGGTTTGGGTTCTGTTCTCTTGTTTACATCCCTGTTTGCAGTAATGTAAGGCCTAGAATTTTTGCTGTTAGTATAATTTTTTGTATCTCATGGGCATAAGTGACAATACTGTCTTTTGGATTGGAAAAAAAAATCTTAATTCCACCTTGTGGCTACTGTTGAGTTTATTGTATTCAAAACTTTCCTGCACATTTTGTTATGATAATAATGCTGATTTTGTTACAGAGAGCGTGCAAAAGATCTTGAAGAAGAGCTGGAGAGAACCATTCGTTCTTATGAGAATCAGGTATTTTCTGCTTTGTGACAACATCTATGGCAGTAGGAGGGATGTTAGTGTGACTGGAATTCCACTTGCTGTTGGCTTGTAAACTGTATTTGGCTTGGCTTTGTTGGGTGTCTAATTTTGCCTCCCCCTCCCTCTTCTTAATGTCATCTGGTTTTGACTGACACAATTTCGTAGCAGAGATCACCAGATAACTTTTTTTAATAGTTGAATTTTCAGTTCAGGCATCTTATTATAATTTACTCATACACATTAAATTTATAAAAAAGAGCATCTAATTATAAGTTTGGGGGTTTAGGTGAATAACGAATCTCTCTTTCACAGATTACTTCACATGAGAAAAAAGCTCATGATAATTGGGTAAGTTCCAAATACTTGAATTTTCCATCTTCATTTTTCATTATTTGAAAAGATTGCTTTATCACTTTTTGGTTCTTACTAAAAACAGATCATCACAATTATCTCTAACCTTTCACTTTTAAACATATGAATTTCTTGTGGAAATACACAAGAGCACGTTAAAAAGACTTCTATTATATAAAATAGTTGGAAAAATTAAGCTGGACATTTACGACCACAGTAGAATGAAAATGTTATATCATTAGTTATAGCAATAAATCTGCTGGAAGAACATGACGTCATATTACAAATGTGTGACATTTTGCTAATAATAAAAGCTTTTGGCCTTGTTTCAATGCCATTTTGATATTTTGAGTGTACTTCACTTCTTTTATCTAGAAGTAGAAGACCTTATGTCCTGTGAGAACAGTATGTTCCATTGATAGCTTCCTAAGAGTGTTTCTACAAAATCCATTTTTGCCTTTTTTTTCCAAACAGGAAAATTTAAAATATCTCCTGACTAATATCTTCTTCACTTTACAGAATGTCTGAGATAAAATCTTGCTAAAAGCTATTGTGCTTTGTGGTCATAATTCCAGAGATTTTATCTGTCTGATTTTAAAATAAAACATTCTTACATAGAATTTGAGACTTGAAATCTTCTGTAGATGCTTCAAAGCAGCTATAGCCAGAGAATTCAATCTCCAGAGTTTTAAGGTCTCTAAAGTTTTAAGGACCTGCAGGAAAGCCTTACCATTCCTCAAACATTTGGGTTTTAGAGCCGCTAATATCATTTGTTGACATATGTGAAGCTCCATACATGAGTCATATATTGTGAAAATGCAATCTATACACTTCACATAGAATGTCTTGGACCTAGGAATTGTCATATTTATGAAGCATTTAATCAAAAAATAGCAATATCTAAGCATCTGGTTTTTGTCCTTTCCCAAAGCTGACAGCCCGAGCAGCTGAAAGACACCTCAATGATATAAAAAAAGAAAATGCACATAACAGACAAAAGTAAGTACAGTTCTTATCTACTCCTAAACAAATGCAGTTTGGCATGTGTTGGATTTAGGCAGTTTGATGTTTTCTGTTAATGTATTGTGGCCCAACCACAGCAGAGAGATCACAGTGCTCGAGTTCTGAAAGAAAGGAGGGGCTTGAGCTTTCCTGTAATTATGACGTGCAAGAAAGTAAGAACTTAGGAACTTTGTGAAGCATTTAAATACTTCAGGAAAGAACCAGAATGTAGTGCTAGAACACAAATGTTAAGGGGCAGGGGGTGTATTGTTTGTTTGGTTTTTTGTTTAAGTAGTTATGTATCAAGCAGATGTCGTGGTTACCTTCCGATTTTACAGCTTATCTCAGAAGTTACTGCTGAATTAATGGTGGGTGGTAGTTGAGAGGAACTTCCAGGTGTGAGGTTAACTAATACTTGGAGTGCAGTTAGAGTGATGTCATACTAGGAATGGGGTGTCTAAAATGCAGCTTCAGCTTCTGAATTACAGTTTAAACACAGCAGCATAGAGGAATACTTTCAGGCATTTTAAGTTCAGAGTACTGTGACATCCTTTGTCTTATTTATTTAGGGAATAAAATACCTTGCTTCATTAACCAGTTAGGTAGAAAGCCTGACAGTAAACAGTGTAGTCTGGTAAAGCTTTTGCATTTCTTGGTCACTTACTACTTATTTGTTGTCTCTTTGCAGATTAACTGAAGCAGAATTTAAACTTGAACTTTTAGAAAAAGACCCTTATGCTCTTGATGTTCCATTGAGACCGTTTGGCAGAGGTACAGTATTGAATTGTCAAATAGAGCCCAATTCTTTTGGTTTATGGTTTTGTTGCCCAAGACCACACATATTGAATTGTTTGAAAACTATCTTGGCCATGTGCATGTACAAATACCAGTCATTTAAAAAAATAATTGGGTCATAAGTGACTCTAGGTCATGTCAAGTATTTTGTTGAAACTAAGAGCATTTGTAGCATTGATGAGAGTAGACTGGAAATATGCTACACATGGTAACGACAGCACGGTTTTCATTTTAGTTACACAGTTTAGTTTTTAACTTCACCTGAGAAGTTATTTATACATTTTGTTAAACTAAGTATTATGAACTTGAGTATTTTGTTTTAACTGTTCCAGAGCATTCCCCATATGGACCCTCACCAATGGGCCGGCCTTCATCTGAAACAAGAGCTTTTCTTTCCCCTCCAACTTTATTGGAGGGTCCTTTAAGGCTTTCACCTATGCTTCCAGGTGGAGGAGGAGGAAGAGGTACAATTCTTAAACTTGAAAATTTATCTATCCTGGATTTCTCTCTCCTCTTCTGTAAACCTGTCACACCTTTTCCTCTTGTTGGTGACAAAAAGTATTGAAATAACCAATTCAACATCAACAGTTAATTGGAAAAACTCTTTCTTGTTTTTCAACTTGCTTCTAAAGCTGTTTAATGTGTAACTGTACAATTGGAAATCTAGTTTTTAATGGTAGGTTGGTCAGTGGATTCATTTTAGGAGCATAAATTAAGAAAAATAAAAAGCCAGATTTAACTGTTGTCTTTTATTTCTTGGATAGATAGGGTTCTGCTGAAATAAATATGATTTTAAAGTTAAAGGGAGTCAGTTAGTTTTCTGAAGAAAGAATACTGCCCCTTCCATCTCATTGGCCTACAGTCCATGAGAGAATGTTGTCAAAAACATGAGGCAGTTTTATTGGTGGTTGTGGTATTACAAAGTTACTGGTTCGGTAGATTGTTTCCCTTCCCTTTGTTCTAAATTTGAAGCAGCCATCATACATGGAGAGTGTTTCTTCCCTACTGATAGAAGGGACCAGGAAGTTTGTGTGTAAGGAATACAATTCAGAGATTCAGGAGTAGGTGACAGTAAGCTGTGGTGGCATGGATTGTAGGAGAAGAAAAATACCCTCCATTCATATTTCATGTTGATGGAAGCAGTGTAGGTCAATGCTTGAGTGAAGTTCAGCATCTGTTGCAGGTAATAAAGAAGCTACTGTTTAATTTATTTTTACCATTACGCCCACTGAAGTCTGTACTTAATTAGTGAAAAATATGCCCAAATTTCTCTTCCATAAGGATTTCAATAAGTGCAATTGTAGTACTTATCTCAGAGTGCACAAGACACACAATGGCTTCAAATTTAGGTGGAATTTTAGTATGGAGAAGTAGAGAATGATAGCAGAATTCAGTATTTCTCTTAATTTTTCAGACTCAGTCTGTTTTAGAGCAAGCTTGCAATCTAAATCTACTCATTTTTACAGTTTTTATTGCACTTGATTATGTGTTGACCTGGCCTTAGAGGTTTTTCTTTTGTCTGGTTTGGATTTTTTGGTTTGGTTTTTTTTCTTCTTGAATAAAGAATTAGAACCAGAAGAGTGTTGAATGCAGATGGGTGTCTCATGATACCAATATTAACTCTCAGCATGCTAGTTGTTAGTTTGATTAGCAGCAGGTTTTTATCACTGAGAAGATTATTTATCATGAGGGTACTGGTTTCTGGTTCAAATTAACTGAAACTTGTAAAATTATTAGCTTTTTCAAAAGCATTGCAGGTCCTCTGTGTTGTGCTGTTGTTGACCTAAAACCTTTTCATTGCACACCTCTGAACACTTCTTGTAGGTGTAACTGGTCCTTAGCAAACAGCTGGAGAGTCCCGCGGAGCCCTGCGCCTCCTGTGTCTTGACAGTGTTGGCATTCCATGATTTGTTTCATTGTTTCCAGACTGACTGAGGAAAGCCATAGCAGAGGATTTAAAACACAAGGGGGAATAACTACTCGATTTCTTCGATTAGGATCCAGAGGACCAACTGCCATGTATGAAGCTGGAAATGAAAGAGGAGAGCTGAATTCTGATAGATTAACTGATCCCCACAGACCACCATCAGATACTGGATCCCTGTCTCCTCCTTGGGAAAGAGAACGCAGGATAATTCTGCCTCCACCAGGTAAAAACTCTGCTTAGATACTGTATGCATGAAAGAAAGGAGTTACTGACTTACAGTCTATATATTTAACTATTTGGGGTTTAAAAATATTAAATGTTTTCTTGGACCTGCAAGTGCAACTGAAGTGTTTTTCTAATAGTAGTTTTCTCCTCTTCTTGAACAGTGTGGCTCACTTGGACTTCTCTGCTATCTTTTAAATATAAGGGACAGTCAGATGTTTGGTTTCATCATTTGACTGGGAGTTTGTTTAGTGCGTTGAAAGACCTGTCTGGGCGGGATAGTTAATAAGAGATTTAACAAGTAAATTCTAATTTATTTAAATAAAACTAGGTAATGTGTAAAATCCTATCTTTCAAAAAAACCCATTTATATTAATATTACAGGAGTACCATGGTATGTTCATCCTGTCTGGCACAAATTTTCCTGTTGATATTGTCTCCTCAATGATTAACAGCAGCAAAAATCAGTCTTCCATTCTCACTTCTTCAGCTAAACATCTGTATTGTACATTACTACTCAGAGAAGTCAGAGATGAGTTAAGATGATTCTGCTGTTATTTCTCAACTAAAAACTTGGAGGGGTGGACAGCCTTCCTGGACACCTGTAATAAAGAAGAAAAAACGCTACAAGTTTAGAAAAAATAAAAATTTAGGTAACGTACACAGGTTAAGGTACCTCAGTTGTTACTGCAGCAAGCAATACACATCTGTGTGAAAGCCTGGTGGTAGAACTCAAAGTCCTCTCAGGATGCAGTTTCTCATCTGGCAGGTCTGGTCTGTTGACAGGATACTGCAGAGAGGTAGTCTGGTTTCCTTGGCCTTTCCTTCTTGTTCTTAGCCCACCTTTGCCCTTGGATCTCACGGATACAGTTTGTCTTGTAGCTGCGTGATGGATTGCCAGATCTGATCTCAGCAAGTTGGTGGAAACATTCCAGCACTATGAAACATAATGGAAAACAGCATTCTTACCTAAGAATGGCTTAAAATGTGTAGTACCTTATTTTGTCTTCAGTCTTCTGTGCTAGGCTGAACTTTGTTTCAAGGCCCTACTGTTCATAACTTAGGCAATCATAACTTTCAAGATTCTGCTGTATGTTAAATCAAAAATCTCTGGACTTTTTCTTTTGCAGCTCTTTAGAAACATAAGCTATTGGATATACTTGGTGGGATTCCTCTGGGTTATTTAAGATTTGTTTGCTCACCCTGATTATTAGCCACTTTGTATATTTCCAAGAACATAAGATACCCGGATAATCTTTCTGGCCTAAAATTGTGTGGAATGGAAGGAATAAATCTTCACAGACCTGCTTTTTGTGGTTTTCTCAACGTTAGGTGAGCCTTATGCTGATCCAGCTCTCCCTGCTCGAAGACAAGAAAGGTTTTTCCCAAATCCTCCAAATACTGGAAGACTTTCTGGACCAGCGGAACTACGAGCTTACAGTGTGCAGTCCTTTGATAAAACAGGTGGGAATCACTTTCATGACACTCTAAAATGGAAAATCCCAGTGTAAGCTGACCATACACAGTAAGCTGTGGCAAGAAGACATGTTTTAAGACAGGTTTTAGCTACCACAGACCTGAAGTTCATTGTGTAAGAAAGAAACATTTTACCACTTGCTGGCCTTGATGCAGCCACTCCCTGTTGGAGCAATAGCCCTCCCTGCTGTCAGCTGGGCGGGATTCTGTGAATGGCCATCATGAGGTATTTTTTGGTCTACCCTCTCTGTTCTGTATGTTAACCACTCATAATTGGTTTAGAGTCTGTTTTGGCCCCTCCCATGAGGCTCATCACAGCATTAAACCATCACAAACCCGTACTGGCATTTCCGTGCCTCACTTGGTAAAGTTGGAAAGGTTAGACTTGCAAAGAGTGAAACTGGAACAGCCAGCCCTTCAAGTGTCAGCTGGCTCAGTGCACAGAGGTAGAAGGTGCTGAGGGCTCTTCCTTCACTATGTTGACCATAGTGGCAGCTTTTTGTAGTTCACAGTGTAGTTGCCCCCAGTTTAATCACGACTTCCACTGACCCACTAGTTTTGAATTGGCTGATTATGTACATTGTAGTTTCTGATGCTTGGCAACTGCCAGAAGCTCATAGGCAAAGTTTTGGTCAGTGAGACCTTATCACTGACAGCTTAAGAGCTTAATACTTATTAAGCAATTTTCATCTTTATGTAATGCCCTGCTGAGTCACATGTGTCTGATTCGTTAGCAAAGTGAAGCCATTAAATTCCCAATAGGAACTTCACCACCCAGGATTCAGTTACTGGTAGGATTAGTAGGAAGTTACCATCTCCCTTGCACCATTTCTGGCCAGAGGAGAGAGAATCTTTGCTACTCAGTGTCACAGTGTGAGAACTGGGAATGCTGAATTTAGTTTCACGTTGAAGGTTCAGGTTTCAAAGGGAATTGTTCTTTACTGGAAGTCAGTTCTATCCCTGTGCAGCTACTGACCTTCCCTGTTTCCCAAGCCTTTTGTCAGTTTCACTTCTGCTTTCTAATACTTCATGTTACACTGAGGTCTTTCTTCAAGCACCTGCCTGCTGACTGAAGGAGAGAAAAGGTGCACTGTCTTTGCACATTTTTGTGCATCCTTTTTTTACCCCTTTGTTCAGTCACTCCCAAGAAACAATTTATTTTTTTAAATGTTTTAAATGTTTAAATGTTCAGTTCTTAGACAATTCAGAACTTAGTGAATGGAAACAGGGTTTTGGATAACCTTGTTGCCAGCATTTAACAGGTCATTAAGGGTATGTGAATGTTGCTTTTTAGAGACTAATCTCACTAGAGTTGGCTGAGTATTTGTAAAAAACCCCAAAACCCCCCAAAAAACCTCTTTAATTTAAAAACCAACCCTCCAACACATCTGACTGCAGAATAGCAGAGTACTGAAATCAAGGCTCCCACTCGTTAGGCGTTAACAAGTTACACTTCTTAGGAAGATGATCGAAATACTATTTAAAGTGAACAAAATAAAAATGATTTTCCTAAGCTGGGGTGACAAACTATAAAAACGTTTCACTTGAGAAGGTACCTGCAGCAGGAAACTTTTTGTCAGAAAGAAGAGTTAAAGGTTGACAGTTTGTGAGGAACTTCATAAGGATCTAAAATGGAAAGTGTTATGCAACATAAATATCAAGGCATGAATATTCTGTGTGACATAGGAGTTAAATGTTTTAGATTAAGTAACAATATCATTAGCAAGGCAGGGCCTGCTTGAAATGACAACTAATATAGACTTTTTGAAAAGACCTGTCTGCTCATTGAGAAAAAAAGCTTTGTTTGCTTTCAAGGAATAGAAATACAACAGGCACATAAAAATCTTGTCACTAGTTAGGAGTCTTGTTTTGGTTTACTGTTTTGAGTTTTTTAGTGTAATAATCTCTATTCAAACTGAAGCGTAAGAAAGCAATATTTTTCAAATCCTAGGTTTGAGATGTTGTTTATTACTCTAAAGAAAGTGTACTTAGTATATATATTTAGTATATTTATATCTAATCAAATTCTACTCTCTGACAATTCCCTTTAATAATTTTCTCCAGTTGTTATTGAAAATACTTGTTCACAGCAAAGTTTAAAAGTAAAAACACTTATTTACTTATAAAGTAAATAAGGCAAATGAGAGGAGGAAGATGATGATGATGATGATTCTTATTGTTTCTGACTGCTCATCCAAAACTGATGTAGTTCTAGAAGTCTCCTTGATATTTGTCAGCCAAGGAGGGAATTGGGTTTTGTCATACTTGAATAGGATTGGTGTCAAGCTCTGTGCCAAGAGCATTTCATAGCACAGCCATTCCCAGCATGGAGCATACTGAAAAAATCAACTGTTAGTCAGGGGGGAAAATGGAACTACTGCTTGCTGTTGGTTTTGTTGCCCATCTATCCTCTTTTCAGAAAAAAATACTGAAAGTGGCGGAGAGGAAGAGATCGGCACTGAGTAACTTTTTTAACTTTTGCATACAGATGGACAGACATCTTCCGAACATAGTCCACGAACAGAACCAAGTGGAGATGGGATGAAGGATCATTCTAACCTTAGTGTTGTAAGTAGCTAAAGAGAGGCTTGATTTAAAGAAGCTTTAATTTTCTGCAAAAAAACATAGAAACATTTGCCTGTAGTTCATTATATTGCACTCTTCAGTGCAAATTATAAAATTATATGGTTACTTTATCACAGCACATTGTCTTGTGAATTACTTTGATGGATTACTAATATAGTCCCTGTTGAAAATAAAGTATATCCCAAAAGATCAAACTATGTACACATAGATAGCCTTGCTCAGGATTACGCTCCACCTAAGGCAGAGTTGGAACTAGCTCTTAGCTGTTGTCACACCGACGTGAAAGTGGGCCTGATGGGACTGGAGATGTTCCCTTTCCATCCGCTAACTTCCCTGGTTTCCTTGCATTGCAGAACTCGCTCCCTGATCAGTCGCTGGTACCCGAAAGTGAAGCTGTCAGTTCAGGGTTTGCACTCCCACCTTTCCCTCCAGTCAGACCTCCACTGCTGCCTGTGGATCCTCGAGCACCACCAGTACCTTTCATGAGACGAGGACCTCCTTTTCCTCCCCCTCCTCCTGCTGGCATGTATGGGCCACGGGAATGCTTTCCAGTGCGAGACTTCGGGCCTGCACCCCCTCCACTGCCAAGTACGTGGCTTTAGCCAGCATTTGTTTCATGGTGATGAATGTGGGTGCTTTGTGCAGGTGGTGAGTTACCACAGGGGGTAGACGTGTACATATTTGCACACACTGCTGCTTAATTCAGCTAACAGGGAGCATCTTTTCTGATTAAGGTTCATTATGTTGTGCACTTCCTTATTCACAACAGCTCATCTTGATCTTTCTACAAATACTAGCTTTGGCTGGAAAATACACCTACATGTACTGTTCAGCATTTAAAGGCTTCGTTTTGGGGAGTAGGAGAGAAAGTACGTGGTCACCTTTATCTTTTTCTTCCTGTGAAATCCCATCTGACATAAATCCTCAAAGTTTCATCCTCTGGCTCTGAGGTGTGCTGGTGCCCTGCAAAGGGACAGTCTCAAAACAACTGTTTTCCCTTGGAGTTTGCATGATTGGGGCAAGGTGTAAGTGTCAGACTGCAGGACTTCTTTCTGACTCTTGCTGTTCTCTGAGTGTGTGTGAAGAACTAAGCCATTTATCTGCCAGAGTATCTGTGAGGTGTGGCGCGTAAGGGTTCCTGTGGCAGACTGAAGAGGGTGTTGGCAGCAGCAGCCCAGGAGCTGGCAGTGGCTGGCTGCTGCTTTGAGACTGTTGCAGGTAACTACTGAGAGAAGTGATAGTTCTACCTTTCTCTTTCCTGGCATCTCTGTCTCTTTGTATCCTGACATGCGACTTCTAGTTTGATAGGCCTAGCTGAGCACTAAGGCAGCAAGAGGAGCAGGTGTACACGTTTACTGTTGTGATTGATATTAACTGGATTACTCTGATTCTCCCACAGTAAGAAATCCATTTCCAATGCGACCTTATCCTCACTATCCACCTCAACGACCTGGATTTTTGCCTCCAGCACCTCCTCCTGAAAATAGAGTTGAACCATCTCAGTCAAATCCAACAGCTCTAGAACCAGAACCACAGCAGGAGACTTGACAGTCATTTGGGGAATGTCCTGAACCAGTTTTGTGCTCTCCTACTGGCATTTTTCCTTATGTTAAGTAACCGTTGTTACTTAGGTCTATACAAACTACTTCGCTCAAATTGAAGCTTAATAGGGAAAATTCTCAGGATCGTATTTTGTAAATAAAGAATTAAATACCTATGATTATTGTGAATAAGTGATTTCCACTGTACAATAGTCATTTTAAATTAAGTATTTCTAACTGGAGTAGTCTCTTCAGAGGTGTACAAAATTAAATCATGTGAACCTTACTGTAAAAGTCCAGCTGCTTTGTGCTGGTTAAGCTGTACAGAGAGTCTCTCTGCATGCCAAAAGTGATGCTTGCTGCTTTATGAATAGGATGTGAAAGCAAATGGAAACAGTTAATAAAAATCTACAGAAAATGAAAGCAATGTCACTGGTAACATGGTCTTATAAATAAGTGGAGATGAATAACCATGATTCTCCACTTGAGTCCCCTCTGTTAATGGCCTCGTAGGTGATCTTTCATGTCTCAAGCTCTACAATGCGGCATTTCTCCTGCCACAACACTGAGGGGGAAGAGGCAGCAGAAAAGCTGAGCAACTCTACCATCACTCTTCAAAAGCTGGAGTGGAGCAGTGTTTATTGAAGAGGTGTACAGGGGGTTTTATGACCTGGGAGGAAGGAGTCATAGCTAGGACATGCTCCAGCACAGCCCAGCTCTTGCCTTTGACGACATATGTCTGCAGCAAACCAATAGGAGGGGTGTGTTTTTACTGTCTCAACATGAATTCAGTTTGTTAGGCTTCAGATTTTAACACCAGCATTAGGAAAATACTAGGCAGGACAAAAGCAGAATTAAAAAGTACAAGAAGGAAGTGGAAAACTGCAGCATCAGTAAGTTTGTGTTGATAAAAGGAGTTAGTGTGGTACTTCGTTCACATCTTCAGGTTCCTGTGTGGTGCTTCCCTGGCAGGAGTGGCTGTCCCAGCAGGCACAGTGCACCCACCTGCAGCCAGGGCAGGGTTGGCCAGTGCCAGGCTGGATCTGGACAGAGCCAAGCTCTGCTTTTAGGTGACTGTACAATCTAAAGACTTCTGCTAGGAGCTGGTGGATGTTCTGACAGTTTAGCTTCACCTTGAAAACCGTGTAAGGACTCAGTACGGTCATTTGGTAAGGGACCCTCTAAGATAAAGAAGCAAACTGGTTTTAGCAAGGCCCAACTCAGCAGCAGTTCAAGCACCAGGCTCCATTCTCTGCATGCATGCACACATACCACACTGTTTCAGGCTTTAATGTAAATGCAGCCACCACACCCCATAATTAGAAGTTACCAAAAATACCTCAGCCCACTTTTTTTTGTAATCGCTTAGGTTGAGTCTGCCAAGGGAGCATTTTCTCTTGTAGCTCAGTACTCCTGCTCCTACCATTATTCCCACATTGGCTTCTTTCAGCTGCAGAATTCTTCCATGGCTCACTCCTACAATTTCTTTATCCTTTCTGCCTCTAGTTTAGCCCTCAAAGCATTTAGATAAGCCTTTGTACTCCAGCGATTCCATGACAGATTCTGACAACAGACATTTTAAAGCATCATCCATGTTAAATTAACCATGTGGTTTAACGTGGCTATTGCATCAGTTTTAGCCAATTAGTTGATGGCTATGAGTTTGCCTGAGAAACTTCTGAAGGATTCTCAAAGGAACCAGTGGGTTTTACCCTCACCCACGTCATCAGCCCTAGGAACAACAAGAGCTGCCAAATACAGCCTTGTCCCTGCACAGAGAACCACGGTGTAGCACAGAAATCCTGGGCTGGTAACACTGCCATAAACCTTTTTCATTCCTTGCCCAACTCACCTGGGAGGCTGCAAAAACTATTTATGAATGTATCTATGTTTTCTGAGGAAACAGTATTTCCTCCATGTGGGTTAAATATTTGTTCTAAGTTAACTGAAAAATTCTTCCTCCACCAGAACAGTCTATGCCAAAAACTGCAGGCAAAAGAAAAGATAGCTGGACTAAAAAAAAGGCAGAAAAAGCATGGATTGGATCATCCTAGAAAGAATGGCATAATTTGAGACTTTTTCCCCCTTCCCCAGTAGCAGTCCAAAATTTTATTTGCAAATTTGGCAACAAGCTCAGGTTTATGCAGTAGGAAGCAGGTAGATGGTAACTTGTCAAATGTAGAAAGGTCACACAAAAGTGTACATGGGGAAGTCACTGTTCCACCCACTCCCAAAAGAATAAGCAACCTAGTTTTGAGAGATGAAGGTTTGTGTTCCAGGCTCCTGCAGCAGAACCTAGGATGGCTGACTAACTTGACATTGCCATCTCTTCAGGTTATACAAAGAAACAACCAAAGTAAAATTCCTTTTCGGATTATGCAAGTCATTTCACAATAGTTTGTAAGGTCCCACTCCAAATGCAAGAGAATATTAAGATCATCTTATTTCCCAACAATTACAGATCACTTCAGCTTGAATCCCTTCATCCTGGTACCACTAATAAAGACTTCTGCTGAAAATACAGGCAGACAACAAACCCCACTTTTATCTGTTCTTAAGACAGGAGAAGAATCAGGTGCATTTCTCCAGCACTGCTTAAGGTACAGCTTTCACCACACACTCATGCTTTACTGAACTCCCTATGATTTCCAAGACAGAAAGATTCTAGCCATCTGTTTTAAATACACTGATTTATTCCCTGAACCCAAGCCACACCCAGTGAGTAGACACCAGGCTGTATGAAAAGGATCAGACCTGGAACATTCTAACAATGGACAGCCACTGCTAAGAGCCAGCTCTGACTACAACTGCAGAAGAATGAGTGAAAGGGCTGCACATCTCTCCACTGTAGTCAAGTGGGCTGCTTCTCCTGCTCATCATCTTTCAAGATTAAGTTAATTAAAACAGTTAATTAAAAGCAGATAATA
Organism: Cyanoderma ruficeps; assembly: GCA_008694505.1. Classification (NCBI taxonomy): domain Eukaryota; kingdom Metazoa; phylum Chordata; class Aves; order Passeriformes; family Timaliidae; genus Cyanoderma; species Cyanoderma ruficeps. Next base: position 28,889,012 of record VZDJ01007753.1, read on the forward strand.
GGTTAGACCAAACAGATTAAAAACACATTTATACAACAGAAAGGCAAACAGGTTACTTCCCAACTCTGTTATGTAAGGCAGTTACCCAGAAAATGCAGTAGCTTGCAGAGAGAAAATTACCATTCTGAGACTGTTTAAACCAGAGGATGCAGAATTTGTTTTGTTTCTGGCTTTTTCTATGTGACTCTGAAATCTTGAACCCTTCACAACCAAACTTCACGTTCAGATGCTGTTGAGCAATCCCCATCAGATTTATCTGCTACATAAACCTCTCTCCTGAGGTCGAGCCCTGAAAGGCACTGAGACAAGTCCCAATATTTCACTTTACTGGAACGTGAAAAGCTTTAACTGTATTTACCTTATTACCCACAGCATCTCTTCAGTATGTTGGCAAATGATCTTGCTTACCAAATCTGGAAGATCTGGGCAACTGCTTGAACAAGCAGTGCGATTTTCACCCTTGGCAGCAGTTTGGGCTATGGTGACATGGAAGTTCAGAAGCTCGAATCAGGTCTGTGCTTGGCACGCACACACTGACCAGCCACTCTGCCAAGCCTCACAGCACAGTCAGCCATTGCAGGGCACGGCAGCTCTCCAGCAGCTGACCAGACATCGGCAGCGTTCGTTCGGAAGGCACAGCTGTGTACTCTGAGTACGGATAAAACGTCAAACTGAAGCGTTGCAGGTATTCATAATCTATTTAATAGTGGGACACCAAAGAAGTACTACACATTTTTCTTGAGCGCATTAGATTTTGATTTAAGCGATCGCAATTGATGCAGTAATTTCTCAAAAATAGTCTTCTACAATCCACAGGTTACCGTATCAGTCTAATAGGTCATATAATGATATACTGTTTGTGCTGACTGGTCTGATCTTTAGCAAAGCATCCTTCACGTTCCTCCACCACCCAAAAAATGTTGACAAAATTCAGCCAAATTAAAAAAAATTGTGACTTATTTTAGATTTTTCTGCTGACCTAAACACAATGGGAGCTACTAGTTATACACATCTTATGAATGATGTTGCATTTTAATTCTAAAAGTCTTCATGCTAATAACAATAAAGTATTTTATACAGCGATCAATTTTTAATGCTTTATTCGTTGATTAAAAGAATATAACATTTAACATAAACCATACAACATCAGTCATCAAGTCAAACATTCAGCTGGTTTCCTTACATTTTCTGTCAGGAGTTTTTTTTTTATCTGATCACATTTGTAAGATAAAATCTCACCACATCTGGCATATACACACACTGTGCCAGTGGATTCACTCTACTGATGTACATATAAAATCCGCATGGTATGTGCTCACTGGAGACAAAACAGCGCACACCTGTCAAAAGGTCATTTTAATATAAGATGGTAAAACCATTTGTAAAACACATATAAACTTTTTCCATAAATAGAATCATATCTGGACATCTGTTGCATAAATTGTGTTTTCCAAAGCTTACAATATAGCAGCCAGGTCTCAGCACTGCTGGGCACCCACGTTGGCCACTTACTTTATTATTGCAGACTGTCCTTTAAACATTAAATGCACAACATTCGTACCACTTAAAACTGGGGTCAGGTGGAAGTCTCACAGAGACCACGTCTGTACCGCGGTTGCCCTGAAACAGTTACATCGGCTTCTAAAGCCTCTCAGATATAACAAGATTTTAAAACATACTTCATGGAATGTTCTTCATGCATCATAGCAGCTCATACCTGTGATAGAACAAGCTTTGTATTTGTTTCCTTTCCTTCCTTTACATTCACTATTCACAGTGAAACAGGTGCATGTTTGTTAAGAGTTCTGAGGTTGCTGACTGAGCCACAGCACAGCTGTGTACCACAGGTCGAAATTCGACCTTATATATTACAATCTAGCAGTATCTGGCTGGCCAAAAGTTGGCCTACCCCTGCCAGCATGTGGGCACTTCTTCGTTTTTAATCTATTCTTTGGCAGCTGACACAGGCGCTGACAGAGAAAATCCAGTGACTTGGTTGTTAGGGATTTCACGACTAATGTTTGTTTGCAGGTGTAGACCTTTGTATTGAAATCTTCACTGTTATGCGTTTACCTCACCGGAGTGCACATTTCTTGCCTTCTCCTTTTAAACTTTGGCCCAAAGCTAACTTTTAAGGAAGATGACAGAACATGAGAACAAACAAGGCAGAGTTTGCAAAGAATCCAAAAGACTACAGCTTTATGGAGTGAATCTGCAAGTGCAGGAACCTAACGCTAGCGTTTCACACCGCCGCTTAGCAGCTAAGGAAAGCCGAGAATGGAGTTAAGCCATGCTGCAGAATCCGCACGTGAAATCGGGCAAGGTAAGAGTCTTAGAGTGAACGGCCCTGGATAGACTTCTCGTCCCTTAAGCCTCTTAAGCAGCATGCTACCGGATTAATCATACAATGACAGCATAGAAATCCACTGGGCTATGGATATGGGTATTAAAAACAGTTGGCTCCCAAGCACAGGACTCCAATATAATAGCAAAATAATTCAAAATGCAGTTACTCAATTAAAGTAAAGTTAGCCGGCAACCTCAGACAGCCTTTGGCTGTATCTTTGCAAGGTTTGGTAGACGAGTCCATTAACCGTGAAAACCCTAAACACTGCCACTTTCAGCTTCTAAACCAATACCCGACTACGTTCTTTGATCAAGAAGTAGAATACACATATATAATTCTATATAGCTAATACTGATTAAACACAGCACAAAAGGGGTTAATTCACACTACCGAAAAAACGTAATAGGACCCTACTTGCATATGTAACCACAGGAATTGTAAATAAGGGGCTAAATGCCTTCACTGAAGCTTTGCATCTCTCTGTAAAAGTGACGGGTTGGCTCAGTGAAGACACTGAGCAGCTCTATGTCCATGACGGCGTGCCAAGGGCGACCCAATCCAAGAGATACTTGCTCAATGAAATTGTGTACTGGATCCACATCCTGATCAGCCAGTTCTCCTTGGTCGAATTCAATGCTTTCTTCTGTAACTTCCAGTACTTTCAGGTCAGAGCCACGAAGACGAGCAATTGCTATAAGATTATGAGCCCAGACTGTGTAACCTATGGGGAAAGAAAAACAAAGTTGCTCTGTCATTTTCCTACAAGGCATTTTCTTATTCTAGTACTTAATACCAGGCCATCCCAGCATCTCTCCCAACCTATTCTGTCATGTTCCATCTGGCAGAATTCCCCTAGGGCATGGTGGGGGCTTTCTGGTTTCAAGTAGTGAAACTCCCATTTTACACTCTGAATAAGAAAGTATAAAATATTTCAGATACTTTCATCAAGCTTTTCTAGATCTTTTTCTCCTACTTGCAGAGCAGTGGACTACTATAAGTTACATATAAATTTTCAAGCCTCCTCTGATCTACTCTGTAGTAAAATTAGAACAAAAAAGTGAGTTATCAATTAACTGGATGCATAAAAGGACTGCTTTAAAACTCTGCTTATGCTAGAAAAAAAGATTTGCTCTCATTGCTTTAGAAAGTAGACTTATTAAAAAAAGCTACCACCAAGCAAACAGAAAGTCAGCACACACACATATATATAATAAACTATTTGTATCTTGTTATTCTGAGATAAAAAATAATTACAAAGCTTCCCTCTCTTCATACTATATATTAGCATTCCTCTTTAAAAACTCCTACTTCCCGGTTACCTGTAAGTTTTCTGTGTCCCAGCTAAGAGAAATGCAAAGTCCCTTCCTACTCAGATGCAAACCACAGATGGTCTGGGAACTTCCCTTTTAGGGAGCTCTGCCAAATCAACACTTCCACTGCAAAAAGCAAGACTCATTTCTGCCTTCATCATCATTCTCGCAGGTGCTAAGCTTCTTGGTGAGATGCCCAAGTGGATTCCAAGTAAAGCTGCAGTCTGCACAATATCTGAACGGGGAAAGCTAAACTGCTGAGAGGTAAAAGCTAACTGTGGTTTGGTCTTCCAACAATGTAGTTAACATGCTCTACATCATAATGTATCAAAATAAATTAGATAGTCAGAGAATGAAGAAATTATGTCAAAGTAATAAAGAAAAGAAAATTCTGTTCTATTTTCTTTTACTTATTTTTATTGTATCTCTGGAAATATGCTGGTTAGAGTAGGTTTCCAATGAAGAAGCCTGCACACCTCTGTAAGGCTCATTTCTGGTATATTAACCATTAGGAATGCATGAATTCCCACAGTCTTCATCTGCTGGATACTTCACCTCCAACACAACTGTCCATAGAAGATGAAGCTGTCTTAATTCAGGCAGCTTAATTCAATGTCCCTTCCTTAACATGGGCATTGAAGTCAGTGGAAAATTCCTCCCTGTATGATGACACACTCCTGTCAGGACATGAAGGAGCTCACACCACCTTACAGTTATCTTGAATGTAAAGGAACTTAACAAAGAAATCCTTGAAAGCAAGTGCAAGAATAAAGGGAAAAAAANAAAAAAAAAAAAAAAGGCCCTGCACACAAAACCCCTTTACCATCATGTGGTCATGTATATGGCTTTTGCTGTAACTTTTTATGGTGAGATCCTCTGTGCACTAGAACAATCATCTTATTCCCCAGCTAAGGATTCAGAGGTAAGAGGAAATGATCACTTCACTACTGGTATCACTGAAGAATAAATTTACCATGAGCACACTGTAATTTGTTCTTCCTTGCTAGCAAAAATTTCAACTTTAGTTTTGCTCATGGACAGAATAAAACTTCACCAGTATGTTTATAACCCAAGGTCATGAAAATCCATATGGAAGCATCCTTCCCTTAAGGAGGAAGAAAAAATAAAAAAGGCCTTTGTTCTCACAGATGCACCATGCTTTTTATTCACAGTGCCAGATCATACCACTAACAAGTGTCCTGTCTTCATCCCATCCCAAATGGCCACACACTTTTTACACTCTTTCTTTGTTCTACAAGAATGTATTTAACATCTGCCATCCTCTCGCTCCTGGACATACTACCTTGGTGGAAAGACGATGGCTTCCCACAAAAGACAATCTCGAGGCAGTCCATATAAAGTGTCCTTGGCATATATTTCCCCCTTCCTCTTTCCAAAACTAGATGTAAATCAAAGCTTTTTCAAAATCAAACTAATACCAGAAGAGGAAACATACACATAAAGACACACACAAAAGCCTGAGAAGCAGTGGAAACTGAATAACCACTTCGGGAGACAGAATAAGAAACTTGAGCACTTCAAGCAAATTATGGTGCCTTCAACAAAATCACCTTCTTTTCCTGAAGGAAACTTCACAGTATATGACAAGTGGAGCCAGAAAACATTATATGGTAAACCTCAGGGAACCCAAGCATGAGGCTAAGATGCTTACTGAGGCATCACAGCATTCTGGGTATTTCTTCCTAATAGTGTTCCATCTACAGTTACTACTCTCCAAGAATGATGCTTGCAGTGTAGTACTAGAGAAGTTATGTTCACAGCTTAGAAAAGATCAGGAAGCATTTATAAGCAGCTTAGCTAGCTTTTGCTGCAAGGAGGGGGAAAAGAAGGGTAAAGAATGTGCATCTCAATGTAACAGCAAGGTGATATTTAGCCATTTTCTCACACAGGCAGACACAGCATCTCTCCAAAGAAAGGTGATGTAGCAAGAGCCATTTGCTGGACAGAAGCGTAAAGGACGTTTGCTTTCCCAATGCTCTGCACACACGAATACTTTCTACTGAATAGACACATGCTGATATTAAATGATACTTACACTAGCTTATATTCAGATTTTTCACTAGCTTTTAAAGTTAGATAATATATTAGAGGACTTTTCTGTAGCAGGAGGATAATTTAAGGTAACACAATTTTAAATTACTTTTAGAGGTCCTCAAACATGTATCCAAATTTTAGAAGAAACTACTAAAATCCACACGTAGACTGACGGTCATGTATCAGTACCCAAAATCTGTCTCACCTGGAAACTATTAAGGAGAGAGAGCTGAACTGATCATGCCTCCCCTACCCCCAGCAAAGATTTTTCCAGTAAAAGACCATGGGGAAAAAAAAAAAANAAAAAAAAAAAAGCCAATACAACAGGACCTTCTGACTTCAACTAATGGAAATCTGAATGTCCATCTCCTGCTCCTGAAGATCTCCTGTTTGTACTGAACAACTGGAGATTTACTCCCCCAAGCAGTCTGAGGAAACACATTTATTCTTATGCAACACAATACAGCCATTGCTTAACTCCTTCGTGCATCAGCAAACTTGGTCTTGGTAAGCTGATTCCAGCACAAATAAAAAAACATTATTCCGCATTATTTCAGTTTCAGGTGCCTTAAAAATTTGCCAGACTGCTGTAACTTCTACCACCAAGTGCTCTGTTGACAGAGCTGAATAAATTCTGAAAGTTATTTGCTACTATATTGCAAATAAATAGGTGGGATAAACCAAGCTCTGGTATTACGGGTGAAACCAACACACTCAGTGAGGCAACCCCCTTCATGTATTTTTCAGCCTTCATCTACTGGTAGTCTTAAGTAATTGGTAACAAATTTCTTCTTCTCAGTTTTGGAGTACTTAGCTCGTGCTATTTACAAACAGGAAGCAAAATCATCTATCTTGCCAGCATATGAGCTCACAGAAAAACAGCAAATGTTTCCAGTTCACGTACACACAGCCAGTCAATGGAACTTGCACAGTGCAGACCACTTGTAGGATAAGCCTCCTGGAATGCTCACTTCTCAGGTTATCCTCATTTCTGTGAGAAGTTTAATAAAACCCTATGTGATTTCTCAATAGAAGTTAGGAAATACTAGCATGTTTAAAACTCATAAACAATAAACACCTTCAACAACAGCATGTATATAGCAATGGTGCAGCAGCCTTTGAAAAACATGCCACTAAAACACACTATGATTAGAAAGGCTGAAGGCTTGTAAGCATTTAAAAGTCACATACTATGCCCGTGCAATGTGTTACCTACCATGAACAGCTAGGAGAGACAGTCTTGTGCACCTCCAGGCTAGTAAGACAAGTGGATCCTCATTCCGGTTGTCACTGAGATCTGGGAAGGCAGACATATCTATCACATCATTCATTAGTATAAAATGAGTGAGGAACTTGTCATACTGCCTGGATATGAGGTCAACAACAGCCCCTGAAACACAAGTGACATAGCTGTCAAAGTGAATCCTCTCTAGCGGGATACTGGGCTTAAGAATCCTTAACATATCATCACTCTTGACATCAAAAGCCATTATATAGACCCGAAGATTGGTGCTGTTGCGAGTCAGCGCCTGCCAATTCTCATCTTTTGGCATATTGTCCAATGACTTGTGCATTATGGAAACACTGTGGACCAGGAGAGACAGTCGATGCAAAGGCACATGGTTGCTGTCAGCCAGGACTCTTGCCATCTCAGCTGTAAAATCACAGAAATCCAAAGCCAGCGAACGCAGATTCACAAAGCGCTCCAATTCAACCGCAGTGATAAGAGTGGTATTACCAGGGATGTGGTTGTCCAACAAGCTCAGATGTTCCATGGTGTTGGCTATGGGGTTTGATAAGGAGGACAACGATGTGGGAGTTACTATTTGCAGCATTAACCCACAAGACAGCCATTTCAATTGCCTGCTATTGCCTAATATCTCTTCAAACAGCTGCTGGATTCTGTAAGTAAACAAAACAGACAATGATTCTATTAAACACGGTTTAGTCTTACCAACTGCGTACCATTCAATTTTTTTATTCAAGAATTATTCTTCCTTCATTTATAGCCCTATTCTGCAGGAAGATGCCATTATTACAGTTCTTGTGAACAGCAACCTGACTGCAGACCTCCCAGAGCATTTTAACATCCACTGCACTTAAAAGGTTAAAATTGTAAACTAAAAGAAATAGGTACTTTGTCTGTCAAAAACGGTGATACACTATGAACCTTCACTTCATGTATTTTCCAGCATGTATTTAACACCCTCCTACATACATTTTAAGGTTATGCAAATAAGAAAACCTCCAATGCTTTTCAAAAGCAGCTCTTGTTTTTAAAATCAGCTTTTTGTATTTCCTAACCTTTCCAGAACTGCAAATTTAGTATGGAAAAAAGAGTCAGTTTCAATGAAAGGTGGCAGAAACTTAATTTTGAGAGTAAGTTAGAATGATGTGAAATTACCTGCTTGATCTGCTCATTAAAAGGTAAAGAACAAACATACAAGAAGATTCTTTAAATAATTCCAAACATACAACTAACTGGATTTTCGAGTGCCAACAGGTTCATGTTTTACCAAAACAACTTGGACCCAGTAACATTTCAATCTCAAATTACAAGTGCCAGATTATTATGAATTTATTCAGATGCACCCACCTCTCCTACCCTTTTTTTTAGTGAATAGATGTTCTTTACGTTATTTTGTTCAAGAAGGCAACAGAAGTATTTTAAATTTTCAATATTACATTCAAATAGTACAGTCACACTCAAAAAATTTTCTCCATGTAAGTATTTTTCCAATCTTCATTCCAAAGCTGAAAAGGACCAAAAGAGTCCTCCTGCCCAAATGACAAGTGTTCTTTTAGCATATTAGACACGTGTGTAGGTAAGTATTTGATCTCAAGCCCTGGTCACCATTACAGAGAAGCAGTTGAGCCAGGCTATGACAGTCCCATAAAACATCAAGAAATAAGATCCAGTAAAAAAATAGCAGAAAATTTTGTTTTCCAAATCTGGTAATGGTTTTGCATAGAACACTTCTTCTTTTATTATTATGAGGATCTGTATACTTTATCCATGTAAGCAAGAAAATATTACAGAATTTTCTCATCCACGCAAATTTAATAGAGATAATGTCCAGGCAAAATTAAAGGTTTAGGCCAGTATCCAGACTGACAGCAGAGAACCACTTGCACCTTAAGGTGACAGAACAATGAAAGTACATAGGGATATTTATCAAACATCTCTCTAGTTTCCAAAACTTTGTAACTCAGTTCTGAGCAGAGGTGGCATTATGTATTTTGCAACTCCCAAGAGACTTCACTTCTACAAATTCATCCAGGTCCCTCCCTTAGCGGAGTAAGTGCTTAGCAAGCGTAACACCCAATAATAAAGAACTCTGCAGTGTGATTACTCCCTCTCCTTGCTTGCTCTGAACCTTTCACCCACTACCTTTGATGGCCCATAACCCTGCTGCTGTAATGAAGTTAAAAGATCAGTCCTCATTCATCCTCTCTCTTGGCAAATCCTGATTCATCCCCTCCCTTGCCCATGTGCACTTTCTTCCTTCTCCTATGAAGGTATTGGGTTTGCCAGGCCTGACTTCACCCAGTGGCAAAGTGGTGTGGTTATTGTATTTATTTTACACCTCAGTTCCCAAGGTTTTGCCTAGAATAGTCATCAGGTAAAAAGACTTCCACATTTCCAGATTTCTCCAAACATTTTATTTTAAGTTGGGGACTCACAACTGTGACACAAACGAAACAGTTTTAATCAACAGGTAAGACCCACAGACCCGTGTAATTTTCCATTTTATTCCCAAATTCATCTAGAGCTAAGATGAACCTTATTTGATCCTGGCAATGTTTGTTTCATAACTATTCTTGCCAATGCTTAAATTGAAGGCAGATTATCTCACAATCCCCTAAGAAAAAGATTCTACCACAGTAATCTCAAATTTCTTCCAAAGACTCTTCCCTCCCCCCATACACATCCACAAAAGCTGCTGTAATGCTTGCAGCAATGGTAGGATTTATTTTATAACAGCCCAGGTAATCAATTGTAATAGTGCTTTTAATATTTTACAGAACTATTGAAGAAAAAGCAATTTTAAGGTGTTCAGGAGAATACTACCATCTATATGCCTCACTACACTAAAAATCTGTTTACATTGTGGTTCTCATACACTTAAACATCTGAGCTTAGAAGAATACTGTTTTAATACCTGCAAATCTAATAAAAAGATATATGACACAGAACTCCGCAGCTCTAGGGTAGCTTTTTCTCCCCAGTGGGACCTGCAGTAATCAACTTTTTAAAAGAGAGTGAACAATTTTATGCAATCTGCACATCAACTTTTTAGTGCAAGCACCGAAGTATTTATCCAAGTATTTAGATTTGTCCTGCTAGTCTAACGACCTGCAGGTCCTAAGAAAACTTTCACCAGTTCTTAGTCTTTCAAGCAAATTTGAAAAAGAACATAAACATGTTTCCAACTCTTGTGAAATACAACAGATTACTTCCTTTTCTAATTTTTTTTCATGTACGGCAATAGTAAGAGGTGCTCATAACAGCCCCTCATCCCTCCTCCCCTTTTGTGACATTAACATAATATTGTTTCTAGAACACAACGAAAAAAGGAAAAGAAAGGATTCTCACCCTGCTGAGAACAGAGGGGAAAAAAAAAAAAAACAACAAAAATACAACAGCCACAAAACCAGCATACTTCATGTAAATAGCAGGAGAAATAACTTAGATTTTCATCCTGTTAAAAAGCTTAAAAGTATTTCAATCATGTATTTCAGGAATTTCTGTGTTCAGTTATCTATTTTCATCATTATTAATATTCTGTATTTGATAATTTATAAATATAACTTACTGCTTAATCTTCTTGCCATCAGGGTCAACTTTTCCAAGGTAGGTATTTGATATAGCTCCATGTTGCTGCAGAATGCTTATATCCCCAAAGAGACTTAACTTCTGGAGGTTCCTAGGAAACAACAAAATAAAAAGGAATCTGTACACAAAACTAAAATGGTGTTGGAAATCATTAAGGGTAAGACAAAGGCAGGCAATAAACCCCATTATTACACTGAACATACAGTCTGTATTGGGAAACTTACTCCTGTCCTGGAATGCAGGCACATGTGGAACTACAGAAAAGGAGACCGAAGTATGAAGGGGAAGAGGACTACACCAACTGCTGAAACCAGCTGTCAGAGCAAATACTGCTTTTCAGTCAGCACAGGGGTATTTTCAGCAGGCCTGTAGCACCACAAGGAAAACTTACAAGTAATTTCCTGCAATTTTTAATCATTGGAACATCTGTGTTATGTGTCACAGATGAAAACATCGAATACTTATTCCTTTTAACATTTAACACTGCACTTAATGCCCACGTAGAACACAAGCACAAACAGCCTTGCCTGAGCACTTACATCAGCTGGGTTACAAATGGGAGCCCAAACCTGCCTCAGTCAAGGCATCACAAACTTCAGTCAGGAAAAGCAAAAGCTCCCCACACCCTAATCAGTGCCTAATTTCTCTTACATCAAAGTAGGGGAAGCTCTTCTAATATCACCCATCAGTAAGGGATAGTGGTCCACCATGACATATGATTTTAACTTTAAGAAGGGATACCTAAAAAGAAGTGAAAGAAGAACCTCTGAGTTGATGCTGAACATGACACAGTGCACTAGACAGTCACTTTTCCTTTCCCTAGTTCAGTTTCCTGACTTGCATCTTTTCTATTCCTAAAACAGATCAAGAAAGAGATACGCAAACAACTGCAGTTTTAAAGTAGCTTTGTAGCATTTTCTATTATTATGTTTGTAGCTGACTTTTGGGTCAACATTGCTTTTATTTATATATGCCGTAAATTAAATTTACTCCTAACATGCACGGGCTAGTCTGCCATTGATAATTAACAAGACAGAAACTCCAGTTTCACCACAAACGGACACATAAATTAAATTACTCCCAAACAGTAGATGCCAATTAACCTGTAGCTCACAATTACATGAGTTACCATAAATCCTTATTTCTTCTGGCTCACAAAGCATATGCTAGTATTTCAAATCAGCCTTGAGGAAAATGCAATATGATTACCATGCTCAAAGCATAGGAAAGCTCTGGTACAGTTCATTACCTCCACAGTACAACCTGATATTCTACTAAGAGGAGAGGGGGAGAAAAAAAGGATTAAGTAGCCAAGTTTTACATTTTTTAGGAGGTAGGAGTTGCGGTCTATCATTGTTATCTACCATAAATCATTGTTTACCTGTTTTGAAGTTCCTGTATTCAAAAACAGCACACTGCCTGAAATCTATCCACTGTTGCACCTGCTACTTTTTTTTGCTATAGGAGAACAACAACTTAATAGCAAGATCCACAAGCTTCATATAAAGTCTGACAAATACTGGAGTCAAATATCTAGAATTTACAACTGTGTCTGAAATTCTAACCATTCAATATTTCATATTTTAAATACAGGCCTATTGTACTGATGATGCACTAAAAAAACCTGAGCCTTAAAATATGATGAATATTCTACAAATCTCACTAAGACATTGCCTGATCATACTGAAGAATAAGCTTGGCAGGGAAACCTAAAACACTGGCACATCCAACTGAGAGTATTTTGGGCTCTTTTTTCCTCAAAAGCTGTAAGAGATAGTCTGGTATGACAGGGAAGTAGCAGAAACCTCCACCTGGTGTGAAAAGTATTGTTCACAGCCAATGGTATATGATCTTGGTGACTTATTTGTGAGAGTCAAGAGCCAAAACACAGTCTTGAACAGTTCTGAATCACCTGCACATTCACATCAAACAAAGGTCTTGGTTTGTGCCACTCACACTTCCAGCCAGTGCTACAGCAGGATGTAGGCAGACATTAAGAGGACCACCAAAGTACAGGACACATGGAACACTAATTACTAGCACCCCACAGGTTTTTACTTCATCTTTTTGACTGCCATTTCATGCAGTAGAGAGACAAATGGAAAAGTTCTCTGTCTGAAAACTTAACCAATGACAACATCCATTTATTTTTCCATTCATAGCACAGTTATTACAATCAACAAATCTGATCGCAGTTCAACACAATGTTAGATTTTTGCTACTATTTGCAGTGTTATAAAACTCCGTGACATTCAGCTCACTGCTCATCTTCATTTCAGAGACACAGTAATATGATTGCTATTCAAATAAAATTATTCAAAAGTTACTTATCTTTTGCTAAAAATCATAATGGCATCTTAATCCTGTGCAGTATCCATACATAACAGCTGGGGAAAAACATATGTTTTGGAAGGATTTCTAAAACATTTATTTTCCACTAGCTCAAAAAGCACACTCGAAATAATAAGCTTCTTACTAGGCTCCATCTTCAGTTTTGGTTGGTCTTTTTTAATAGCCAGTTAAAAAAAGCACAAAGTGTCCTTGCTTACATTCAAGGCGAACAAAGCGCTAAGGCACATATTGTATTACTATACTGGTTTCAGCTGCCTGTTCAGACTGAAAACTGTCATTAGGAAACATCAAAAACAGATGCAGCCGACTGTTTTTACCAATTTTTGGTAACTCCAAGAGATACCATACTTCAGCAAGATACCACAGCTTTATAGTAATCTGCATTTTTGTTTCCATAGCAAAGATCAAACAACTCACACAATTTAACAAGCTGCAGAGGAAAAGAGGGGGGTTGTGTGTGTGTCACTACTTTCCTATCTTCCTTTGTAAGCAAGGAAGGCAGAGTAGAGGAGACGACACTTTGGTATCTTAGAGATACATAAAAGAATAGGATTTTGGTACTGAATGATCACCAGGTGCTTACTAGCTGTTGTATGCACATAAGTGGAGACAGAAAGTCTGTTGCACTCCCACCCTGCCTTCTAGAACTTAGTTTGAAAGATCAGTTTGAGAAGGTGCAGATCATGAAGATTTAAGAAACACCATGCCCACTCACACCCTTTTTCTCAGTATTAAGGAGAACATCAGCTTTTAAACAGTTATACACTTTGTTATTTCACTATGTTTGCTGTCATAATCATTGACAAGCTTATGGAAAAGCTTCAGATCACTATAAACACTACTTTAGTACCTTTTAATTAAATAAATTACAGATTTTTAGAGCTTATCAAGGTCCCAATGCTATTAATCCAAATATTTTGAGAGTAATATGCTGCCATCCACAAAAGAACTTGATCTCCGCTTCAAATACATGACAGACCTTGAGCATACCTTTTGGATAGTAACTGGCTGGCAGCAGGAATATTTGTCAAAAAAATTCAGTTGTATTTACAACAAGTTGCCGACAAGTTGTTATTTCCTTAATTCCATCAGAACTAGCAAAGGTCGCTCCAAAATATTTTTCTAGAGACTTAACACACAGATTTGCTTAGAAACTAGCAATTTTATGTTGTACAGAAAATGCTCTTAGTAGCAAAACCACACATCATTCTCCTCTAGCCAAGAGAGCATTTAGAAATTTCATTACTTTTAGTAATTACTTTTCTTAGGTCCTGCAGTATTGTAAATCCTCAAGGAAATCTGTAGCCATTTAAAGTACATGATTTTTCTTGCAAGGAGAAAGGTTGCTACGGCATTGCTTAATAACATATTTAAAACCCCAAAACAACATTACACAGTTAACAAACAGCATCACAAAGGCAGATTTCTTCCTTTTCAGTTCTGAAGTGTAAGATGGAATGTTTTTTGAACTTATCTGCCAAAAAGCTATCATAAGGGCTGGCAGGAGTTATGAAAGACTGTCCTGTTCTAAACTTAATTCCAAAAGGAATGCATTTACAGTGATTCAGCCACTGGAGAAGTTAAAAATTTCCATTATTTTGGAAATTACAATAGCTATCTTGTGTGCAGTGAAATACAGTGAAAACAAGAAATAATTATTAATAGTCCTTGAGTTACAGATAAATAAAGAGAAGCAGAGAAATTAATTAATTATGGACTGCTCTCCCTCCTTAGACAAAACTAAGCATCAGGCAGGTGACAATGCCTTTGGTTTAGACATTAGGTGGTCCTAGTAAGAACTAAGCAGAAATTTGGCATATGTTAATACTCCTTCTCACCTCTTTTCAATCTCAAAAATCTACTTAAAGAACTAAAACCCAGTGTTCTACCTGAAAACTAATCAGTTATAGGTAATTACTCTGCAAGGAAAAAAAAAAAAAACAAACCCAAAATCCTCAAACATCAAAATAAACTAAAAACAGTCTGTTCAAAGGAAAAAAACCCAAATCTATTCTGAAAGTAAAACTGAAAAAAGGTCAAGTGTTTAATGTAAATTATGCCACTCTTCCCCCGATTTTTAAAATGCTCATTAAAAAAAGCCTGCTGTAATAACCAGGTACCCTGTGTTTCTCAGTCATGCAACATTCATTTCAAACCAAAAGAGCATATAAGTGATTTAGAGACAGCAAGAAAGCACAGCAATGCAAAATACTATCAAAGTTGGTAACTCTCCATCCCTGTCTTACCACCACAATAATATACCAGAGAACAGCTACCAGAGAAACAACTACTTCTGCACAGTATTTTACTGCAGTCCTGAGTCACACTGTGCATACAGAATCTGTAAAGTGAACTTCAGAAAGCAAGTGTCCTTGTACAGATTTCAGATAAGGCCATGGAGAACTTTTCAAAAGAAAAAGTGTATCAAATGCCTTCTCACATCACAGTTAATTCTGACAGCCTGGTATTTCAGTGAGAAAAAAAAAAAAACAACAATTTCGTTTTCTAACAATGCCCCCACGCAACATCTCCTGCAGATATTACTTATTTGAAAATTCCAAGCCCATGCCATGGTATTTGTCTCAGATCAAACAATCACCACAATCACTTCAACATTTTTTCCTCTGATAATACTAGTTGGATTTCCCACAGATTCAACAGTTAAGTGAAAGCTCCTGAAATGCAAGAGAAGACCAATCAAGACAGATGATCATGATTCGCACACCAAGGATTGACAAGGCAAGAAATAAATGAAGATAAAGGTGAGCTGGGACTAACGAGCTGTTTTCTGAAGCGACGTCTGTAACTCTCAGCCATCGCAGCTGCACCACAGGAAGTACCTGCTGGGCGCAACAGAGCAGAGGAACTGAAAGTGGAATTCACACACCACATTTGCATTCATCTCAAACCAACGAGGAATTGCATTTAAAGTTTTCTTGCTACAATTCAAAATAAAGACACAAGGAAGGCCTCAAGCTACTCTCTCATACCTCTGGAATCAAAGGGGGCGGTAACAAGATCATGACTCAGTTGCAGACAGTTTTCTAAAGGCCATCCACAAGATTTAATTCATCCTAAAGATGCCCTGAAACGCATCTTTTTTTGTTCCCATGGTAGTGAAACTATATGTGCACAGAGGGGAAGTAATATTAACTATTTCCTATCCTAAAACCTACACGGCTTTCCAAACTCATCATAACTTAACTGTAATACCCTTGCTTTCCTGTCTTATGTGCTGTCTAGAGGCCATATATTAGGATATCTGAATATTATCTTATTATCTCTATCACACCCACACACAGTGAAGAGACTGAAAGTATTTTTTTGTTGAAGACCTCAAAGCTGAGAAAATTATCTAACCTGCCAAAGTAAGCGTGCGAAAAACACATTTTAAATACAAATTACAGGAAAACATTTCTATCATTTAAATTCAATTAGGTCAAGAAAGTCCTACATGTGAACCTTTTTTTCAATAAACAAAAGAACGTAAAACCTCCTCAAACCTCAGATTAGCAGGTAAGGCAAGAGCTGGCATGAAAGCGCAGCTTTTCTACAGCAAAAGAACTCATAGCTGGAAAGGCGAGGGCGTTTTATTGGGGCAGTAACTCAGAGCGCCAGAGCTGTAATTTTAACTCCCCCCTTACCAATTTCTCATGACATACTTTTGCTCAAGCATACACAAGGCCTAAAGTATGGCCGTAGTAAGGCTTATTTCAAGTGAGAAAGCTGTCTTGTTATGCAGTAAATTCAAACTCCTGGCTCCCACTTGCTTCGTTCGAGGTGCATTCCCCGCTTCCATCCAAAAGACGAAGAACTTTTTACTACTGCAGCTGCATTTGTTTTGCGTATTGACCTGCTGCTCGCCAACTGCATGTCTGAGCATTAATATTCCTCATCAAGCTACACTATACGACAAAAATTTTGTCGTTTGAAGCGGCGCGTCCCCGTTTCTGCCCACCTCACAGACTCACACAGACACACACACACAGAGCGGCTCCGAGCCCAGCCCCAGCACGAACCGGCCGGCGCCGGCTCGGGCGTTGCTTCCGCCCGCAGAAACGGGCTGGACCCGGCCCTGCGCGGCTCGGGGCTCCGTCTGCCCCCACGCCCGGCACCGCCGCTCCCCCGGTGGTACCTGTTGTTGCGGACGCTGCTCAGGACGCACAGCACCAGCTCCAGGTAAGTCCTCAGCAGGTCAAGCCAGCGCGGGCTCAGCGGCGGCGGCGCCTCCCCGTCCCCCGCCACCGCGGCGCCCTCGCCCGCCGCCGCCCCGCCGCCGCCGGTGGGGTAGTTGTCGGCGGCGAACTGTACGCGGAGCTCACGGACGAACCAGCCGCACTTGCGCATGAGGAACTCGAGGCGCGGGCGCTCGGCGGGCGAGACGCGGAGGCTGAGGCGGAGGCGCGGCCAGAGCGCCGGGTAGAAGAGGCACTCCCGCCAGTGCGAGCAGGCGGCCGAGGCCCGCAGCCGGTCGGGGGCCGCCAGGAAAGAGAAAATGTGGACCACCAGCTCGCTGGGCAGGGAGCCGGCGCCCACCGCCTCCCCGCACACCGACATCCCTGGCGCCGGCCCCAGCCCCGCGGCGGCGGCCCCGGGCGGCGGCCCCGGCCTGGCCTGCGGCTCCTGCGACACAAACAACAACATCAATGACACGGCGCGGGGGGGCGGGCGCCGGCCGGGACGCGCCTGCTGCCGGGACGCACCACCCGTGCCGCCGCCCGGGGGGGGAGGCGAAGGGGCGGAGAGGCCGCTACCACTGCCCGGCACGGCGGGGAGAGGTGGACCGGATCCCCCAGCCCTGATGGCGGCGTGTGAAGGAAGACACGGCCGGCGCCGCGCTCTGTTTCTGCGCGGCGGCGAGAGCCGCTGCGGCGGGGGGAGAAGGGTTCACCCCGCGGGGAAAATGGAACGTGCCCGCGGTGGACTGGGAGGCGGAGCCGGCGCGCCCGCCTCGCGGGGGACGTCGGCCGTTCACCCCCCCCGTGCCGGCGGCGCGGTCCCCCCCGCTCCCCGCCCCTCCGGCGGCTCCCAACGCAGTGCGGCGGAGGCTCCTGCCCGGGGCGCGGCCCGGGACCACATTCCCTGCGGGCTCCACAGTGGGAGCGCCGGCCGCTGCCGGGGGGCAGGCGCTGGGGGGCCCCCGCCGGACGCGCCTGCCCCGAGCGCCCGGTGTTTAGGAAAACTTGGGAAGGGTGTCTGGTGATGTCTGGTGGCGACGGCGCGGAGGCCCGTATGGGACCGCACGTACGCCTTTGAGCCAGCAAAATTACCTCAGCAGCACTCCTGCTGCGGCCGCGGGAAACGCGCTGACTGCGCAGGAAAGGTGGAGCGCGGCAGAGTCCGACATGTGACAGAACTGTGTGCGAGCCTGAGGGGATACTGGAGGAAATGCTCCAAATCTTAGTACTCTCAGTTTCTTAAATCTCACCCGCTTTTATAACAGCCGTGCCAACATCCGCTGTAGGTGTGTAAAGGTGACTCCTGTGCATACAGAGTTTCAAGAGAATTTAGAAGTCTGTTACATTCTGATGCTGTAAAGGCTGAACAACAAAGTGATGGTAATTGCATACATTCTTATAATTTAAAAAGTATAAACATAAAATTGAATACTGCCAATATCTTGGAATAATGGACAGTTTCTATAACAACTTTATATCTGAGTGTTCAGAAATGTACACACAAAATCATAAAACTTGTGTTAATAGAAATGAAACCTAGACTCCTCTATATATGGACTAGGCACATATTATAACCAGATTCATCAACGACCAAATGAAAACCACCACTCTCCCTTTACTCTATGACTAGCCATTTTTGCTGTCTCACAGCAGAGGTGAAAAAAGAGTCTCACTTATCTTTTCCTGAATTTGGTCCTGGGGGAAATGTGTCTTTCACTTCTCCTTGATTGGAGAGAAGGAGCCTGTAGGGGCAGATGTTATTATGAAAGTAAGACTACAGGAAATTCCCAGCCCGTTCAGTTCTCTCATCAGGGACCACTGCTGCTTCACACACCTGCACAAGTGATTTGAACCAGCATAAACAACTCAGGTAAGTGCTGTAAACTACTCCCACTGCAGATTCCCCAGGCAGTCAAGATGCAAGTTCTGAAGCAGCCAAATTCATCTGGCCTAGAACGATGCAAATGAAAGGAACTTATGCGCCTACATGTCTCCATATTTTAATATCTACTCAATGATTCCCCATTGTTGAGCTGGTGATGAGTCAAAGGACTTCCGAGATTACTGAGTATCTTAATGTAAAACAGCATCAAGCTTTATGATTCAGTTCCTTTGGATTACCAAAGTAGCATCAAGAAAAGTTGGTTTATGAAGTTAGTAGTTCTGCATTTATGGTTACCTTTGTTGGATTGTATTGGATCAGCAATACAATGGCATGCTGCCTTAGGGAAACTTTCCTGTCTGACCATCCAGGAGCTACTCTGGCAGTCACACTCTCACCACCTGAGTCGGGACTGAAACCCCTTCCCAGTGGGCAGCTCCAGTGAGTCTGACTCTGCACACACCCCCATACTCACACAGTCAGACAAGGTTTCCTTACCATCTCAACACTACATTTCCCATAGCAGAGTCTTAGTGGTACCAATCCTTAATTCAGTCTTGGTGCAATAACTAAGTGACAGCATGAGCTGGGACCCTGGACAAAGGAAACACTGGGGTTTTATACCCTCACAGCATAAGCACGAGAATGTTTGGGGGTCCTTGGCTGCTGCCATGTCTCTCAGTGTCCGGTCACCTGGTTGGGACACAGGTCTCTCAGCTTGTCAAAGGGTCAGCAGTTCACAGCCTCTTGCCTCAAGCTCCAGCCATCCAGAGAGCTCAGTCTGCAGCTTACACTGCACCTGCAAACCGAGCTACCTGAATATATTCCTCAATGGTACAGTGAAATGGTCTTTTACTGTTACTGTTGCATGGCCATTTAATGAGCTCCAGCTTTTTGGGATTGTTAAAAATACAGTCTCAGGAGCTATTAGTTTCACTTTTGTAGTCTTGAATAAATGAATCTGCCTAAAGTTTCAGGGCACCACAACTATGGCTGAATGGACCAATATGATAAATGCCAGACTTTCTAGGTTCCCTGATACAATCTATCTGCAGGGCCAGAATGGCACTGAGGCAGCCCAGTCTCTGAGGCTGTTGATTCTGGGTGTTGAAACAGTTTTCCCTGCCTTGTACAACAGAAACATGCTTCAGCTTGACTGAAAATTGATTTCACAGTGCAGGCTTTTGTTAGTATTAATGCAATGCCTGCAAGCTGATGGGATAATTACCTCAGAAAAAGACATGCATCTAACTTGCTTGCAGACTTTATGGAATTACCAGGTGACTCCAGCAGGTAACTGGTCAATAGTCTTTTTGCTGAAGCACAAGGCTGTCAGTATGTCTCATATGCACTGCCCTCCATGAAGCCACTCATTGCACATTTATAGCTGAAGGAGATAACTGTGAATCTTTATACTGCAAATAAAATTTTTCAAATGTTCTCAAGGGCAGTGAAGCCATATTGCACATATAAAATAAAACCATTCCAGAGTAGTTCAAGGCAGGAGATGACAGACATTTACCAGGAAGGGTTTTTTCACAGTCCACCGTGGATCAAAAGAGTCTGTGCTCCGAGGGAGCCTCAGGAAACCTGATTTTGCCAGCCTTGACAGCTGCTGTTGGGTTACTTCCATATCACCGGGGTTTTCACTGCCTATCAGCGCCAGCACCAGGAGTGTACCACAAGCAGCTGTGCTGGCATGAGAGTCAGGAATCACGTATGGCTCCAAAGCTACGGGCTAGCCATAACTGAGTTAAAGTTTACAGGACCTGAAGGTCACTGGTTCAGCTGCTAATGTCAAGACCAGAGGCTGCCAACTTTTTCAGGTGCTCTGTCCTGGTCACCTAGAGATAACAAGCTAAAACCAAAGCACAAGTTTTTTAAATTACTCAGTCCTTTCATGTTTTTTTTAGGTACATTGCCAAGTGTCTTGGGTTTTGGAGTCTAGGTGGTATATTCTATTTTTCATCTGCTGGAAAACAGTTGGGAGGGGGTTGTTCCTCTTCATTTCTTGTTTACTCTGGAGGGAGGGGGGGCGGGTGCCTTTTGATAATGGCCCAACAGTTAATATCAGGTAGGGCATTGTTCTTATCTTTCTTCATAATGGGCCATTAACACTCTCCCCAAGCTGTTTCCCCTTCCCAACACATACCCACATTCTATCATACCTATTGTGAGATGCTCCACCCAGTGGGAGGAGCCAGCCATTCTTACCTGGATAAAGCTGGAACTTTAAACCAGGACAGTGTCTTGCTTCATCCGATTACCAGAGAAAGGCTGGACCCTTCTCACCCTCAGGACCCTTTTTTTCTGCTACTGGATCATTTCTGCCTCAGCAGAGCTGTACCTGCCATTCCAGGAGGACTCACTTTTGGACTGCTTTCGACACCCTGACTAACAAGGTTGTAGCTTTGACCCTGTCAGGGCTTTCCAAAATTGTTGTTTGTTTGTTTGCTGGTTTGGTGGGGTGGTTTTGTTTTTTTTTCTTTTCTACCACATTTGTATTCTTATATTCTTAGTAAAAAGCTGTTATTCCTACTCCCAAATCTTTGCCCGAGAGCCGTTAATTGCAAAGTTAGAATTTGGCGGGGGGTGAGGGGTTTACATCCTCTATTCTAAGGGGAGCCCCAGTTTCCCTGGCAGATACCTGTCTTTCTAAATCAAGACACCAAGACATGCATGTCTCTGGAATTACTAACTTGGTATATGTTATTAGTGAGCTACTGTGAACACCTGGAGTTTTCCGTCACCTGCTGCAGGAACAGAGCAGTAAGTCAGAGCAAACCGGAAACAGAAACAAAGTATTAGTAGGAAACCGGTGTTTCCACCGTTGCTGTAACAAACTGGGATAATGTGTTCCGTGATAATTTATGTGGAAAAAAAGAGGAGCTCAGCAGATTGAACGTTTCCATAAGGTTCCGGCATAATGTTCACTTGTACGGTAACAATCCATATGAAAAAGGTTACTTGAAGAAGAATCAGGATGCAGCTGCAGGCCTGGTAACGACCCCCACGGAGCCGGGGGAAAACCCAGGCACCGGGCTGTTCTCTGTTTTGGGGGGCGATGGAATCAGACGGCGGCGGGCGGCAGCGTCGCCCCGCCCCGCGCTCGCCCCGAGCCCGCGCGGTATTTCCGGCCGGGGCCCGTCACGTCCGGGCGGCGGAGATGCCGGTAAGGCGGGTGGTGGGGGATGGCCCGGCCGCTCCTGCGGGACTTGCCGACCCCCGTGGGGTGCGAGAACCCAGGGAGCCGCGGAGCGCGGGGGGACACCCCGGCCTTCCTGTCCTTCCCGTCCCCGCTGCCGCCCCTCACGGCTGCGGCCGGACCCGCGCCCTGGGGCGGGTGGCACCTGCCCCGCCGGGCCTCGGCTCCGCCCTGCCCCCGTTCCTCCCTGGGCCTCCGCCGGGCTCCTCCCGGCTGGAGCGTGGGCAGCCGGGCCTGGCAGCGCCGGCTCTTGTCCTCGTGGGTCACTTGGGGCCCGCCGTGCCGGGTACGGGGTGACAGGGACCGCGGGTGGACGCGGGAGTGTCGCCGGGCCCTGGCTCGCTGCTCGCGGTGGGCTGAGTTACTCTGCGCTCGCTGTGTGTGGCGTCTTGCCTCTTCCCGGCAAGTGAAGCTCCGTGCTGTAGTACTGCTGCCGGGAGTGAGAGAAGAAGGCTTTTAGGTTCTCTTTTTAGCTGAACCAGTATTCTCGTTATTTTTTAGCATAGTCAGTAGATTGGTAGTTGTGTTGGAAAGGGGAAAGAACTGTACATAGTTCACATTTTTCTCCCATCAGCAGTGTCTGAGTGTTTTCCCAGCAGGCAAGAAAAGTTTGTCCTCATGTTCCTGTTTTAGCACAAACATCATATAGGTATTTGTGAAATAAGTTCTACTTATCTGGGCTCATCAGGAAATTAAAATTCTAATTCTGTGAAATATCCTGACTGACAGGAAGAACTGATGTTTCCTGCTGACAGGTTGTTTGTATATGGCTCCCTTTTATCAATAATTTGGATAATTCCACTGTGTTGAGGGCTGGGAATTCAGCTTCCTTATATCTTGCATGCTTTGTGTTGATCCCATAAGTTTCCAGAACAAACAAGGCAATTTTCCATTGAAAATTAGTGATTACAAAGAAAAAGTGATAAATAACATCCTAACACCATGAAATTAATTTTTAAAGGCTATTTTTTTTATTCAGTGAAAACAGAAATCCAGGCACCTCAGTAAATGAGTTTTACTGATACCTCAAAGTATGTTTTACAGTTGAATCAACACATGTTCACTTCTTTTTGCTTTGCTCTTGTTTTTCAGTTCCTCTTTCTTTATGTTTCCTTTTTTGTTGTTTTAGGTTAAATTAATTATTTCCGCAACAGAGCTTCTTGCAGAAGGACCACCACACTGGTTTGCACTTAAGAAAATATGAAAATAATCAGGGAGTGTTGTTCTCTCTGAACTAAAAAAAAAAAAAGAAATAAAAAACTCTGTGCCTTGCTGAGAACAGCTGCAGGAGTTGGACACTTGAATCAATGTTATCGGATGAGTTAGAATCCAAACCTGAGGTGAGCAATTATGAACTGAGTTTGGTTCCCAGGAGCATTTATGGGCAACACTTAGAGTTCAGTGAGTTTACTCAGATTGCTGCTTACATACTGATTTTCCAAGTCTTTTCAGTGACATCTTCTAATGTTTCCATACTTTGATTTGAATGGTAAAAAATAAGAAATTATTGCAAGTTTTTTTTACCTCCTTTCAAGTAGCAGCCAATATTCTTGCCTGTTCTCAGGTTACTTTTTTCCCCCACTATTACAGCACTCTTTTGTTACAAGAATAAAATAAATTTAACAAATTGACTTTTTCTTTCCTGCAAACCAAATTGACTTTACTTGGTTTGGGACAATCTGAATTAGTCTATCAGCATCAGCCAGTCCTGTTTTTCAAAGTATTCCTGTTTCCATTAAGCAGTTGGTAGAAGCATACAGGGGATCCCAGTTGCTTGGTGTGAGGTTGCTGGTCTGTTCCAGGTTCAGCTGGTAGCAGAGCTGGGCATGAATTGCAGGGACATTTGTGCATGCACAGCTGGCCACAAACACAGGGGAAGCATGAACATACACATTATCACATACACAGGTAAAGTATGAACAGCAAATGTTTGCTAGTGGGCTATAGCTGTACCCTCATCACTTGACTCTTGTGCATACTCACATCCACATGTCTCTGCCAAGCCTCCAGTCCTTCCTTCTGCCCAGACCCAGGGTATTTAGCCTGTTTCTGGCTGGAATATGTTTTGGGGGTTTTTCCAGACTTTGGTAGCCTACTTGCATTAGTCAACTAGAAACTCAGTAGCAGTGGACTCGCGTGTGGGTAGAATATTTAGGAATGTCTTCGATAATTAGATAGGAGGGACTGCAGTGATCAGGCAGAGCAGTGTACTGACTAGCAGCCAGCAAACATATGATTGAAGTCTCTTTTCTCCCCCCTACTCCAGGTTGTTCGTTTATCCACCTTGATTCCTCCTTTGATCCCCCCCCTAAACATAGCATAATAAGCTTAACACATCCTGCTGTCCTTGTTATATTGGATATTAAGTTAGGTCTGTCGTATGAGACCTATTCTGAAAAGCCATAATAGCTTTGTTTTCTTACCAGTTTGAAGTTCTAGTTGAACGTCTACAAGATGTCACTCCAGCAGTGTCTCACTAATCAGTTTCTGAGGAGTTCTGAGTTTTGTTACTCTTGCCTGTAATGTGCTAGATACAAATGTCTGCAATTTGTTACATTCAACACCACCACCACCTGCTGCCTCTCCTATTTCTTGCCTTATTTTTCAGGTTGAATGGCTATTAGCTTGCTCTCTGTACATTTCCCCACTTAAAGATGCAGGGTGTCTTTGGTGTCTTTGCTTTTCCTGGTTCTCAGTTTTACCTCTGCAGATGGCTAAAGTCTTAGAGCAGAGGACATAGTGCAGTTATGAAATACCTTTTGGGGAAGTTTGCAAGACTTAATTGCATGGGTTTTGTTGAGTCTTGTTTCTATCCCTGTAAGCAATACTGCATGTATCTTAAACTAGTACTCTAAAAAGAATGATGATTACATGCTGGTAATTCATTACAGCCCATGTGATGTGTTCAGGCATTTGTTTCTTAACAGAGCAGCCAAAACCCTTCCAATCACACTGTTCAGGAAAAGAGGCTGCAAATTCATAGCAGCTCGGAGTAGTCTCAGCATGATCTGCAAAAAGTTCCTCTCTTGCCTTGTCATTGATATTTCCTACATCCTATCAATTTTTTTCTGAGTTCTGTATGATAAGGTGGGAGGACTTTGTTACTTTTGTCTGGGAATGGGTGGGTTCCCTTAGGTTGTTTCTGACAGCCAAGGACCAGGGCAATTGGATTGCTCATTGCTCATTCCTCAAATAGGAGCTGTAACTGGGCCTTGTCTCTTCTCAACTTGAGTAAGGTATTTGTTAATTAGGCTTGTTTACATAGTAGTCCTATTTCCTCATGACAGAGTTGTATTTCCTTCCCAGCAAGCCCATATTAAGAGTTGTCTGTTTATTCTCCAGGAGCTAGTACATAAAAAATTTTACAGTGGTTATTGCAGAGGTCATCCTTTCTGTAGATGCTGTCTTCTAAACCATGTTCTTCAATCCTGATCAACGCTATTTTATACTAAAAGTTTTGGTTCATTTCCACGTATATATTTCCACCCCCTTTTTCTAGTTCTGATTCTGAAACTTGAATGGTAAGTTAGTACTCTTTTCTATTCCTTTGATGTGAAACTGGAAGGTACCCTTTTTACACTTTCCCCAAATACCAGTTCAAATGTCTCTGAAAGTAAATAATGATTTTATATCCTCTAGTGAGCCATGGCATCACAATTCTTATAGCCACAGATGTTTTTTTTCATATACCTACCATGTGAGAAATGTATTAATTAAGAGCTAGCTGTATTTCTGTAACATCTAGATGATAACAATCAAAGCACTCTGTCTCTATTGTATAGATTTCTTTGCTACTGGTTTTATCCCTAAAGAAGCCACCAACATACCATTAAATATTTAATGCTTGAGTAGAGGTGAATCCTTCTTTCATAGAAAGTTACAGAGTTACTTGGAGGCAGTTGTATGGACAGATGGATCTACTTTTTCTTCTGAACTCCCTGCCCCTAAAGCTATGTAACTATCATTCCTCAGGGAACTGCCAAGATTTGCATTTTGCATGCTTTAAGTCTTCAAGGTAATTTATTACACTTGCAAGTATTTCCAGTCACCTCCACCATACTGGTCCAGTGCAGGGTGCTTTCTGTTCTTGGGGTAACTCTTAGCACAATCAAATGAATTACAACTCTGTTCTGTAAACTGAATTAGTTATTGAAAAGGGGGTGAAGAGAGGTATTTTAGCCTCTAGTCCTCAGTGCCTCACAAGGAGAGACACTTGTGATTTAATTAGTTCCCCAGAGGCTGTATGGGAGGAGGACATCCCAGTTTCTAGGTAACAAGACTTCTGCCCTGCACACTGTTCAGCTCCAGCCCCTCCTTTCTCCTCACCCTCCACTAAATTTTCTTTTGACTTCTTTATTTTGTTGTGGTTCACTGTTTAAATTTAGAACAGAAATGGTTTTGATTAAAGACAGGGTCCCTGCTGCTCTGGGAATCTAGTCTAGCTCTCCAGCCTTCTAGTGGGAGGATAGATCTGAGATTCTGGAGAACCTTCTTACCCTGCTCCTCCCAGCAACCCCTACTTCAGCCAAAGCAGGTGCCTGACACTTCTTGGCTTTTGAATCATCTATTATGGGACACAAACTTAAGACAGTCCATGCCAGGTGGCCATATTAGCACTTGTTTCTGGTTTGGTTGTTTGTTTGGTTAGGTTTTTTTGTTGTTGTTGGGTTTGTTTGTTAAGCATTTCTAGTAGAGGTTCTCAGCTCTTTAAAAAGTTTTTTGTTTGTTGTGGGTTTTTTTCCCTCTCAGATCAGGGATGTTATCCAAGTCTCTTGGTAACACAAGCGTTCTGCATTGCTTGCAGCAGTAGACCCTGGGACCATCCTGTCCAACCATTTCTTGTTGACCAGCATGGATAACAAGTATTTCCTTAGTGACAACAGCCAAGAAATATTTTACATTTTAATGCATTCACTGTCTGCATTATTTACAGAATTTTCAGTTATGTGGCATTTCAGCAGAAGTAGTTAAAGGAGGGTATATTCAAGGTGATATGGCAGAGCAAAAATAAAATTCTTTATGTCAAGACACAGCTGAACTTTGCCCTCCAAGGATTATAGATTCCCTCAGATTCATGCCTGTCCCATAAAGTTTGAATGTCTTAAGGATGTCCTTTTGCAATATTAAAATTTATTTCAAATTCCAAGGGATGTCTTAGCTATAGAGTAAAGCCACCTCAGACCTCTTACTGTTCCTTTGGTATTCTATTAATATTCTGTACATTCAATTTCCCTAACTATTCCTATTCTGGTGTCCCAAGATGACCTATCTGCTTTGCTGACAAATTTTAGCACTTTGGTCATGATGGATCAGTCTCCTCCCTATGCAGGGATTCTAAAGTCACCATCTCAGGAATATTTACAGCCCATTTGGGGCCTGTTTGCAATGCCAGATGTTACTTGGTTATGGGATCTGTCAAACTGTATCATCTAGGAGGTTCCTGCCTTCCAGGTCTTCCAGATGTGAGACCACTGGACTGTTCCCAGGTGCAGACAGAAGTGCACCTGGGCCCGAACTGCAAAAATATGCCTGTGCACACCTAGACAGTACAGACATCACGGCTGTGTGGCAAGATAGGGCTTTTACCAGCACGCTCAAACACAAATGGCATTCTCATGGAAAACAAAGGCCACAAATTGCCTAATCCTGTCCCTACTTATCAGGTAAAAAGGATTGAAATTTCCCAGCGTATTATATGTGTCCTCTCTTGGATGACATACATACTTGTGGTTATGCATCTGTCCACCCTTCATCAAACCTTGAGTCCTTCCAGTATCCATCTCCAGGCCTTGGGCTTTTTACTTCAGCCTCTGGCCAGGATCTTGGGTTTCCAGATTGGCAGAGCCTGTAAAATAGAGAAAACCACAAAGTGAATTTAATCAAATGAATGTACTCAGAAACCATTTAGGAGCAGAAAGCATTAGAGAGGATGAGATAGACCCCAGTGGTGATGCTCTGCAGCCTGCCACTGTGGTCAATCAGTATCGTCCCCAGTCCCCTTTCTGTTCCCAGTAGCTGTTTCTCCCCTATCTACCTTGATCACTCCCTTTCTTTGCCTTTGGTCCTCCCCATAAACATCTAGAAGTTTTTCACAGTCCCACAGTCTCCACTCAAGGTATTTTAATATGTTTTATCCAGTCCCAGAATTTCCCCCATATCCTGTAAGAAGTTTGCTGTTGCAGATGAGATGGGTTCTGGTAATCCAAGATAACATTGTTCCTGTTTCTTACAAAGTTTCTGGTTGAATTTTTTTCAAGGTCACACTCACGTTATTCCTGTACTGGCCCATCCATCAGTGTCCCAGGAGTTCTGGATATTTTTATTATTGCTTATCTGCAGTTTGCTAGAGTTTGTTAGTGTTTGTGTATCTGTGTATTTAATTTATCACCTGTCCTGTTCCTAGATTTCTATGCTGAATAGCCAATTACCAGATACCCTTATAATTTCCTATTTACTTTCAGCTGCAAAACCATATTGTGAGAAACATAAGAAAGCATGACACAATGTTTGTAATGAGTTCTTTCCTGTATTCCAGTTACTGTAGTTGTCCACAAAGGTATTCAATAATTTTGAACAAGAAGGTTTAAGAAAAATGATTTTTTTTATTTTGTCTGAAGTATTTGAGTTGACAATTGGTTTGCTTTAATTTATGTGAAGGGTTGGGGTGTTCTTATTCCACATTTTAATAATGAGCATGATTCATGTCAGTTTGTTTCCTTCTGCTTTTTTTGCCCTCTCATAATTCTCTGTACTAGTTTGTCATTACTTTACAAAGCAAATTAAAAGGAACTTTTTTCTTCTGAGCATCTGCTTGTGGTAGCTGCATTTTGCTTTTCCCCAGTGGCTTAATGTTGCTATGTTGAAGTGGAAGGTTTAAAGCAAAGCTTTCTTCCTGTAGGAGGCAGGTTTCATTTAGGTCTTTTTGTATAAAAATAGGCAAGTCCGTAAAACAAGTGTTTCATGGTGGAGTAGAGAAGCAGTAGATCTCATCAACATGAAAGGCAATCCAATAATTTGCATCTATCTTAGTGCTCACAGTTTTTTTAGTCCCTACTTCCTTTTTCTGGTTGTCTTGCTCATTATTCCCAGCTCTCTTTTTACTTCTCTTTCTCCTATCTTTTTAATCCCAGATTAGAATGCACGGCCCTGGCAGAGGGACTGTCTCTCATTGCCTATGTATTTTTTTGACAACATAAAAATAGTTCTATCTTCTTGCTAGGTCCTCTGGATAATCTTATATCTAAGATGAAACAATTCTAACCTTTCCAACTGCCATCTGGCTTATGGCCTAGTTCAAATGGCACATTGCCATCTGAATGACTTCAGGACTTAATTTGTAGCTTCATAATTGTAGTGATGACAGGCTGCTCCTAAGGGAGGATGGGCAGGGAGTCAAGGGTGATCCCAGTCCAGGCAGTGCCCTCACAGACCAGGGCACAATACTGCAGCACCTGAGCATGGAAGGCAAGGACAGACAGGTGCTGCAGTCCTCAGCCCTGGATAGGGCAAAGTGATGAGCCAGGTCCAGAGTCCAGGTAGGAGCAGCAGAAGATGGGGCTGGAGACACCGAGACAGTAAAAATCTGAGGTTCATCCAGTAGACAGGGCTTGAGACAGGTAAACCTACAACACAACTCAGGAAGGGAATGACTGGCCCAGGCTGAGCTTAAGAGGAGCCCCTAGGGAGAGAGAGTGTGGGTGGGGATCCCAGAGGAGATCAATCAGGGCTGTTAAAGCTTCAGGGTTCCTACAGCAGCAGCTCCTTGGGATAAAAGTGTTTGAGAAAGCATCAGTCTTTCCAGTGTTTTTGTGAGAGGAAATGAGCATAGAGAAATCAGAGCACAAAATACTAAGTTTTCTTTACAGTTTCTTTGATTTAACAGACTTTCTCTTGATGTAAGAAAGGCTCAAAAAGGCTGGTGTCTGCCACAGGTCTAATTTGGAATTAGATGCCAATAGTTCTGAAAAGGAAGTACTAAGACAATCACAACATACAAAATAAGAATCAAATTATATGTGACTATTGAGTTTTAATCACAAATATACAATGGGCACATCAGGATTTTCTAGTCTCTTTCTTTTGACACTAATGGACTATCTCACTGCACAGACAATTCCATCTGGGCTCTGTGTGACTGCATGCTAAAATCTGTCACAATGAGGGTAGTAGATTTGAATATTTTGTACAATTTCCTTCTAAATGCCAAAGATAAAGGAAGTTTGGTACCTACAGTTGTTGGCTAGACAGCAGCAGAATCAGCAGATTGCAGGATCTTTGTCAAGGAGTTTCCTAGAGACAAGGAACTTGAGGTTTAACTTTTTAGTGTATTGTTATTTTCCGTATTTCTTCATTCAGTGTTTAAAAAAAAACCCCTAAGAATGAGAGTATAGGAGTTAATTTGTTTGACAGAACTTAAAGGCAAGCAAATAGATCCTATGTGTGGGTTCTCTGAAACGTGGAGTATGTGTCTGGGTGTGTTACAACTGGTCCCTTTCTGTCTTTCTGAAGTTTAAATCCCTACAGGGGAGGGATTTGAGACTGTGTTTATAAAAGCTTGTGCAGTTCACAGAATTTGTTCAGTCCTTTGCAAAAGTTGGACTGTGTTGTCTCCTAACTCCCAGCAGCACTTCCTGTGTTAAATCACAATATTTTAATATGGAGTGCTGTGACATTGGTTACAGAAAAAAGAGAGTCTCATTTCTGTTTCTGCCTTGGAGGTAAAGAGGAGTCCAGCATTATCTCTGGTACTCTGACAAAAACTTGATATGTTGTAAAAGGAACAGAATGAGTAAACAAGGCACACTCTTTGCTGCTCTGAACTAGGTTAAAAATATGGAAGGCTTTTCAGGGGTGAAAAAGTAATTTCTCTGACTTCCTGTTCAAGTGTCAGGTTCTTTTTTTATAACTCAAGATTTTGAGGAGTTAGCTGGAAGTAATTTTTGCCAGAACTGACTGATGTTAGGGATGGCTAAATCTGCTGGACTGAATGATCTCTCATCTCCTGTGCTCATCAAGAAACATGAGGACAGCTCTTTAATTCTGGTATTAGATCCAGCCACTAGTGAGGTTTAGTACCTGTTTGAAAATATGTGTGTGTACACGCTGTAGAGATGTGATTGGTACCAAGCATGAACACAGGCTGAGTCCTTATAACTTTACTCTCATAAACGTGGGCAGCACAAAGTACCAGATTCTGTGTTCAAGGGTTGCTGCCTAAGGAAAACTTTCATGTATTTCTTTGGGATCTATTCCCACACTTCTCATTTCACTTGCTAACTAGGCTGGCTTGGAGTTCATTAGCATATGACACACACTAGAAACCCACTGTAGAGAGCAGGACCACACAGGAAATAGGTGAGAATGGAGTTTAATGAGAAGACAGGATGGAGTGTAAGAGTTATGCTGTGCCAGACAACTGAATTGACCAACTTCCTGCTTATATGCAATGAGCCTCTTTGATCCTTCCCTCTCCATTTTCTTGTGTTTGTTCTGCCCTGATCCATCTTGATCCTTCCCCTTAAACAATGCCTGATAAGTCCTGTTCAAATCCCCCCAAATCTTTTGACCAGTCCCAAATTCCTCCCCAGGGAATGCATCTCAGTTTAAGTCCTGTACCTGTTTATGCAATAGTTCCCCTTGTTTTGTGTAGTATTTTGGAGAGGGTTTCTTCTGTTAATCTCCTTAGTGGGTGGGTTGGTTGTCCATCTTTGATGGTTTTAGGAGTAGCTGATTTGGGTGGGTAAGGCTGTGTTCTCCCCCTCGTCATCCCAACCTTGTTTCTCTGATAGTTATGTGCTTATTTTGAATAGTCATATGATAGATATATTTGTAACTAGTCTTCTGATTGCTTTTTTAATGAGAAAAGGCAAACTTTAAGTTAAGTATTTAAAGACAATGATTTTTAAAAATACCTGTACCAAAGGCTGAACATGGAAAACATTTACTTGAAATGTTAGACTGTAGTAAAGTATCAAATGGTAAAATATTAATTAAAAAGAAATACAGCCTAACTAGACTTACTCTCCAATGATCTAGAGCTGTTTATTATATGTTAAAGAAATGAGAAGTTTATAGGTATTTCAGAGATAACAATTCTTTCCTTGTATTAATGTAAATTGAAGTGTTTTCATTTATGTCTGTGTGTATTCATATTAAATTCAATGTCTCCTACAAGAAAGTAGGAGATTGACTGGATTTAGTATCTTTTTAAATGATTTGTGCTGCTCTTGACCTAATCTTCAGTATATTTTTTCAGCTGCTGGTTCAGTTTGTTCAAAATACTTCTATTCCACTGGGACAAGGACTGGTGGAATCAGAATCAAAAGACATCACCTGTCTCTCTCTGCTTCCTGTTACTGAGACCTCAGAATGCAACAGACTCATGTTGCCAGGTAAAATCTATGTGGCAGATCTTTGTGACCCTGCCCTTCATACAGCTGCCTTTACTTCACCACTCTGGCCCCAATGTCTCTTGCTGATAAGACATTCCAGGGATGGAGGAACAAGTTCAGCAGAGTGACTGAATCGGCTCATTTAACAGTGAAGTCTGACTAGTTAGAAACTTCCTCCTCCCTTCTCTCTGAAGTTTTGGGGTTTTTCCTAGAAAAATAATTTCATAGGTCTCTTTTAGTCATAGTGTATTTATACTTTTATTTACTCTAGTTTCACTTTCCTCATTAGATGATGAAAGAGATCTCACTTCTCCAAGTCACACTAATTCTTCCAAAGATGTTTCTTCATCTGCTGTCTTGAGGAGTCTCCAGGTAAATGTAGGCCCTGATGGAGAGGAAACAAGGGCACAGAATGTGCAGAAACCATCTGAACTTCTGTCAACTCCAGAAACTTCTAGTTTATTGCAAGACCTCCAGCCCAGCGACAGCACTTCATTCATTCTTCTCAACCTAACAAGAGCAGGTAATTGTCCTTCTGTTTGTCATCTGGCTGGATATGTCTCAGCAGAATGCAGGAGATACAAGTACAACTCTGTCCCTGCTGCTTATGAAGAGGAAAGATCATGAAATTTGCTGGGCATTATTGGATATTTTAAGAGCATTTAGTCATCAACATCTTTCTACAATGTAGAGGTCAGTGGAGACTTTTTCAGGGCAGCTATTTCATCCATGCTATAAACACTAATCTCTGAGAAGCAAAAGAAATTTCCCTCTGTTCCATTATTGTTTCACAGATTTGTCTTCTTTTCTAGGGCTGGGGTCTCCCTCAGAGCACTTGGTGTTTGTTCAAGATGAAGCAGAAGATTCTGGCAATGACTTTCTCTCCCATGATAGCACAGACAGCAGTACCCCATGGTTCCTACGAGTGCAGGAATTGGCCCATGACAGTTTAATTGCTGCCACCCGGGCACAGCTCGCAAAGAATGCCAAAGCAAGCAATAATGGTAGGAGATCCACAGATTGTGACTCGAAAGTTGAATGTTCCATACAAGACACCTAGTTCCACGTTGTTTCTTCCTCTCTTTAATTCTCTCTTGCCTTGAATCAGTTATGACATCTTCATATCATCAGTGACACAATTATACAGGAAAATTATGGGGTTTTTTTCTTCAGTATAAATAGGCTTTGCATTTTTTCTTGGGGAATCAACTCTAGTGGAACCATCTGTTCATTGTAGCCTACTATTTCTCTGGTACATGTAAAGAATATCTTCTTTCTGACTGCAGCTGCTCGTTTTTCAACTTTCATTTTCACTTTTAAGAGCTTATTTTTAATACACACTGTAAATTATGCTTTCTTTTTAGCTTCACTGAGTTTGGAGATCAGTTTTCTGCCAAATACATAATTGGATTTAGTCACATGCTTTCAGACTTAATTATTTTAATAAATAATTGCAAGCAAATGCAGTATCTCTTACTTTAGCTAAGGTGTTTTTAAAAACAGCTTAGCTAATAGGTGATAGTTGGTTGATAGTTAAAATTGGTTGTTTGGTATTGATATACAGGCCATTTTTACAATTTCTGGTGCATTGGCTTTCTATTCTTTTTGTGATAAGCCTTATCTGGTAGCAGCTGATCTACCAGCTCCAGATAGCTTGTTGGGAATAGTTTATGGACCTGGTAAGGTTTGCAAGTCTGTGTCTCATCTCTGTTACAGGCTAGGCAGCAGCATGTAGAACATGCTAAACAGTTAGTAGCCAAACACATACCTGACTTACAATCCTGTATCATATATGAAGCTGTTTTTTTTCTGTTAAATTTGAGACATTATAGTAATCTGTATATTTTTTAGATTTCAGTGGGCTTTTTTTTTTTCCCCAGGTGAAAATGTTCATCTTTGCACAGGAGATGGGCAGCCAAAAGATTCAAGCCCCATTCCTCATTTATCTCGCGTGGAAAGGAAGCTGAAGTGCACAGTCGAGGGCTGTGATCGGACATTCGTATGGCCAGCTCACTTCAAGTATCATCTGAAAACACACCGGTGAGCAGAATGAAGCTATTTGTTGTTTTGACCTTGAAAAAATGCACTCTGTATTTGAGATAATGTTAGGTTTTGACATTGACAAGCTGTGAAAACCTGGCGTTATTCTTATAGATATTAGGTCTCTTGAGTGCTTTAAGTCAATTATGCTGAAAAACTTGGATTAGATTTAGATCATTTTGCAGGTGCTTGTTATGTTTGGTTTAGAATTTTTGTATTTTAACAGGTACTCATATTTAATAAAAGAAAGAAATCAAGTGATTATGAAAAAATGTGTTGCAGTGGCTAGTAATGAAACAGCTTTTTGTTGCCTTCCAGGAATGACCGCTCCTTTACCTGCCCAGCAGAAGGTTGTGGAAAAAGTTTCTACGTCTTGCAGAGGCTGAAGGTGCACATGAGAACTCACAATGGAGAAAAACCCTTTGTGTGCACAGAACTGGGCTGTGGTAAACAGTTCACAACAGCTGGAAATCTGAAGAACCACCTACGAATTCATACTGGTGTGTTTTAGACCTCACCTATTTGTGGTCTGCTGAGGTGGGGTCTTTCCTGAGGAACAAACCACTTCCTCCTCTGTCCTCAAACTATTGAAAGTATTATGTTATTTACCTCTGCCCTCCATTAATGTCCCTTTTCTGTCAATTCCCATTGATCTATAGATGAGATAAATCAAGTGCTAATCTCTTCTACTGTCCTGTATAGTTTCACACAGACTTTACCTTTCAAATAGTGTGTGGTGATGCTCTATTCTGCTCAGATGCATACTCTGAAGATTCCCTTCCAGTTGTGTGATGGAAGGAGGGGTGTGTGAAACTAGACTGTTACCAAGGGAATAGTTAGTGAACATGACTTCTGAAATTGTGTTTTGTAAAGAGGTTATTTGAAATTGCTGAAAGGCTCAATTGCTTAGATAGTAGGAGCTGTACTGACATCTGCCTGACTGACTAGCTTGTGTTACCTATGCTGCTTGTAGAATGACTACATTTGGGACGTACAGGGAAATGAGGAATGCAGTGGAATGAGTTGCAAAAACATAGTAGCGAAGAAAAGTAGAAAAAAGCATTAATTAGAAGACAGCATTGTGATGTGCAAACCGCTCTGTTTGTGCCAATGCTAATTTGGGCTGTTACTGTATGCTGGAGCCTGTATACTCTGAATTCATGCTCAGCTTTTTATAGTAAATAAAACAAGAATCTTTATTTCATAGTGCTGTATTTTATACATGGTTTGTTTATGACGGCTCCTCTGGGGAATATGATCCTGCCCTGTCAGTATTTTTAGAAGTTGGTATAACAGCCAAAGTGCTTTAAGTGTTTTTGTACTAGAAAGTTACAGAGAGGCACAAAACTTACTGCTGAAATGACCAGCAATTTCATAGTGACCAGCAGTTTAATTAATGACCAGCAAAGTTCATAGTGAATATTCTGGTGATTTTGTTTGTTTAGTTTTTGAAGCCTCAGGGTTATCACAACACTCAAACAAATGGCCGTGTTCAAGCTCCTCAGAATATTGCTAGAGATTCCCTGATGGCCTTGGAAGCACTGTATTACAGTTGGGGAACATTTCAAAATAACCTTGACAAGTGTGAGAGAACAAGGCCTCCCAGGTAAAATGAAATTACAGGTTATGTGGGTCGCCAGCAGCTGTTTGTGCCTTCTGCCTTACTTAAACACGACCGTATGGTGTGTGGTTTGTCGATACACATGGGAAAGGGCTGCTATTTTAAAGTATGTGCAGTCTAGCTAGAACACATGGTTTGGGGGCAGATGTTGGGATGTAGTTAAAAACTGTACATACCAATAATAAAATTTTGAGTGTGTAGTAACAGCAGCTATATTTTTTGCAGTTTTCTTTTGCACTTACAGCTCTCAGCCAAGGTGCAGATTAAGTTAATAGGCCCAGCACAATCCTCCCTGATAAGTGAGCATTCTGCAACCAACAGAGTAGTACCTTCTGGAGGAGTAACTAGTAACTTTCTAAGCTGCAAATGGATAATGTGGAATTAAGCATTTGATCAGACCAAAGGTGTTATGAAATTGGAGGTGTAAATAGCTCTAGGGTGTCTTAGAGATAGAACTGTGTGCTGTTATTTAGGTCAATGGTAGCTTTCCCAAACTTTTAAAGATTTATAGCAAGCCAGAAAGTACAATCAGTGTTTGACACTCTACTGTGTATTTCAGCTTTGGAACTCCAATTGGAACATGCTGTGTTGATCCTTTTTGCTCACAGCTGTCAAATGCTATTGTAGATAAGAGGCTAGTAAATGAGCTGTAGGGAGAAGACTTCAATAGGAAAAGTCACAGCAGAAACACCTTTAAAAACAAGTTTACTCTGAAAGAGCTACATATATGTTGTATCATAAAATGTTAAAATAGCTTGCTTAATCTCCTGTGGTCTTGCCATTACTCTTGTACAGGGGTCCAATTAAAGGCTTGAAATCATAGTGTTAAACATAGTATATTGAGTTCTTTAGTGGGATGTTGCAGGCAAAAGTTATGTCTAGCTTTATTAAGAGAGTGTTCAAAACAGATTACTACATTAATGCAGTGCAATAAAATTAATCTCCCAATTTATCATAATTCAAAAAAATCAAAAATAGCTGTTATATAGATTTCAGCCCATGAGAACAATTTGTGCCTTGAATTACAGTTCCTCCACACACACATATATATATATAAATGACTGACACATCTCTCAGAGGATTTTGGCAAGTTCAGCCTGATCTGAAACAAGGTATAGAATCTGATATGAAGGGAAATACAGTTAATGGCATTTTGGCACTGAGAGGCAGAAAGGGAGCAGGATCCTTTGAGTGTGTGGAACAGAGAGCTGGTTGTTGAGAACTGCATTGAAGATACATCATAGATCAAGTAGTTTTATATTATTCTATTTTTATTTATATACTTGGAAGATTATCTAGAAACAGTGGTCTCTTGCTTCACTTTTGGTGAATGATGGTCTAAGAATATTTTGAAATAATGCCACTGTTTCCTCTGGTGAAGAGAATGCTGTGAAAGCCTTAGGAAGCTTATCAAGGAGGTGTAATTTCCATGGAACTCTGATATACATAAGGCCAAATGGAACAGAGATGATATACATAAGGATAATGGAGTAGAGATGTCCAGGCTGTTCTCAGGGACTTGGACGATCAGATTAAGTTGTGATCCCAAAATCTAAGAACCTACTTTTCCCTTGTAGGGGAAAAACCCTTTCTGTGTCAGGCACAGGGATGTGGTCGCTCCTTTGCTGAATACTCCAGTCTTCGGAAACATTTGGTTGTCCACTCAGGTAAGAGTCTTCATCTGACATTTTGTGATCTATCTGAAAAAATACCTTTATTGTAGAACATTGATTTGAGTTCCTTAAGAAAAATCCTGGTTTCTATAGAACTTCTGGTCATAGTGTTTTTCGACTTCCCTTTCATGGTTCTTGTAGCCTGTACACTTTAATCTTTTAGGTTGTTTCTATTTCTAAATTCAAGTTACATTTTAAAAATTATTTTTTCAATTGTTTCTAAAATGTCATGAAGTTGAATATATTTTCCATAGCTGCTGTTCGGTTATTTAAAAGAGCATCTCTGTATATTAACCACAGCCATTTGAATCTGAAATCTCTTGCAAGTGGGTTTCTGCCATAGGTAGGGTTTTCCTTTTTTTTTTCCTACTACATAAATGTAATTGGACAAAGATTTTGGTGGAAATGCATTTCACAAGTGTTTCAAAGGTTCTGCCTTCTGTTTTGATTGATCTATCTTAAATATCATCAGCACACAATGAAAACGGTATGTTTGGGGAATGGGAGATTTTATTGAGGTAATAACATTCGGGATTGAGTTCTCCATGCTTTTTCTGTCCTGTCTCCTTGGCTTCCATGCCATTGAGCCAAGAAGTATGGACAGCATACTTGTATTGAGAAAATGATGAACTGCTGTGTAAAATGGAGATTCTTTCACAGTGACAAGTCATCATCAAGTCTCTGCTCAGTAACGTAAACCAGATGCTGCAATTCATTGTGTGATGGCAGGAGACAGTTTCCTTGCCTCTGGTCATTTTATTCCATGTGTGGGACATCACTTATTTCCATATCAATGAGTAAATGATTTCAAAAAACTTGTTCCCTCTCATCAATCTGACTTGAAGACTTTGTTACTCTTCAGACTTGAGTTTTCCAACAACTGCCATTGCTGATGTATAAACCTCTTCTGTTCTAGAAGCTTATGGCCCTCCAGGAGATGGGAATACCTCTCATTTGTTTTTTACTGATAAATTAGCACTGGTGTTAACAGCCATTTCAAAACTGTTACTAGTTTCTCAGTTGATGAGGTCTCGTCTCCCAATTTGGTAATTCTTGGGATATTTCTTCCCCCTTTGACTCCAAGGAGTGAAGCCCCATCAGTGCCAAATTTGTGGGAAGACATTTTCCCAGAGTGGTAGCAGAAATGTGCATATGAGGAAACACCACTCCCGAATTGGAACAGCTGGCAGCAGGGAGCGAGAACAGCCAGGTAAAGAAGGGAGCACACTCACTCTGGGGAAAAATTAGCGGATGGTCAAAGAAAAGATGTTTGTCCTAGAGACCACAAGCCAGTAAGAAACAAAATTCTGTTCCTCTTGGAGATGAAGACTGCTTACCCTCCCCTTTTCTAGGACAGAAGACAAAGGTCTATTTTTGTATGGTGGTCAAGGGGCAGATATATTTATTGTTTCCAAAATCAATATGAATCTAGTTGGGGATTTTAATGTGGATTTTTTTCCCTTGGTTATGTTTTCTTGTTGCAAGCACCATGGGTTTTTACACAATGTGAATTATTTAAAGAGAAAGCCAGTCCTGCATAAGATCCCACCATAGTAAGGTTCAAAACAATAAACTTAGTATTTTCCATCCATTGGAGCACTGGATGCCCAAAGAGTAGGAATGGATAAAGTAGGTGCCTAGGGAAGAAGTCAGTATGACTTGAAGTGGGGCAGGGATTGTATCATATATTGCAGTGTCATTGCATCATGAGAATTTTACCCTTTTTTATTTCATAATAGAGTCACTGATGGGCAGCAGTTTGCTGGAAGAATCAACAGTGCATAGTAAGAATCTCATCTCCATGAACTCTCAGCCCAGCCTTGGTGTTGAGTCTCTGCACTTGCCAGACACAGAGTCAATTATTGGAGTAGAAGAGGGTGAGAC
Organism: Cyanoderma ruficeps; assembly: GCA_008694505.1. Lineage (NCBI taxonomy): Eukaryota > Metazoa > Chordata > Aves > Passeriformes > Timaliidae > Cyanoderma > Cyanoderma ruficeps. Next base: position 28,928,787 of record VZDJ01007753.1, read on the forward strand.
CAGCTGCTCTTTTTTCCGCCCTCTTATATGTGGTGACTGAGATGGGATCGATCCTTCCTCCTTGAGGCTCACCATATTGCAGTGGGATGAATGAACATTGCTTTAACTGTGCACAGAGGGGTGGGTAGATAGTGGATGAATCCTAAAACTAGAGTTGGAGAAGATCTGCTGGACCAAGTTTCTCTCTTGCAGAGCTTAAAAGGTGAAATCTGCTGCTTAGGTGTCACTTAGCCCATGTTGTGGAACGCCATTTCAAAACTGCTTATGCAGTCCATCTCCTAAAGCCTAAAGTGTTTGTTTTGCTGGAGCACCTAGGAGCCCCAGCTAAGGACCAGGACCTCATTGTGCTAGGCACTGTTCCAATATTCAGTGTCTTGAGCAACAGGCCTTCCTTCCACCCTTTACCTTCAGAGACTATATTCTAATACATCTCACTGTCAGAAGCTGACTTACTATATGAAATAAATGTACTACTTGATATCATTTGGTTACATTTGCTGTGTTCTGTTCCTGTTTTTCCCAGTCATTTTTCTCCAAAATTTGTTTGGTATATCAAGCTCTTTAAATGAGTCTTCCACATGGTGTTTTGAATCTTTTGTTAACTTAAAGAGTCTTTGGAACTGGCATTACTGGGGATGCAGAGTTTTGCTAAGATACTGTGTGTCCGTAGTAGCTTCTATGCAAAGGGAATGCCTAGAGTTTATATTGCTCCCTAGCTGAATGGAAAGGTAGTGCTGCTGCTGGTACAGGTATTGTAACCTGGAGGTTCCTGCAGAAGCTCCACCAGGTACCTGGGAATCAAACTGAGATGCAGTTTGGCTGCCATCTCAGCATTGATGGGAGATACTGCAGTGAGATGTCTTCTTTTCTGAAGTATTTTTGTAGGTTAGCTGAACGGGCTCTAAATCTTGTAACTGAATATAACCAGATATTTTCATAAAATGCAAAAATCCAGAACCATAGTTAAAACTCTTTATTTCCATACCATTTTTGAGATATATTAAGAGACCACAGCTCTCTTTTAGGATTACAGAAATGTAATCCTCTCAGAACAAAACTTTGTTTAGCAAGAGAGATGTGAATTTCAGTTACTTAGTTTGATGCTTTTACTTTCATCACATTTCTGCAATATCTGCTCAGGGACCAATATAAAGACTTCAATTTATTTGTTTTTATATTCATGTATGTCACCTTAGTATTTGTTAAAAGGATATGGCATAATAATTTAAACTTTTGTTCCTCCTTTCTTAGGGTTTCTTCTCTTTTCACTTGACATACTTGGAAATTTCTTTTTTTCAGCACCATTAACTATTATTATGGAGATTGCAACCAGTTTTAGTAAATACCCTTTAAAATGTATGTATTAAAATTTCAGTCCCACTGCTCCAAATATATCCATACAAAGAGGCTTTAAACCACAGACTTAGAGCATGGAAGTAATCTTCTTTCCTTCCTCTTTCAATGTGGCAAGGCACAGTGACAATATGCTTACATCACTGCTCTTTTCCAGGGGGTTCCCAGAGAAACAACAGCCTCTGTATGTCCTACACAATTAAACCTGTGTAGGAACTGGTACACTGGGAACAGCCTTCCTGGAACCCTCCAAGGAGCTTAAGCCTGTTCTCAGTGTGGAGACTGAGTCACAAACAAGGATGCTGCAGTCCAGTGGATTCAGCCTGTAACATAGCAGCGTGAAACCCCTGGGCCACAAATTCTTGGATTTAGTACTTTGTTATGATTAAAAAAGTCATTATTTCAGTTTTATATCTTTGTCTAATGGGGTAGCTCTGACAGGTACTGTATTTCTGATTTGATGGTAAGGCTGTGTTGTTACAGTGGACTGAGGTGACAAAAGGAGACACATCTTCTATTTAAGTAAGTGAGGAAAAGATGATTGATAAGGAAAATTGAGCAATACAGAAACATTATATCCATTTTAAAATATTTTAATGTCAAAGTGCAAAATTCTCAGAAAACATTCCAGGTGGCAAAGGATTTCTATTTTTGAAATGGTTATTAGTGTCTGGTAAAGAGAAGTCAAAGTGTGAAATACGCCATTCAAGATGCACTAGGCATTTGAGTGCAACGTGCTAGCAGGCAATACCTAATCTTTTTTCCTCCAAAATTCATCTTTGATATCACAGTAGTCATACAGTTAGGAAAACAGTAATTCAAAGTGATGCACTGTTTTATTACAACTTTCTTCATAACTTTGGTTGTTTTTTGGGTCAAATTAATGACCTAAATTGGTAAGATGTTGAAACACTTTCAAATCATGAAACTTCGGTGATTTTTTAATGTAGGAAGACTATTCCTTCTTACTAATGGGGAGAAGAAGCAGAGCTGGTAGTGAGTGAATGAAGAATTAACACCAGAGAAAGACTTCCCTTTGAGTCTTCTCCCAAGGTGGGTCAAATCCTGGTATTTGTTTTTGTAGAAATACCTTGTTTGAAAGCATTCTAGCACAGTGAAAGGCAGTCTCCCTTTCCTGTGTGCTTTGGTGGCATGAATGCAAGGAGTTGACACCAGAGGATGCACCTCTTCAATCTTTCATATATATTTTAATCCAAAGATAGTGCTTCAACCTCTTTAACTTGTTTTGTTGCTCATTAAAGGGAAAGAGCTCACACAAGGGACACTTTTGAAGACTAAAGGAGGCTGCACGGTTTGCTGGGCTAAACAAGACATGGTCTAAACAACAGGTTTTTTTTTTCCTTTACTAAATTCTCCCATCTCACCCCACAGCAATTCTTAGATGTCAGCTTAAACTATTAAGTTCCTGAGGATTAACCTGGAGAATCTTGAACCAAAAAAGTCAAGAGCTGATTGATGGATTCTTCTGTGAGCTTTTATGTTGCCACTCCCTTTGCGCTCTGTTCCTCCTGAGGTACTCCTTCCTGTTCAGTACAGTCATCCTTTTCACCCCGAGGCTTGGGCAGCCTGCAGAAACAGTCATGGTCTAATACCAGAAATGGTTTGCCCCATGCATATGAAATAGGGTGCAGTCACAGGAATTCAGAGAGAGAAGCCACAATGCTTAATAAGAGCAGTGAAGTTGATTTAATTTTTCCTACATACATTCCAGTTTATAGAAACTGGAATGCATTCATGAAAAAGGAAAAATAGTTACAGACAAAAGAGCTGTACTGCATTGTTTTTATTACCTTTGAACATCAGATTCTTCTTCCAGCAAGTCAATGGCATCTTCCCCTTTTTTCCTTACAAATTCTTCACTTAGGCCAACCTGCTGGAGGGTGTGTCTGTAGCGATGCTCCACTCCTTGACGAGCATCACGCTGTGAAATCGAAACTTAAACAGTAAATACATAGAACTGGGGATTGCCCATAAAGTCAACTTGTCTGGAAGTGCACATCTGACACTCGTAATGGGCACAAGACGACAACACAACCTCCTGTCCAAAATTTTTGTAATCCATACAGTACACTACCAAAACTGAACATTAGGACAATGTCTAACATCTCTCAAAGCCAGAGCTTACATTTTCCTGCTTCACTTGTTTTCTTCCTTCTTCTTTTCCTTGTACCACATTCCAGTCTTGCCAGACTGGTATACTTGTGTCTGAGTCCAAACTCTGACACTCAAATCAAAAATGTCCAAAACCAGAGTTATGTGAAATACTGTAAGCACATTTGCTTGTAAGTGGTGAGAACTAACAACAGTGAAGTTAATAAATGGACAGTGCCTATGAAATAGCTTCATATCAGCCCAGTTAAAAAACAAGCATCAATGTAGTCTGAGATGAGGGTTTTCCAGTGAGATTGGCCAGTCCCTAAAGATTAAGGTGTCCTGTATGGAAGGATAGAAACGTAGTATCCACATGAGCGAACACTATTGACAATGGTGAATTCCTACCAATCTGGTACATGGAAATATTACCAGTATTTATCACACATGTGTGTTCTCTGCCTCCATTATCAGAACAGAAAGCTTGATCCAGGAGGGTACTTTCTGTTGAGAAATTTTAAATCAGCACATTGACAATGTATTGTCACTGTCTCTAACCAGCTGTAGTTCCTGCAAGGACAAGGAACTGAAAGATAAAACCTAGGGAAAAAGATACAGTACAGATTGTATCTACACCTCAGGTGCAATAGAGATTTGCAGCTGGTACTGTGTGATGAGTGAGATGTGCTGAATGCAGCCCCAGATTGCAAAGCCTACAGGAGATAAAAGCCACATAACCATAATTAATGTTCTTTCATAGCAGTAGAGGTACAAAGAAAAAGTGCTTAACTGGAGAGGGTTTTAAGAAAAGGTTTTACATCTCCAGACTGTAGTCTATGGTATTCAGGTGCAGAATAGGTATTTATTTAATTTTTGGTGTGATAAGGCCTTAATTTTGATCAGACCATATACTGTAGAAACTGCAAGCTCCTAGATATAAGCCTGAATGTATTTTTTCAACTGGTAGGAAGGAATTTAAGTTATACTTTGGTGGGTTTTCCATGTGTTATTTTAAGTGCAGTCCAGAGACTATGCAACCATTTGTACCTTCTTATCCATGAATTAATTTGAATTAATGCCTGTCTTAAATGAAAGACAATTTATCCTATTGCCCAGAAACACTCTGGGACTTTGACCAGTTACCTTGGTGACCTGTTCGAAGAGGAATGGTCTGTTCTTGACTCGCAGCTGCATTTCTTCCAGCTCCTTCCTGTATTCTTTTGTTCTGTCCTGCAAATTTTGCCTGAAATGGAAAAATTACCTGTCTACTATAGGTTCCCTCTAGTAGCTGATCAAGAATGATGAATTCTCAGTGAATGTTTCATTCTTTAAATCACTTTGGTAATTCTCTTGATTTTGAATGCTGGAAAAAAAAACCCTATTGCTGACAAGTCATATTGTGGACTTATTAGCAAAGCTCTTTTAGACTGCAAGCAAGGAAACAGTGTTCAGATTTTTAGAAAACCTTGGCTCTTGTGTTCTTTACCAAGTTACACATTACAGTTGACTGGCTTGTAGAAATTAGTTTGTACAAACATTAATCTAAAGGATACAGTTCTGTGTGGAAGGAGAAGCATGGAATTGTCAAGATATCCAGATGAATGTGGAATGGATACAATGATCAAAAAAGGCTAGGCTAGGCATGTTTTTAGACCCAAACCTGTCCTAAAGAATTATCTGATGATCCTCAGTTAGTAGAGCAAACCGTTATTTTTGTGCAGAGTAGGATACTGACCTGTTCTGTTTTGACTTCTCCTTTTGTGTTTCCTGCAGACTTTTATGAGGATCCAGCGCTTTTGCTCGGCTGTTTACAGACTTTTGCATAGCTTGAGACTTCATTTTCTGTTTCTCTAGCCAATAAATTCCTTCTTTCTCCCCTTCCTTTTTGTTTTCTTGGGCATATCTATACAGAAATAAAAGTTACTGATGAGCCCATGAGGACTGCCAGACCACATGCTAGCTGTGAATTTTTGTAGTCCTCTAAGGAGAAAAAGCAAAGTTTCAGCCATACAAGTGTGCAGTTTCCAAAGCAACTGGGAGACAGAGCAAGACTTGGCAAAGAAAGAAGACAGAGAAACATTTAGGAAATGTATTGTTGATGTAGTTGATGTGATGAGGGAAAACACTGGTGTTTTTCCCTCCATATTGTTCAGTAGTTGTACAGTCTTGCGGACAAACTTTTCTACCTACCTAATAGCTGATTCCCTCTTTCTAGTTGCATCTGTAATATGCACAGGAAGGGTGTTGGAAGAGAGAGAGTGAAGTCCAGGCACAGAGTGACTTTTTTGCACAGAAACTTTGGAAAGCTTCTGAGAATCCTGAAAGAAATGAAACTTCATTCAGTGTATTTGTTAGCAGACAGTTGCTAGTACAGAATCTTCTCTGTTATTTGCCTAGCAACGAGAACAGCTGGGGTATGAGAATGCACTCACTCTTCCATCAGCAGAGATTTATATGTGGATGGGCAGAGGGACAAGGGGAAGGAGACATGATTAGAGCTATGAAAGGGTGACTGTGCCTTAGGTGTCATAGCTCATCTCTTTGTGTAGAATTTTGTTCTCTCATTCTGACTCTCAATACAAGGGCAGAGGTCACAGGATGTTAACCATGAATAATTAAATGCTATAAACTTGAGAGGTCTTTATAAGAGAAAGCAGTACCACAGAAATATCCTGGTGTCTCACCTTTATCTTTTCACTAGCCTGCCTCTGCCTGGCATGGAGATTGGAGGTTCTTAGCTTGAATGGTTTATTACGAATTGGCTCTTTGATTTCTTGTCTCCTTAATGTTTTCCTCTGAAATGCCCAGTAAAGTTCTTCAAAATCTGGTATTGTTGGATTAATCCTTGGTTTGAAGCTGAAACTTTTGTCCTGTAAGAAGCCAAGTCTTTCCTGCTTAGTCCTGGTGGCAGTTCGGGACTGAGGCTCCCTCCGACAGCTGCTGGTATCTATTGGAGCTACAGAGCTCTTGAGCAAATCTTTTGCTCTCATTTGAATACGGATTTCCCTGAAGAGTTCGGCTTCTAAAGGATCAAAAGGAAAGCAATGAGGAGAGGATGAGTGACATAAAAGGCTGTGAAATTGCCACTGCCCAAGTCTAAATTTTCCATTATGATGGCAGCTACACATATAGAACAGACCAAACATCCTGTACTCTTCTTACCCCCTTTTCAACCCCTCTCTCCTCTGCCTTCTGGGGAAAAATAATTCAAAAATACCAGTAAAACCATGGTAGGGTCTCTTTCTTAGGCATTAATTTCTAGATCTCTCTTTTACTTACTGGAGCAATTACTGAACAGGACTTCTCCTATTCTTAGGGGTGCCATGCAACTTGTGCCCTTTGTCTCCTTTGTCTTGCAGAAGTGTTAATGTTCCATACTGGTCTCATACTTTTTATATGGGACTTACAGCCATAATGACTGTGTGGTACAAATGAGTTGTTCAAGTATACTTATAACAGATGATGGCTTTTCTATGTGATCTCCAGCAGTAACAGTCTATATTAGAAAAGCTTTTAAGTGAGGAACATTTGATGGATAGATCATGTTTTGGGACTTTCGTGACAAACTTTCCATAGAATACGTTTCAGATTATAGCATCAAACTGAAGTCCTTCCCTGTGCAGCACTAAATATTTGTGAAAATGCAGACAGTTGGCTGGGGGTTGGTTTTTGCTTTTTGGAAAAAAAAAATAGCAATACTGCTGCTTTCAAAATAAGATGGTTTTGAGTCAACTTATAGGCATTCATTGCCTGAAGTATGAAATGTTCATTTCTCCTCCCTTCTCATATGCCAGACAGAAATAGAACAATGGTTTGTCATTTGCTGGCTTTTACCTTTCTAATCTATTTAGGTTAGTACACCCCAACAGAACGTTTTCTGATGAAAACTGAACTGGTGTATCCTCAAGGAGAAATCACTGGGTAACAGGAAAAAAGGAGAAAAGGATGAGAAAAGCCATGAGAATTATTAAGGACTGGCTTAGTTCCCACATTCAAGTGTGAAGTCTGAATTGCTTACTTCAAACTTTCAACTGTGGTGGCTTAAGCCATCTGAAAGCAAGCAAACATCAGTGACATTTCCTTGGCTGTCCTTCTGACTAGAATGGTCCTGGCACCTACTTCCCCTGTTTTAGCACTTGAGCCAGTGCAAGTGGGAAGTGCAAACATCAGAGAATGGCAGGAGAGACTGGACTACTACACTGTAACTTAGAACCAAACTAATTGCCTGATTTGGGCTCAGGAAATATTTTTCTTGTCTCCTAGGGCTTCTGTGCAGAATGGATCACTTGGGCAGGAGTAAAATTGTCAGATCTAAGATACTGCATGGACCTTGGAGACTTGTGGCACTATATCTGTCTTCATGTTTGTGCCACAAATCATCTCCATCCCTTTAGGTATGGAATCCAGCATAAGGAAAGATTCCCAAATTGTCATGATCTGCAGCAAAATGGGTATGGAAATCTGTCTGAAGAGTTCAACATGCCCATCTTTTCTGGGGAGTGGAACAGAACTGCTGCTGCTGACACTGATACAAGACTACCAAACTTAGGGCACTCTACTGCAAGGGTATCTAAACAAAATGTAATGACCAGTGACACACAGGAGACTCAACAACACCAGGGGACACTGGCCTTAGGCTCTAAGTGATGCCCTACGCGCTATGATCTTACCTCCCAGCACAGAGACAGCAAGGGACAGGCAGGGAGGTGCTTTTACAGAAAGAGCCCTGGCATGTTACCTTTGAGTTTATCTCCAAGAAGTGAGTCATAAGTAGATTTAGGAACTTTTTTACTGGCTTGCTTCTGTTTGGAGCTCTCATTTGGGGTTGCTGCTGCCAGGAATTTTTGTCTGATAGCTTCTTTCTTTTTCTCTTCCTTCTCCAGAAAACTGAAGGGCCGCTGTGTCAAAAGTAGCAGCTCCTTTCTTTTCTGTGTTGCTGCTTGCCTGCGAATCTCATTCTGTTCCATTATTTCCTGATAAAGGGGCAGAAACACATGGGCAGGTACAGGCTGTGCCCGGAATTGTTTCTGACATTCAGCTTCATCCTGGCTTTGCCTTTTGTCTCTCTGTTTGTCTAGTTCAAGAAACATGTATGACTTCATCAACTCGGACTTTTTGCGAGCTTCCCGCAGTGTCATTTTGAAAGGCTGAGGGATGGTGATGGAAGGAATCCAGGGAGATGAAGCACTTTTTGGCCTCAAGCGGGCCTTAGGAAACAAGTGAGGCTTTTGCTGATCCCAGGTACTGTCTGAGGTGAGGTCGGTCAAAGAACTGGACTGCCTTATGTTACCAGATGTATGACTAAGACAAAGACATTATGAAGGGGAAATAAGTGAAATTATTAAAAAACAGAGTTAAAAGAAGGGTGACACTATTGATTGAGCGAAAGACACCTTAGGCTGAGCTGGCTGTTAAAAGACAGGCCTAGATTTTGTCATTTTCAGGCTCCATATTTCGCTTTGCTACGACAGTTCGTGAGCAGAGCTTTGCTTGTTTTGTTTTCTGTGTACAAAATGGAAGTTAGGCCTACTTAGCTTTGTCATGCAATTTATTATACTGCTAGCACTCTATTGCCAGAAAGGCCATAGGCAAACCATAAAGTTCCAACTTTAGGGTTATCTTGCTAATAGCTACTCAGCATAACAGACAAAAGCGGGAGAGGCAATCAGGCACACAGATGCACAAATCCTAACAGACAGTACCAAACACTAGCATTCCTGGGATGCTGATGGGAATGTCATCACAAGAAACTGCTTTGAGAGGTTCAGCTAGAAACTTTGTACCTGAGATGACCATATTATTGATAATAAGAAAAAAACCCACCTGAGACTATCCTGGGTCTCATTAAAATAGCAAACTTCTCATAGGATGCCTGAAGGTAATTGTGACAGTGAGGGGAAACTAAGGAGATTTTAGGGAAGGAATAAATACAGGCAAAAGGAAAGATCAAGGTGAATCAGAGTGGACCGAGAACAGAAAGGGGAAAAAAGGAGAGGAGACAGAAGGTGCAGATCATGTGTGAACAAACTCCTGGTCAATATATTTGTTGGTGATTGTTGCAGTCTCTTCTTCATAAACTCTTCCCTTTGTAAGAGTGTGCACGTGTGACCTGCTAGTGAATGCCAGGTTAGACTAACCACAAGGCAAGTCAGCTGAGAGCTCGACCTTAGAAAGACCACAGCTCTGAAGACTGGATACTGGATAGAAATGTGTGTGATCTGCTGCTACATTTTAAGCATGATTAGCTGATGAGTGGGGTGGGGATTTGTGCTGTTCGTGTTTTATGTGAATGCTGCTTACGTGGGCACCTACTGACCCTATCCTCCCTGCTGTGAGTACACTTGTGGCCAGTGTTTTGGCTCTATACGCGTGCATTTTGGGACTTCATGCTCCGCCTCCTCAGTGGCCAGAAAGATGAGGAATCCTGCACCCCATCCTGCCGTCCTTACCAGGTGTCATCCTACCTGAGGGCCTCCCTCAGCTTCTCACGCAGAACGTCCGCCTCCCTCCTGAAACCCTCCAGCTCCTCATCTTCTTCGAGCACCCCGAGGTCACCCCATAACTCTGCCTGGCACGGTACGCCCGGTTCTAACGGAGACCGCCGGCCCCCCATCCCGAGAGGATGCTCCCAGCTCCTTGCCCGGCGGCGTGAAACGCTGGAGTCGGCGTGTTACAGCCTGAGAGGATGTCGCGTCACCTGGAAGAAATAAAATAAATCGGAAAATGCCTGTTTCGGGATCGCGACCCCGCCTCCCCGCCCGGGAGCGCCGCGGCTGAGCCCCCCCCGCCCGTCTCCGGGCCACCGCCTCGGCCCGCCCCGCCCCCGGCCTGCACCAATCAGCGCGGCCAGCAGCGCTTGGGCCCGTCCACTTGGCCTCACGCAGCCAATCAGACGCGAGGCCGGCGGCGCGCGCGGCCGTTGTCATGGTTCCGCGGCGCCACTTCCGCCCGCCGTCAGTTCCGCGGCGATGGCGGCGCTGCGCGGGCGAGCGCTGCTGGCCCCGCTGGCCCCGCTCGGAGCGCGGCTGTGGGCCGGGCCCCGCGCCCCGCTCCGCTCCGCCGCCTCCGCCCCGCCGCTCTACGATGTGGTGGTGTCGGGCGGGGGCATGGTCGGGAGCGCCATGGCCGCCGTGCTGGGTAAGGCTGTGACCCACTCACCCGCAGTGTGAGATAACCCTGTGTAGGATCTCAGTGTCCAGGATCCTGCTGTGAGATCTCCTTGATCCTGCGTCCTCGTGTGACAACGCTCTAAAATTGACCTAATGCTCTTTGGTGAGCTGATCAGTGATGAGCCTAGCCGTATGCCTTATCAGTGTCTCTGCACAGCTGTTGATGGAGCCGTTAATTAGAGTTTTATAGACTGTAGTGGTTTTCTTAAACACGCTCATCCTTAAGTAGCTGATGGATAATGTCACCCATAGCTGAAAATGCTTTTCTGATTATAGAATCATAGAATGGGTTGGAAGGGACCTTAAATATCCCTAGTTCCAACCCTGTGCTGTGTGCAGGGACACCTTCCATAGACCGAGTTGCTCTGAGCCACATCCAGCCTGACCTCAAACGCCTCCAGGGTTGGGACATTTACAACTTCTCTGCGCAACCTGTTCCAGTGTCTCACCATCCTCACAGCAAAGAACTTCTTCCTCATATCTACTCTAAACCTACTCTCTTTCATTTTGAATCCATGTCCTGTCACTACATGATCTTGTAAAAAGTCCCTTTTTGTCTTTCTTGTGGGCTCCCTTCAGGTACTGTATGCCCAGGACACTGCTGTTTTTAGGGCTGCTGTAGTAGTAAACTCTAGATGTTGCAAGGACACCATTTCTGACCTCAGTGCCTTCTGCATCTGTAGTGGATGGGATGCTGCAAGCGTGGCCAGCTCAGCTGCAGTTTACTTGAGTCTTCTTTTTTTTTTTCAGTTCTCTTTAACTGGAAGTTTAAGGTCTAAACTGCCTGTACTATTCCATTATCAGAATGTAAGGACAGGGAAAATATTAATGTAATTGCTACATATCACAGAAGTTTTATTTTGATCTTTTATTTATGTTTAAGCTCTGGAAAATATGTTCTGTGCATGGAGTAAACATTGCAGATTTCAATTGATAATACTCCAGTAATTAATTTTCATTAATGAATGGCATAAATTTGTACAAAAATGTAAGCTTTATGTAAAAGGAAAATGTGTCATTCTTGCTTTAGCTGCAAAAGAGTTGTCCATCTCAGTAACAGGACTGTAGTCATAAAGCTTTAACATACAAAAGTTTACCTGCCTGGTCAAAACCTGTATTGTGTATGTATTTCTTTATTAAGTGTTGCATCTACTCTGTCTTATTGCAAAAACTCAGGTGTTTTGGTTTTGAGATTTTTGGCAGGAACATTGTAATAAAGCATTTATTTACTTATTTTAGGGCATGACATCCACTTCCACGATAAAAAGATTGCTTTGCTGGAGGCTGGTCCTAGGAAAGACTATGATCACTTGCCAGACAGTTACAGTAACAGGGTCAGTTCCATCTCCCCAGGATCAGCAACCCTCCTAAGCAGTAAGTATGATTTTGCATTTTTAACATTTATATTTGAGCTGGTTTTGTTTAAACAAAAACCCTTTTGACCATGTGCTGCCTTCACCCTAACATCAGTAGAATTATTTGCCTTTGTCTCTACATGCTGAGTTGTGGTTATTAAATCCAAATTCTCTTGATAACAGGGGTCTGTGTTCTGGTATCTTGGTCTGAGTTGTTATTATATAAGTATTTGTGACTTTAGGCTAGTGAAAGGTTGAAAGGTGCTCTCTACAGCACCTGGAGTGTTCTATTCACAAAAGAAGCTTAGTGCTTTGTAGTCTGGTAAGTCAGTCCTCAATTTTAAGATTGTCATTTTAAAGAGATAGTTGAGCCTTGATTTCTTATGGAGAAAGCAATGTTCTGTACAGTAATGGCTGGGCATTTCTGTGTCTATTTTATTACCCAGTGATGGGACAGTAAGAGTTGTCTGTAGGTCAGAGATTCATGGAGAGCTCTTGTTTCTTTCCTGCTGGCTTGTGTTAATAAAGTGTTAACAGTAAAACAATGTGATTCTGGAGCTGTGATAGCACTGAGGCAGACCTGGGCCTGTCTAGGGATGGTGCAAGCGAAGCCTGAGCATAGTCAGGGGAGGGTGGAGGAGAGTATGGAGTGAGCTTCAGTTTTGTTTTGCTCTCAGTGTCACATAAGAACCTATATCTCCATGTGTTTGTGTCCTTTGTCTGTTCCAGGTTGTGGTGCCTGGGATCATGTCTGCAGCCTGAGACTCAAACCCTTCCGGCGAATGCAGGTGCCTGACTTAGGGCTGCAGATACACCACGTGTCTGTCTACTCTGAATTCTCAAAAGTACTTACATCAATGAAACAAAGGTTTTTCTTTCTATGGTAAAGGGCAGGTCGTGCTCATGTTCATTTCTGTCCCTTTTTTGTGGGTAGCAGTCTGCTCAGAAATCCCTGTCCTCAGGGTCTTGATGTTGCAGGCTGAAAGGTGGATTCCTAATGGCAGCTGTAGATATTGAGGCATGGAAAATATGGAAATAATGGTAAAGGGTGTATTGGTTTGGGTGGGATAGAGTTTCTTCTCCTCATGGTAGCTGGTATGGGACAGTGTTTCAGATTTGTGTTGAAAACTTGATAACACAGAGATGTTTTAGCAATTGCTGAGCAGCGCTTACTGAGCAGTGAGCAGTGCCAAGGCTGTCTCTGTATCTCACACTACTCTCCCAGTGAGCAGGCTGGGGGTGCACAAGAAGCTGGCAGGGTCCACAGGGTGGACAAGTGACCCTGACTGATAATTCATACCATACGGTGTCAGCAATAAAAGCTGAGGAAAAGAAGAAGGAAAGATGGGAAGTTTGGAGTGATGGCATTTGTCTTCCCAAGTAACCATTATGGTTTATGGGGCCCTGTTTGCCTGGATATGGCTGAATACCTGCTTGCCCCTAGGAAGCAGTGAATTGATTCCTTGGTTTGCTTTGCTTGCACATGTGGCTTTAGCTTTTCCTACTAAACTGTGTTTACCTCAAGCCATGAGTTTTGTACTTTCACCCTTCCAGTTTTCTTCCCCATCCCAGTGCAGGCGAGTAAGAAAGCAGCTGTGTGGGGTGGGGTTAACCTGGGGTTAGCCTACAGCAAGGTTGTAGGGTAGCTTTATATGTCAATTATGTAACAGGAAAGTAGGGATAAAAAACTTGACTTGGAATTACTTTTTCAGCTTAAGCTAAATCATTTAATGAAATTAGTTCTGTGGTGCACTTTAGTAGCTGGGAATGGACAGTAATCCAGGATGCTTCCTCTAGTTCTGTATTTCTAGATTACTGTGTCTTCTTGCTGTTAAGTCCCTGAAATGGACTTTTTTATCACATAGCTTCATGTAATGTATTTTTTCTTCGTAGGTGTGGGATGCTTGTTCAGAAGCCATGATCGTTTTTGAGAAAGATGACTTAGATGACATGGGTTACGTAGTGGAGAATGATGTCATTATGTCTGCTCTCACAAAACAGTTAGATGCAGTAGCAGGTAGTGGACAACTTCTTCAATGTTTTATTTCCTGCAGATAGCTTTCAGTTACTTACCTTCTATTGTGTGTACTATGTCTTGAGATGGAGAAATTCATCTAAGAAGTAACTTTTGAGAAATGGGCAGCTTCTGGAATTGGGAAGGGAGGGAAAAATCTGACTTCCAAAGGCTACAGAGCAGGAAAGCACTTGCATATGTAGTTCTCCAGAATACAGTCTCTCCAAATTTGGACTTAATTAAAAGATCTGTAGCTCCTTGTCCAGAGCAGGCCTTGCAGTGACAAGGGGTTGTCCATATCTGTTCTTTCAGGGTGCCTTGAGAATTGTAGGGTGAGCTCCTAGGGTGCTGTTAAGACATGTGTGGCCACGGCTGTTTGTAGCGATGTTTCCTTTTTGCCTGTCCTTGTCATGCTGTGACCATGGTACTCTGTGTTCCCATCAGACCGAGTGGAGGTTTTCTACAGGAGCAAAGCAGTTGGGTACACCTGGCCCCTTCCTTCCCACAGCTGTGACACAAGCCCTTGGGTCCAAGTTGAGTTAGCTGATGGACGCAGACTTCAGACCAAGCTGCTGGTAACTAAGCTCTTTATTTCTGTTGATAAGGTGTCATCTTTAACCCAAGTCCTTTCCACTGGATTTGGTTCTGATTTGTGTGTGCTGCTCCATCCACGTGGAGTGCTAGAGTGAGGTGAGTGGCTAACCCTGCCAGAGAGGGTGTGGGATAGTGGGCATGGCCTTCTCTCTGCCTGGTGCAAGGATATGCTGCTGAATTCGAAAAGAGCAGAAGAGGCCACCTCTTCTGGTTTTGGGGGGTATTTTTTTTTCCTGCATGAACAGACAATATATAGATGCAGGCTGAAGTTTTTAGAGTGAAATACTGGCTCTTAGTCTTTTTAGGAGCTGCTGAAGAAGTTGCTTTGCATCTCTTTGTTCTACAGATTGGTGCGGATGGTCATAACTCTGTGGTCCGTAAGGAAGCTGAAATTCAGAACATTGAACATCAGTATGACCAGTCAGCTGTGGTGGCAACTCTCCATTTAGCTGAGGTAAAATTCTGCTAAACTGACTATTCCATAAGCAGCACCCTAAGAGGGTGACCTGGCTTGCTGTTCACTTACTTCTTTCCACCATAGGCCACAGACAACAATGTAGCATGGCAGCGATTCCTTCCCACTGGGCCAATTGCACTTCTTCCGGTAAGGGGTCTGTATTTTTTAAAATGTTTTAAAATTTTTTTGTAATCTAGTAACTTTATTTCTGTCCATGTCTTTCTGTGTTAGTTCTGTCTCTTAAGAATTTGCACATCTGCCCTTTACTCTTCATTTATTGCGTTTTCCCCTCCTGCCATCTCACTTTATCCTTGGCATTTCCCACTTGCAACAAGTTGGGCTGGAACTGTAATTTTCAGAGGGACTGGGGTGAGGCAGGGCAGTGGTGAAATCATTGCACTGAATATTTATTTTTGCTTCTTTTTCTCTTGATATTTACCCTTGACATTCTCTTAAACTAGCTGTCTGACACTGCCAGCTCTCTGGTCTGGTCTACATCTCATCACCATGCATTGGAACTTCTCGCTATGGATGAGGAAAGCTTTGTGGATAGCATCAACTCTGCCTTTGTGAGTATCAGCCTTGTGGCAGAGAAGAGGCTTTAAGAAATAGAATGGAATCCTGTAGCTTAAACAACAGTAATGGGAGAGGTGGATTCTGAAGTTCCTTCCTCTGGTGAGAATGATGCTAACAAGGCACTTAACAGAGAAAAGATGACCCCTTGGGACTGAATTAACTTAGTTCTGAAAGTCACAGAAGTTAACCTAAATTTCCAAAAGGCAGGAAGAGTAGGCTCATCTTAGTTGGAAATTTGTATGTCCTAAAATGGTGAAGATTGTTTTTTCTACTGTATAGTTTCGTCCAGGTGGTTAAAATTCAGTATTTGGAACTCAGATTTTTTTTCAGCTGGGCTCTTTTAAGGCTCTATTTTGTGTCAACTTCCAAATAGTTGCTTGTCTGTTTCAGTGGAGCAACATAAATCACTCTGACTTCATTGACACTGCTGGGGCCGTATTCCGTTCTGCCATTTCCCTCCTGAAGCCCTCAGGGACTGCAGTCCGTCAGCTGCCCCCAAGTGTTGCCAAAGTAGATCCAGAGAGCCGAGCCATGTTCCCTCTTGGAATGGGGCACGCAACAGAGTATGTCCAGCCCCGCGTGGCTCTTATCGGGTAAGGTCCTCAGTGGTGCCCTTTGGGTGGGTGGCATGTGGTTAGAAATGATGTGAGGATAGCAACTCCCAGTCAACAAATTAGATGTTAGAAATAATATATAGTTCCAGATTGACTTTGCCCAGGTGCAGTTTGTTCTGTGTGCTCTCATGTCCTTCTGTATGAGTAGCTTTCTGTCCATTATCTGTGCTTTCTGTGTAAATTGAAAGGTAATTATTTCCCTGTCCTGGTTTGTACAGTCCAGTGAAACAATCTGGTATCTCATGCTGGATTTGTACTGCCCCTTACATTGTACCAGCCATTCTGTGCACTAGTTTGAGTTTTAAACTCACCTTTCTTGAACAAAAATGACAAAAATTTTTCCATGTGGGATGTCAGAGACTTTTGTATGGTGGCCCATTCAAACAGAAAAATACCTCATTTCTTATATTCTAAGGTTGCATATACTTTCTTCTCTGCCCCAGCTGCAGTATGGTGGTAGCTTTTAGTAACTCCTGGAAGCTGTGCTACACTTCTGTGTGGTACACTTTTCATCTTTCCAACCTGTGAACCACTCTATGTTTGGGAGCACGCTGTGCTTTATAGTTTGGTAAAGTACACGATCTTGCATTTCATATCAAAACTTCATTTAATTTCTCTAACTTGTGACTTCCATACCTATGTTTGTCTTTGAGCTTTACAGGAAAGTCTGTTTATAGAAGAACTCAATTTTGTTTCTATTCAATGATAATCCCACCTCTCCTTTATACTCATGATGTCTGTCCACTTTATGTTTGTGCAATGTGTCGTTGACAGAGTTCCTGTTGTGCTGAGGTCATTTACAAAAACATAAAGGCCTGTTCCACGTGTGATCTGAGAGGATTTTGGCTAGTCACCTCTTCATAATTTTTCCTTTCAGACCTGCTTTTTGTTACCTCCCCTTTGTCTTGCTTCTTACAACGGGAGAGGCAGTCAGGTAGTTCAGCATAGCATGCCAGGAGGTTCTGGATAAAGCACATATGCTGCATTCTAAGGTAGTTCATTGCAAAGAGGTGAGGAGTGCTACACTGATCCCTTCTGGGGTTTGTCAGCCACTGTGGCTTTCTTCTAGAAGGGAAATCCATTTCTGTCTTCTCTTGCTCCAGGGATGCAGCACACAGAGTCCACCCACTTGCAGGACAAGGAGTGAACCTGGGCTTTGGTGATATTGCATGTTTAGCTCATCACCTCAGTGCAGCAGCCTTCAACGGGAGCGATCTGGGTAAGGATCCAAGCCAACACAGTGGCAGTGAGAGGATTAGTCTTACAGGCCTTTGCTGCAGTACCTCTGGTTAAGCATGCTGCTGTCTTGTGTTTGAAAGCTTTGTTGAAGCAAAGCACTTCTGATGTCCATTGTCTGTGGAGCAGTTCACGATTCTTGGATGAAGTTTCAATCCCACAAATCTTGAAGCTGCTTTGAAAAAACATAAAGCTCTGCAGGATGGCAGTTAGAGACATGGTGAGATGAAGAGCACTACCTGGTGGAAGGAGGTCTTTATTGAGCAGTGTGCTTTTTAGATGTTGGAGCTGCTATCTGTATCCCCATAAGCATCTCCTGTGGAAAAGCCACTGGGAAGGACTCAGGCAAAGCAGTCAAGCTCACACATCACTCACGCCATGGGCTTAGAGAGGCAAGAAGGGCCTTTGTGTGAATCGGTTCCAGCGAGATTTGTTTCAGGCACTGAAGGAAGATCAGGAACAAAGACCTGGCCATGTGCTCTGCACAGGCCTGAATAGGGGTCAGGGACCAGTGGTCTAAGGGCAAGACAAAGGCCTGTAACCCATAGGGAGGATGGGGCTGGGCACCCGGGGTGCCACCACCAATAGGGAAACAAGGAAAAGAGAAACCACTACAATTAGGGACATATGGGAAAAAGAAACTGGGGTGGATCACAGTGTTGCAAGGCACCATGAGGGAGACTCTCTCTTTCAGCCTAGGCAGGGAAGACTCTATCCTCCCTCCTTCCGAGGTAGAACCCTGGGGATTCCCATAAAGGGATTCAAGCATTCCACAGGACAATTTCTCTGTTCCCTTTCAGTTGCCAGAGGAAACTGCTCTATAGATAAGATGCACAATTGTTTGTGGCACATCAAGTGTAATAGAAGCATGCAATTATCTCTTCCAGGCTCATTAAAACACCTCCTCAAGTTTGAAACAGAACGTCAGAGGCATAATGTCTCCCTGATAGCTGCTACTGATGTGCTAAAAAGGCTGTACTCTACCACATTGGCTCCTCTGGTGTTGCTGAGGACATGGGGATTGCAAGCAACAAATGCCCTGCCTCCTGTAAAAGTAAGGACCTCACTTCAGTGAGGGCTGTAGGAATTGCCCAGAACCATTCATGAAATATGCACAAAGTGTAAAGATCTTTGTTTGTTTTGAACAAAACACTTTTGGTTGGAAACTACGAATTTAAACGGGGTTTGTGTCCTCAATGGGCCCAAGGAGTTCCTAAATAACTGATGGCTCAGTAGTGATGTGATTTTTTTTTTCCTGCAGCACAACAGAATATAAAAGATGTAAGTGTCTTATATTCTGTGTCAGTAATTAGTAGTTAGAGGTCATAAGAAATCTTTGGCTTTGTTTTGCTATGGAATTAAAATGTCAAACCTTGAATTGTATTCCAGCAATGCACAGAAAAAGCAGGCCTGTGAAGACACATCTTCACTAAGACATTGGGTGACTTCACAGATGCAGTGTGCAGCCCACACTTTCCTGTTTCTGTGCTGGTTTGCCTTGTGAATTGTTCCCTCATGGCAGAGGTTCCAGTCTCTAAAATGCAAATTACCTGAGGAAGACAGTGGTGAGGAGTTTCTGTCTTAAACATAGACTCTCTGTTTGCAGTGTATCTGCCTGAACTCCTCACCCTCTTGACCTAGTTGTTGGATTTTTGTGAGGTTCCTTAAGCCCTCTGCTCTCAAAACTCTCAAGCACCAGCAAATTCGATTCTCATTTTTGGATTTCAATTTTTATTTCATGTATTCTCCATATTAAACACAGGTAGTCTGTTTCCTTTGTGTTATGGTCACAGTTGAGACACTTCCTCAATTGAAAATCAGTACATTCCTAAGGCAGAGCAGCTGCCACTGGCACAGTGTTTTCATTAGGGAGACTATGCTGCTGCTTCAGTGCTCAGAATTTTTTTTTTTTCTTTCTCTGTTTAAAAGGAAAAAACAAATGAAGATGTCCTTTCTGAGCACAGAACCCATTGGTGACACCAGTTTTGTGCTACTTGGGAAGGAAAGGAATGCCACAATTTTGTTAATTTTCTAGGGCATAGGGATAGGTTCTCTGCACATGGCTAGAAAGACTGGCCAAGAACTGTTGTTCATTTATACGAATGGGAAGGTGCCTAAAGGTTCTTTCTGGAACATATGCTTATGAATTACTTCTCTTTTTCTTCTCTTTTAGGAGCAAATCATGGCTTTTGCCAGCAAGTGATATGTTGTCAGTCTGCCTGTCAGCAGCTTGTCCATGAATGCATTGCCCTTAAAAGGGACTTGAATCTTTGAATTGTTATTTTAATTTACAATAAAACTGAGGGATTGAGCTGTGTATTACATCATCCACTGGTTTATGCAAAAAATGTTTCATTTGCCCTTCTCAAGAGGATTGAGGGTTTCTTTCCATAGTATCACAATGTCTTCAGCCACAGAAGTAAATGTACAATATGCTTTTAATTTGGGCCTCCTGAATTGCAGATTGATGTGCAAACAGCTGTCTGTCTTTTGGCAAACACAGTGCTGAATTTTGCCAACTGTTGGTTAATTTTCAACAGCTTTTGCTGCTTAATTACTTTCAGTTTCTTCTGATATGATTTTTAGAGCTGTAACGTCACTCCTGAGTTCTTGGCACCTCAGCTCAGACAGAAGGGGTAGTTGGCAGCAGAGGGAGAAAACACATGGTGGCAAATATATTTTAAAACTCTGTCTGTTATTCTTTCACCCTTTTCCCTGCCTTTCTCTTGGTGCTTTATTTAATAATGGTGTTTCTCGTGGAACTGGCTAGTCTTAAGTGCTCCATGGGAAAGATACAAGGCAACAATGATACCTAGGAAAAGAAAATTATACCACAATATCTTGAATATTGTTAAAAATGCTTTAATTACTAAAATAGACAATTCAGGATATTCTGTCTTAGGTTCCAAACACCAGCCTCTTGCATTAGACATTTGCCACTCACAAAATTAAAATAAGCACTGCCCATGGGCAAGATTTACACAGTATCAGAAATTAACATCAGAAAGAATGAAGCCTAAGTTTTGAACTGAAAGCCATTACTTGTGCTTCTGCAGTCACCCATATGAGGCAGTTCTTGTTAGTGGCTGGCTAAAAAACATTACAAAGGAGGAGATAAAAATCAGGGCTGTAAGTAGAGCTCTTCTCTTAAAAGGCTGCTTACTCTTTAGTTCAGCTAATAAATAATCTCATTGCACTAGGGTAAGTGTGAGGACTTGACTAGGTTGTCCAGACCCCCCACATACTTGGGTTCAGATGTAAACAGCAGGGGCTCAATTCTGCAATTTCTTGAAAAAATAAACTTTTTAACAGTTTTTGTTTCTCCCATAACTGAAGGATCATGCCAGTAATAAAAAGCAGCAGTTCTGCTTCAGTTAATGAATTGTGCCACTGACAAATGAAGACCCTGAGCATTCAGATTAAATACAACTTTGGTACTGGGAAGCAGATGCTCCCCCCTAGCATTTGTAGTACCAGAGTCTGAGGAAAAGAATGCAGAAAACACAACTTCCTCTGCATGGGCTACCCTTCTTCTAGCCCCTCCTTGCTTCAGACAAAACCCAGCCCTGGAGCCCTCCTCAGAGCTAGTGTGTGTTCAGGGGATAGGTAACACTGTTGCTTCTTCCTTAGGTACAGCATTCCACCTTCCCTTCCTGTTCAAAACACAGCCTCACTGCTGACAGTCTTAGTCCCGAGATCCAGTAAGAGTTTGTCATAGCACTGGCTCAGACTGAAAGATGACTTTTGGATTATTAAACTAGCTCATTTTCAGGATAACACAGCCTGGCCAGTAACCACCCCATCCTACTTCATGTTTTCTGAAAATACACAAGTCCTCACTGAAGACAAAATGAATGCATCTGCAGTCATCTTGTTCTGCAGACCAGACCATATACCAAGTTTTGTCAACGGTAGGAAGAGGAAAAAGAAATGTTTATGGTTGAGTAGAGGCCACAATTACTGTCTTCATGTTCAAACAGAAACTCCTACAGAGGAAGGAACAGAACTTTGGTGTGACACTGAGGAATTTCTCAATGTGGATCTCAAAGATTCTGATAAGGAGTACACATGTAGGATGAGCGTTTCCTGTTCCAAAAAAGCAGCCTGAATTTATGGTGAGCTGTCAGTGATGGGAGAAGCGTGGATGGCTTCTTGTTGCTGATTGCACTTGTTCAATCGAAAGCATGCCTTGCACCCTCATGATGTAAAACCTGAGATATGAAAAGGGGTAGCTTAATCAGCCACAGGCAAACTTGCACTGCTAACTAGAGGAAAAGGACAAATGTTCACAGTAAGGCAAAGTTCTAAGTCTCCAAACTGTTTGGCAAGACCACTGGAGACATGAGTGCACTACTTCCTCCCCTTGCTGGGGATTATTTTCAAATCCAGTTTGCAGAGAAGGCAGCGTGAGGGCAGTCTTTGGTTTGACAGAAGTGGGAAAGGTGTTTTAGAGCAAACAGGTAACTGCAACTGCCCAACAGGGAAATGTTCATCACAAGACAGCAGTGGATAGAAGTTTCCCTTAGTCACATGAGTAATACCTCTTTGTTGTCATGAGGTAAATTCACTTGTACCTTACACAATCCTTGGGGGAGAGAAGACAGTAGAAGCTACCAATTATTTCATGGGGTGGAAAAAGTGTCTACAGGTGTTTTTATTTAGGGCAGTGGATGGGCTTTAAATGGGAGACCACAGCTTCGAGCTCACTCCAGCAAATGGGACTGTGGTGCTCAGACCACTCACTGGCCCAGCACGGCTCCCTGGGCTGTGCCATGCCTGCTGTCCTTGGGATGGCCCTGGACTTGACTCCTGGGTGTGCACCTCAGCTTAGGTGTCCTGAGATCAGTTCACACAAGAACCCAAGGAGCACCAGCAGCAGCGGGAAGAGGCTGTGGGTGTGCCTTGCTGAGAGCAGAGAAACAGAAGTGGCTCTCACAGCAAAGTGAGCTGTCAGATCAGCCATTTCATCTGACTGCAGTCTTGTGGGTGGAATGTGACAAGCTCCTCTTCTGGCAGTTGAGTTTCAATAGCTGGCACTGCTGCCTCGTTGTGCCAGCAGAACTATGTGTTATGACTACATGCTAAATGAATAAATTTTTCAAGTCTGGTAGTCAGATGTATGGTGTAGCTGCACAGACTTGTAAAGGGCAGCAAAACTGAAACAGTCAGGCACTGCTTGGGAAATGCCTACTGCCTAAAAAAATGCTTGGTAAATTACTGTGTTTTAGCCAACACGTTTCCCAAAACCATGCCCAAAGTGTACTTACAGCAGGCCCTTCTTGAAAGACTGGAATATTCTTGCCATGTATTTGCTAAGCTAGCAGCTGGATTCTTGGAACACTGAGGTTGGCAGCATCCAGAGTTGTTCACTTTTCTCTGAATGACTGTTGATGCTATTTCTAACTTTTGTATTAACATCTCACAAACAAACTTAAGTTATGTATGTTTAAAATAGGAGGGGTAGGGGAAGTCACGTGTCTAGTCTGCCACCACATCCAGGAACTCTGTGCTTCTAACAAACTTGCTGGTGAAAGCTGGTTTTGAGTCCTTTGCATATTCTCCGCTGGACTTTAGGCCTTTTGACTTTCATAAGGCAGATTCTGAATCATTTATGGCAATCACAGTCATAAATCATACTGTCATTAGGCACAATGCCAGTCCAGGGTAAAGATCTGTTGTGTATCTTTGGTCCATGTTCTGCTCTGTGACCAGTCCCAGCTGAACAACATATCTGGAGATTGCAATTTATTTTCTCAGCCTTTCAGAAATGCTGAAGTCCACAGCAGTATCGCAGGTCAATAGGTCATCCCCAGAGACTGCAGCAGATAAAAGGTAGCACCCAAAGTCCAGCTTGTCTCTATGTCATTTACTTTCTTTGTCAACTATAAAGGAAGAAAAATATGTTACTGACAGTTCTCTAAATTCATAAGTTGCACAAATACAGCAACTATATGTTACGAATCTGGAAAGATTCAGTAGATAATTAGTCAGAAAAATGAACTAATGCATGTTAATTGATAGGAATTTCATTGTTTTTTCTCACCTGTAAGACTGTGTTGTCCCTAAATCCAAAACCTTCCTTTAATAAAGCAGTGATGTAAGTGAGATCCATGCAGAGGAAAGGACTGGCTGAGTTGTACCTCTCCATGTTATCACAGACTACAGAAAGAAAAAAGAAAAAGAAGGGATCTCAGCAAAACAAGAGCTTTTATCCACATTTTACATTTGAACTGAACTCAAGCCAGAACTTAGTAAAGCAAGCCACCCTCTTCTATTAGTGCATATATATGACACATGGTAGACGCTACAGAGCTGTTCTACAATCTTGGAGAATAAACCATATAGTACATCCAGTTTCTCTTAACTCCATCATAAGTACATCTTTTATTATAGCAACGTAATCCACACAGCTCTTTTGAAGAGCCTCTACTCAACTGGTAACTAGCAGGGTGTTAGATTACCTATTTTTTCAAGAACACAGCATCACCTGTTTTCATCATCCTTTCTCCATGGATGGCTTCAGTAATGGATTCCACCTTCTGAGATGGCAGTTTTATTTTTTCCAACCACACTTTTCCAAGGAAATGGAAGAGGCTATTGCCCAACCAATCACTCCCTCGCCTAAGTCAAGATTCCATAGTCAGGGTGTCAGTGACTGGGAAACGTATTTACACTAAGAATCACTTTCTAGACCTACTGTTACTGCCTTGTTCTACCAGCAGCAAGAGCAGAGTTCACTTCCTTCTAAGAGAAGATGAGCAGCATCCTTCTACTATTGAAATTAGACACAGAAGAACTAGTTCAGGAGCACAGAATTGATCTCCTGATGCTCTAAAGCTTGATAACATTAGGTAACATCTTAGCCACATCTTTGAAATAAGCTCTCTCACTATCCAGGGAAAAATTACTGACCCACCCACGCTCAAATTTTAGAGCCTGATCCCCCTATTCAAAATCATCCAAGTTTCCAGGGAGATTAGGTCTAACTGAAAAATCACTAAAATTTAGGCCTTATTTTAGGAAAAAAGTCAGTCCTGAACTCTAATTAAGCATCTTCTGCTGAAAAATATGGTCTGCTCATTCTCATGAGAATTATCACAGTACAGAGGTAACTTGCTTTTAGCCATCAGAAGCCAGGCAAGATGGGAGCTCTTTATCCACAGCATGTACAAAACTAGAACAAGCATTCAGGAAAAAAGACAGGGGGAGGTAAAGAAATGTGGAAGAGGCTGTCAAGACTTAAAACCCCTTTACTCTCTCCCTCCATTTCGTTAAGAGATTAAATAGGATTTAAGGTGACAGATTTACAGAATTCAGCACTCTCTTAAACTCAGAGAGTTGCTGTTTGACAGAAGAAGCTCTTGATACAGCAAATTCACTTTCTTTTGTAGTGACATGAACTATCTCCTTCTCCTGAACAGAGCTGTAAAGCCACCAACCCCCCTCACTGCTCTATCAGTATTGTCTTCTGGATCAGTTAGGGTTTTTGACTAATAAAAGTAACATGACAGGTGTAAGTGAAATAAAGGTTAAATAAATTTGCTTTTCTTCCAAGTCACATTATGTACTGCCTACACACTGATATTTTTGTTATTTCTTGTCCAAACCAGTTTCCCAGCTCATGACAGTTACCTTCTTTGGCTTTTCTTTCAAAATCTCTTACTTCCAAAACACCTCCGCGTTCATAATCTGAAAAAGATGTGAGAAAACGTCGTCATAGACCTGACAGCATTTGAGTTCTTTACTTAAGTTGACCTTAGAGTGCAACTCAGTGATGCTGCGCTAGGAGTGAGACCTGTTTGGAACAGAAGACAGAGCTGCAGGTGTAACTGGAGCCCTGAGCACATTTCATGTGCTGAATGTCAAACACCAAACTGCAGATAAATGTCATTCCCTCGAGGCATTCTGTGTGTCTCCTCTTTCTTAATAACATTCCTTTCCTCTGCTCCCCATGGCTCCAGGCACCAGGGTTCCTCTGTCTACCTTCTGCTTGACATGCTCACATGTAGTGGATTATCCCAAATTTACCAATTAGGTTGGTGTCAGCTGCTCGATCATAGTAATAGGAGAAAGCATAGAAGGAACTTCCACGAATCTCTTCTGGTTGGTGAAGTTTCCCTTTGACAACCTTGAGTACTTCCAAGTAGCAAGGCTTGAATCCTGTTTCTCCTGTCAGGAAAAACACAGATGAGGTGAGCCGAAGAGCATATGCAAGTGATAGAAGAAATAGTGGCAACAGGATGAGAAATGAAAGAAGCAGAGATTAAAGCATCAGAACAGGAGCTTATATATCCCTTCTGTAATCCAACTTGGTACCTGCACACAGGCAAGGACTCTAAAACCTCATCAAGTAGAACTGGTTAGAGGAGATCATTGCTGTGTCTGACAGAAGTGCCACGCAAACTACTTCCATGTCAGGCAAAACTGCCATTGACACATTCTGTGGTCAGCAGAATCTCCTATCTTCTAATTTGCTGCCACCTGTTAGATAAAAGATTGCTTTCTCTCCCCATCACATTGTAATTTTGCCAACCCACTCCACACACACCAAATCTGCAATTCAGCTCTCATGTTCCCCAACCTATTCAAGTCTATGATGGCAGCAGACTCACGCTCTCTATGCAGCATTAGAGACTTCTTATTATTAGAGACTTAATAAACAGTTCCACAAATGAGATTAACTGGTAGGCCAAAATGTTTGTACCCTAACACAGACAGAACTTTTGCACTTTGCTCAAAGCCTCAGAAAAACCTCTCTTATTTGCACAAGTAATTATCAACATTTCTTATAAACATCTGATTTGTAATAGGAGATCACAGTCAGAGGACAGGGGTACAGGTCAGCTACTGTTACAGCTTCAGATTTTAATCTGTATTTCTCAGAAGTCAACCTCTACAACTGCACAGCTATCCTTCATATCCCAATCATCATCAGTTAACTGAGGAAATATTTGACAAGGAAAAATTCAGATTCTGGAGATAAGACTTACTGTAAAAGAAACAAGTCTCTTTAACTTACCTTCTTTGTTGCCACCATACCAATATTTCACTCCCCCAAAGTGCCACTCTGCCTCCAACTGCTTTGGCAAACAGGAACTGCGGAACATCTGTCCATCCACAACTGGAATGAGAACAGAGAGGAGAGTCAGAAAGCACAGAATTTAACACAGCTATAGATCAGTATGCAGAATCAGAAAAGGCTGAAAGATCTTCATTAAAGTCGTTAAACCAAAGTACAAAAATCTGAATTGATGGATGTGGCACTAACTGATTACAAATTAAGGACCAGTCTTGAGTCTGGAAAAGTTGTGTCCGTTTTGTCCTGCAAACAGCAGAGCAGCTGGGCTTGTCATTTCTTAATGAGATAAATGA
The DNA here is from genome assembly GCA_008694505.1 of Cyanoderma ruficeps. Lineage (NCBI taxonomy): Eukaryota > Metazoa > Chordata > Aves > Passeriformes > Timaliidae > Cyanoderma > Cyanoderma ruficeps. Next base: position 28,955,639 of record VZDJ01007753.1, read on the forward strand.
TACAAGGGTATCTGGATAATGGCTATTCACCACAAAAGTCAAGAAATGAGAGGTAATAAACACACAGATGCATAAACCCTAATGACAGCAGATAACCAAGACAAACAAAGCAACTGAGCAATGAAGACAAAATCTCCTAAGACAGAGATCAATGACCACTACGGGATCCACTGAATGTACCTTTGAGGGGTTCAACCAGAAATACTGTAACTGATAAGAAGAGAACGTGATTATTGCTGCACACACAGGTCTCACAGACAAACTTCTAACAGAATGCTTGAGGCAGACTGTGGGACAGCAAAATTTACTATGGGATGCTTAGGGAAAGGCTTAAAGGTTGGGAAAAGGGGGAATTAAGGGATCAAGGAAGTGCAAGGATGACAAATCAGAAGGGACTATAAAAGAAAACAGTCACAAGTAAGTAGGCAGCTGCTCTGTGTACTTTTCTGTTTGAGCCTTGTGACCAACCACTGCAATCTGTCCTATCTTCTTCTTAATCCCTATTGCCAACTATTCTTGATTTGAGTACATTCCAATAATTATCACAAGTCCATCTAGCTGTCAAGTAAGAATCCAGAAGGTGGAAAGACTCCAGGTCCTGGCCAGAGACTAGAAAAAAGGCACAAACCCCGGGTAAGAGACTGGAAAGACTCAGAAATGTGAGTATGCACTCAAGTTAGTGAATGCATGTGATGTGCTTGTGGGCTTCCATCTAGACTGGGCAGTGCACACAACATGTCTGGGGAACACCACAGGCCAGGCACATACCAGAGGGGCCTGTAAAGTGGGTTTGGCCTAAGCAGCAACCCTCAGGAAAAGGATCTATCCATGCTGCTTATGCTTCTGTGGATGCTTGTAAAGCTGTGTGGTTGTGGTTGGCCATGGTGTTTGTATGCTCCCACGTGTGCATTTCTGGAATTTGCACTCGAGTGTCACTGCTGGCTGATCTCAAAAATAGGGAAAAGCAGCTGTCTCACAAGACAACTCTTTAACAAGTGGTAGCTGTTTTCAGACAAACATATACCATCAGAAACATAGAAAAACACAAGATACAGAAGGGCTGGTGACACAGATGGGCTGGTGACACAAGGCTAAGTCTAAGCATTTCTTCATATATCTTGAATGTTTTACTATACGAACATACCTTCCATATTAAAAGCTCCAAGCGTTGCCAGTCTTGCAGCTTTTAGTCCAAACCCCAAATAGCTGTGAACAACAAAGACAGATGTTATAGTCTTGATTCCTGCACATCTGGTGTGCTTTACCCATATCCCTCTTCCTAAGTCCTGGAACACCCAAACCAAATTTCCTTCCTCTGATTCCCACAAGGCTTCCCTCTCTAAAATAGAGTTCCCTTTGCCAGAACAACCCTGAGGGCCAAAAGAGTGACACAAATCCAAGAAATACAAAGAGTTGTAAAATGGGTAAATCTAAGACTGCAGGAAGTGGTTAGAGCTGATGTGGCATTTATACAAGATGATCATGAAAAGCAAAAACACACCATCTTAAAAAGGAGGGAAAAAGAAGGGTATGTGCTGAGTGCATGGGGAATAGGGCAGCCACTCTTATGTTACACACACACAACTATGTGCTCTTAGGGCATAGTGCGGAACCTCCCACAAAATGGGAATCGTGGCTTTGTGTGAAAGTCACCTCTCTGACTCCACAGGTAACTTCTACATTCATTATAAGCCAGAATATGAACAATGTATATGAGAATATCATCACACATTGCAGCAACACAGCTAGGTTAAAATTCTGTTGGACCCTTTCATTCCCACCTCTGTGCTTGGCCACTTACCACTTTTGTCATGTAATTTTAAACATTGGCAGAATATTGAGCATTAAACTAACCTCCAGCTCTCTCTCAATTTTTAGGAGATGATTTTTCAATCCAAATTATTTTAGGTGATCTAATGGACGGTATTGATGACTACAGCAATCGGAAAATGTAAGGAGTAGGAGAGGATGACTATTAGACCAGCTCTGCTGTTAAGTAAGCAGATTCTATGACTGACTGAGATGGTAATGTTCACTCCAGGAACAAGTCTCAGGAAAGTCCTCTTTCCAAATCTCTGATCATGTTTAGTTCTGACTACTGGCACACTACCTTTCTGCTTGTTTCAGAATATTTGTCTTGACCACGGTAATAACAATTCTTCTCCTTAAATATGGGCTCACAATGCTTTCTCTTCATTTGACAGACTGCCTAATATTCCCTTGCACTGACATTAACCATGATCCTGGAACATTTCCAGCCAACTAATGTCATGTTCCACTTCCACTGTTCCATGCAGATAAGTAGTAAAAAAGTCATGGTCTCTGCTGGTGGTACCAGGATGATGTGGCTGTTAGCTCAGGGGCTGCAAAAAGACTGATTTCCCCAGCAGAAATAGCAGTCTTTTGCTCCTCACCTGTGGGTATAGAGCTTGTAGGTGCTATTAAACATTTCAAATGAGGTAAGAAAATCCTCAGGGGTTTCCTTCAGAGTTGCCTAAAAGTTAAATAAAAGAAAAAAAGTTTTAGTTTATATTATGCAATAAAGAATAACCAACTTTAATGTAATATCACAGGTATACCCATAGAGTTTACTGCACACTCATCTGATCTGCTTTGAAAACAAAAAACAGTTTTCCAATGGTGCTACTGCTGCAATATCTGCAGTTTTTAACACCAATTTCATTTATATGCATCTTTGTATTACTTCAATGTATAACAGGGTAGCACAACAGATCAGGATGAAAACATTTTCTAATTCAGGTAACCTGAATTTTTCTAGAACACTTACATGCTACCCTACATGTACAGAGTCCCCATTGAAATCAGCTGCTCCAGAAGTGCTATGAACTTTTGCAAGTCACACTAGGCACTTAAAATGAGGTACTCAGAAGAATTAAAAATGCCGAGTATAGGCCCCATTTTCACCATGTCAAATGTCTTGCCAAAAACACTGTAACCACTCCCAGTCTTAGGGCTGCTTCACCTAAATTAGCCTCTTGTCTTACCACCTCCAGTTTTTCCCTCGCACAGCCTTCCCTCTGTGCACACCTCCATCCCACTGGTACCAGGGATGTCAGCCCCAGCTTCCTGACAAACTCACACTCTTGTAAAGCTGAACAGCTTTAGCAATCATTTACTGTTTCTTTGTGTCCACTCCCTAAGCTCTCAATCTCAGTTTCTGTCTCCCCTCTCCTCATGGCCTCATTCTCCCACCCCTTCTTGCCTCCATGCACTTATATCAGACAGTTTTTCTGGGCCAAGCAGCAGAATCTCTGAGAGAACTGAAGCTGCACAGTCCTGCAGTTACCATTCAAGTAAGGAGATCCAGATCTGGGTTATTTTTTCTAGAGTCCTAGACAGAAGCCTGCTCAAAGCTGAAAGGAATTTGACAGTATACAGCTTGAGCTTCTCCTGAGCAAATACAAATCAAAATTTGTTTTGGGTCTCAAGTTGGTTATCACTGAAATGGTAGTCACATCCTTGGCCTCATACACACAGACTGCCATATTTTGAGTTCTGTTTCTAAATCTTATATCACAAAAACTATTTAAAGGACAGATACTCCAAAAAAATAGTTTGGAGAAAACAATTGTATTTTTTCATGCCTTACTTTCACAAAAATGAGGCAGACATCAGACAGTCAATTTCATAATTACCGTAATTGGTTTTCAGTTGTTTTTAACTTTGGCAATAATGCCATGAAATTAAAATCAGCTCCATGCAGTTATCATTATGTGTTCTCTACTTGCTTGTAATTCATATTTAATTAATGAATCTCTTACTATTACAGTATTTTGTTCAAAACTAATACAAGAGCAAACATGTGACTGCCTTGGATTGCAGGAAGGAAAAATCTCCACTGCAAATCAAAGGGAGATATCCCCACTAATTCTGTCATATGGGAAAAACTCCCAAAAACATACTGAGGTTATTTATTGACAGGTGAGAAACAGACATAGTGTACAAGCAGGCAACATGAACCTTGACTCCACACTGCCCTACAAATTCACCCCATTAGTCCTGGTCAGCAGCAAACACTCCAGGCTTTTCCTGCAAGACTTGAAGGGGTCGTTTGAATCCTGAGCTGCAGCTCAGCCTATTTCACAGTTCTATTTATTCTCCAAAACCCTGACACGCAACACCCTTTCCTGTTGGTCCAGTGCCCACTTTAGCAGGTGTTATCAACACAAAACAGAGGACAAGCCCAGAGTATACTTCAGGCTTTACTGAACAGGATAAAGTTGCATGTCATGTTTCAAAATAACACACAATTACAGAATGAAAATATCCTGATATGAAAGCCATGTGTTTTCTGGGCACCAAACATCTTTTGTGAATCTCAAGGTCTATAAACAAAAAATGTTAAAGAAATTATTCCTTCAGAAAAAGTGACATAAACAACATCACAATATTAAGGTACAGAATGCTATAGTGCCTTTCCATTACTCATGTGATTTTCTCATACAAACTGCAGACTTGGGTCCCAGTTCAAACTGTTTCTAAAGAGCTATAGAACTACAAAGAAATCCAGCGGAGGTGTCTGAGGAACAGAGAGCAGAATGCTCAAAATGAATGAGAAGAAATTGATAAGAAAACAGAGAACTGACTGTGCTACTATTAAAGAAATTTATCCCATACAACACTTCTCCCCTCTGAAACTTAGAGAAGATCTGTTATCAGACTGGAATGGGGAAAAAAAATAGATAGACCAGCCCCTACATTTCTTCCAATATTCAAGAATACTACCTAGAAATGTTCTACATTTGTTGAATACACAGCAATATCAATATTAATGAGGCTTTCCCAGCCTGAATCTAGAAAACAAAAGCTGTTTCTTTTTTGTTTTACCCATTTGCCTTCTTTTTATTTCCTCATTATTGAGGCTCCTTTGTTTGCAAGCGCCTATCAGCCAACTGCTGAACTCACAGGGAACAGAAATACAGATGTTCTGTAAACCACAGATGTTCTGCTTGTGCCGCTGCTGACAAAGGGATCAGAGAGTACAGCAGTGCTCAGGTCTCTCCACTGGCCTTGCAGTCCCAACCCACACACTTTTAACCACTCCTCACCTCAAACCGTGGCAGGAATGTGATTTGGGTTGAGGCTCCTCCCAAGTCCAGAATCCCAACAGTTTGCTGGTTCTGGCCAGACAGCTGCCCTGCAAACAACACCGTGCTCAGAACAGCCCCAAGTGCACAAATGCTGAAATGCAGACACTGCATGGATGTTCAGGCAGCCACCAGGTGATCACAATATCACAGCAATACAAGGAGAGCTGAGCTGCCCTTCAAAGAAAAAACCTCAGAGAGAACAGGCAGGCACACAGAAGGTATTAGGGAAAAAGATTCATAGACTTTCTTTCTTGATTCTCTTCTCCAAAGAGACAAAAGCAGATACATCTCTAAGTATCAAGCAAAAGCTGAAAGTAAGAGACAAAGTATCTCCTGCAGAAGACTGTCAGGGAGAGTATATAAAATTTGTATAACTGGTCACAAGCAGTAGGGGAAGGAAGGGCAGTAAGAGCCAAACCAGCAATTATAATTTCTCTTCACCCAGAGCAGCTTTTTTGTTTGCTCATCTATCTATTATAGAGTACTGGTTTTCTTTTCATTAGATTGCACTCCCAGAAGCTCTTAGAACCAGCAGCGCTAAGGCACCATGCCCTGCAACACCACTGTAATTGCACAGCTCACACTGGGACGAAGAACACTGCAAGGCCTTGTTTCTCACACATGAGCAGTACCACTCCCCAAAGCATGTTAGGGAAACCAGCTTGCCAGTGCTCCCAGGATCTGAGTAAATTCTGGCACCTTCAGGGTTAAGATATCCCCTCCTTACTACAGACTCTGTTCAAGACAATCCATTGCTTTAGCACTGGTGACAGAATGGGGAGGAAAAGCATGGCAAAGGCAGAGGAGCTTAGGGTGATCACCTCCACAGAAGAGACTCAAGTTCAAGTTTAGAGAATAGTCATACAGAATTAACTACCTGTCAAAAAGTTCACAGTGATCCAGGCTAAAATTCCTGCAAGGAGTGGAAAAAAAAAAAAAGTCACCACTGAATACTCCCACAATCTCCTGCTCACTGTTACCAGCCCTCCACAAGTTATTTATTTACCTCTAAGTAATTACTAACTTAACCCAACCACCCCAGACTTCAGAGATAAATTCAAACTCATAAGTAATGTAAATGATGCATTATTGATTCACACGAATCTCATGAGCTGAAATAGGTAGGAATTTGTAATATCCATGCAACTGCAGCATACACAAATCATATATATTATCCAAACATACAAAGAAGTAATGAGCTGACACAATGCACAAGTTTCCTTAGGCCCATTTTTGCAGTCTAGCATTTCAATTCCTAATCTGAAAACTGCATTCACACCACTCTGTTTTAATCTTGAAGTTTCTATAATTACACTACAGGCAGAGCAGCAACCAGTAAAACACAAACAGTGCCTTTGACTCCAGTGGCTTGCTTGACACTGACATGATTCTCACCCAAACATAGGCAAACATGTGACAGTAGAAGAGGTAGGGATTTTAAATAAACTTGGCAGGCTACACTGTGCTCTATTATGCCTCATTGGTCCTGCCCCCTGCCAATACAGCAGGTCTCCCTATTGTACAATTCACCCATTAATCCATGGTGACAAACTATGCACTGCACCATACTTATCAAATACTTGAAGACTTTATGGTACTTCTCCTTTTCTCTCAGCCCATGTGGACAGATTTTGTTCTTTAATCTTTCTCCATTTATTAGTTATTTAAGCACTGTGATAATTCTTCTTGCTTTCCTTCAACACCTTCCAAAGTGGCAATTTATCTGCCATAAGGAAGTGCTCTGAACTGAACATAACATGACAGGATGGTTCATCAGGCATCCATGCAGATGATTATTACTTGCCTGTTCTCCAAGGTAGTATGTCTGGATATGTAGCCAGAATGATACAGTGTTTTTTTCTGCACTGCAAAGTCATTGTTCACTCCAAACCTACAACATATTTCACTTTTTCCTGTATTTTGCAGTACTTCCTTGCTAATTTACTGGCTGTATTTTTCCCAACAGAATATTTTTAACATTTTAAATTATTATTTAGTTATCTATTTTAATACTTGCCAATTATCCTTCATTCTCCTCTAATATTTAGAATCCTCCCAATTTTAGATTGAAGCTGATGGTAATAGGTTACTTTTAATGCTGATATTACAGAATTTACTGTAATACTGAAAGAGGCACTTTCCATAAGCTTCCCAGTTGCTATATATTGTCATGTAGCCTTTCAGAGGTGGACACCATCTCTTTTACACCAGTTCCCAAGAGCAGGCTTCAGCTGGTCAGCCTGCATCAGACAATAGTTATTGTTGAGACAAGGTTTTGTTCTGAAAACTGTGAAATCTCTTTGCGTATCTGCATTTGTAGCCTAACAGGTGACCAAGTAATGAACACCACCTCAGAAAGGCAGGCTTGTATTGTTTCAAACAGGGCCAGAAACCTTTTAATTTTTTCTCCTTCATTTAGGGGCCATTCCTCTTTCCCTCTCACCCTTCTAAGATATCTCTCTTTTTCCCATTTCTCTTTGCTTTTACTTTTTACCCCTCCTAAAACATACCCTCATGAGATCCGTCCATGATGCCAACACTGTCCTCTGGAACAAGAAATGGTGATTCCTCAAAGACTTCTTTCACCTGAGGAAAGAAATAGTGATCAGATTTCTTGGTCTTCAGAGACTTGTTCTGCTCTGAGAATGACAAAGTTTTGTTTTACACAGCAGTAGAAAATAAGACAAGTGTGTGAAGTAGGGGCTAGGAGAGAAAGAAAAGAAGTATTATAAATCTCTCTCCATGCCTTCCATCACAGCAAGACAGAGGATTTAATGACCAGACAAGATATTCTGTGAGTTTCATGCAATCTTGGGATTACAGTCTCTTTTCATAGATGAAATTCTCTTATGCTAAACAGAATAGAGAACTGAATTTAAAAAAAAAAAAATGGAACAGGAAGAACAATACTAGTGCATCCAAAACAACTTAGTACTACCTCTGAAAGTAAAGCCTGAGCTTTCTCCTCTGACAGCAAGCGAAGACCAGCCGTGGCTTTTAACACTACTGGAGTCTTTTTCCAGAGATGAGGTGGCACAGCATCTACGGCCATGTCCAGCAATGTTTTGACACTTTCAGCACCCTAAAATGAAAAATATGTTTTTCGTATGGTTTTCTCCTACAGGCCATCAGAGAATAGGCCTCTCAGTTTCCCCTCAAAACTTGTGAGAACAGTAGCAGAAGATACCCACACCCAAGATAAGTACAAAAAACACACCACACATCTCAATAGAACATTAAACAGAATGTCTGCATTGGAAGGAGAGGGGTATTCATAAATATGTTTTAGGGAAGATAAATATTGTTTGTGGAAAGTATTTTTTGGAAAGTATGGAGGGATGTGAGAGAACTGATTTCCTGACAAACCTAAACGTCTTTCCGTATGATGAAACTAAATGGTGCAATTACTGACTGAGGCCACCAAAGCAAGGGGAAATACCTGTAGATTTCACTAAATGCAACATAAGAATTCCAAGTGTGTCCACAGAAAATATTGTAATTAAAATGCCAGCTGTGCAATGGTTACCACACAAGGTACAGACATCACTGCTGGCTCTTAATTATTTCCACTGCTCTAACAATTACAGTTTGGCATTAGCAATAAACATTCTCCTGCGAAATTCCTAGAAATTTCTTTTGAAGTGAGTTATCCTCTCCTACCCAACAAACAAGATTTGCTGGAATCATAGGTGGTCTTATAAAAGTTTTAAAAAAATCCCAAATCTGTTCACTCTTCCATAAAGTGTCACACTCAAATTCCTGTAGCATGGAATCCAATAGAGCAAAATGAGAATCCTGAAACCCCCATAATGCTAGCCCCCAAGGTCAAGGCTGCTAAAGCACACAAGATAGTGTATCTAATCTATCATTTCTCTGGTACCTCCTTTACTTTGTGAAAGAGCTTCCTGTCAGCACAGGGTGTCTAGAAAATGGCAGCTTACTTCAGAATGGAGAGAATTATTCGTAAATGAGACAGAGAATGCATTTACTCATATCTGGGGTAGTTATAAGGGAAATAAACACTGAATATGGATGCTGCTAGAGACAAAAATCACCCTGTCTTTGAAATTTTCAAAGACATATAGTCTAGTCATATAAGCATTTAAGCAATGAATTAAGACACTGTTCCACTGATGAAATACATAAAACGCAAGCTCCTATTTCCCCATGTAGAACTTAACTCACAAAAGCAGAGGAACAGGTTTAGACAGACAGCAGCAGAACTTCTACATTTCTTCTTGATTTTCTGCAACTGCAATCAGTAATACTTGAACTGCTTGGTAGAATCTAAATGATATAACAGAAGCCTGATCAACTCCTACAGAATGAAGGACAGTCTTACCTTTTCAGGCTGATCAGCATATGCAGACAGACCTGGCTTCACAGACTCAAAGATTTCCCCTTCCACCTCTGGAAGGTCTTCTGCACAAACAAAACATTACACAATACAGTCAACAACTCAAATCTTACTCTTTCATTTCCAAAAGATTGCCCTCAACTCCTGTAAAGTCACTATCTCTGATTCTCCTTGCAAACATTATTCACCTCCTAAAATAAGCCTTGCTGCTTTACTTCAGGAACATATTTAGCAGAAACTTGCCCTTGTACCCTCCAAGTTCACAAAAATTTATTAATAATAAGTTGTTACAATTAAAGGGATGTTAATTTAGCATTTGTGAACTACAGTTAAGTTACAACAATGCAGCATAACTGTTGCCTATTCTTAATAAAATTTCTTTCCCTGTCCTTAAGCTAATTGTGAAATATTAGTGCATATTAAGACACACACAATCAACTCCCAATTATCCTTAGGTGATTCATCCAACTCAGACAGAACAGAGCTAGAACACAGAACAGACTGTGCTCAAGTACTTAGCTGAGAAGCCAAACAAGTTTGACCACTGCTCCCAGAGCAGTTTGGGTGTAGAAGCCATCCCTGAGTATTGCATACTACAAGCCAGGCTGAGTCCAACAGAACTGGACCTTGTACCAGCCCTTCCAAACTATGGACGAAGTCATGCAAAGACACATAAGTACTACGTCCCAGCAACCAGCCTTCAATCTTTGCAAACCTGCTGGCTCACTGTACCCAAGCTAATCCATCCTCCTGAATCCTGTTGCACGCGTAGCCAAAATTGTACTCTGCCTCATGTGAGCAACTGGAGTGTTGTACTAACATCTCAGCACAGTTCTCCTGGAAATGGCTCAGACCTTCAGTACTTAAGAACTCTCTAATTTACTGATTTTAATTTGCTACAAAATGTGACATAAACATATGCAGAATTCAAGTATCTCTTGATAAAATTTAAGGTAACACACAACCTGACAAAACTAGCATAAGTATCTTTTCATCTCAATGAGCTATTCCTTTTAAACAGTTGTAGAGATGAAAATGTTTAAAAAATTAGAATTCTTCAATATACCCAGAATTATATCTCTGAGACTCAAAAGACTTATAAAAAAGGTATTTACACTGCAAAACACCATGACAAATGAACCATAAACACCTGCAGGAGGACCATCTGAAGGACAAGCTGTAGAAATCTTCAGCTGCCCCCAAGTGCTGAGCCAGCAAAAAACAAAACTGTTTTGAGAAGTTGGAACCTAAGTCAATATACATGGGGGTCTTACCTGGGCTCTTTTGCACAAAGGTGTAAATATGAATACGGGTTCCAGTGCTTCCTGCGTCAAACATGATGCCATAAAAAGTGTTTGCTCTGGCATTTATGGGGCACACATTAGATGGAAAGAAATCCTGAAACCACATTACCCTGTTTGAATGTGAAAGAACAAAGGGCAAGGAGGAAAATGCCAATGCTATAAGGATGGGAAGTCTGGAAGATGCCATCTTGCCAGGACTCCTCGAGGCTGTCAAGCACGTATCAGCTGTCACAGAGCTGCAGAAGGTCCTGAAGAATTAAAAAAAAAAAAAAANAAAAAAAAAAAAGAAAAAAAGAAAGAAGGAATGGAAATTACCAATTCTCTCCTTTAAAACTTTGTTGATAAAGAAAATAAATAAATCATTCTGTACACATATATTCTCCCTTAAGGTGCTTTTCAACACCTCATCCAAAAAGAGTTGTTTTATTGCACTTAGTACTACAACTACAGCTAACTGATTTGTTCTTTCAGAGTAAAGGTTTCTCCATTTCCCAAACACAGAAGCGATGGAGTAGTTTGCTTTCCAGTATTTCTAGCTTTGACTTTTAGACAATTTCCTTCTCTTATTCGTCTTGAAGATTTTCAACATTCAGAGTCTCCAGAACCTCCCAAAAGCCCAAATATTATCTGAAAAGAAGCACTGCCAGAGGGGAACTCTGGGCAGAACCACTTTAACAAACTTGAGATGCTGTGGCAGAACACAACTGTTATTCAGAGTCACAAACAAAGGGAATTTCATCTCAGGCTAAGAACAGCTGCTGGAGAGATTAGCACACAGAGAGAATGAAGGCATATCCTTCCAGCAGCATCCCCATCTCTGAGAAAAGCCTGTGCTGCACAAGAGGGGTTGAAGTGCACCTGAGCTCTGCCTCTCAGTATTTTTTCATATTTTTCTTTTCTATCTTTTTGGTTTTGTTTTTATTTTCAGAATTACAAACAACAACAAAAAAATCATAGCAAAACTCACACACTATCGCAAACCTAAAGCAGTTGCCCCGAACACTCAGGCTGCTTACACAGCTTCGAACAACAGTTTCACAAGCAAAAGCCCCAAAACTGTGTTCCACAGTACTGGATATCAAGATACAACTACATCTCCCCTCAACACCTATCCCTTTGCATGTATTTTTCCTAAGATATGCTAATAAAAGACATGGGCACAGAAATTATGTGGTGCTCAGGTAAAAAGAAAGAGAATATAGAGGCATCTCTAACAGCAGAAAAGAGCATGTGGCCAGATGTCCCACCATATGCAGTATTGCCTGCACCAACCTACACACAGAGCACTCGGCATACAGAAGGTGCAAACAGCTCCTTATCACTTTACAGACACTTGGTAACACATCCATCCACCCACAGCACTGAATATTCTACTTTATATGGCTGTTCATCAGCTCTGCCCAAGACTGCTGCCCACTGCTCGCTCTTACATCTGCCTGTCTTTCAGCAATCTACTCAGCCCCACCATGTTTTTTCTCTCGAAATCTCTACTCGCTGTCTCTATCCTACATGTATTCATTCCCAGACCCTCTCCTTTCCTTTCTATGTGAGTCTGCTATAGCCCCTATTTCCACATACCTTTCTCCCACACCCAAAGAGCTCACTTATACTCCACTACCTTTTATCCCAGATTCAGCCCTTGTAAGACATTTATTATTTCCATCCTTCACCTTTGTCCCCAGTTACAGCAAAGGGAGATTTACTTTTAACTATTCCCAGCAAAAAAGTCACATTCTTCAGGCATCTCTCTCACTCCAGCTATGTCTAGAGCCAAAAAAAGTGCACAGCTCACAGTAGATTGGTAACCTCACCTGTCTGCTGTGACCTTTATTTTTATCCTCCTGTTCCAAATAAATGCAGAGAGATGCGGGCAGAAGCACAGACTCCTGATCCTCTCTGCCTTAGAAGCACACTCTTGAGAAGTAGTGACCACAAATCCATCAGCAGCGTCTGTGACAGATCAACTCCAACTGCAGTAATTTCTAAAGTATCCACGTTTTATATGGAAAGGAGTAAATACGTAATTCGGTAGCAAAGTGCTCTCCTGAGGAGACTGGATGAGAAGTGCCAAGCAGTTTGGCAGTTTTATAGATTTGTACAAAGATGCAGCTGGCATTACCCAGGTTTGCTTCATCACAGCAAAGAAGGGCCACTGAAAATCCAAGCAGCTGCGCTGCTCTAACAGAACATAAGGTGCATTAGTGAAAGCCACACCTCCAGCAGGTCTGAAGAGGTGTTCTTATTCTTATGCAAAGTAAGGACTTTGTTTAAGGAACTATCACAAATACAACCCAAGCACCTGCCTTAAGAACAAACTCCAGAGTCCTATTACAAACAGCACATGCGATAGTTATGTAAGCCTCAGAATCGCTGATGATCCGAAAATATCTGAGCAACTGCCATCATTAACTCATACTTTCCTTGCCAGATCTACGAGAACCTTAGTCTCACATGAAATTCCCTCATGAAGCTTCACTTCTCTATCCCTTCTCAGATATCCACCACCATATCACACTTTCTGTTTTCTGTATTTTCCCTGACTTTTTTCTTTCCCCTTTAATACTTCTAAGGACAAATAAAACTCCAACAAAACAACAAACTCACAACCAATCACCTTGAGATTTTATTCTTCTCCCTCATTAAGAATGAAAAACGCACACCGAGCCCCTTCAATGACTGGTGAAGTCCATTTAACCAAGCACACTAGCAAAACAATGCCCACAAGAAGAATGAAAATAGATGAGAGTAAGAAATCAGAGACAAGAAAGAGAAATTAGCAGAGCATAACAGAAATGGAAAAAGAATTTGGAAAGGCAGACCCAAAAGTATGGAGGAAAAAATTCAGGGTAGAACTAGACAAGAGAAGTTACTGAGAAGGAAAAATATTTTCAAAACAGTTCCTCTCAAACAAATTAAAAGTCCTAGCTGGTGTTAGAAGACAACAGGGTGGATAAAATTAACAACAAACAGAAAGGAGAAAACGGTAACTGCAATGTGAGCACAAGCTCATTAATGCAATCAAGCAGTTCAGCAAGGTAAAGCCTACAGTTCCCCATCAACAGGCTCAGTTAGTGTCTTTCAAAAGGAGCAGTAATAGTCAGCATCGATCATGAGCACATTAGGAACACACCTGAAGCAGGATGGAAGCAACAGCTATTCCACTCCAGGGATTCCTAATGCAAACCACCTTCAGAGCACCACGGCAAGAGACACTGCGCCTGCACTTCACCTTCGCTGTCAGCTGTCAGGAGTGGACTATGTATCAGGCAAATTATAAGGTCATGAAGGCACATCAAATACCAATCGACTCGTTTTATTCAAATCTGAGTTTATCATTACTCAATACAAGCAGTGAAACATGCTTATATAACTACACAGGATGAATTTCAAGAAGGTGAAAGTTAACTCGAACTCGAGGTAGTAAAACATTTACACAAACGCTGCAGTTGACCTCAACATCCCTGAGGCCTGAGCCAGCGAAACAGGACAGAACACTCATTTTCCAGCACAGAGAAACACGTGTAAATGTACAGATTTCAGGTACTAAGTGAAAAAGCTGAAGTACATCCAATATATAAAAATTTGGGAGCTATGCAAGCTGTATGATCCAAAAATACTGGGATGTTGCATAGAGACTTCCAAGACTGAAAGCATGAACAGGAAGGAAAAAAAACCCAACGCACCACCACCAAACAAAAACCTCAACCAAAGTCTCCTTAAACAATAAAAGTGAAAACCATACCATAATAATAACAACTGACCTTAAGACAGCAAAACACAACCTTACTCAGAGCGCACCATATACAGAAACACTGGTAATTTTCAAGACAAGAAATATTCAACGCTTGACTATTTCTGACAAAATAACACACAAAATACAAACCACACAAAAGCATCTCCCTGTAAAAAGGAATGTGATCGGAAGGGAGGGAGAAGTAGCGTATCAGAGGCACACAAGAATTTCACATCTGTTTCCTAACATAATATTGGGAAATATTTGGAGATACACAAAAATATTCATAAATAATAATGATATAAATACAGGCAAATAGTTTATCAAAAAAACCCCAAAACCCAAAAAACAACAACAAAAAAAAAAACAACAAACCCACAAACTATTTGGGAAACAAATAAAATTACATAATTCAATTAATATTCCATGCTGAAGCACACCAGAAATCATTCAGAATGGAAAGTCTTCTGGACTAAAACAGGAACAAAATCTATTTTCCAGATGAGCAGCTCTTATGGTCACAAAATCTATTTCCCAGATAAGAACTTTAACACTTAACACTCATGACTAAATAAATACTTTTAAACCTTTCTTTCCCCCCCAAAATAAAGTTATTACATTTTTTTTCCTGGACTTATTTTTATCTACTGAAAAAAATGGCTGTCTTGGATAGTTTTGACAAAAAACTTAAGCTTCTTAAAAGTACACTGTTTAGAAGACACAATAGAAGGAATAACAGAAGGCAGAATTTCCCAGCATTAGCATAAAAATAATGGCACAGTATTCTTTGTGCACATATATTTTCAGCAAAATTATGGCTCTAGGGGAAAAACTCCAGGGGAAAAACGTAGAACGAACTCACAAACATGCTTTATCAGAAGTTTTAATCTTTCTTCCTCCGTACTGAGGCTCCAAACACACATTATTTATTTATTCACATTTCTGGCAAAGTGGGTTTTCAATTTTCCTCTTTAATTAGACCAAGGCAGCTTTTCCAGGAAACCGCTACACTGCCCTTGAAAGCCGCGAACGCGCACATCTGCGGGGGCTGTAACGGCACCTTTTCCTGGGACAGCTGGGATTCCTCGATAACAGACCTTGGGTGCCGACAGGCTCGGGGCGCTGAGGGCTTTTGCTTCCCTGCCAGGCTGGGAGCGCTCCGGCGCTGACTGCCGCAGCCGTTCCCCGGGAATGCCCTGGCGCCTCCGGGCCCGCTCGACCCCGCCGCGGCTGGGGCTGTTGGCTCCGTCCCTGCTGCGCACCCCGGCGCCAGCGCGTCCTGCCTCGCTCCATTTCCCACAGCTGCGACCTAAACCCTCGCCCTGAACACGCCCAAACCCCTTCCCTACCTTCCTTTCCCCTCCCCTGGCAAAAGCCTCCGAGGTCCTCTCTGTGTCCCGGCGGCGGGGAGCGCGGCCCGGCCCTCCGCAGCTCTTCCCGGAGCCGGCACCGGCGAACGCCCGTCCCTCCTCACCGGCCGGCCAGCGCTATCACTTGACTGGGACGGGGCGTCCTCCCACCCGCCCCTGGGAGTAACGGAGACGCCGCCGCCGCCAGCCCAGCGTTCGCGTGTCTCCCTTGCGCCGCCTGCCCGGCCTCGCACCCAGCGGAGCGCCCTCCCGGGGCGCCGGGAGCCAGCTCGACGCAGGGTGGGGGGGGCTCGCCCAGCCCAGGAGCGGCGGGACGGCCGCCGCCCCGCGCGCGCTCCCGATCCCGGCGCCGTTGGCACCGGGAGGGGAGGCGGGCGCGCGGTGTCCATGGCAGCGCGCGGACGCTGCCGCGCCCCTCCCCCCGCCCCCGCCGGCTGCGCGCGCTCACCGGCCGCTCGCGGCGCCGCATCCCGCCGGCCCCGCGCGCCGCATCACCGCCCGCCCACGTGACGCGCCGCCCGTCGCGGGAGTTGCGCGTGGCGGGCGCGCGCCGTCCGGCCTCCGCGGGAACGGGCGTCTCTCCCGCCGGGCCCCGGACGCCGCTCCCGGCGCGCAGCCATCGGCGGCACAGCTCCCGACGGCGGCGACGGCGCCGCCGCTGCCGGACGCGGGCGGAAGGGCGCGAGCTCTCCGCAGGCGGCGCCCGGCCCGCCGGGGCCGTGTGGGGCGGCAGCGCCCCCCGCGGGCGGGAAGGCGCGTGGCGGGTCGGGCCGCCGGGAGGAGCCCCCGGGCCGTCCCCGCCTGCCGCCCACTCCGTCCCGCAGGAATCCGGCGGGATTGCGGTGTTCTCGTCCCCGCTCCTTCGCCAGGGACCGCTGAACGCCGGAGCGAACCCGGCGGAGGGGCGCGGCGGTAGTCGGGACCTTCAGCACTATAGGAGAGGACAGGGAGAGGCTGAAGCGCTTGTTCAGCTCGAAAAAAGAAAGCTGGGAGGGAATCTGCTGGGTTTGGCTGCTTGGAGGAGGTTCTAGAGAAAACGGAGCCAAACTATTAAGAACGCAATGAAAGAGAAGCCCTATGCCGTGGCTCCCTTTTGCTCTATCACGGATTCATTTACTTTACCTGTATTACCACTTTTCTGAATCCAAGTACCAAGCAAACCCCTTACACAGTTAGAAATTGAAGATGGAAACAAAACCTCATTTATTTTAACATCGTATTTATTGAATAGGATGATACAAAGCTCTGATCCCCAGGACGCTGATGAGGTCAGTCGGTAGGAGACTATTTTATAGCCCATGTGCCAGTGCTTGCTTTCAGCCTGTCTAGCATAATAGATCTTACTTGGACCTTTTTCCATCTGGCTGTTTTTCTCTCTATCTGTCATGTTTTCTCCTTTTCTAAACTTCCTCAGCACTGCACTGTCATCTGTAGCACATACCAGACATCTGCAGTATAAAGTGGAAACACTGGAAATGGCCTTACGGCACATGGCCAGAGAAGCTGTGAGAGTCTGAGAAAACACAGCACCAACCAAGTGTGGTGGAGATTAAAAAAAACTGCAGCAGCTACTAGAAATTAAGGATTGAGAGATGGACTGAATGAAGAACATGGCCCAGAATATCTTAAATGGGGGGACTGAGGTGGAAAGGTTCTATATAGATGCTCTGTGATGTGAATCAGGAGATCATATCCACTAGAAAGCATGAAAAGAAAAAAGCCCCAAACTGCCTATAACAAAAAAATAGCGAGGCACATGTGGGGAAATTTGGATTTCCCCCAAATCAAAACATTCAAAAGCAACAGAAATAGCACAAATAATGTGCACAGAAACCTAGATGAAGCACATAAATGCTACTGGTATGGAAACATGGAAAACTAGTGTCTATCTTCCTAGACAGACACCTAAAAAATCCTTTGCATGATAATATTGTTTGGATTTGGAATGCTTAAGGAGACTTCTGTAATGAGAATAAATCTATGAGTTGCAGTATCCTATAAATTAGTAATGACTTTGTGGGTACCTAATTTCAACTAGGTTATCACTTTTTGGTCATTATTTCTATGGATTAAACTAAAGGTAAGCTCAAAAGAGTTCTTTGCATATTCTGCCATGTCCTGTGGAATTGGATAGAGAACTTCCAGTACAGATGTTCTTCTGTAGTTTCATTTTAATGATTATTTTTGCTTCTTTTTGGTTTTATAGGCATTGCTTTTTCTGGCATTGCTCTTTTCCTTTTTAGTCATTCTCGTCAGCTAACAGACCTGAAAAAATTACAGTTAAGGTGCTAACAACAGCTCTTTTCTGTATTGCTGATCATTTTAACAGAAACATAACAGTAGATGGTAAATCTACTGGGTTTTCCACTGGTTTTCCATATCTCAGAAGTCTCTGCTTTGCATTGTGCTTCCAAGGCTGTTTTCCTCAAGCTTTCTAATAATCTAAAAACTAAGCAATTACATTAAACACACTGACATATTGAAAACAGGATCACATGCAGTGCAGTACTGATTGACAGGATTACATTTTATAGTGAATAAAACAAAATCTCAGATTTACAACTGTATCTCAGGATTAATGTTAGGATGCAGTTTAAATTAAATCAGAGCTACACATGCTGCAATATCCAGGAGTGCAGGTCTCCAACCTTGTGCTTGGTAGACATCTGTAACTACAGTGTCTCAGATACTGCAGCAGTGTCTGAGCACTTGGATTTTAAGCCATAGAGTTAAGGTCCCCCATAGCTGAAGCGTGCATACATCCTTGGTGAGAGATCAACATGTTCCTAAACCCCAGAAAAATGTTTGTTTGGTATGGATTGGCTACTGAATAACTTGGTAGCACACAGTCAGATGGAATGCTTTGTTCAGGTTATCTCAAAAATGGTACAGCAGAAACACTCCCTGAAAAATCAGGGGTGAAATTTGTAATTGAGGTCTAAGAAATCTTCTGCCCTGGAGAAGGAGAAGGGGGAGACTGGAACTGAGAGAGAAAATTATGTATTGACCCTTTTATGTATGAACAGGAGAGACAGGGAAAGGACAATGTATTTGAAACTAATACATGTTTGTACAAGTCCTCCCCCTCCCAGTATTTATAACCACTCACAGAACAGAAATCACTTGGTTTGTTCTATTTAGGTTAGAGAGCCATAGATTTAGAAGTTGAAAGGACAACACTGTGTGCTCACATTTATTTTTTAAATTTACGTGCTATGAAAATTTGACTAAGAGCAATGCAGAGCTGGAATTTTAAACCTGCTCCATGAATGATATGCCTTTGAAATTTTCTTCAAATACATCGATCTTTTCCATGTTTTTCAGGGGATTTTTTTTTTTTTTAAACTGGATATGGGTAAGTTGACATGAGAAAAAACCCCCCATGTTTTGCGATTGCTTTTTGTCCAAATGAATGGGACAAATCCATGGTAATCTGTTGTTGCTAAAGTAGGTGGATACTGAACTGGGCTGGTCACTCCAGTTCACAGGATTTCAGTAAGCTGTAACATAAGAATCCAGCTGTGTGGCTTGGTGTGAGGTATTTTAACTTTTTGAAAAAGTTGGTACACTATATACTGATTTTGTACATGCACTAGACTATACTGTTAGATCTTTGTGTATTGTATCAAAAGAAAAACAAGTGGAAATAAATTTTGGTACTGCTAAGGGCAAGAATAGAAGGCAGGAGAATTAACTTTGCTCAGTGCAGTGGGATTAATTTTGTTCAGTCCTTAATGGATCCCTATCCGTCTTTACCAAACAAGCAGATAATGTCTGTTGTGACCGTAGCAGTCCCAGGTATATTTCCTTATAAGAATATTGAAAAGCAAGCTTCCCAGTATTAAAAAGTACAAATATCCGCAGCCAGATTATAAGAAGTTTACTTATTCTATTGTTCATTGCTGTCTGCATAGGAAATGTGGGAGCATGACTTTAGAGATACCTAAAATACGGCTTACACTGGAAATTCAAAGTTCAAGCAGCATTAAATATATTACAAGCTGTGATTTGGGACATAAGATCTATAGTAGTGTATCTGTATGCACATGAATGTTTGTGTGACAAAAGTGAGAAATTTTTTATTAATTTTAGAATTTGTTATTGTGATCTTTCAGCAGCAGGCATTTAGACTCAGTTCTCATGGAAAAAATCTCATGACTCGCTAAAGTCTTCTCTTATTGAGAAATGGGTTTATGTTTTCTAGAGAATGCTCTTGTGAAAGTCCATGGTCATACAAGGAGATGTATTCTCAGCTAGCACAGTGGTTTTGATTAAAAAGGCAAAATCTATGCAGCTGATGTTGCATTCAGTATAGAGTCAGAGAGGGTGGACCATGATGAAGACTCATATGCCTGATTTTTAGATACCAACTCAGATACAACTTTATTGCTAATTATAACGCTGCAAGGCAAGCAATGTCAGCTTACCCTCCAGGAGTAGGTAGGGTGGGGTTCTGGCATGCACAGCTTGTCAGATGTGAGGCAGTCGAGCACACAAGCCAAAATGTAATACTCAGACATCAAATTACTAGATAAAGTTCATAAGCAGGAGCCCTGGAGGCACTTATACATAAAGATATGGAAAGATGTGGGATACTTCCTTTGGAAAGGCAGGCTCCCACTTTCCAAAATGGATATGGAAGTGGATTGGAGCCTTTTTCTTGACAGAGACAGGGGAAAAAAAAACCCTGGGAGTGAGTGGAAATCACAGGGCCCAGTTCTCAGAGGAGGTTAAGCCATTTTAAAACAATTTTTAGACTTATGTGTATTAAATAACTTTCAGAATCTAGATTTCAATGCTTGCTAAGCAAGAAACTGTTTGTAATAGTATTCAAAGGGTTGACTATGAAATTGTATTTTAATAGTCTAAAGAAATTTATTATGAAATACTTTAGACTGTACTTTTTTATAGCATAGAAGATACATTATTTAGCTTATTTTTATGTCAAGTATTAAATGAAAAAGAGAATAAACGAATGAGTGGAAAGCAGTAACAGCAGTAAGATGAGGCAGGTAAATCATGATCAAATAGCATCTGCAGCTTGATCTAAAAAAGGCAGTTCATTATTTAAAAAGGAGCACACAAGATTTGTATTTCTGGTACAATTATTTAAAACTATCTGCATAAAAATGCTGTTGGAAATGTGGATAATTAGAAAAGCTGTTTGCACACAAATGAAAAGATCATACAGGTGTGTAGAAGATATCTGGATAAAGTGCAGGAATAGTCCTGCAATTCCTCAGGGAGCAGGTAACCTTGATAATAGACTGCTTTTGTTACAGGAGAAGATGGATTTTAGAATTTCTAAAGGAAAGATACAATGGGTTTTAATAAGACAACAGCAAAGTCAGAATAGCAGTGCTGATTAGGGAGAAAATTAAGTCATTTTGAAAGTAAATGACTGTAAACAGTATTAGAGGCTGTTAATTAGTATTTCTTTCCTAGGTGCTTGAGTGAATGCCAATGTCTTAATAGTGACTTACCTAGAATATTTTACCTTTGCAACACAGAAAATACTTCTCTCAACCTAATATTTATTACACAGCAGGCCACATTATCAGATTCATCCTCTTCTGCAGTGATCCTTCCACATATTCAGATGTTAACAGCATAGACAAAGTAATACACTTTCCATGAACAGGAGCCAGCAATTAGCAACTCATCTGCACTTTTCATTTTGAAAGTTAGCTTCTGAGTAAGGCTGTGAATTCCAGATCCTCTGTCTGCTGCACTGCTGCTTTGACTCTGTTTGAAATCCATCTGAAATATACTTATTTTTCTCCTTCCTGAAGACCTCATTCTTTCCCAAGACAGGAGCTTTCAAGACCCTGTACAAAGCACTAGCATTTGGACTAGTGGTTAGAACCCTGTGTATGAAGTGTTGGTATAACTTGGGGCAGATGTATTTTCATTTTGTAGTAAGCTATTTACATGAAGCTTAAGAGGTTCTCTGAATAAATTATGTGTACATGGAAACAGAAACAAGGCATTCCTTGAAATGCTGTGTGAAGAAACTGGTAGAGAGGTCCCTGAAATACTGTAAAAGGAAGTGGAAATACATGGGTTACAGGAGTTGCAAACCATCTGTGAAGAGGGGAATAAAATCAACATCACACCTATATAAGGTCTTACCAAGGAACAGTCATAGTCTGCAGAAATATATTAGCCTGTTTTTAATTTGTAATCAAATTGCAAGGTAAGAATTTCCCTCTAGTGTATAGCAGAGGAAAAAAACAAGATACAAACATAAGTGAATGCACAGCAATTGCACTAATACAGAGCTGTCAGTTACAAGGCATCTTTACCAGAAGGCAGGATACATTGTTCACATTCAGACTGTTTAATTAGAGCAAATAATGGTTACAATCATTAGAAGAATATTATTTTCCATAGGTGCTTGAGTGAGATCTCTTCAGATCCTTCATGGCTGCATCATCTTTCAGGAACCAGAAATAAAAATACAGGTTCTCCAGCTCCAAATGCACAGATTCTTAAAACCAGAGTGTACATACCAAGCCTTACTCTTCTCTATCAATAGGAACTTGCAGTCTCAAGAGTACATGACTGTGTTTGAGCAAATGTGATGAGAAGTCAATCAACCAACACAAGAAATACAGATACAGTCAGGACAGGAAACCAACAGACAAGGCCTGGCTGCTTTGTGATTAAAAAATGTGTTCTTTCTTCCTACTGCCCTCTCCACTTAGGCTCCATTTTATTCAGACACACATGATGCTGTGACACAAAGATACATAGACATGGTTATGTTTTTGCTTCCACAGTTTCATTATGTTACAGGACGTGTAGGCTTGTATCTGTTAGCACAATGAAAAGGCACCAAACAGCTTTCAGGTATAATGGAATTGCTGGCAAGCTTGAGCATATAAGCCCAAGACAGAACAGGAACAGAAGTTTTCAAGCTGTCAGAGGCACAGTGAAGGTCACTCTACCATATAGAAACTTCTTTCATCCTCAGACAAGCAACCAAATATGCTTTCCTGAAAAATCCGTACAAAGCTATTTCCCAATGTTTTGGAAACTGCTTGACAGATGAAAGACTGACAACTTGCTGTCTTCATCATATGTAAAGTCACTTCTATGAGACACCCAAGATGTCCCAGTAATGTCACTCAAAATGAGTACTCATCTTTGAGTAAAGTGAACTCAGAATCTTAACGTGCAAGATAAAGAAGTAAATAAACCTGCTACAAGATGTAGCCAGGAGTGAGTCACTAAGGCTAAAGATACTGAAGTAAAAAGCAGAGTAATGTTCAAGTTCATGGGGTCCAGAAAGAAACACAAATTAAGACCAAACTCAGTGGTTGCCCTTTCAATTAGATAAGGTTTTTTAGTCTTTGATAGGTAGTAGGGAAAAAATTAGTTCAGTTAACAGAAAAAACACTGACAGCAACAGAAAATCCAGATCATGAGTCACATGAGCCCACCCAATCCGCACAGTAACAGATTCTTGAGAAAAAGGAGCTTTCTATTCATTCCCAAGTAAAGGGTGATAGGACAAAGCTGGAAAGTGCAGCATAGAAGGGCACCAAGAACAGCATCTGCAAAGGCTGGTTTAGTTTCCCATAGTTGGCATAACCACAGCAGGCTTGGCAATGGTGGCATCTTCCTCTTTCCATTGAGAAATTATAGTTTTCAGCTGTGTATAGAACTGCACTCCCTGGAGGAAAGGAGAGATCCACAGGTCAGACATTTGGCCTTATGAATTCCTCAGGTCAACACTAGAGGTATTTCAAAACAGTTTTTGCTTTATCTAAACAGGATTGATTTTCTTCTGTGGAAACAATTCTTGTCAGCCTGTTCTTTTTAGCAGTTTCACAAAGATTCTGATTCTGTGAGAAAGCTTGCTAGTTTATTGCTCCCTTCTCAAATCTCCTAAAAAGACTTGCATTTTTCTACTTAAGGGAAAAAGAAAGAGGAACCAGCTACCTAAAATAGTGACATGCATTATGGTGCTGTGATCACTGGCTGGTTTTCAGTGTCCTGGTTGAAATGGCTTCAAAGTCTTCTCACTAACGAGGTCTGATGCCCATCTCCCCATTGCCATTTACAACATGATTTTTCACAATTCAACCCAAGAGAGTACTCTGAATCAGAAAGTTACCTGTTTGCCATAGAAATTGGTGTCCCCTCTGAAGGACGCACGAGAGCCAGTGAAAGAAAACATGGGCAGAGGTACTGGGATCGGAACGTTGACACCCACCTACAACAAAGGAAAGCTGCCATATTAGTCACAAGAAGTAGCAGATTGCAGAGCACTTTCCAAAAGCTTCTGCATTTTGTTACCTTATACTTGAGGCTGGGTATTGCTGGCTGAGTGCAGTGATTACAGCTGAATAGTTACCCGCTGTCAATGGTGAGGGCTAAAAGCAATAATCCTAGCTGGAACATACCTGCCCCACATCTACTAAGTGAGAGTACTTCCGAGCTGTGGCTCCGTTGGTGGTGAAGATTGCAGTTCCATTCCCATAGGGGTTACTGTTCACCATCTCAATGGCTTCATCCAAAGTGTCTGCTTCCAGCACCACTAGGACGGGCCCAAAGATTTCCTCCTTATAGCAAGTCATGTTTGGCTGCCAATATAAACAGCAGAAAAAGGAGCTTGTATAAAGGATTTAATAAAAATATTGTAGTAAATAGGATATAAGAAACACATATGGTGTTAGTACTCATGGTATTCCTAGGATTACTGGTCATACTGCATTGTCACAGGCCATCCTTCAGTCCTCATTACCTCTTCGCCATTTCCCATGCCCTGTGCTCTATCTTGTACACTGAAGAAGGCACCACTTTTTATCTCCAGAGCGCTTTCTGCTTTTACTGCCTGCATTGCAATGAGTACATCACTGACGCTGTGCAAGGGATGGCTGAGCCATTTATGGCCTTTCTACCTGGTGGTCATTGATTATTGACTGATTTGGCTAACCCATTTTTCAGCTGACCCTGCTTACAAGTACTGGTTTTGGTCATCTTACCTTGACTTTGGCAAGGATCGTTGGTCCAACAAAATTGCCATTTTCATAACCCTTCACTTTGACGTTACGTCCATCCAGGAGAAGGCTGGCACCTTCTTTCACTCCTTTCTCAATCAGACTGCAAACCCGATCCTTAGCTTGGGGACTGATTAGAGGCCCAAGATCTGCTCCAGGCTGGTCTCCTGTGAAGAGGCAGAGATAAAAGCCACGTTTATAACTCTGACAACTTCCTTTTCATATGCATCTGGGAGATAACTACACTGGCAGGAAAAATCTGAAAATCCTGATGTTTCTGAGACACAGAATAAAGATTTGAGACATTGATGAACAGGAACAATAGCCTACAGCTCTCATCATCAACAAGGAATCACCAGAAAGCCAAAATTCAACAAAAGATTCTTCACAGGAAGGAGACTTTTCCCCTTGGCAGCACTTTATTGAATACAAACCAAATATAATTCCCCTAGAATTAGTAACAGTCTAGCTTTTCCAAAGTACTTGTTTCCCTTGTTTCCATTTTTCTTTTTTTTTTGTTGTTGTTGTATGCTTGCTATAAATTGGAAGGATCTTGAAATGAGGTTGCTATATAGATGGCAGGTATGAGTTAAACATAGGATTTAACCTCAACTCTTCAGTTAAAACAAGACTGATCCTGTAAACATTGCATCACAGTCTCACGAGCAAGCTGAAAACATATTCCTATCTCCAAGCCTAGGGCTGGGTTTCCCAATCCAGACAATCTGCTAGCTCCTACCCCTACACATCAAATCTGTGGTGGCAATAGCTCCAAGGGTCACAACATGGTATGGAAGATAAGCTGACTTAAAAAGCTATAGTGGTACAGAAATGAAGTACCTTGTAAAAATTATCTCAGTCTGTACCTGCATTTACTCGTAGGTTTTTGGCTCTTTCCACAAGCTCTGGCAGCCATTTCTGAGCTTCTCCTACTAGAATTGCTGTAGACAGGGCCATGCAGCGTTGGCCAGCTGCTCCAAAAGCAGCTCCAACCAGCTGGTTCAATGTGTTCTCTTTATTGGCATCAGGCATCACCACACCATGGTTCTTGGCTCCCTGAAAAACACACACACAGTCTCCCATTATTAACCACCCCAGACTGCTTCTTCTCTAGCCCTCTGGCAATGACTTCTTATAGTAGCTGTGATTCTGCTATCAACAGGCTGGCAAGAGAGCAGCCTTATCACTTAGCTATCAGCAGCAAAGTCAGCTTCTGCTGCTGAGTGGTGTGGTCTCTCTTAACATTCACAGGTGACAGAGGTAGTCTGTGTGCTAAAGTGTGCTCCATTCAGGGACATTACCATGTTGGCCTGGACTCTCTTGCCATTCCGGGATCCTCTCTCATAGATGTACTCTCCAGCCTGATTAGATCCCACAAAGCTGATTGCTCTGATATCCGGATGGTCACAAATGAAATTCACAGCTTCAAATAGGAAATAATACATTATAACTGTGGTGCACAAATGCTTTCCTCCATTCCCATCCCCACAGCGCTAAATCTATGTATATTTCAGCACTAAATCTATGTATATTTCTTCTTATTGAAATTCTGGCCTCTGTGTTTCCTACATCTGAGCTCCCTGAAAGCCTGTCTGTGCAACTTTTCACTCACTTCTTAGCACACTGCCCTGTCTTCATACTCCTGGCTCTCTTACATCTCTTCATGCTTTGGGCACCTCCCAGGGTGTCTGAGCAATGCCAAAGTGAAGTTACTGTTCTCTATTTGTATCATCCTGTCCTGAAGCTACTTGTGTGCTGTAAAAAACAGCATGTTAGGAGCCGGGATACTGGCATCCACTTGTATAGTCAGTGAGGCATTTAATTCTTGTTTAGGCTTCCTTGCAAAACCAAGATGATTTATCTACTTATTTCAGTTGCAGTTTAGGTTGCTAAATAGAATTTGAACACTTACATGCCTTAGGAATGCTGACCCCAATCCCCAAAATTTTGTTTACCCTATCTCCTGAAAGATCTAGTGCAAGGTGACAGAGAATCTCCCACTCACCTTTCAATTTCATCAATAGAGTTGAAGCATCTGTCCAAACCTATCTAACAGCAGCAGTCTCAGACTCTCCAACCAGTACCTCCCACTGAGCACACACCACAACACATACACTCGTCATCTCCCAGGAAGGGTGGTTATTACCTTCGTGTTGTCCATGGATAATATTCAGAGTCCCATCAGGGGCACCAGCATCCTGAAACAGCTTGGCAAGGAACATTAGTGCTCCTGGTACACGCTCAGATGGTTTCATCAAAAAGGTGTTTCCACAAACCATAGCCATGGGGAACATCCAAAGAGGAATCATGGCTGGGAAGTTGAAGGGTGCAATTCCAGCACACACGCCCAGAGGCAGGCGGTAGGTGTAAGTGTCCATGTCTTTAGTGATGGAGGGCATGGTCTCTCCAAGGATGAGGGATGTCACACTGCAAGCATGTTCAACCACCTCTGCAGCAGAAAGGGCAATAGGCTGCTGGATGATCCATTAACAGTTAGCCCCCAAACTCCCTTTTCACTACTGCCTTTACCCACCTCTTTCTTCCAGCCTCTTCTCCCACAACTTAAAACTCATTGTGCTCCAGAAAATCCCCCTGCCAAGCATTATGAACAAATTATGGATTCTCCCTTGACCACATTACACATCATTGTGATAGGAGCACAGACACAACAGCCCCAGTACAGGGCAAAGGTATAGTGTTATTGTACCACCTGGGACTCAACCTTAGATATCTGAGCACAGGCGAGAAGTTCTTATCCCTTTTTAGTAATTTGCAGTCACTCCTAGAAAAAGCTCTAACAACTTGGAAGTTATTTAAAGATACTCTATCTAAGAAAACTCTTCAGCTTAGAGTTACAATTTACACTTTTCTTTGAGTAGGGGGCTATAAAGGGATCAACATGTACAGAATCATCAGTTCCTCAGGAGACTTCTTCCCTTCCTGTGGGTTCTCACACCCCCTTTTTAAACAGGAGGAGCCAGCAGCTTACGGAGGCCTCGGAACACATCTCCTTCAGCATCAGCCAGGGTCTTCCCTTGCTCAAAGGTGATGAGTTTGGAAATTTCTTTCTGAAAATGGAAAACACAAAGTTTATGAATATTAGAAAAGTACCCAACCATGAAATGGAGTGCAAGATAAGACAGAATTAACAGAGAGTTGAACATCACAGAGCATAGACTGAATGGAACCAGAAAACCCTATATTGACAGATTTTCTCCTTGTAGACAAGAAGCCAATAACCCACACAGGTGACATTTTAGAAAAAATCCTCCTAGGATGACTTCTACTCTAATGCTGTCAGGTATGACACCACATACACACCAAAAACAGGGAAACCCAAAAACATAGGAACATACTTGTCTTCATCAAATGGCACATCAAGGCTCAAAGTTCCTTCTGCAGTCTCTTGGTAAAGGGACAAATTCAGAAAAATACTCCCTAGGAAGCACTGCCTCTCTGTTACCATTTGATGGGAAGTATTTTGCTGCACCTCTCAACAGTGTCTCAGTTGGCTCCTCTATCATGGCAACACCTCATCAAGAACTCTGTAAACCCTGAGTCTCTCAATTTAGTTCCTAAAATCAGCTGCAATGCATTCAGCCATAGCCATCACACACACTCATGGTGTCTCACCAGATTTTCTTTGATGAGTTGTTGATAACGCAGAAAGATTTGCTGGCGACTCAGAACAGATGTTTCTGACCAGTTCCAAAAAGCCTTTTTGCAAGAAGCCACAGCTGCCTCCATCTCACTGGCTGTGGCTTTCGGTACACGGCTAACCACCTCATTTGTGGCCTGAAAGAGAAAACAAATTGCATCAAAACTCAACTTTTTCCATCTGTCCCCACCAACCATTCAAGAGTCCTTTCACAGCACACACCTAATACTCTCGTTCTGCAAGGAGTTTTACTTCTGAGGGCAGAGCACAAAGGTTGCACACAAAAGGCCTGGGCTACAACTGGAGTAGTTCTGAAAACCTGCATTCCAAATATCTCAAATTAGGTACTTAGAAAATTGCAAATGCAGTGCTGATTTCCAAGCTGGAGTTGAAGTGACTTGTCTATCTCGAAACTTGTACAGAGTATAAGGCAAAAGTTTCTGTGGGCTGTGGTCTTTTCTCTCTCCATCGTCTTGGGTTATCTGGCTGTCCCTCGTGCACATTAAATGAGGCAACATTCCTTTGGGAAAAGCAGTACATGACTGTGCAATTGCCATTGATGTTAGCTTACCTACACCCCTAGGCCAAAGTACTATATTTGCAAGCAACCTTAGTTCTGCAGTATTTTAACTACAAGCTTGTTGCCAGTTTAACCTCCTTTTAATGTTCTCTTAAAAATTAAATCTGCTTTGACATGACAAAAATTTCAGATATGCCACTAAGAGAGAAACTACTCAAAACAAGAGGAAGAAAATTAAACAAGAATACTGCTTGCTACATAGAGACCAAATGAGCTTCATGAACATGGCTTGCTGCTCTGATCATTTCCACAAAGCAAATAAAGCTTTACAGAGAAAATATAGCTTTGCAAAGAAGATTTGGAAACTGCTGTTTAAATGCTTGCTATGGAAGTCAAGAGGGTCAGAATTCTGAGTGTAACCTCATTTCCATTTGTCTTTGGTAGAGTACAGAAACAATACAAATGATCCTTATCTATTTTGCATAGCATCCAGCTTTTAACTTCTCTGTGATTACTGTGGGTCACAGATAGAAGCTCTTTGAAAGGAGAGGAGCTTCAGCTGTTAGGATTTTTCACCTTTTTACTCTGAGAGTAATAGCAGTCTCTATCAGGACTTCACATTTAGCTGGCATCAAATCACACTCAGTTGATTTCAAATACAGGGTGAAAGACACCCTTCAGAAATTTGACATACTCACCACAGAGCCTTTCTATGAGAAAAAAAAAATATAACCAGAGTTTAAGCTTCCTTTCTGGAGATCAGGGGCTTACTGTGTAAGGGAGGTAAAGGAGGTAATAACCTTTCTGAGACTGACATTTCATGTGAAAAGGAAACTGAGAAGCCGTAGTCTACCTTAAGCTCCAAGTCTAAACCTTTTTCAATAAATATATGTATGTTTTTCTTCTGCCACATCCCTGAAGAGAGGCACAGACCTTCGTTGCACAGTGATCACTATTTATATAAGCTGAGACTATTTCACTTACCGGGTTGTGGATATCAATCCATTCAGTCGTTTTGGACTCAATAAACTTCCCATCAATGAAGAGTTTGGTTGTTGGCTGTGGAGGTCAAAACACTGGACAGTGAGTTATTTTTGTCTCAACGTGCCTAAATACCAGTGTGCCGTATTACATGCAAGCCTTTATCATTTACTGCTATGTGAACCACTAGAGAGTCTAGGCCCAGTCTTCACAGCAAGACCCAGCTAACTGCTCTCTGCCCCATTTTTCTCTCTTTTTCACTTTACCCCAAAATGGCCAAAATTCTTTCTAAAAGCACTTATAGAAAAAATACATTGCTCTGCTTAGATTCAGAATTATTTCAATTGATTTAATTGAAATAATGAAACCTGAAAAACTGCAACTCATAAATGTTCAGAAGAAACAGTTAATAATTCACTTCATGGGAATTCTGTGAACCTAGTGCAAACTGTACCACTGTCCTATGTGCCTCTGTCCCATCAAGCCACTAAGCAGGTTCATCTTTCCAGTTCATAGCTTCAAGCAGAAAATTGGACTTTCCCCACCCCCAACTTGGTCTTGCAACAAAGAGCAAGGAACCTGCATCTGTGGAGTTCACAGTGACTGACTGTCCTGGCTGGCAGCACAGAAAACAGAACCTTCTCACTCAGATGAAGAGGAGGCACAAGGAAAGCTTTAAATAAAGAGTTCAGGCAAACATTGAACAGAACAGAAAGCAGAGGTAAAAGCTGTAATTAGCACTAGATAGGCAACAAAACTGTACCTTACAGGAAAACAAATTGTCACTGTATAAATTAAGAAACTAGAAAAGAGGAGTTGACACTGAGAGGTAAGGAGAGAACTAGGAGAAAGCAAGAACCAGTTATTATGACACAAACCCATGACTGGGGGAGAGCAGGTAAGAGAAAGAGGACATGGATCTTCTGTATTAATAACACAAATGGGACAGATCAACAGAACTGGGATATAAACCCAAATATATCAGAAAACTGAAGAAATCATGATGTGGAATTATGAAAGGGAGATGAGGACTCAGATGCTATCCAAGGTGTAATGAAGAGAAAGAGATCAGAGGAAGAATCAGGAATATAAATTATATTGGGTAGACAAGTAATGACAGTGAAAAGTGGATGAAAATGAAAAGAAGTGAGCAACAATATTAGTTGGAACAAACTGAGAAAGCTCAGAGATGAGAAAGCTAGAATCAGAAGTGTAAAAAAAGAAAGACCTAATGATTGGACCTGATGACCTAGGAGAGAATTAAAATGAAAAAGTTGCAGATGATTATGTAGCCAGAATCACACTTGTGGAAGAGAGGTAGAACTCTGCCTAGGAAAACACAATCTCCTCTAGAACCTGGAAGGAAGCACAGGAAATCTGAGTCCCTTGACCGAGCTTCCTGACTGTCAGAAAAGCTGCTGGGCTAGTGCTGGTATAAAGAATGAGAAACTCCTACGGCCATCAATCACTCCATTAGCCTCAGTTCCAGGTATCTGCAATGGAGCTACAAGCTTCAGTGCTTTATGACCCACACAGACTTCACTTCAATGGAGTTCATTCAGGTTTTTTTTTCAAATTGCTTAAAAAGGGTATCTCAGAAATTGCACATGCAACAAAAAATATTTTAAGCAAGCCAGGAAATGCTGGATTAATATTAATTGCATTTTTTTTCCATAAGATCACCACCTTTTATCATGTACAGAATGCACCTGCTGTGGAAACATGGACGGTAGTACAGCACACTATTTGTGAAATCCTGGTTTGGAGTTCAGAGAGTGTGCAGCCACAGACAGCGGGAAAAAAAGGCAGTACAACAACTAAAGCTGTTCAGTACTGTCCGAAAGAAACCAGATCCTTTCTCTGTCGCAAAGAGATGGCATGGGACCGGCCCAGAGCCACCAGGAGTAATGCGAGGTGACGGGCGGCCACCGCTCAGCTCCGAAGTCTGACAAATCGGACATGGAACTTTTTTCCGTCCCTCCCGTCGAGCGCGGGGGCAGTGCCGATGTTTGTTCCACCGGACCCACCGGGGTTCCAGCCGAGGCGGCGGGAACGGCCTTAGCAGAGCAGACCCGAGGGAAGTGCCCTTCGGGCAGCGGGCGCCGCCCGGGGCTCTCCCGCACCTCCCTCTCCCGCCCACCGGCTCCGCTCCGCGGGACGGGCACTCACCACCGAGGAGGAGAAGGACGCGGCGACTGAGGTGATCCAGGGGGCACCGGCTCTCCGTGGCAGCTGGACGGGGGGAAGCACAAACCACCTCAGGGCGGGTCAGGAGGCACCTCCCCCCGACCCCCCTTCGGCTGCTGCCCGCCCGGGGCCGACACCCCCGTGGGGCCCCGGGTCCAGGTGAGCCGCGACCCCCCTGCGCCCCTCGAGCCGCGGGAGCCGCCGCGGGCCGGAGGCGATCGTCTCACCCTCAGCGCCACGCGGCGCCGCCCGCCCCACGCTCCGCGCGCCGCCGCCGCCGCCGCCATCCCGGCCGAGGGTCCCTGCTCCGGGGCCCCCGGCGGCGCCCCCCGCCCCGCCTCCAGTCCCGCCCCCGCGCGGCCCGCGGCCAATCGCCGCCAGCAGCCGCTCCGGCCACGCCCCGCGCGCCCCCCGCCCCCCGTGTCTGGCCGCGGATTGGCGGAGGGGGCCGAGCCGCCCTCCGAACGTCACGGCCCGGCCCCGCCCGGCCCGGCGCCGTCCCGCGGCGGCCGCGGGAGCGGCACGTGGGGTCGGGGGCGGGGTTTGTTCGCCGCTCCCGCTCGGCCGCGGGCAGTCACGTGAGGCGCACGCCATGGCGGCTCCCGCGGACGGTGAGGCGGGAGGGCCGGACGGCACCGCCGCTCCCCCGCGCCGCTCCCCGTCCGTCCTCCCCTCACCCTCTCTCTGTTGCAGGCGCCGACCTGGAGGCCTCGCTGCTGAGCTTCGAGAAGCTGGACCGCGCCTCCCCGGACCTGTGGCCCGAGCAGCGTAAGTCCGACGGGCCCGCGGCCCCGAGTCTGACAGCTCGGGGTGGGGTGGGGGAGCCCGACCGGGACCGGGCCTCCTTGAGGCAGCTGCACGGGCCGGGCGGGGTGGCGGTGCTGCCCGCAGAGGCGCTCACATCCCGCCAATGTCCGCTTTCTCTTCCCAGTGCCCGGGGTTGCCGAGTTCGCCGCCTCTTTCAAAAGCGTGAGTGAGCACTGCTTTGCCTTTCGCGTTTCCTCCTTCCGTGTGATGGTAGAGCTGCAGGTTCTCTTGCGGGCTTTACATCTTCTATGAACCGTATCTCAGTAATAACTCCAGTATATGCTACAGTCTTTTTTTAATGTGTCTTACGCAGTTTACTGGGTATGTGAATTATACTTTGGAAGAAATAAAGGGTTTTAAACTTTAGAAAATCCTGTTTTTCATACTGATTTTTGGCTTCTGGATTGTAGTATGCCGTTTTTAACTCTAAAATGTCTAGGAAAAAACAAGATTAAACATAAAAATATCTCTATGGAGCACACTCTTGTATTTTTGCTGTCAGTGTAACTAGTTTTTCATACAGATTGTTCTTCATTGTATAATTCTAAAAATGGACTTTTCCAATTATGAGTTCTATTTGTTTTTCAAAACAGACCATTACAAGTTCTCCTCCCAAGTGGATGGCTGAATTAGAAAATGATGATATTGATATGTTGAAGGGTGAGTATGAATATTGTGGACAGGAGTTGAGGTTGCCAAAGCAGATGGGAATTCAGTACTTACTTAAGAGGCTTAAAACAATTGTTCTTTAAATGTTCTCGTGGTGGCCCTACGGCCTGAGATCTCTAGCCTGAGATCTCTAGCCTTCATATTTGCAGAATCTCCAACTCAGAAGTCTCTTTATCTTGTTAATGATAGACATTTTCATTAAACCAGCTATTTCTGAGAGTCTATCCAGATGTCAATGGCAGGCTGTTTTTTCAAAACGAGCATTGTAACACTGTGTATATTTCAGTCACCTTGCTTAGCCATTTTTGTCACTGTATAAGTATAGTGAGTGTCTTCTGTGTTTTGAGAATTAGCGTGAATTTTTTGGAGGGGCTCAGCTGATCAGTTGGTGAGTAGTTTAGACTCGTTGATTGACTTGTTCAGAGATGCTCTATGTGTGTGTCTTCCCTCACAGATCCAGGAGCTCTAATGCAGTGGTGAGGCTGTATGGGCAAGTTACAGAAGGATTAGCTAACATGTACACTTGCTGCATGTTGCAGTTGTTAGTTTGCAGTAACCATCCTTCAGGATGCTCTGCCTCTCCTGAGTTCCAGATGGTGATGTGTGATCATGTCACAGTGACATGTCACGGCTACCAAGTGAAAATGAGATGAATTAATTCTGACTTGCTCCAAGAAATGTGCTTGGACTCACATTATTAATGTGAAATAAGTCCACTCCCTTGCATACTTTTATGTAGCTTGTTCATGTTGCAATGTGAACTTACAGGAACTTCCAAAGTATGGGTCAAATTACTCTTTGCAATGGTGGCAGATTAAAGCATGAACTAGAGTCATGGCTGTTCTTCTCCTTATGTTAAAATTAGGAGTGGAATTTTGAACATATTCTGTTCACTGAAACAGATCCTGACAGAAATATGGCTTGACAGTGCTCTGTGGAGTACTTAACAGATGAACTGCTTCT
This sequence comes from Cyanoderma ruficeps, assembly GCA_008694505.1. Classification (NCBI taxonomy): domain Eukaryota; kingdom Metazoa; phylum Chordata; class Aves; order Passeriformes; family Timaliidae; genus Cyanoderma; species Cyanoderma ruficeps. The sequence continues at coordinate 28,990,307 of VZDJ01007753.1, forward strand.
GGAGGACTATAGACAGTGTTAAAATTCACCTTTTTCTCTCTTCTTAAGAGTTGGGGAGCCTCACTACAGCTAACCTGATGGAAAAAGTTCGTGGCCTGCAGAACCTGGCTTATCAGCTGGGGCTGGATGAATGTAAGTGCTGTACACAGATGTGACTGACTGCATTGCAAATCTTTCCACTAAAGCATGTGCTTGTACATTTGTAGCTGGAAAAGTGTGGCAGATTTGGCAAGTGTTTGACACTTAGTGACCTCCTGCAACAGGATGACAGAAATGATCTTACATCTCCAACTTACAGCCTACCTGCATGGGGGAAAACGTGTATGTCAGTTTGGTGTTACCCAGTGGCATAGAGACTTCTGTTCCTGAGTTAACATTGTCTTAAGTAGACCAGGTCACTTTGCTTAATTTCTCACTCAGATACTGAGGTATTTCTCAGAATACTTGTGGCAGTACTTCTGTCAAGTGTCATGCTCTGCCTCCACAGTGAAACTTGCACTTGTGTATAGGATTCTCCTGTCACATTCTTGTTCATACTGTTTTCTGCTCCTGTAGTTGTTACTTTTTTCTACACTCAGTTTGTGGCGCGAAGTGATGTCATTGAGTGAGATGACCTTCATCCCAACTGCAAACAGCCAACCCTTACTGTGGGTTTTTGAAAAAAACCCATTACCTCCGTCCATTATCTCGTTTAGGACTCTTGTTAACAGGTTGATCCAGCTTTGGGGATTTCAAGGGAGTTGTGGAGTTGTTTTTAGTGCCACCCATATATACCAACACATTTATTTTTTTCTGTTTGGTTAAGCTTTACCATAGACCTTGGTTGCAATTTCTCTTGGGCCAATAGACAAAGCACCAAAAATTTCAAGTCATTCACTTTCCTTTCAGTGGTTAACACAACTTAGTAATAAATCTTCAGAGTCTTTCTGACTGCAAACCTTGGATAGCCTAATGCATTCTTAGTAACAAATCATTAAGCTTGTTTTAACACACTTCAAGTTTATTTTACTTTCAGTGCTAACATCTGTTAAGACTGTGTAAAGCATTTGATGGAGTAGAAGTTAAAGTATAACAGTGTAAAACTGAATCAAATGCAAAGATTGGCTGGTGCTTGGCTTTCTCAGTTAAGTTGTAGGCTCTGATGTCAGACAGTGTTGTTCTGCTAAATGGACTTTAGCAGAGCCTGAGCTGCAGTAAAGCTGGGGAGGTGCTTGTTTCCTTACTGCATGTACAATATTTGTTGCATGTGTTTCCATTTATTTTTACTGAGAACAAGTGCCTATGTAAAGACAGAGTGAGTGAAAATGAAATATTTGAGGCTCAACAGTTATAACTTAAGTTTTGAATTTTCAAGCTTTGTGAAAGGTTTCCATGCTTGTAACTTCTTGTCACTGAAGGCAGTATTCCTGTACACTGTAATCCATTGAATACTTTGCGTGTCATAATATACAGTTATCTTTGGGAAATTATTACCAAAAATTAGTTGCGGAATTGGAACAGAAGCTGCTCCGAACTGTTTTTCCTAATACTGTCTTTAGGTTATTTTCTCTTATGGACTTAGATAAGTGAGAGAACAAGAAGATATTCCAAAAGATCTGTTCATTAAAGTTAAGGGACTTGTAGTTTTGTCTAGGACGTATTTGATTTAGTTATATCTCTGAACTGGAGTTTACTAGTCCCGTCTTGACTTGGCTGGTTCATTGAAACTGGCTGTCAAAGGCAGGACAAAACCTGCTGCTGACCAGTCTCCTCTAGATGGCAGCATGAGGCCTCCCGCAGAAGTTTGCGTCTTTTTTTATAGAACTCTGACATTTCAGTTATGGTTTGAAGCTGTTCTTCCCAAGTTTCTTTTTTATGACATATTTTCTCTTCAGAATGTGCACAGTCCTTTTTTTATGGTATTTTCAAGTGTTTCATCAGCAGTGACGTTGAGAGACAATTCTGCTTCATTGTATTGACAACTTACTTCTCCTTCCAGCTCTTCTCTTCTAGATCCCATCTCAAATCCTTCATATTTTCAAAGACTTTTACTTTAATCCAAGTTATTAATTACATACTGTGCAGGACCAGGGTGATTCCTGCAGCACTCCATGAAAAATGTAGCTATTGAGTGACATTGCAATCATATTATGAGATCTGTTATACCCAGTTCGCAACATATTTTGCATCAAATTTGCATTAGAATTCATTAGGCAAAGTGCTGTGGGACTGGGTATCTTTTGAAAAGTTTATTTATTGAGGTACTGTTGCAACATTAACATTGAAATCTGAATAATTGATTTGGCATGATGTAGTTTGATAAATTAATAATTACTGAGTTACATGCCATATTTCTTGAATTCATATGAACTCTCTTACTATTTTGTCTATATAAGTGGGCTTTCTTGACAAGTTTGGAACAGATGTATTGAATGTTTTGTCCATCTTGATGAGACATCTGGCTTTCATCTAGGAGCAGTTGAATACTGTTATCTGAATTCCATGCTTTTATTATCTGCAATTCCAGCTGTCTCTAACTTTTTGGCCACGGATTTCTCAGTTCCTGTTTCGGTTGTGTGATTTTCACAGATTTCCTTTCTCTACAACTTACTTTCTCCCCTCTTTTTCCCACAGGGTTACCTTTACTTTCTGTAACCCTGGCTAGTTTGTTGACTGCCCCATGGCTTCTGTGAATCAATTTAATTTGTCAACATATAATTTAGCTTTTCTTTCCAGCTTGTTCTTTCCAACTTCTTTCTTCCTGGCATGCTAGTAGGTGGATTCTTGCTCAGAATATTCCTTGCAGAATATTCTTCCATTAGCACAGGATTCATGTCAAAGTACAGCTTTCCTTGAATGAGGCAGGATTTCTGTAGCATGAACCATTAAAAAAAAAAAGTTTTATTTTTCTCTTTAAGGACAGGCTTGGGTCTCTTGTGTGTATTTACTTTTTGTTAAAAGGTGATTCTGGAGTTCTCTAGAAGCTTCCAGGCTCAGGTCCTAGTGTCGGTAAAGTCTTTTAATAATAAATTATTTTTCAGCACTTCTTCTGAGGTTTCAGCTTGTGTTTCCTTGTCTGCTTTTTAAGCTCTGTAAAATTCTACCTCATAATTTTACTTGTAGCTGCTTTCCTCTGTTTGCTTTGGTTCTTAGAATCACAGAAACGTTTAGGCTGGAAAAGACCTCCAAGATCATAAAGTCCAACCTTCGCACATTAGAGGTGCTATTTTCCTTCGGCTAATTAATTATTTTATCGGTTAGAAGAATCAAAACCATTTTTAGTTTTAAAAGTCCTGCTTTGTGTCAATTTTACTATTCCTGTTAATGTGGTTATTTTAAGGGAGAAGGAATTGGGCTCAATGAATACACTGGCTTTCAGTTGTTCATACAGTTAGGATGACTTTGGGAGGCATGGTAGCTCTTCTGAATGTGAGCCACTCCGTGAGTCTCATTTCTGAATTTGGGGAAAAAAAAAGGTATAAAAGCCTTGTTATGAACTTTTTTCTCTCCTCTGTGTCCCTTAATTTTTCCATTTGCAGGTTTTGCTTGGAGTGGAGTAGTAAGCACTGCAGAATGAGCAGACCCCATCTAGTGTGGCAAGCAACAGGAAAATAGTTCTTTTTTGGGAACCCAGTCACAGACCCTGACTCAATGTTTGTGGCCCACAAAGCAGCAAGTTTCGAAACACTTAATGTAAATAACTACAAACTTAGATTGGAAGCTTTGTTTTTCTACTGTATGACCCATTGCACCTTTTGGACAGCTGAGTCAAAGTTGACTTTAGAGAAATTTTAAAGTCTTGATTTCATTAATTGGTGACTGAGAACTTCATGCATTTAAAGATATGCCCTGCCATCCTTTGGGATATATGTATACAGAGAGATGTATCTGAGAACTACATACACAGAGAAAAACGTTTTTCTTATAAGAAACCTAAAAGTTTGGTTTTTTCCAAACTTCAGAAAAAAACTTAGTATAAAAGTAGTAGATATGTAGGATGGGAGAATGGGAAAAGCGCTGTCATTGAAGGAATGTGGTTGTCCAGGGACTTTTTGAAGGCCCTGCTATTGTTTCCCTGTAAATCTCTGATATTTTTCAGATAACACCTGCAATATTGGTTCAGAAATCCTGAAATGTAAATACAGACAGCTGGTATCACAGCCATGTTTATAAAATCTCACTGATGCCAGAATGGGTTATCTGGTGTGTCACTATGGTATCCCAGTACAGCTCCAGTGATACTGTAGGTGCCAGACTTCCTGCAAAGACTCTTCTTCTTAAGTCCCAATATCTTTGTGAATGTAATGGTGCCTTGGTGCTATGTGCCTTAAATATTAAAAAATGTGGGATAACTGACTAAACAGATACGAATATAATTTATAATTTTCCTGTCAGTGATTTTTGCTAGTCTAATCTCTTGTGTTAGATTCAATTTTTATTTGAAGGTAGTTTGTGATGTTCTTGTTGTAAAATTAGGAGTGACTGTATTATCCAATGTGAAATCCTCATACTGTTTCAAGAGCAATGAGACAGTTCCCAAACATGCTCCACCAAGTCTTCTTATTTATAATTTCCCATGGTTTTGTGCACCCTGGCTAGGTGCAGGTTCTAGCAACTTTGCTTCTATTTTCTTTGTAACAGTGATTTATTTTCCATATATGTTCAAGGAGATTTAAAAGAAAGAGTGCGGTGGAAGAGCTGTTTGATCAAGGTCCCGTAGATTAGACCTGGGTGACCTGGGAGATTGCAGATGAACTGCAAAAGATTGGTCATCTTATAGCACCAGACTGATAGAGGAAAAGCCATTTCAAGTTTTGTCAGTCAGTGATCGTTTCCTTTAATATGAAGAATAAGTAAATGACCAGGGTTTTTTGGCCTGGAGAGAAACAGCTGATGTAGTATGTGAAAAAGATCTGTAAAACACTAATGCAGAGAAAGTGTGAAAAGGGAATAACTCCTCACTGTTTCTCATAGTATGGGAGCCAGAGAGAGTAAAAGAGTGTTGGGACACACATGAGGAGATGCTTCTGTTGTGGGTTGAAGTCAGAACACATCACCACTGGAGCTTGTGGGCATGGAGTTTCTCACTCAATAATGAGAAAAATGATTGGAAGATAAATCCTTCTGGGGTGTTGAGAAGTCCCCAGTGGCTTGGACATCTTGGAGATGCAGAAAGCAGAGAGAGTTTACTATGCAGGTAGAGCAGTGTGCCTCCCTCCACTTACACTCTTCTACAGATGTTTGCCATTGGCATGTCAGTGGGTTGGAGGAGCCTTTTGTTTGACAATGGATATTATTTGTTTTAGTAATAGGCTAAACTGCCTGGTAGTTAAGCAACCACTATCAGAAATCTCTGAGGGTTCCTTGTAATGGAGGGACTCTTCCAGAGACAGCAAGAGATGGATGGGCATGAATGAGAAACAACTACCTTGCTCTCAAGTTAAGCTGTCCTTGGTTTTGAATTGTAGTCCTCTGCAACCCCAGCAGCCTCTGAAATTTCTGGAAAATCATAAAGGAGTCTTTCTGAATTCCAAGCTATGTACAGATCACCACTTTTCCTAAGATTGGTAGTCTTCGGTTTTTCATTTTTTATTTCAGGTAAATGCTGTCTATTGTGATCTCTTGCCTCCAAGTTCAGCTTTTTTTGTAGGTTTGGAGGGGCAGAGCAGTTCATCAGGATTTAACTGTAGCATTTTTTGAATATACATCATTAGTTCTGCCAGTGATCCTTGCAGGCTACTCTTATCATTGAATTTTGGATGGTGTTTATTTTTTTACCTCATTTTGATGCTGATCATAGGTAGGATATATTTAAATTGGACTCTGTCATTGGTGGACTGAACTTACCTATTAAACTACAAGACACGGCATGACAGTTGCTACACTTGAACTTCGTATATACAAAATTGCTGAATTAGAATCAAAATAAGGAAATGAGGAAAGATAATGTATCCTTTTACTGAAATATCTTTTTCCTTTTATGTAATAGATTGGTTTGCCTAGGAGTGTCTTCACGTAGCATGAACATGCCATGTTTTTAGGCTCCATGCAGAACACTTGGTCTTTGTACCCAAAGAGGCTTCTACCAATGATGTAATTGATCCGATAAAAATATTTTCTGGTCATAACCACTTTTTCTTTAGTCGTGGCAACACAGAGGCTTTTTAAGCTCAGAGGCCTTACTTGACATTTGTGAACATGGCCTCACATCTGCATTGTAGTTGCCTGGTGCTCTTTCTGGTCTGCATGTACAGTTCTTTGCAACAAAATGTTCTTACATTTGTAGGAAAACAACAAATGAACAGATGTGTAAGTAAAGGGTGCTTTAATATGTTTTACGGCATCTTTTGAAATCTCTTGGTGGTCCATTTTAGTAAAAGCTGCATGTCCACTCTCTGTAGTCTGGACAGTTGCATGGAAAAGTGAATTGGACTCTTAAGTTTTCTTACTAGTCAGAATGAGGTTTTGGAACTGTGTGGAAGGGCAGACTCTTTCTGTAACATGAAGTCTTTCTCTGTTTCCTTGGGGAAATAAGTCTAATGTGTTGTGGTGGATTTGGAGAAGAGAACTGCCTTTGGAGAGGCAAGAAGAAAATAAAGTGAAAGAGTGGCATGTGATTTGGTTCTACATCCCACACCAGTCTCACTGCAGCTATTACGAAGATTGGCAGTGTTTTTACCACCTTGACTGCTGACAAAAGAATGTGGGGGTGCTCTCTTTTTCCTTGTTAAAAGCTGGCATCTCCACAAGTGCTGTGCTTCTAGCACTTATGTGCCTGTATTAATCTGAAACATGATGGAAGAAAATACATTTTGGATCGCCTACATTGTTCTAAATGTGTTGAGCTTGGGAGAGAACCCTGTCTGCCAAGTCTGGTTCTTGTTTTGTTCTTAAAAAAAACCACACAATTTGTTTACTTGCAAGGTGAACTGTCTTGCATAAGAAGAATCAGTTTGCAATGTGTATGCTTCAGTTATTTCTGCTCTGCTTAGAATTTCCTTTGTAGCAACTATTTTTTTTGGTTAGTTTTCTGCATTCCCTGCCTTGCTGAGTGAATCTTTATCATGTTTCATTTTTGCTTGAAAGCATATTTATTACTTATTTTGTTATTTAGTACTGTGTTTGGCAAGGACTTCGTGTGAAATAGTATACTTCATGTGCTTTAAAGCTCAAAGGCAGAGTTTTACATCTGGACAGCAAAATTATGCACTTTGGGCACTGGATTTCTGTAATACATAGCTTGAAGAGTTACTTAGCAGAGTTAGTAGACTTCTCCCATAGAATGTGTCACATTTTGGATGGTTCATTTTTGGGTTAGGAGGTGATCACAGGGAATTTCAGGAGCTCACCATCAGCTGAAATGGTTGGTTTAGTTTTTCACAGTAGGAAAAACATGGAGGCTGTTTTCAGTTTACATTCATAGTAATTCTTGGGCCTCATTTGATTGTTTCAGAGAGGTGAAAAGAACACTTAAATTGTCTGTTAAGATGTTTATATGGCTTGTCACCATGATATCCAAGGTGCTATGATTTCCATGAAACCTTGGCCTTTCTCCTGATTCTTTTTACACTCTCCTCCCACACTGTAGATCTACCGCTTCATTTTAATGCACATTGCTGTGGCAAGAGATACTCTGCATCTGCAGAGGGACAAGGAAATCACCTTTCCTTATACTGTTTGCTGGGTGGCTTATTTACAGGCAGGATTTTTCTGGGGCACCTCCTGTTGGAAGAGCGAGACATCAGAATGCCAGCTTGAAATTGCCATTCATACATGATCTGTGAATTGGCTAATTCTGACATGTAGGTAGTTAAGAAATGATTACAGTCAGAGGAGTCATGACCTCAACTTTTCATCATCTCCATTGGCTTGTGCCCCAGTTTGGAAGTGAAGGAGGCATAGGAAGTTTTAATTGTACCTGTGTGATTTATCCTCAGTCAGCTCTTTAATTTCTTCTGGCTGTCTGAGGTTTCCGACACGCTGTAAATTTCTCCAACTTTTTCATTATCTGCAATTTCTTTATGACTCATGAATCGGAGTGGAGAGAGAGTGTGGATTTACAGCAGAGATAAACATGTCCATAAAGTCTGTATCTGTGTCAGTAATTGTACTGCTGTCAGTGACTGTCCTGTTTTACAGGTCTCTCTTGGGAGAGGAACACGCTTTGCTACCAGTGTCAGATAAGTGTTCGCTTTGATTTGCATTAACGTGCCAGGAGATTAGGTTGCAGTGGTGAGGATGGAAATTGAGTTTGGACCATGGCTGCTATTGTTTTTTTGTTTTTTTTTAATAAATGGGTGTGTATTTGAGTTGCCCTCTCTGTGCAAGGAAAAAAAAAAAAGGAGGCAGGTTCAGGTTATTCTTAAATATAAAATCAGAGAGAGACGGTATACTGATGATATCAGATGTGATTCTACCCATATGCATAAATGGTCCATTCTTACTATAAAACAAATGCTGTGTCTGGGTAACTGTCATATATGGAAAGAAATACTGCATGGATCCTTAGGGTGTTCTCTGTCTGCTGGTAAAGTAGAATGAATATTTCTGAAAGTTTCAAGATATTTCCGCATCTTTGCCTTGCCCTTCCCTTACTCTTAGGGAAAGATGCTATGGTAGACATGGATGGTGAGTACTAATGCATCATCATAGTCTCCAGGCATTGATTATTCTGATTGCTGTAGAAGGAGGTGTATACTTGTGAAGTTTGAGAAAAGGGAAAAAAAAATCTTTAAAACTCTCCTATATGTGTTAGAAGTTCAAACTTCTGTAGTTCCTCTGTATTTGTATTTTCTGTTTGATGCCTGTTGTAGATACTTGTCTATGTAGAATCTTCTTTTGTTAAATTCTACAGTTTGGATTGGATTTTTGTCTGTGACTTAATTTTTTTCATAATAAGGTAATTATTTTACCACAGAATTATTTTCAAATATCCAAAATGACTGGAAAACCCCAAATTTCCATTATGTCAGGTATTCAGAGACTCCCAAATGCAGCCGATTGCATTTTTCTAATTCTGATGGACACCTCTTACCAAAGGGAGATTATCATAAACAATGTAAACTCTGTGGTTGAGTAGCTAGCTTTAAAATGTGGTTAGGTGTAGAAGTGTTAGAAATGCTAAAATGACACCTGCCATTGCATGGTTAATTCCGGAGCCTGAAGTTGGAAGTACAACGGGGAGTTTTTCCATTGGTAGACTCCCATCTCCCATCTAACTCTGATAACTGAGTTTCCAAAGCTGTATATACAAGGATCACATGCTGAGTGGCCCAAAAGCTGGCAGGTAACTGCTGTTGAAGTGAGTGATACTCAATGCAACAGCTAAATTCTAAATAAAAGCTGAGTTGATGAGATGCTTTTTGCCCAATCTTTATTGAAATGTGGGTTTTTTTCCTTTTCTCCTCCTCCTCACCTTTTCTACATGCCCATACCAAGTTTGTGAATCTGATTTTGTTAAAACAAAGGTTACCTCTGAAAGGTACTTCAGCCAGGATGTAGTACTTGCTTTATTAAAAAAAGACAAAAACACCGCCTCTGCCTCCACCGAAAAGAAACCCAGGACAACAAATACCAGCAAACAAGAATAACAAAATAAAACCACCAAACCAATAAAAAAACTCACACGAAACATTTCCTGTACCCTGGTAGTGATGTCTAAGAATGTCTCTTCTGAGAAAAGTCCCCTTTGTCTCCTATAATTTGTTCAATAGTAGGAAGAAATTTGCAATGGTTTGGTCCTTTCTGGAAAAGAGTTTTTGAATTTACGTTGATAGAGCAAAGGTTGATCTAGATACTTGCTGCAGTTAAGAAAAGGGACCCTTTTCCTTGTTAGTGGGGAAGAAGAGGAAGAAATCTGATTAATCTGAAAACCAACTGGCCAAACTGCTCTGAAGACTGTGAAATCAGTCATTTGATTCATCACCCTTAACTTCTGCAGGATTTTTGGTATGCTACTCAACGCACCAGTTTGTGCTTTGAGAAGACATCTGGAATACTAGCACTGGTTAGTCAAGTAGTGGAACACATTGTGCAGTCACCAGTTCTGCATTCTCTGTTCTTGGAGGTTTTCCAGACCTGACTCCATAAAGCTTTAAGCAGCATGATCTGACCTCAAAATTGATGCTGCTTTGACCAGGAGACCTCCTGAGCCCTTGTAATCCAAATCATGCAGTGAGTCCATCTTTCTGTGACCTGGTATCTCCTTCTAGAAGTGCATTTGAAGCCTGCATTCCCCACAGCACCAAACAGTTCAGCTTATGAGCTTTAGGCAAGGTGCAACTTTATGATCTGCCTCTATGGGAGCAGCTGATTAGGAACAGGAAACCTAAGACTTCCTGTGTCACAGTGATGGTTTTTAGGCTTTGGGGGGATGATGAATGGGCTTTCAAATACTTTAATTGACAGAGCTGATTACAAGTCTGTGCAGTGTGGGCTGCTGAACCCATTTTTGTGCATAGGGAGATAAAGTCCACTCAGTACAATTCTTTAAGCAGAATAGGAGAATGGTCCTCAGCATACACAGAGGTTCTAGTGTGTCTTGGCTGAAATGAACAGTGAAACCACCCTCATCTATCTAGACAAGTAGAGGGTCAATGGGGCTTGACTGAAGAGCTTTTAGCCACAGAAGTAAAGGAATGGGCTGTCACATTAAAGCATTTCTACCTGCCACATGCTTGGCACAGAAAGAAACATGACTACAAACAAAATGTTCTTACATTATACTGTCAGAAGCCTTTTTTTTGCTACTCTCATTGTGACAGGATAACTTGTAGACTACTGTCAGTGGAGAAATTGAGGATGGGGAAAGGTTTGATCAAGCATAAGGTTATGTGCATTTTTCCATTATAATTTAAAAACACAAAAATGCCAAACAAATCTCAGGAGTCATTCTAGCAGGGACTCTTGAACCTTTACAACTGGTCTGTATTTATTATTTAAACATCTTTTACTGTTTATGTCTTTATTCAATTAAAACTTTCCACTTTCGGGTTACTAGAACATTTACTCTGCGTTTTTAGATACTGGAAAGATTATCCTTGTGCCATCTCTGTCTGAAATGTTTTCCTGTAAATTTTCGCTTCTGGCTGTAGTGAAGAGAGAATTTTCTTCCACAGTATGGGTTGCTGGACCTATTTGCAGAGCAGCAGCTGATCCTAGTGAAAAATCTCACTAGAGTGTGACTTTGGAGACTTGGCTCAGTTTCTGGTACTACCCCTCTTCTGCTTGGTTCATTTATCTGCCTTCTTACATGCCTTTTCCGATCTCTCCAGCTGTAACGTGGAGTTCATGTTAACTTGGTTTTGCAAGGCATTGAAAAAATAATGAATTTTAAAACCCAGCATATAAAGCATTTATTGTTAAGTATCCTTTGCTCTGTGCTGCTGTTTGTTGTTTCCCCCTGCTTGCTGCTGTTATAAGCCACAGGAAGGTATCATTAGAATATTGTGTTGGTCATCAGAAGTAAAATGAGAATATGATAATAAAACAGATCCCAGTATTAAGTGCTCTTCAGCCTGGGACCCAAGCAGAGTAGCTAAGAAAAGCAAGGCTGTTCTCAGCCATTTGGAGACATTATATATATAAAAGGATTTCTATTTGCAAGCAGCATAAAGGTTAGAAATTATTCGTCTGTATCCGTTCTAATGCCAGAGGTTATTTACCTGTTTCGTTTGCTATATTCCTCTTCAGGTTTCCTAATTTTGGATGTAGTGATAATGCATACAAAGCCGTGTGAAAATTTGCCAAGCATTTTGTCACTTTATTGAGTGGTTTCAGTCGTTCCGAGCATGAAGTCTTCCATAAGATCAATAGTGAACTTGCCACCTTACCTCTTGCATCTGCAGTAAATGCAGCTTTGAGCATCCCATCTTTACAATGTTGCTAGACCAAGTCTGATAGTATCTGTCTCTTATTGCTTCATTAACTTGTGAGCATTAGAACAAGATAAAAATGCCCTAAAGCCTCTTATCTGATGATTGTTGTAACCTTCTGAGTGCCATTAGTTTAAGTTTGCAATCAAATGCTTCCCCTGAGTATAAGGAGCACTGATTAAACCTGAAGTGTCCCCAGAGGCTTTTACAGCTGTCATGGGGGCAGTGGCTGTCCCTGTCCAAAAGGAAGAGGGGGGCTGCAGGTCCCCATGAGGGGGGGCACTCTGCAGGCATCCACGTGGCTGCCCCAGCTGTTCTGCTTTGCCTAATGAATTGTTTTACAAGGAGAGGCTGGATATTGTCATCACAAGCTGCCTTCCCCAGGGACTGAAGCCAGCCTGATAATGACTAATGTTAGTGATAGTAATTGAAGTGTGATGGCTCTCTGGGGACTTTCACACATGCAGAGCTGTCAGGCACTTGTGGCTGGTACAGTCCCATGAATACCTCAGAAATGCTTTTTAATTGCTTGACTTTCATAACTAGTTTCCATACGTCTCCTGCAGAAATACACATTTGAAGGGGATAAGGAAAAGGAGCTGAAGAGTCTGCTAGGACCCTTGGGGTACACATGTATTACTGTCCTGACATGTTTCCATGGCTGGGTTCTTGCTTCCCTTAGTCTTGGCGTGGGCCTGCTCAGTGTCTGCACAGGCATGTGCAACAGATTACGCCTGAATGTACTTCTTTTATGTCTAAGCCTTGTCTTCCCAATGTACAAAGATTGTACTTGATTCTTAAAGAAGATAATAACTTTATTTAACAATATCGAAGGATTGCTGCTGTTAATTGCATGGAAGCAATGACAGCTATTTGCAGTTTCTTAGACATTAAAAACTGAATGTAAGATAGAATAAAAATCTTGTAAAAATGTAGCATATCCATGTGTCCCAATATGACTGGAGTTTATGGCCATGAAATTTTGTGAGTTTACGGCAGAGGAGTAACCAATTTATGTAAAACGGAGTGATTTTTGTTCTAAAAATATTCTTATTTAGAAGTGCATTGTTGAATAGAGCAGTGGGCCTGAGACAAAAATAGCCCCAATGGGGTGCTGTACTCCTGACTTCCAGGTTCCTAACATGAATTCATCAGGGTGCTGAGATGTTTTGAATTGCCTCTGTCTTCAGAGGAAGGTTTTGCTGTGGCTTTTTGAGTTCTAGCTGGAGATCAAAAAAGGAAGCTTGATGCTGTTTCCAGCAGAGTATACATACTACCTCTTCTTATCATATTCATTGCAGGTTTGTTCTTCGTCTCCCCCCCTCCACTTGAAGTGTTGGCTCTTAGAAATTTATTTTGGTAATAAAACATTACTTTATACTTGCCCATGAAAGCATGTTTGAAGGCTGTTTGTGGATTCTTTAAAGTGTCCAAGAGATTGTTGTTCCCTAAGCACACTGCAAACTTGTATCATAATTAAGTCTGATGAATTAATGTGCAGAAAGTTAAGCTGATAGCTTTAAGTGGTTAACTTAGGCTCTTAAAATGTGGACCCAAACCTGTGGTTGGCACGCTGTAATTTGGTTGTCAGTCCCAAAATTGTATGCTTCAATGGGTTTTGGTTCTGAGAAAATGGGTGAATTTATTCTTGCTATTTTCAGTTACAATGGGGAGATAATAAAGTTGCACTTACTGCTTTTCACAGTTGTAAGTCTTGACAGTAAAGCTAAAAGATACAGTTCAGTTATTTTCTTGCAATTTATCTTACAACTTGTACTGTAATTGTGGAGGTGGGAATAGGAAACTCCATGCTGTGTAAGAAGAGATTTTCAGTTTGTAATTTAGTTGTACTGATTGTTTGCTACAGCAGAAGCACAAGAGTGGAGGTAATTGAGACATCTAATAACTGATTAAGTAGATTTCATTTATATGTTGTTTTGAGCACTGTTTTAGTGAAAGCTTGTAAACTTTATTATAATAAGTTCAGCAGAATATGTTTTCTGTGTAGAAATTATTTTACATTGAAAGGGCATTTTCATATGGAGAGCTTTTTGTGCCATGAGGAATATATCCACATATTGTTTAAACTTCACAAAGTGACAATTATTTTGGTGTCACTATGCACTGTCATGTAAAATTTAGCTTTTCAGGTATTTGGTGATTTTTTACAAACATATGTGTTAGAAATAAGTGTCTCTAAGTCCTTGCACAACTTCCTCCAAACCTATTATTACATTTTAAAGCTTTCCAAGTTTACTGGCAATACAATAAATATTAGCTCACATATTGTTCAAATTAAAATGTGAGTTTGTTTTCTCACTGTGGGGTTTGAGCTCTGTTCTGCTGAACCAGGTAAAATCGGGTTTGGTAGAGGGGAATCTGTGAAGAGCCCAGGTGTTGCATTAAGCAGTATTGGTACCCTTCTCCTGGAGGGTTGCTGAACTGTTATCCCATGGTAGCTCTAGAGGGCTCTCTGCTGTTGGAAATGTCACATTTCTAATGACTTATATGACAAAGGTCTTAATAACCTGTTGGTCGTTAAGGAACTCATAACACTTTTTTTGCAAGTGCTAACCTCATTGTCATCAGCAAAATATAGCATATGCAATTAGAATCTAATTTTCTCCAGTGTCAATTAAAGGGTCTCATTTTTATTCTGAACCGTGTTGTACTCTGCCTGTAAATGTCTGTCACTTAAGTTACAGGATTTAAGTAGTGTAGGAAGTAATTTTTGTGTGTGCAGTTTGTGATGTTCCTTGTGAAGTCACTAAGAGTATGATGTTCCTGGCACTGACTGTGCAAGAAAGAGATAAGATAATCATCCCAGGCTTTATTGTAATCATGCAGTTTGTTACTGCAGTAGCCTTAAAAGTATATGGGCATTGTTTCAGGAGAATTGGAAATACACATTTAAGATGGAGGACAAGATAAGACAGGATGAAAGTATGAAGAGTAGTGTTCAGCAGAGTTATAGGTGCTTGTCCTCAAGTTCTATCAAGGCATTAGAAAGGAAAGAGTATCTTCTGGTGATACTTCTGGTTTTATTTTAAAACCCTTTGGGTGTTACACAGGGACATGAATTCCAGTTCTGCTTGGTGGGTGGGCAATGATATGCTGGATTTGACTGGGTATCTATGTCAGACTTAGTTGCATTAAAATGGACTTCAAAGTGGTTAACTTGAAAATCAGTCAAGCAGTTAAAGATTGTAATGTTTTTCTGTTGTAGTAGTAAATTCTATTCTCTTATAGTTTTGTAGGGGTTTTTTCTGTGTATGTGCCGGTGCTACATTACTTTCACTCAGTTGTGTTTTGAAAGCAGTGAAAAGTAGAAATATCTAGGAGTAACATCTGTGGAAACTACAAGACTAGAAATAACATCTGTCTAGACTAGAAATAACTGCAACATGATTGCAGCTTACATTTTGCAGCACCTTTGGGCATCATGGGTTTGATGGCTGTTATGGACGGTGCTGCAGTGTTCTGCATGATAAGGAGCTTACATATTGAGGGAGTGAAAATAACATTGAGCTTGATGCTCAGTGAGCTTGCCAGTGGAAACATGCATGAGTGTCCTATTTTACCTGCTCTGTGGTGAGTTCTATCCTGTGTATTCTGCAAAGCCCTTGTTCAAAATCACCCTTGTGAATTTACTGCTGAAGGGGGAAAAGGTGAAGTATGGATAGACTCAGGAGAGAAAGAGGTTATTTTGTTTTCACTGGTAGCATTTGCAGTTCCCCAACCAATGAGGGCTGCAGAAACTGGCTGTTGAGAGCCACAACTTGATTAGATGTTTGGGTGTGTTGTAAAATCCTGTGGTGTCTACCTCTTACACCAGCCTGAAAATCCTCCTTATACAGTGGAGGAAAGGTATTGAGAAATCTTCCATGTAAATTCTGTGTCTTTTTCCTTTTTCTAGGAACTACATTTCATAGTAGGAAAAATACATGGAATCACCCTTATTTGCAGAAGACACAAACTAATAACAACTAAGCTATCAATTACTTTTTCAGGCAGTAAAAAGATACTTCTTCCTGGGTTCATTTCCCCATGCCATGCTTGACTTCAAACACCTGCAACATACAAGTTCTGGTTGTAGGTGAATTCACTCAGTCCTCCTAGCATTTTGGATGTATTTATTGCATGTACTACATCTTTTCATGTCTCACCACTGTAATTTGAGAAGAAGTAATATTTTTTTTATTTAAGGTTATGGGTTGTACTAGTTCAGTTGAAGTGGGGATTTTATATGTTTTGATGCACTACCGCAATTTTTGTGTAATGGAATCTTAAATTAAAACCTTTTGTGTAACTATTGAGCTTGTGCTTGTAATTTCAGAGGATATAGGCATAGCCAGTTTTAAACGACACAGTATTTTGGCATGTTTTTTGAAATATATTTTCAAGTAATTGTGATTGAACTGAAATATTTTTTGTGAGATACAGTATTGTGGAGTGGCATTTGCATTCTCTTTATGCTTTGACTTGTTAGTTTTGAATACTTTTGTAGTCAGTTAATAGCATGATCAGAATACTGAAGTTGCTAAACAAAATGTCTCATAACAGTGTCTTAGTGTTAGCAGAAATGCTCTCAATATGTTTAAACATGCCTCAATCTATATTTCCTATAACACTGTATGTTGTTAAATCCTGTCAGATTTGAGATCTAAATATTTTGGGAAAGAATTAATCAAAAATAGCCTTTTGGCTACTGCATCTATGTGAGGGACATCCACCTCCTTCAGAGCATTTGAAAATACAATCCCTGTATTTACTGTGTTTATCTATGTTTACTTCCCTGCAGAGCTATTCAGGAAAGTGATCAAAGGCAGATGGGGACACATAAAAAGTTACTTAGTACAAATTTGTATTGAGGAGAAAATGGAAATAAACATTTTCTGTAGTCTTCCATTCCTAGTTGTTTTCTGATTAAGTAGCTATGGTGGGTAAAATTCAGGTGCATATGAGTTTTGGAGATCATTACACAGCTGACAGGGATAAAAAGAGTTTTTCACCAGTGGTAACCTTGAACCTTTAGAGGCCCGTGTATATGAGCTTTATGTTATATGAAGCTGTATTCTAACTGCCTTAAGGTGTATCCAGTGCATGTATAAGTCTTTTCACTTCAAGGTCTGCTTTTTACTGAATACTCCGTATCTCTTTTTAAAAAAATAGAGAAATTACTTTTTAAATTGTTTTTCACCATTTTCACTTTTTGATAATCAGCAGTATCACTGACTTTCTGTGTCTGAGTTTGAATGTACAGTAGTGGTGTTCCATTTTAAAAACAGTTTAGTTGAAATAATTATATCAGAAATAATGTAAAGGTTGTAACAGCGTACAGTTTTCAAAAAGCTGAACTTCATGTGTAAATGCATGTATTAATGTTGCCTGGCAATTGTTTTCAGCATTGATCTGAATGTTTCATTCAAACTTTTGAAAATGCGTCTTTTTTTCTTTATTATTTTGACCTAGTTTAGTTACACTGATGGCTCTGTTTAGTGAACTTTTTCCGGTATTCCACACACTGAGCCATCAGTGGATAGTAATTCTCTAGCTGCAATGGGTGGCAATGCCTACTTTCAGAAGAGCTGGCTTGTGAATCCTTGTCTGAGGTTCTGGTCTAAATCTCTTGGTCATGCTGAGGTCACCACAGTGCGTTTACCAGGCTGAAGTTGCAAAGTCCTCAGTGTCCAGGTTGCCTGGTGCTTCCCTGTTAGAATTCAGTGTGCCAGACTCACGGTACCCCTGTCTTTCATGAATGGAATTCAAAAAGACACTTATATTTCCATAAATAAATTAGGAATTCAGTGGCTTCTTCCGGCTAATCAGGGCAGGCTGATAAACCTTGCTAGCTGTTTAATAAATGAATTGTGACTGATTACCTATTAATATGGACGCCTCAGGAATTCACCCTGGGGGAAGCAGAGCAGTGAAATAGAGAGGGGCATGGCCCCCTGGGAAATCAGGGCTTCATGTTTGCAGCTTAAATATCTCTGTGAAGTATCAATAAGGAGGTAATTGAATTTTGAACACAAACATGAGCGCCCGGATGGATGAAGGAGAGGGGGGTCCTGATCATCTCTTCATGCCCCTTCATACTCCCCTCTCCTTCCCCTTAGAGACCACTCTAGTGAAGATAGATGCTAAATCCATTAAATAAAGATTAGACTGTGTCGTGGTAGAAAATGGCAGCTTAGCTAGATCCCTGGGCAAATTGGGACCTTTAAGCAATACAGAAAATTAAAATATACATTTTTAACAAGTGTGCTGTCGACACAGTAATAATGACTCTGTGGCTTGTGGGGTTTGCTCAGCTTTCAAATCTGCTTTTGTTTGGTTTTATGACTTGCTCTTGTTTTGAAACCAGCCTGCTTGGTCTCTCTGAAGCAGAGAAGACTTATGGGAAGGAAGGTTATTTTCCCACCTTGCTTTCTGCCTTTGGCACTTTTTATTGGCTCTTATGCTTATAATAGTATAGAAGATCAGTACTCTTGTATTTGAATGTGGAAATAATTAACTTTGGCTCCGACACACTCAGTTGGATGTTCTGAAGAGTAGTTGGAAATAGTCTGGAGGAAGCATGGACATGTAAATGTGATCAAAGGTTTTATTAAATGGTTTTTATTTTCTAAGCATGCAGCTTTTTTTTTATTTACTCCAGATCAATTTTTCTGAATTGTACTCTTATGGGGAAAATTAGTATAAGGGTGTGTGTTGTAAAAGGTCAATATTCTTTTTTGTCACATAGTGAATTGTAGAAACACAGCTGAAGTGGCATTCAAGGGGAGACAGTCTTTATAATACTGTGCTAGACATAGAACACAGCCAGGCCTTCTTCACAATCTCACATACCCTATTGTCTGCTCCAGAAAGTCAACAGATCATCTTGGATTTTGCAGGCAGAACCTCATCTGCCAGCACAAGTAGAGGAGCAATTGCCATACTGGAGAGACTGCTCCTCCTACCTTTTCCAAGTAAGATGATCATTCTACAGAACAAAATCCAAAATTGTTTCTGTTTAATAATTTTGAACAAGAAATGAGCCTAAACCAATATTTTCCTAGAGATAACTGCTGTTTCCTTCAATCTAGATTATTTTCTTTAGTCTAGATAGTTTTGAAAATGGAAAGAGAAAAAAAATTGTATGCTTTGCTGAATGCCTCAGTTTAAGACAAGTTAGGAGGAAACCCCAAGACCCTGAATTACAGTGGACTGAGACAGTAGTAACATGGGGACTTCTGTCTGTACTTTCACAATGTCTCCCTGACAACACCACTTCCCTTTTTCCAGACTCCTCTCAAATATTAGCAGTTGTGCCCAGAAAACCCTTGATGCTGCATCCTCAGCTTTAACTGCTAAGAAGTGAACTCAGCATCTTCATGTTTTCTTTAAGAAGAAGAAGGAGAAGAAGAAGAGGAGTAGATATTATTAAGTATAAACATGTATTAACACACATATCATTCCAGAGACAGTGAGCGTACTGGGAATGTTTTGCCTTCTATTAACTTAGAGCTGCGTTCAGACATGGTTTTCTATTTGTTTTCCGAACTATCATCTGCTTCCACATCCTAGCAGTTTCCTCACTTGTCTTTTGTGACAGGTGTTTTGCATTGGGAATGTCTGTATTGTTTCATCCAGCCATGCTTCTAGGAAGAAAAAAATCTTTGTAAGCTGGCTTAGTGTCAAAGATTCTCTTTCGTGATATTGACACCAAATTGAAAATGAACAGGTACCACCCCTCAGCTAAATTGCAGTAATTGATTGCATATTTGCTGGAGCCCGTCTCAATTGAAGAAGCCAGATCTCAAGCCTCCCTTGGTAAGGGGAGATTACACCACTGGGTTTACCTTTGGCCAAGCATGTCAATCATGGGATTCTTCTTTCTTGGGACTTCCTGGCCTTTGTTCTCCTTGCAAGGGGACAGTTCCTTTCCTCAACCCCACCTGTCTCTCTCCAGTTCTCAGTCTGCTATTTATAACACATCTACTTTCCTTTAACCTTAGCTGGCCCCTTTCAAAGAAGTCACCTGTGCCTTGACAGCCCGTGTCTTTTTTTTCTTATGCTATGGGCATTCCTTAGCCTTATTGTATCACTTATACCTCTGCCTATTTTGGAGATCTTTCTGCTCTCTTCTTCCTGCTTGTACATGTAGACTAATTTTCTAGCTCAGGAGTCTTCCTTCCTTTGTATACCCCAAATTTAAAAGGAGACTCTTGCTAATTTGTTCTGTAGCTTCTTCTGAAGGCAGGCATGTGCCAGGAACCTCACAAGCTTATGGTTTTCCATATTAAGGCACTTAGTGATGCAACATTTTAATTAAATTAACCAGAATTCGTAAATTGTAGATAGACAGATTTTCCAGATCATCTCAATATGAGCTTTTAAAGTGATCAACACTCTGCTGGTGTTTAATCCATCAGACTGCCATATGGAGTGTTGAAGAGCAGAATATCTGTTTATTATTAACAATTGTTGTTTTTTCACATCAGCAAGTACGATTTTTGTATTTGAGGACCTAGAAGTGCAATCTGTTCCTGCATCTCTTACATGAGTTATATCAACCTCATGCCAGACCTCATTTTGTGCCAATCCCTCTTTTTTCACTCAATTTAGGTGACCCAATAGGCTGTCTAAATGGCATAATAGAGCAAGAGGTCATTCTGCCAGAGTCTTCAGAAGTTCTTCGGTTACACTATCACATGGGAATGTGTTCAGATGTCCTTTATGAGAAATTGCAGATATCCATATTGTTGGTGATTTCTGTGAACAGTTGAGACACATTTAGTGAAGCTTTGCAATTTGATTGACCATAATATGTCATAATTCACAAAAGTTAGAAAATTGTTCAAGGTCAAGCCAACATTTTATTCACCCTGAATTAATAAATACCTGTTCTCAAGTCCTAGGATATCTGGTGTTGGACTGTTCTAGGAATAGAATTTACCTGTCTCTTTAGAGCAGTTGTCTGTTCCATTTTACTGTGAAATACAAGTCTATTTCTACTCATTTAGCTGAGTGAATGCTTTCCATTGTTGGTCTTTCCAATGGGAAAAGTACTCTTCAGTCAAGAGGAAAAAAACTTGTGTTGTGACGTTTTCGCTGCTCTCCTCAGAAAGAAGTACTAGCTCTTCCAGAATGGGAGAAGAGATTAGTACAGTGCAGGAATATGTTTTGCAGCACAGGCATCAGGCTCTTCTCATCATATCTATTTTAAGAAGTTTTCCTCTGTAAGAACCCCCTGAATTCTCAGCTGGGGTAAAATGCAGTCATTTTTATACATTCAAACATGTCCATAAATATTGGCATATTTGCTTTCTTGGATGCATTAGCAGAGTGGGGAATAAGATTATTAAGGCAACTTCAAATTTGACCTTTGTTTAGGTAAGGTAAAAGAGGAGGGAGCTGTTGGTATGAGTTGATGGTGATAGATGGAAAACAGTGGGTGTTTGCCTTTATTAGAGTTGTATGCCTTATCCAGCAGATGGCATTGAAAATGTACCTGCTGGTCTCTCTTCTTGCTAAACACTGAATAACTGAAATCCAAAATCCCACAAGCTGGACTCTTCCCTTTAGTGCATAGCTGCACGTCACTTCCTAATGAGGATTTTGAGTGGCCCCTGCCTGCTGGATAAAACAAAAGACCTGCTGCTGGATTTCCAGAAGGGGCACAAGTTCTTCAAGCCAGTAGCAGCATCTGTCCCAGTGAAGGGCGTGTCTTAGGCTGGTGACAATAGGAGTTTATAGGCCCTTTGCATGTGTGTCAATGAGAGGATGAGAAATGGTGAATGCTGATGATTTTTAGGGTGGGTATCACCTAGTTTCCAATTGAATGATGAGGAAAGTGGGATGTGGATGTGTTGTAATGATTCAAATTGTATGTGGTTATGTCAATGAAACTGAAGTGAAAAATCTGTTCTATGAATGAAGAGAATATCAGTTCTGTAGCACTTTATTTTTGTTTCCTGTCTTCTCAGTACTCTTTTTATTCTCTTTTCAGTAAATAATTCTGATAACATAATTTCTGTGCAAGCACTACAGTGCTCATGCAAGGTAGTGTTTTATTACTCCTAAACCATATAATTTGAAAAAGAAGTAAAATTTATGTACATGAAACAAAACTCTCTTGTAGAGAGAGTGTGAATGTATTGTAGCATGGCTTTGTTTGTCTCATACCGTATTTTGTTCTGTATTATGACTGTAAGTTAGCAACATCCATATTTCAGAGTATTTAGAGCAAGAGCTAATGAACAGTGCCACCTTTCTAGAACCTGTGGGATTAAAAATGTTTCCTAGCAGCCCCTTCATTTCCCTTATATCTGAGGGACCTGAATACTTCTTGAAACTGGAGCTTTTTACTCCTCCTCCAGTGTCAAACTAATTGTCTGTGATCCCTCTTTCGATGACTGCTGTTCTGTTGCTCATTTAACCTTGTAACCAAGTATAATGTTTGACTCTCCAGTAAGTCCAAGCACCCAAGCCATAATCTAAAATCTTCTTCCATGTTTTTGATATACCACTTATGGAATAAAACCTTTCCTATATATCCACACAGTGTTTATTCAAGTTTTTATAATATTATACCTTTCTCAGAATCTTTTACTCTGATCTTATCAAATCTTGTTCCGTTCATAAAAATGAGCTCCATATTTTGACTGTGATCAAGATCTCCATACATTTCTATACATACTTCACTATTGTTTCAGACCATTTCTCCATTTCTCTTTCTTGTCATGTTTTTTCTTTGTTCTGATGTTCTGTTGTGGGTTTTTACATGACTTTTGTGTTTCTGAGTGAAAAACTTGCTGTTTGGCAGAATTGTCTTGACAAATCTGTCTGAAATTGCTGGAGAATTTACTCAAAGTAATTGGGTTTTGTGCACAGTTGATGAATGTAGCAGGATTTAATCATGTTTTGCATGTGCCCGTCAAACCTCCTGAGTTCCTGGGATCATCCAAAACAGCCAGGTCCAGAATAGCCAGGTCCTCAGCATGGTGAAGCTGAGCAAATTGTTCTTCTCCTGTATGTCTTCAGGCCTGAGTGAATCTCCAAGCCACAGCAAATTATTATGCTATCTCCCACCTCTTCTGTTTCAATTTAATAAATGCTTTACACCCTATATTTCTGCATAAGGTCTAATAATTTTTTCCCAGGAAGGAAATAAGTTTTGTTCTCTGTTTTGTAACTTTGGATACTCTGTCACTTCAGGCAGTATTTTGGTAGGAATAATTTTGTGATAGTGTGGTATACTCTATTCACTTCTAGAGAACTGCTTATAAATCAAGAGTTTGCTTCATGAGAATGTGGGGGGAAAAAAGAGGATTTCTTTGATTTTGAGAGGTAGTGCAGTTGTTATTTTACATCTCTTCAATTGAGAACATAAATTGAAAATTCCTATTGACTCCCAACCCTGAAAAGAATGAGAAGGGAAAAAAATCAGAAAACAAATAATGGAAGCTAGTCAGATTAAAATTATCAAAAATAAATGCTTTTTACATAATGAATGATTTGATGTGAGACTTTCTGCCACACTGGGATTATTGTTTTTTTAGACCAAGTACTTAGCAGCAATTGAAAAGGAATCAGGCAATTAAATGGACGATGAGAACATTTTTAGTTAGAGCAGAAAAAATCTAAAATAAGTAGGAAATATCAGCTTCTTCAGGATATAAAACAAGCACCTTAGAAGAAGAGGAATCTTTCAGTAATAATTATTCCATATGTCTTCGTAATGTGGCTCCCTCCCTTTTCTTGTGATGCTTCTGATCTTTGGTGCAGTCAGACAGGTTGTCTGACTGGGTAGATTACTGATCTGCCCTGCTCTATCAATTCCTCTGTTCATTTACAGTTTTTATGACTACTGAGCACACAGATTCCTGTTTAATAGAAAATAACATTTCTGCAATCTCTTTTTGTAGCTAGTCATAGATCCTATTTATATATAGGATTTTATATACAAGATTTTAGTCAGTGGTATAGAATGTAAATTCTGAGCATGCTCTGAGTTACATCTCTAGAGACAACAACATTATTAAACCTTTTTGAAGGTGTCCCTGGTGGCTGCTCCATAGAGCAGGTGGCCTGTGTGGCGCAAGCACACAGAGAGTCAGGAGTCTGTGTCTTATCAGACCATGTAATCTAAAAATCACTCAGCCTGTTTTGGTCTCCTGGGGAGATGATGCCACAGGACTCTTATGCTAAAAACTAATTGTTAACCTGCAGAGGACGTCATTCAACACAAATCCCAGCAGAAAAGGGCTGGGTGATGGATGTTTCTGGGTAGCAGCCCAAGCTGTCATTTGGTTTTCAATAGATAGTTCTCTGGGTTCCCCCAAGATTTTCATGTCTAGTACCTGGCTTACTTGAAAATAAAGAGCGCATTAAAAAAAAAAAAAGCTTACAATTTAATGTTTATTAATGTATATAAAACGGAAGGGAGCAAATAGTTCCTTCCTTGTCTCAGGGCATAAAATGCCCTCATTCTTGCCTGTGGTGCTTGGGTTTCCTGGAACCTTAAGCAAAGCGGTGGGTACATAGAAAGTTAAAGGCAAGGGAACAGTGTTGAAAAGGAATACAGCAAGTAAGTAGTATATGGGAAAGGAATGTGGAATTTCATACACGTCTGTTGATTGAAACATGGCCAGAAGATCCAGGGAAGTGGTGCATCTGCATTGCCACATCCAGTGGTGTTCTCCATGCCCCTGCGTTAAGGAGACATTGGTAAACTGGAGTGAGTTCAGTGGAGAGGCACCAAGATGATCAGGGGCTGGAGCACTTGCCCTGTGAGCAGAGGTCAAGGGAATGGGGCTCATTCAGCATGGAGAAGAGGTGACCTCACAGGGACCTGATCACTGCCTGCTAGAAAGGGCAGGGAGGTTATTTGAGAAGATGGTGTCAGGCTGTGGGAGGACAAGAGACAATAATTGTAAATTAATGCAAAAATCTTTCTGACTCGAATCAAGAGAAAACTTCTCCAGCATGGAACAGTCAAGTATTGGAAGGATTGTCAAGAGAGGTTGTACAGTCTCCATCTATGGATGTTTTTATGGCTTGACTGGATAAAGCCTTGAGCAGTCTGTCTGCTCTGAACAGAACACTAACTGGAGACCTGCCAAGGTTCTATCAAATCAGAATGAATCTCTGATTCTGTACAATTTTCCTCATATGATATTGTACTGTGTACCTTCTTTGATCTGTTCTCGTCTGGTAGATGAAATTTTCTTCACTGAGTACTTTTTCCTTGTATCCTCATTTTATTATGCTGCTTCTACTCTGATGTACCTGTCTAACTCTAAATACATCTGATAGTTCCATTGTCACTGGATCATGGAGTCTTCAGACTTCTCCTGACTTCCGAAGTTTCTTCAGTACCCCTCAACTCTCAGAACAGTGTTCCAAGTCACCAAATCTATAGACTCTTCATGGCCATCTTCATGGCTGTCTTCGTGGCAAAGCAGAGGCACTGCCTTCCAGCTTTCCTTCCTGAACTGCCTTGTAGAAGGTTTGCTGTCAGCTTTGCTGCAGTGCCTCTGTTCTCTCTTCTAGTAATGGATGACAAACAGTTCTGTGCTCATTAAAAGATAGCAGTGTGGCTGCATTCAGCTTTCATAGAAGTACCTAATGGTAGACATGGCGTCAGACTAGTGGTATGTATGGACTGTAAATAAACATGAAGGGATTTTTGGAAGCTTACTGGGCTACTCTTAGTAGACCTTCTGGAGCAAAAAATAATGATTTTTTTTGTTTTGGATTTATTTCTGCATTTCAAAAAACTGGAGTTTCTTCTGGCCTCTACTCTCAGGAGGTATCTTCAGACTGCAATACCCTCCGTATTTCTGATATTCTTAATATTTTCTTCAAAACTCATCAATACTAAAAGTGTGATGGTGTTCATGAAAAATGTTCTCACATTTCCTTGTGGGTCTGGGAGGGTGTATTTTTGGGTATATCTTTTACATCTGCTTTTACAGTTGAGCCTTGCCTAGTTCCCTTTAAGCTCATTAGCAGCTAAATTGTAATAACTAGCAGAACCGACATTGTTTATATTTTAATACCCATTCCAAATACCCCTGAGTGGTATTATAATTTTGTTATCACGTAGGTCAGGTTAACACTAGTCATAGATTCTCTGAGTAATAGCAGCTTTTCTCTGTTCATTTGAACTTGACTCTGCTAGCATTTGGATGCTCTAAAAACTGTAATATTTCTAAATCAGTGCATTTCCTCAGATGTTTTGTGACCCGCTTGGAGTTGGTAAAGATCGTTTTGAATTTCCTGAACCCTCTTCTAGTCTCTCAGATACTCCTTAGCTCAGCATATTGCTGCCAGAAGAGTATTGTAGTGGGCGAAATGCATGAAACTTATCAAGTTAAAATAATTTAAATAGTATAACTATAACTTAAAATGCTGGAATAAAGCAAGCAGTGAATATACTGGGAAAGATGAGGATAGGGATAAGAGTAATTGTTATGTGAAGTATCTTTGATTCACGCGAAGGAAAGAATAAAATGATGGAGGCAGTTGTGAAGGTTTTCTTCTGCAGACCACAAACTGCATATTGCTCTTCTTCCATAATTCTGTCTTAAAACCCGAGACTTTGACCTTGGAACGCTAAGATTTCAGTCTTTTGCATGTATTTGACCATACAGACTTTTTCCTTGGAATTTTGCAAAGTTTGGAAGTCTATGTAATGCAGTGTGTTCTATCAACTAATTGCAAAAGAAATCTCGGTATAATTCATGTGTAAATCAAATAGTATTTTTCAGTCAAAGCCCATGAATCTTTTTTTCATTGGGACCTTCAATACTGATAATGCATTGTTGTGTCAAGGGCTGCAGTCATCTACACAGAAAAATGTTTCAATAAGGAATCCTGGGATTAGAAAACATTTTAAAGATTTAGTCTGCTCTTTAAAGTAAAGACATACCTCTGGACAAATACATACAGACTACCATATTATGGGCTTCTTTGATCTAGACATCTCTCTCCATTAAGTTTGTTGATGGAAGTTAAATTTAAAAATTCAGTTCTTCTTCACAGTTCAGGCTATTAGCTAACCTATTGACAAGAGCTAGTTTCTACCTTTTGGAGGTCAAGGGAGCTGTACCATTCTCGATCCAGTGCTGCAAGCCTCCCTGTAAACAAGCCTTGATGTCTTCTGATTGGATTTGTGTGCCCTGGCTTGCATAACCATACAGCTTGTATCCCAGCGTTATTAGCCAAAAGGAATATAGGGACTTACATAATCATTACACGATTATTTTTCAGTAACTGTACTGTAAATATGTAATTCTCTCTGCTCCTAATAGCTCTTAATCCCTTTGTTTCTATTGGCTCCTGGGCTCAGATTTGGCCATGGCCTCCATGCCCTGGCCACTGATAAAACTTGAAAATATTGTTACTCTCAGGGTTCACCTGCTTTGCTCCCAGCAGTAAATACGTGTTCCCCAGTGCAGACGGGGGCATTGCATTGTGGTGCACTGTGTTGTGGAAGTGTGGGCAGCACTTGTGCCTCCATTCCCTCTGAGAAGGGTCCATTTACCTCCAGAAACCTTTCATGCCTGGCTCCGTGTGTATGTTCAGCACAGACCTCTTTGCTGAGCTTCTTCACGTGTTTTATTTATGCCCAAGAATTCTTGAGCAAAGTTTTGATCTCATTTCTGCATGTTGTTTGAGAAAGAAGATTCTTCCATGAGATCCTGTGGTGAGAAAACCTAAATTATGTAAGAGCTCTTGATCCACTGCAGGTGTTGGAAGCCAGAAAGAGATCATTTTCCTTTTGGTACAAGCAAATAGAAAAAGACCCTTTAGAGTGCTTCTTGTGAAAACATGGCTCTATTCTGCTGTTTACTTGTGATATCTGTGGGATTTGATGGTCAGAGCTCTCCCAAGTTGTAGCTCTTCTAGTGATATGCTAGTAAAGTACCTTTCAGGTATATTTGAAAATATCCTCAACTTTGATGCAAAATTGCTTTTCTTACAGCTTTTAATATTAGAAGTGTAACTCTTTTTTAAATTATTATTTTAGCCTTACAAATTACTTGAAAATAATTTTTCTGTGTTTAATTAGCTTCATGAGTCAGTGCCTGGTCTTAGGTCTTGACATTTTTGGCGTGCAAAATTTTCTTGTGTATTTGACCTTGGCTTTATTCCAGAATAAATATTTTAAGCTGTTAGTTGTGTGTGGTGGTTTGGGGTTTTTTTTGTCTTTGGTCTGAGACTAGGGGGGCGGGCATAAGGAGCACTGAGAGAAGTGAAGTGTATAAACCACAATTAGAAATGCAGTGCACAGGTGTCTGTAGATCTTACACAATTGCCAAGCTATTTGTTTCTCAAATGATAGGGGCTTTGGGAGTGCATTTTGGAGAATACAGGGAGCAGAAGGACTTCCGTTTGCACATTAGGGTTGTGGGTTTGGTTGTTTGGCATTTTTTGTTGTTGTTTTTTTTTTTTTTCAAATCCTGCTTTAAATTCTTCCAGACTTGATACATTTGATATCTTTACAGAACCAGCATATTGAATGGTTGAAAGTGATCTACTGTGGCTGGGAATGCAGTTTATAACTGCCTTCAGAGAGGAATCAGCATTGGAGAATAAAAATTTCTTCCATAATAGCTTTTCTTTGAGCATCAATTTAGATCTTCTGGTTTAAAAATCTGAATGCTGGCATTGAGAATAAGATTACTTGTAATAATATTAAAAAAGAATGACTTAAGCATCAAGGTTATGGGTGAGTTCTGCTGCAGGCCCTTGGGGATCTTTTTGAGAAGAGAGGCATCTTAAATCTCTATGCTAGTCATACACAAAATATTATTGCAATCAAAAAATAGTGAAGTGAATAAGCAACGGCTCACAGTACAGAATGCTTGATCTATCAGAAGTCCTAGTGTTCACTGTATTTTGCAATTTAATGTACAATAATTTTTTTAGTTCTGTATTTCTGTATGCTCCACTCACTGCGTTGGATCTGTATTCTTAGGATGTGAGGTTCCATTAAAAAATAAATAATAATCGCAGCCCCCGCTCCCCCCACGTACACTCATTTTCTGTAATATGGTAATGATATCACCGTAGCAGTAATTACGGGTCATCTTCATTTCTTTCATCTCTGCTGGTTCTGATGGCTTCATTCCTTTGACGGAGAAGATTTGGCTCTGGGTGCTGTGATTATTTTGTTAAGCATTATTCGAATAGACAGGAGTGAGAGAAATTAATCAATCCAAATGCAATTAGCATCATGTTTAACCCAGTGATGGACGTCTCAAGGTGAAACAGCCAGGGGAGTTTCAGACATTATTATTCAATCCAGTGGCTCTTATCTAAATTATAATCAAGAGGTTTTTATTGGCTTTGCAGGGAGAAGATGTAACTCTTTCCCTGCTTTGGGGGTCAGAGGGATCAGCTCTTTGGCCCTACAAGATACTGGCTGCAGGCAGCTCCTAGAATTGGAAGGTACTATAAGAGTTTACTGTAATATCAAGGTCACTCAGGGCAAAATACCTACACATCCTAGTATCTGTGGCCTGGAACGTAAGCTTAGTAACTCCCTGGTCATTGGCAGGGTTGTCTTTGCCCCTTGCTTTGAGTGTTTTCATTGAGTGACTTTACCCGTCTGTATGTGAATGAATATTCTTTGTAGTTTCGGCATTCGAAGCTCTGTGAAGATCACAGTTTGCAACTGAATGCAAACAGAGTCATAACTTCCTTGCAAGGTAGAGAAATCTGGTTAGGAGAACAAGAAGAAATTATTCTGCAGGAAAGGAATCTATTTTTTCCTTGAGCAGATATAATTGTAGTATTTATTGATAGCAACAATAACATTTTTAAGGATTTATTAATCTGCAGCAGGCCTGTTATCACTGGATAATCCTGAACGATCTCTGAGATCTCTTATCAGGTATAAGATAAAACATGAGTACTATGTGTGGAGAAAAACAAGGTGGAAAGAGGTCACGTGAGGATTTCATAATTCAGGAAAGCATTAGGTATTGGATTACAATTCTTAAGGCTCTAGCTAACACTCACTAAACTGTTTCAGTGGTTTAAAACTTTATCAGTCTCAGCTATTTACCACTTCTCTGTCAGAGAGGACTGTTCTCATAGCATACGGGGAGGAGCAGTCCATGTGCTCACCGGCTCCTATTCACAGCCTGGCTGTGTGCAAGCTTTCACCTTCTTCAGCATTTCAAAACAAGCCGTGCCAGACTGTGAAGTACAGCTGACATAAGGGCACATTCTGCTGTCTCATTCACCAAGGGAAGGACGCTGATGTTTTGTACCAAGGGGGTGTTATTATTTAAAAATGCTGCAGCAAGACTTGACAGCTCATCTTTCAGAGCCTGATTTCTAGCACAGTTGCTGAGTCCTTTCGCATACATCTTGTGCTGGTTTTGGCTGGGGTAGAGTTAATTTTCTTCACCGTGGCTGGTATGGGGCTGTGTTCTGGATCTGTGCTGAACACAGGTTGATAATAGGGAGATGGTTTTGTTCTTGGTGAGCAGAGCCAAGGCCTTTTCTGCTTTGCGTACTGCCACGCTGGCAGAGGCATGAGGTACATGGAAGGTTGGGAGGAGACACAGCTGGGACAGGTGATCCAAACTGACCAAAGGGATACTGCAGACCACATGACATTGTGCTCAGTATATAAAGTGGGGGGAAAAGGAGGAGGGGAGAAATGTTCAGAGTGGTGGTATTTGCCTTCCTAAGTCACCATTATGTGTAACGGGGCCCTGCTCTCCTGGAGATGGCTGAACACCTGCCTGCCATGGAAAGCAGGGAATCTATTTCTTGTTCTGCTTTGCTTTCTCTGTTAAACTGTCTTTATCTTGACACAAAAAATTCCCAGCTTTTACTCTTCTGATCCTCTCCCTGATTCTGCTAGTGAGGGAGTGAGAAAATGGCTGCAAAAATGATTCTGCTAGTGAGGGAGTGAGAAAATGCTTGGCTGCTGGCTGGGGTGAAAGCACAAGAATCTGTGTTGAGGCTGTGACCCCATCTGTAAGGTGGGAATTAAATCACTGTATGTTTCAAGAATATTGTAAGGCTTGATAAACTTTGCAAGTGCTTTCACACTGATTACTGAGAGATGCCATGGTAATGCAAACTTATTCCACCTGGAGGTTTACACTGATTCTGTTGTCTTACCTGAGGAATGTGTTTCAGGAGTGTTAGGTAATTGCAGTGGTCTTCAGTGTCAGTGTAACAGTTCCTGAAGCACAGCTTGAGTGTCTGCATGTGTCAGTTGTGCCTCCAGTGAAGGTGACTGACCTTGTTTTCACTAGCCACTGCACTCCTGAGATGACAGTTCAACTCTCTCTGAAATTGGGCTTGGGGTAGCATTCACTGGTAAGTATTTGTCAAAGGCCAACAGTTTTCAACTAGCAGCTCATTTGACACATTAGGAAGTAGACAACAGATAGCAGACTAATTGAAGCTCTTTCTGTGAAGAAAGAGGTGTGAGCTGGTGCCAGGTGGTGATAAGATTTTGGGGGTCTGGTTCAAGATAGATCTGCAGGGACAAGCTTCCATCTCTTACAGAAATTCAGATTATGTTGTCTGGGTACTAATATTCTCTTGGTCTTACCTGTCATATGCTTCTTTTTTCTTTGATGGCTGTTCAGTAATAATGTCAATCTTAAATATTTTTGATGATTTTAAATTACCTTTTTACCTTCAACCCTCATCTCCTGACTTATTTTGTTATTTTCCTTCCATGTGCAATATTAGTTGAGCCCAACTATAAGGTATGACTCTGCAATTGGCTTTCACAAGTTCAGTGAAGCAAACCTCCCACAGTTGCTCACAGGCAAGTTCCTCTAGGCCTTTTTTATGCCCTGCCAACTAAGAAAAAGAATAATTGTGTCTTCTTATCCTAACATTGTATTTCAGCCCATAAGAAATAATTTCTGATGCAACACACTCTTATGATGGAAAGTTAAAAAACCAGAGAACTGTTCTGCTGTCTTTCTGCAATTCATATTCTTTGCCATAAAATGGTAATTTGCACTGACAGTGCTTCAGAAATAAACCTTTCTAGTTCTGTTTTCTATGTAGTCCAAGGACACAGCAGTATTTTGAGAGTGCATTATTAGTACTTTAAAAGCATCCTTCCGTGCTGAAAAACAAGTTCTTTAGTTACCATAAATACAGCTGAATGGGAGGAATAACTGATAAGGTATAGTATAACTGTATAAAAATATAAAATAGCCTTTTTGTAGGCAAGAATGTAGCATTCAAAATGTGACACTGCAAGACATTACAGAGCTAAAAACATTAATTGTATTGCTGGGTTTTATTAGCAGCAAGATCTTTAGATTTCAGCTAGGCTATATTTTCAGGTCAGAGAAGGATCACAGTCAAATTTGTCCCATAAGTTGTACATCTGGGATAGAAGCTAAGAAGTGCTTCTTTAGCAAGTGACTTCGTATTAAAGTATCTATAATTTGAAGATAGTCACAAGCTTTGAGATTTTTAGATAAACCCAGAAGTAGTAAGCAGTGAAGGTATAATGTTCATGATGAATGTGTGATAAATAGTTTGTCACATATATCTTTTACATAGACTTTACCCCCAAGTGTGTTGTGGATATATTTAAGTGTATATTACATTTAAAAAGTGTGCATGTATGGATGTTGCTTAGGGATTCTCCTGGATGAAAGTTGCTTATGTAAGTATAAATCACTGTTTTCCTTGCTGATTTTAAAGCACTAAATCCTTCCATTATTTCCTGGCTATCCAGACCTTATGACACAGTATGTCCTGTGCTGCCATACGTGTGAGAAGGCTTTTTATGGGGACCATAATCAGGCTGGACCCCAATCTCCAGTGCAGTGGTTTTTTCTAATTAAATTGTCAGTGGAAGGAATATCCGGAACAGCAGTTTTCATTTTCAATCGAGGAAAAAACATTATGAGTCTTTGTCATTTGATTAAAAGTTACTTAACCTTTAAATTGCTACAGATGTAAAGATAGCTCTGAGTTTCCAACGTAATCGCCTCCAAGTTAAAATCAGGAAAATCTTTGTGTAATGAAACCCATATGTCATAGTGAAAGGATGCAAAGCACTGGCAGAGTGGGCTGCTCTAGCAGGAGATTCTGCACCCAATCTTGTTAACCAGGACTGCTTTTGGTAATCCCTCATCTCCTCACTTGTAGGAAATCAATCTGTACTACTGAATCTTTTCAACCAGCAACTACAAAATTTACTGCGGAGAGGCAGCTTGGGGACAAGTGTAGTAAAAATGGAGCCTGAGGCAACAAGGCTAAATGTGGGATTGAGGGATTGAAGTTCTAAAGAGGAGATTATATTAAACCTTATTCTGCTCCCCTATCAAGTAGAAATGTCTCCTCCTCCTTTCAGCCCCAGCCTTTCCTATCCAGTACCTGTTCTTGAGATCTGCTTAGCAGGTCCTGCCAGGCAGCAAAGTTAATTCCTACAGTACAGCATTCTCTGTTAATTATAATAGCCTGATACCATTTTTCAATACATTTATCTGTAGGAGTTTATTCAAGCACTACTTCCAGAGCAACCAGTGCTGATATCAACTTAAAGTGATTTTTTTCTGTGGAGTTCAGTGTCTTCCTTCTCCCTAGTAGGTGAGGTTAATTTGTATCCAAGCTATTGCAATGGTATCCATTGTTGATTTTTCTACTGTAGTAGATAGATGCACAGCGTAGGCAAGGTTGTAAATTGTGACTTGTCATGCAGATTCATGTTTCTGTTTTGTGCTGCGCAGCCTCTGTAGTGTGTGTCTGCTGGTACAATGAAAACTGTGCTCAAACCCTCTCTTCCCTTGAAGTCTGTGGTTTAAACTACCATTGTAAAGAAGAAATCCCTGAGGTTTTCAATATAGTTTTGTCCAACCTTTTAATTAAAAAATCCACCTCTACTATTCAAATAGCTTCTGCTAGTCCCTTGAGTAGTTGCTTAAAGCTGGTTTTACCATCTCTCTTAGCCTACAATCGTATTTGGAATGGGGGTGATGGTTTCTTCATTCACAAGCTCTTCCCTCACTCCAGCAAGCTCCCTAAGACCCCAATGGAAATTATATTCCTATTATTAAGAATTCATTTCTCAGAAGCAATACTGAGCAGAGAAGTCAGTTTAATATTAGAGCCTTTTACTATGTAAATCCATCAGATCGTACTCCAGCGCAGATGAAAATGAAACAAAGGTGAAGGAATAGCCAAGATGTTTGAACACTGTACCATGTAATAAAAATTTGGCCTGTGTTTACCAGGAGTACACTGAACTGTGGTTCTTGGGCAGATAAAGGAAGCAGCTGAAGCAGGGAAGACAAGACTGTTAATGCTTGAGGAAACTTGCTCTTAGTTTGGCTGTGGGTTTTCTGTCAAATGGGTATGTTACTTCCTGGCCATTTTCATACATATACAAAGATAAAAGGTCCTTTTTCTTTCCCAGTTTGGCATCGTATCTTTAAAAATAAAGCCCTGCTGCAAGCCTGAGTCTGTGAGGAGACGAGGAATACAGAATAGCAGAAGGCTGTCTCCTGCTCCTAATGGGATTTTGTAGCAGCATGTGCGAGTTTGTTTCAGAAGTCAGAAATGAACAGATGTTGGTATAAATTACCTCTGTGTCTGATGTCTTGCAAATTAAAAGCGCGGTTGGCATCACTAAACAATTTCACCAGGTTGGGGGGGGAAGCGGGTGGTGATTATTGTAGCAGGTCGGTAAGAATCTTTAAGCTGCAGCAGAACAGGATAGCAAGGATAAAGGAATGAAGAATAAAATGAGAGGTCTGTGAATTAATCAGAAATGTTAACATCTCCGATGACAAGTGAACAGGCAGGCACGTGCTCTTGGAGCAACCTCCAACCCACAGTAATTTCACTCAGCGCACAGAAGGAGTCTATGCTCTCTGCCTGATTTATAGGGTGCAGCCCTCTTTGGGGGAACAGAATTGTCATGCATTCGTATATCTCCTGTACGGGACTTGCACTCTGGAGAACTTTCCACTTTATCAAGTACAGTTCAGCTTATGTGCTTTTCTCATTAAGGATGTTGTAAGACCATGCACTATTGTTGGAGCAAGGCAGGGAGGTGTCAAAGAACTAAGTGCTAAGAATCTCTTCCAATTTTAAATTTTTAATAATCTTTCCGTTTTATTTAGGCATGTTCTTTGTGCATAACAACTTAGTTCCAGACAAAATACCAATCCACTCTGTTCTTCTGCAGCACCTTCTATCCCTGTGTCACTTCAGGAGCACTTAAAACATAGAGGTTTTCTTGGGGTTGGGGAGGTAGAGGTACAAAAGAGTACTTTTGTAGTAGTTCATGCTGCAAATCAGAGGCAGGATCCCAGGTGATATAACTCACAGCTGGAGGCGTGAGGGAAGTAAATAGTGTGCAGTGATCTGCTTGAACCTGCAGCTGATCTGAAGCATGTTCCACTCAGGACACTGGACTTTGCAGCCTACAAAGTACCAGTATGTAACAGACAGGTTATATATTTTTACATACAATTAATTGTTTTACAGGGATTTTGCTGCTGACAATACCTCATGATAAAATTTTATGTAAACATATTGGAATGTAATAATTTTAAGAAGAGGCTTTAAGAGACAAATTCTAACTTTTATGTAAACAACAACAAAATGTCTTTATCTGAGTGCACACTGAGTATTGTAAGCTGAACATTTTGATTACATTTTATTTAGTTCTGTTCTGACAGATAGTCAATAATGTCAGAGGAAAACCCAACATCAACAAACCCACTTCCAGTTTTTATGCTAATTTTAATTTCTGATGTTCGTCTCAGTAGAGAAGTCAGGAATTGAATGGATAAAACAGAAAATTAATTCCTATCTCCTTCTAGACTGTCTTTGAGGCTAGATGTGGGAAACATGCATGCTTTCAGCATTCCTGTGAATAAAACCCTCCATGTTTTGATGCCTGCCAGTCCAGCACAAAGCTTACACCTTTATAGAAAAGAAGTGGAGGGGCACCAGTGAGAAGATGGTCTTTCTCCGGGTCTCAGTTGCTAATGGTGTTGTCTTTGATGCATTGTATTGTTATTGCATGACAAGAATAGTATGAGGGCTGCTTTGCCAGCTTGTGATCTTATGGGTTCTCAAGTCAGAAATGTCTCATGCAGAAAAGTGGCTGTGTAAACCCTGCTGTAGTACAGCTACCAGAGATTGATGGTACCGAGAGTGAGAGAGAGACATATAAGCTTTGCCTTGCTGTATTAAACACCGAAGGACTGACAACACAGAGAGAAGACCAAAGCTCTATAAACTTTACTTTATTACCCTATCCATAGATGAACTGCTTTGAAGGAATATAACCCCCATTATATTACAGCATCCAGGGACTGACACTGCTGAGAGAGAGAAAATGCTGCCTAATTTCTGTTGAAGACCACATCATCCAGGGACCAATAATCCTGAAACAGAGAAAGAGAGAATTCCATAATCTCTGACAGATTATAACATACAGGAACAATTGTGCCGAGGTAGAGCGATGGAGATTTGGATTTCACCATTCAGAGATGCATAGTACAGAGAAAAGGAGGTGCTGCAAGAGCATAATGCAGTAGGAATAGAAAGCATAGATTGTATGTAATGAGACAGCCTGTGGGAATTATTGCTGAGTTTAGAAGATTCCAGACTCTGCCTGCATTTGTAGCATGTCAGGAAATCAAGATGAAATGCAGTTTTATTTATTTTCCACTTTAATAGATAAATAAAATAATTCTTAGTTTTGGTACAAGCACAAATCTAAATGAATATCTTATCCTAGGTTAGAATGTGTTGTACAATTATACAAATTATACAATTGTTTGAGTTTCTTGGCTTTTTAAAAAATACTGATTTCTTTTTCCTCCCTTGTGATTTCAGCTAGAGAAATGACTCGAGGGAAATTCCTGAACATCCTAGAGAAACCCAAAAAGTAGCTGCATCTATCATTTGGACGAAAATACCCCAACTAGGTCATTTTATGTACTGTGGATCCAGATGAAGCTCAGAAAGTCTAAGAAGAACAAAGCTCTTGCTCTAGACCTTCAGAAGCAAACATCTCTTTTTGCTTCCACAGCTCATCTCTTTACAGGGGAAATGTACGATATGCACAGGTCACAAAGACTGCAGTTGATTGCACTGGAATTCGAACTTCATCTGACCACAGGATGTCCAGCAGGAGGACTTGGCCCTGACATGCAGTTCCCTGTTTCAATCAGCAGTTCAAAGTGAACAGCCAGTGTTCTTATGCAGCTGCTCCCAGGGGCAGCCTGTTTGAGGTACACAGCAGATCTGACACTGGCCGGTGTCCATCATGAGGCCTTGACCCTTTTGTGTGCCTTTTGTCTTAGATGCATTGGTTTCCTGTGTGTGGCATCTGTGCTGAAGGATTTGAGCATAGTTTGGGGTGTGGATTGACCAGGAGCACTGGCTCAGCAGGAGCATGTGCTTTTAGTGTAGAAGCTGAGTGCAGTCTCTGCATTAGATTCCAGTTGCTCACTGCCTTCAGAGAAGCACATCTGGTACTCCGAGGAACACCTCCAGACCTCCCCTGTGCCAGGAGCTTCATTTCACCGCTAAGTGGTTCTCTGAGTGAAATTGAAACTAACAGACCACAGGGAATAAGAAGTGCTACTGTGTCTCAAGGAAGATATCCTCACAGAAGCTTTGGCCAGTACGCAAAGAAACAGCTTTGTCCGTCCTCTGCAATTCCTTGCTTCTGGCAGGGCTAGAAACTGGAAGGAGTTATAAAGTTGAAAGATGGTAATGTTTTCAGTTATCACTCCAAGAAGTGGCAACAGGACTGTTAGCCACATTGTGAAGATGGTCTGCCTATACTGAGGATCTCAGCATTTCTGAAAATAATGTTTTGTGGTATTTTTAATTGCTTAAAAACCAGCACCTCAAAATTTTCTTCTCCTGCAAAACCAGAATTTTTAAGATAGAAACTGCTGTGAGCTGCTCCCTTTCAGAACACTGTGATTACAGTTTAATGCCTTTTTCTTCTGTTCATGCACTTCTACATATTCACCCCTTGGAAGAGATATAGAACATGTTTGGACTTTTTGTTTTACTTAAGAGAATAATTTTTTTCATTCCATCCTCTTTCCTTTTCCTAGAAAACAACATTTTAAGCATTAGTAAATATGTTCTTTTAGGATACAACATAATGTTGAAACATAATGTAACAATGTTATTTTTACCATGAAGGCTTTTCAAAATGTGTCATTTCTCAGGCTGTAGTCACATGTGAGAGGAGAAACTATTTGGAAACAGTACATGTAACAGGCTGTCCTTACAGCACTGCATTTTTTCTGGCTTTGCAGAGAGAGGAGACTCTTTTTGGGTGCATGTGCAATAAAGAGGGGGAGATTTTTTTTATCAAATAAACTTCTGAGTTTTACTGAATTGATGGTGACACTTTGATTTGCGGTCAGTGGTTTTGGTTATTGCCAGTCAGAACTAGGCCTGTTTTGGACAGTTCCGGTTAACTAAGTTTAAGTAGTTAAATCCTACATCCTGGAAAGACCCTGCACAGATTTGGAAATATCAGGAGCCTGATTTAAGACTTAACATAGTTATTTCTGTCCTTCACATTTTATGAAGGGCTGAGCTTAACAGGAACTCCATCCCTTGAGAACATTAGAATTAAGACAGATGAATGAGCAGAGAAGCTGAAAGTGGTAGTCCAGGAACAGGAAAAAACCCGATGGTGCAAACTGATGTCGATATAGCTTTAAGTATTGAATTTGGATTTGGAATGCAAATTTAAGTTTGTACACTATATATGTAATATATGAACACATATATGACATAATGGGATACTTCATCTGTATCACCAGTATTGGTTTGTGCATTTTATAGAGGTTCCTTGGTCCAACATATTAAAGAATTAAGATCTGAAAAGAGGGTACAGGAAAATATATGAAAGCCTGTCCGGGAAGTATATGTGTATTTTCTGATATGTGAAGTAAGAAATTTCAAACTCTAGGTAGTTTTAGTAACATAAATATGTTAAAAAAAATAAAAAGAAAAATTTCCTTTTATTATACACAGTAATCATCTTCTATAGGGCAGCCATTAACATATGCTTTAGAATTGTGATTTTTTTTATTTTGTACTTATCATCTGTAGAGATGAGTCAATGATGTTCTTTTTTTATTGACAATTTTTATATGTATTTTTGTGTGTTAGCCAGAGAATTTTTTTCTGTTATTTCATTTTGGTTTAATAATATGTAAATGCAAACCTCAGAGGTTTGTCTGCGTTTCCAGAATAGCCCTCTGAGATGCAAAAGGTTTTGCTTGGCCACTTAGGCAATACAATTCCTCAGGCTCTTCTTCACTTATCTGCATGACACCACCTCAGGGTTTGGCCTGTGGATGTTCTATTCCCATCAGTAAATAAATATTTGTCAATATCCAAATGCTACTAAGTGTTTCCATACCCTTTTGAACCCTATTTTTTCCTTCAGTGCCATCCTTCCTGACAGCCATGCAGTTACCTATCTATACATGAAAATCCGAGTGACTTTTTGCTACAGATAGAAATGAAAAGTGTAAGAAAATCAAGATTTGGTAATATTAATCAAGCTGATGCATCGACTTATAAAATGTTTTCATATATTGGTATATTAGATGTGAGTTTCTTGGAGGTAAATTCAGTATTTACATGGTTCCTTTTAAATGCCAGTATTACACACATTCAGTTATAAAGGCTATTCACTTCAGTTTTGGACTATCAAATGCTTTGCTATCTAATCCAACTGAGAAGAAAATCTTGTTTGTTATGTTAATCATTATCAAAATAAAAGTTTATGTGCACCGGCACTTGAATAATGTGATATTCCATTTAACTCAGTGTTTTGCCATTACAAAATCAACGATTTTGTAACAGTCCTGTAACTCACAGTTCTCAACTTTGATTAATATTTCCCTCAAAAAGACACCTAGAAATGACAGATTAGTGAAAATTGACTAATCTGTCTTGGAGGTAATGTTTGGACCTTATTCTGGTTTTACTGATTGTTATATTATGTAAAAACGTAAGGTGCTATTACAAGTCAAATCACAAGCCAGTCTTATCTGTAATCTTCTCTTTGCTTATAAACAGTTGTAGAAGGATAG
This sequence comes from Cyanoderma ruficeps, assembly GCA_008694505.1. Lineage (NCBI taxonomy): Eukaryota > Metazoa > Chordata > Aves > Passeriformes > Timaliidae > Cyanoderma > Cyanoderma ruficeps. The sequence goes on from VZDJ01007753.1 coordinate 29,030,259, forward strand.
GGAAGGATATAAACAAAAGGCTTACACAGTGATTTTGCATTAGAGTAACTTACACAGCATCCAGCAATCTGTTTTAGTTGAATCTGGTCCATAGTAGACCCTACCCTCCTTAAATTTGTCTGGGTCCTAATTTGTCTGTACTTCTGACCAGAAAAATGCCCCAGGATAGTGAGTTCCATAATTCAGTTATACAAAGAAAGGTTAAAAATTGAAACAAACAAACAAACAAAAAGCTGGGAAGGTAAAGTTGTTTTAAGTCTGCTTACCTGATAATTCTGTTTTGAACCTTTCATTTCTTTTATTGTCAGGAACAGTTGTTTGGATTTTTTTCTTCTTTACTGTCTGTGCACTACTCACCGTTTTTCAGGTTCTACTATGGTTTTTGTTCTGTGGTTATGTTCACCTTCCTTGTGTTCACAATGTTCAATTCACAATGTCTTCTATTACAGCCTAACCTGGCATAATCAAAATTGCAGAGTACTCTTAGTGCAAGTGTACTGTGAAGTGTGTATGTCCAAATTGCAGCTTGTATTTTGTTACTGTGCTGTTTTCTTTCACAGCATTGGGACCTAAATCCTGTTCTGAGTATTCCTAAGAACAGGATCTTCAGCTAGATTTGCAGCTGATCTCATCCACTTCACCTACAGTAACTAGTGCTGGGCAAACAACGATTTTTCCAGATCACAATGACAGTGATGCCAACCATTCCATGCTGATGAACTGACACCTGGCAATTCCATCATCAGCCTATGCAGTATGGGAAAAAGGTAAATTTCATCTTTGTCACGTGATCTGAAATCCTGGCCTGCCCCAAGTTCAGTAACTTCTCGTAAACATTCTAAACCAATAAAAATTTTTAGATATATACAATCAAAAAAAAAAGGCAACTTGCAAATTACTGTTGCAGAAAGTCCACAGTGATACATACGCTCCCCTAGAATCAGCAGTCATTCAATCTCTGGTGTAGCACTTCAAGCATCTTCACTTTTGAGTTTCTCCTAAATAAGAACCTCAGGCAACAAGGGTACTTGCAGTGGGAAAATGTGTCACATCTTTAAGTGAACTATCTGACCATGGCATACAAACTTGGTAGAGCATGAAAATAATCCTAACTTCTTAGTGTTGTACCCCCATCTTCATGTGCCAGTCTGTACTGACCCTTTTGAAGAAGTCATTAAATAATCTTTAGTAGTAGATGATAATTCATTGAAAGACAATTTTCTAAAAGGTTGTCTATGTATCTTCAGCCCAGGAAAATTATAGTTGGACAGAAACTTTCCACGGAGCAACAACTCTGAGCTGGATAAAAATGATTAGAAGAACAAATGCAAATGTTGTGAACACATTTCTGTTATCACTACAGCAAAGCCTTCCTACCACAGAAATACCAAAACCCACACCCACTCCTATATGCACATCCCAGCACATATATCAGCCAGGGTGCCAGATACATGCAAAAGGTATTGCATGTGTGATGCCAAATATACGTTGCCCTGATAAGAGATTCACCTTGATATACTTAGAAGGCAAGAAAAGAGGGAAAAAAAAATCTAAAAAGAAAGACAAAGAAAATCAAGGATAAGGAAGGGAAAAAGACTGCATCCTTTTGGTTTTACATAATGCTATACTTCTTGGAATCAAACTTATTCTGGGGACATGTTATTTCTGCAAGCTGATCTTTATATCAGTGCTTTGAGTTTCTTTCAGGAGGATGTGAAATGCAATATTCTGAACTCAAATCATTGTAGACCATCATGAAATCTATATAAAGATAGTTAAAAGGTTAAATAGCCAGAGATCCAGACTGATCCAGTTGTTACAGAATGTAAATCACATTCTGCATAGAGTATGTGCAACAATGCCAGTTTTATTTAGATTGTGCTAGATTTCCAGCATGGCAGGATCCCTTCACATCCTGACTTCGTCATCCACTGAAACTGCTGGTTTTTAGACTTGACCTTTTCCATCGTGTCTCTTTGAGGAGGATGACTGACTCCAGGCAGCTGATGAGTGTACAGAATAGGCGTTTTCTTGTTGGGTTTGTGTGGTTGACCTCTGCCCTGCCTGCTGATTCCTATAATACAGATCAGTGACCAGTGAAGCCAGAATGCTCCCTGCCTGTCTCTGTTATAGACACCTCAGTAAGGAACAGCAAAGAGGAAGAGGGCTGAGCTTGAAAGCCCTTACTTAATTGCTAGTAGAAAAAATGGGTAATAAGAATGACCTTGTACCTTATTTATTGACCAGTCCTCTGTGAGGACAAAGTACTTGACTTGGTTCTGTATCACTTGAAAGGCTGGCTCTGTGGCCCATAGCTGATGAGTAGGCGTAATAATATAGGGTAATTAAATTTTGTGCTTGCAGACACTTACATGGGAGGGAGGATTTCCCTCTTAAAAATAGCAGGCTCCATTTCTTCATAATCACAGAATTTTAAGCGAAATTTGAAGAAATATAAATTTGCCATTTACTATCTTCCGCTTAGTAGGATAGCCCAAAATTCAGCAGGCTATGTATGAAAAGGCAGGAAGAGAGCTCACCAGCTACATGAGAATGAGGGACAAGAGACCAACAGAGCAACCCAAGTGGGCACAGATGCTCAGACTGCCTGGTTTTGTGGCCTTCAGTTTGTTTTCTTTTCTCTCTGTATTAAAGTAACTTTTTAGTTATAGCTAATTTTAATTTATTCTTATATATTTATGTATATATATTTATATCGATTATCCCTAATTACCTTTCAGAGAAAGCAATGGCGCCTGTCTTTCTCTTGTACTTGCATGGATCAGCTTGTCACCCTATCTTAGGTTTTTCCCCCTGCTTTGCACACTGAAGCCAAATAGGACATGTGAAAACGGGACAAATTGCTTCTGTTGAGGCCCGTTGTGGGAGGAATCAGGGTGAGCCTGGATTTGCAGAAGGGATCAGTTTGTAATCAGCTGCACAGGAGGCAAATGGATGTACAGGCCACAAGTATCCTTAACAGGATCAGCTGTGATATTTTGCTCAATATGAGCTTGTAATCAAAAATTAGGGAAAATTTTTTTCTGAAAAACGTTTGGTTAATGACAGTTCCTGAAGAAAATTGTCAGGTTGGAAGTTAGAGGGAATATGTCTGTTTCTTTGGCTTGTTTTGATAAGAGCACTTGAGCCGGGGTCTCCTTCCTACCCACGTCACAACTCATGCTTTTAATAATTTTGTGAGAATCTTTAGAAACCTGTCCTGTGAGACCCAGCACATGTTCCTTTCCACGAGAACTGATAGGATCTATTTTACACACATGCTCCTTCCCAACCTGAACTCTGGGGCAGATCCATGGGCAAGGCCTCACTGGAGAAAAGCCCATGCCAGGTGCAGCATGTCTCTAAGGGCAGCTCTCAGCCAGCCTTAGCAGAGACTTGAGGCAAATCTTTGCAGTCAGACATTTGGTTTTGATGGTGCATTTCTGTGTGGAAGTGCAAGTACCTGTGTATCACTGGAGATGACAGAGGATAAGGTTTCCACCATGGAGGTGGACGGTAGAGATGGAGAAAGGATGGAGAAGGCCCATGTCCCCAGCACCGCGTGGCTGATGTCCAGCTACTGGCCCCATGCCATGTAGCTGGGCCCCAGTGCTTGGATTGCTTTTCTGGCTGTTTCTCCCCGTCCCCCTTCTCCTGCCGGTGCCTGAGAGGCGGCTCCCTGTCCGTCTGCGGCACAGGGAGTGCTGGCTGCCGCTCGTTAGAAGAATTCCCCCAAGTCAGACCTATGGTACGAGCCGTGTGAAGCGGAAGACAATTAGGGGCTTATTAGTGTCCTGGGGAGACGTGTAACTTGTGTTGCTGGGACTTACCAAAACAGCGAGAGTCTTACCGGCAAGCTCCAGCCGAGAAAAGACTGAGGGATTGTCTCACCTAATTACAGGGAATGGGCCTCTTTGTGTTTGTGATTCGGTACGGTTGTCCGATCGCTTTTCTCTGGCTGCTGGCTCAGGCCGAGCTGGAAGTGTGCTAATTAGAAGAGAAATGGACGTAGTGATCCTGTCAGCTCTCGTTACCGGCGTGGACAAAGCCGAATATTATTCTGAGGCAGTGTTTTGTGAGTGTCCCTCTTCCAGCTCTCATTAAGGGCAAGGTTGGTGGATGGAGAGGGGACTTGACCACATGGGTTGGCTAATGGAGCACAGTTACCGTTACTGTGCTAATTAACGGGCTCAGGAGGCAAATGTTTCTCCAACCAGCGGTCCCAGCAGCTGCACCTGGTGCTTCCAAAACCCAACCATCTCACTGGGCAAGCCAGGCAAACACTGTGTGTACAAGCAGAAAGGGGGTTATGTATGATGCATCCATCAGCCATCCAAAAGTGCAGAACCAGTAAAATGGTCATCAGAGAGATGGAGAGGACATACCTGCAGTAGCAGCAGCTCAAGCTCCAGCAGTTGCTTCTCCCCAGTGACCATTCACATAAAGGACAATATGTCAGCTTCTGGCCCTGAGAAGTGGGTAGCAAGGAGAGAGCTGAGGAATTGCCAGGACCTCCAGGTGCCATCAAGAAAGAAATCTCCTGTGACTTGTTATGATCATCACACCTCTCAATGTGGCCAGGACGGGAAAAGCTGGAAAGATGAGAGGTCCTTGGAGGTGAATCAGACTATCCCACTCTGTGTTGAAGATGGGATGCTTATGGTCTGGGGTGAAAAGCAAGATATACATACATACCAGGATGATTGTTTTGCTCCATAAGGCAGTTAGGCAACATTGAAATGATGCACAAAAGTTAATGTAGGTGAAGATGATGACTAAAGGAGCCATCGAAAATGCTAAAACCAAAATATGTGCTTTCGTGCCTTTAGCTTGAAACTACTACAGTGAGAGTAAAGAGAGTGACAGCAGATAGTGACCTACTACAGAGGGAGCAGAGAGAGATAGAAGACAAAGCAGGAGCCAGAGCACGGCTGTAGTGTCACAGCAGCTGAGAGGGCCTCAGCAGAAGGGAAGAATAGAGCGTGCTGAGGAGGCTTAGTGGAAGTGAGTAGTTTTATTAACTCATCACACAGACTTTCATTTTAATACATAGGTGTTTTGTAAACAGAATAACTTGCACCACTTAATTGCTGGTTGATGTTTCCGAAGTTAGGAGAATGTATTAGTGATTAAGTCTGATTTGGATGTTATGATTATTCTAAAGGTCCGTTGTATCTTTGGGCTAAATGTAGTAAAACATATAACCATGTCTTAAACCTTTTGATTTGCTTTCTCTCTTTTAACAATGTACTCATTGCATGCACTCAGGCATGCTTGGGTACTGTTTTCAAACATACTTTGTTAAAGGTTAAAGTTGCAAGAGGTTCCCTCTTTAGTTTCTTGGGTTATTTTTCCCTTGTGGGTGAAGCTATTCCAGCAGTATGGTTTGTGTCCTTCCAAGTCTCCAGCAACAGTCTCCTGTCATCTTGGATGGAGCTTGAACTCTGCCTTGTGCTTGTGCCTCCTTATTTTTTCTGTCTCCAGTAGCTGTGAACCAAACAAGGATCCTTCTGCCATGGCAGCATGTACCCTATGTCCAAGCCCTGCAGTCCTGCAGAGCTGTAAAAGCCTTTCCCTTTTAACTGGGGTTCAATTCCTACTGGCTGCTTTGATGGCTTGAATCTTAGGAGTCTTGATCTTAGGAGCCTGATCTCCAAAGAGGGCTTGAGAAGTATCTTCTCTGCAAAGAGGTTTATTCTAGAAGGAGGAGATGTATAATCCTCTTACTAAAACCCAGGGAGGAAAGGAGAAAAGCTTTATTGCTCCTGCCTTACCCCAGTGAGCTGGCAGCTTTTATGCTGCCTCACGAATAGAAAGGGGCAGAGACAAAGGTCTGAACACAAGCACTCTACCTGAGCTGAGGCTCTCATGGATGCTCAGTGAAACCCATGTCTGCACTGCTTTCCAGTGTCACAGCAGAACTGTTCGTGAAAAGGAAAAACAACTGCCTGTTACACCGTGTGGCCACTTCAGTCTTGGTTCTAAGGAGGAGTCACAAATCACTGGCAGAAAACTAAAGACCATCACACCCATCTCCATTTTTGTGTTCTGGAAGCTCAGGAGTCAAGTGGCCTCCTTGTGTAAAGGTCATGACACTTCTCATGTCAGGCCTTCCTGAAGAGATTGGGCTTTAGTGGCAGACACCAGGAGAAAAGACACACTACTGGTTTTGCCAATTTATCTCTGTTTCTTTGCCCAAGTTAGTATTGGTGTCTCTGCTTGTAACACCTCTATTTGACTGGCCTGCCATCTTGCTGTATGGATAATATCATGTCAAATTTCTGACTTCCAAATGCAAATAAGGATCCACCTAGCATAAAAGAGTGTTAGTTTTGTGTCGTTGTGAGGATGACATTCTGATAAAGAACATCCATCATACAGATTAGCAGTAATCAAGAACATTGTCAAGACAAGTAAATAAGCAGATGGAGGGAAAGGGTGCAATGTCTTCTTGTGGCCTTCACCAAGACCTCTTGGCATTCATGTAACACTCACTAGTTGTATGGTACCTGGCCCATGGGCTGAAGTGGTGTTTGGAGGACATCTCTTCAGCAGTTTGAGTTCTCAAGGGCACTACTAAAGTATTTTAATTCATGGTGACCTGGAAACTGTTGTGCTGTGCATCATGGAAACACAAAATTAGGTGAATGTTTCTGTCCTCAAGAGGCTATAAGAAGATGAAACAGTAAAAGGATGGGAGAAGAAAAAATGTCAAGATGTAAAGAGTCTTGTTAGACGTTATCCAGCACAGTTCAAATCCTGTGACTTCTTTGCCACAATCGAATGGCCCTTCCACTGCTTCCCATCTGCTTTGTTGTTTCATTAAATAGATGTGGGTTTTAAAGTAAAGAAATAAATAAAAATGCAAATGCCTAAGCAACCAACAGGCATAAGAAATTTAACAGTAAATGATGGTGCAATACCAGACATTTTAATCTTTTTTTAAAGACCTGTAAGAACTATTCTATGAAATTAATTTTTGTGTGACTTTATGCAGTGTTAAAGATTTGAGAATTTAAAAATAGAACTCTAAAAATGGAGGTTTCTCACAGCACTGTTAACTGCCATAGTGTGCATGGGGTACACACGTATTTAAGGAGAATGCTATGAGCATTACAGAGACCCTACAAATAATTATAACATCTTCACTGGTGTAGAACACTTATTCTGACTTTGCTGAGCCTTTTACACTCAGGCACAGAGGGTTTAAGTGCTACTTTGCAGATTTCATGTAATTCCACGCTTGCTCAGTCCAAATGTTTGCCGAGAAACCAAGGCAGGAAAAACATAACTTCCCTAATTTTGCCATGCTGAAAATCTTGCAGTTGCTCTGATGATCTGTGGGTCTGATCCTGCCTTCACAAAGAACATTATTAAAATGATCACTGCAGCTCTCTAGGGAGCTTAAAACTATTTTCTCTAGCAAAAGAGATAATTTCTCTCATTCACTTCAATAATTTGGAGAGGGAGGAATTTGCTGCAATAGATATTAGTGTACCCCATTTGTGTATGCATCTGGGTAAGGTTTACAGGAATTTTAGCAAGTTCAAAATATTATTAGCAAGGTTTTTTTGGTGGGAGAGGACTGTGGAAATAAAGTGATATGGAAGACTGAAAGAAAAATACAGGTAAGTGAGAAGAATTAGGGACTTAAGAAATAACTTAGAGGACAGGAGACCGAGATAGGTAAAAAAGTACATTTTGAAAGGCAGCAAGTCATGGACAGGAGGTTGGAACAAATTCAAAGAAGTGAAGGAGGCAGACTCTTAAAAATGCAGTAGAAGAAGAAAAACAGTGAAAAAAATCAAAACATGAGGGGAGAAAATAGGAAGAGATGGTGGTTTTCTGCAAGAAGGAGGTCAGAGAAAAGCAGAAGTTTCATGAACAGTGGCACCAGCCTAGGAAGTGTGGTTTTCCTTGTGGATGTGTCTCTCGAGACTGCATCATGTGTGGATGCTCTGATGACTTACAGGAGGTATGCTCACACTTCAGCAAGTCATTGGATTTCTTTCTTAGACAATTAATGTAATAAAATGTACAGAAATGTACAGAAATGCATTCCCTGCCTGGAAAGTTGTCTGAAATTAGCCTACAGGTTCAAAAGGCATTGGGACACCCAGGTACACCTGTGGATGGATGTTAAGATTAGATGATTAATAACTGAAATTGCAAATGGACAGAGTGAGTGATAGAGAATGAGAAAACATTAGGAAAATGGGGATTTGTGTCTGCTGTTAATGCATTTAATTTGCTTTACTGTAATTTCCTTTCCTGGTTTTACAATTTCTAAAAAATGAATGAGGATCTGTTTAAAGCCCTCCTCCCAAATCAGGCTGACTTCACTCTATCCACACTGGTTGTTTCTGGGGAGAAAAATCTCTTACAGCAGTTTTGTCTTCAGCATGCGATGAAAGAGATTCCAGGAGCTGCCCTGCCAGCTACACCATCAAAACCTGCCTGGGACCTCACTGAAAGCATATGTGGGACAAAGATACTGCAAAAGCCTTCTGGTTTTTCCATACTGGGATGAATTGCAGCTCTATTACTCAAACACTTTAGCTGTTTTTCTGCTGTGCTACATAGCTAATTCCTAGCTCATTGTTCCTGCTGCAGTTATTCTTATGTAGTGTTTTCTAGGCACCTCCTCATGACTGTATACTGTGGTTTGGACCATACTTGTATTTTTACTGGCATGCCATTTTATTTATTTTATTTATATGCTGTATCCCTCATGTTCTTCCATATTTCACTCTCTTAACAAAATTTCCTGATTTTCAGGCAGAAGGTGTCAGGTCAAGAGGTGTTAAATAGGACAGAGCTGATCTCTGGGAGGGAGATCTCTTCCTCTCACACAATACTTTTTAATGCATCATTATCCTTTATTTGTGGGTCTCCAGCCAATTTTGCATTCCATCTAGTGGTGTAGCCAAACCCATTTGCATTAATTTTGAGTAGGATTTATGTATCAAATCTTTACTAAAATCCAAATGTATCAAATCCATTGTGTTCCCATCATCCACTAATTTTGTAATTCTATTTTAAAAAGCAATCAGGTTTCTCCAGCACAATTTGTTTTTCAGAAATCCCTAGTATAAATGCTTGTTTTCTTATCTCTGGATGGTTAGCATTTTTTCCCCCATTTTTAAAATTCTGTTATTTTACTGGCTATAGATATTCCTGGGAACTCCAAATTTACCACCTTTTTGTTTTGTTTTAATGATCAATAGCACAATTCCTTTTCCCTAGGTAGCTTCTTAGTTTCTGTAACTTAACAAAATTATTCTGTGGCAAAAAAAGTAACATTTGTCGTTTTCCTTCCAGCAAGTGGATGGATGCCTCTTTGGTCCTGAAAACTTGACTGTACAGGTAGGGTGTTATAGAGCTGATGAGCCAAATGTGCTGTCAGTGAAACAAACGTGTGTATATCATTGACTTCCTAAGTGAATCCAGTCAAGCTTTTTGCCTGGTAATATCCATTCTGGGAGACTGTTATTGCCTACTGAAGAAGTATCAGGAGGGCATTTGTACATTATTTTATTTTAATGTCCATAAAAGTCTTAAACTAAGATGAAATAAAAACAGCATCCAAATAAGCTACATCCGTATTTGTATACATACATAAACTATAAGTATTATTGAGGGAAGCTAACAAAAAGAACACCATATTATCAAAACAGTAAATTAATTTTGTCTCAGCACTGAATTCAAGACTACTCATCAAAATAATGCCTAAATAGTCAGCCCCTGTAAATTCTGAGAAACTGTCCTACCACACTGGTTATAAATTCCAGCTTGGAGCTATACCAAGTAAGCAGTCTGTACTTTCAAGGGTTGAGTATCTGATGTCTTTTCCTGTCTAGCACTTATACAACTTCAAAATACCTTTAGTTGGGAGAAGGTATGGATAGATGATCAGAATCAGCTGTCCCTGTAGTTCTTTCCTCAGAGTCACTTCTCCGCATGTGCAGTCACATCTACACTGTCAGTGCCTTAGTCAGAAGTCAGGGGCAAACCTTTTGCTGCTGGTGCCTGACTTGTGCTGTTGGACAGCAGTTCATCCAACAGCCCCATGCCAGTCCCACATTTGCCAAAGTGCCCTCTTCACTCTAGACTTTTGGTCCTTACTTGGAGGTACGGAGAGATGGATTCTAGGCAGGAGGAACTCACTTGGTCTCTTAGTCTTTTCAAGGTGATAAACAGCTCTGGGGCACTTCCAGAGACTAATACTCCCGGTGACTTGCTTATCTAAAAAGAGAAAGGTTTCCTTCTCTTTCATCCTTGTGGTTCACACTGCCTTGCACAATCTTCAAACAAATCAGATATAAGAAGATCTCCCTTGAGACCTTTCAGTTTAATTCAAACAAGTTTGCAACAGATGAGCACTGCTGTGCATGAACATAACATCATGTAAGCTAAATGTTCAAAAATATTCTTTATTTTCTACAGCATGGAAACTGATGGCTTTTTGTTCTTGCACCTCAAAATGTTAAAATGCAGGACACAGAAGGTGGTTTGTTTTATTTGTGTCAGTCAAATGTTTTGAAAAATTCCAACATTTATTGGAAAATTTAACATAAAATTCCTACAGAAACAATGGGAACAATACTAGTTCAAAGGTCAGGCATTCAACATTTCTTCATCAGCAAAATAAAAACACATTTGGGCTATTGCAGCAGCCCTCTTGTTAGAGGGTAGAAATGAGCCGAGACACAGACTTCTTGTTTATCACAGCATGAAAAGGGTCCTGGTTTATTCCTCTTTACAACTTAGTCATTGTAACTCCCAACTATTTGCTGACTGTAGCTGCAGCAAGCGTCTGCTGTAGATTCCCCTTGCAGCCTCTGACTGCGGGTCATTTCTTGCTAAACTTTGACTGCAGTATCAATTTGCAGACTCTGACTGCAGGCTTTTACTTAGCTAGACTATGGCTGCAGGTTCTAACAACAGGCTCTAACTGCAGACCCACACTGACCTCACAGCAATGATGCTCTCTCCTCAGAATCCTTCTCCTTCATGATCATTTGATTCTCTCTTCCTCAAGGTTTCTCCTCCTTCATGATTTTCCCTTACCAGTTAACCCACACCCTTTTATCACACTTATCTTTACTGGATATAGCTGTGACTCATCGGGACGAGGCTGTATTGGGTAATCAACAAAGTTGTTACTTATCAGGGGCAAAGTCAGCTGTATTCCCTTCTACATGGGCTAATGATAAACTTCACAATTTCAATTCCTTCTGCTAACCTAAAATGAGATAAATGTTCTTATTTTTTCATGCAAACAACATAATTACAGTAACCCTCTTACTCCTGAGCAAGGCAATCGATCAGGCATCTTCTCTTCTGAAACCCAGATACTGATAGAGAATAGTTACTTAACAGCTCTTTAAGGTGAAAGATGTTTGAAATTATATAAAAAGTCTGTGCACCTGTGTACACTCTTCTGCTAACTGGCTTCTCAGGCACATGAAGTTAAATATGTGGATCAGAAATTTGTGCATCATGTGCTGCGTTTGAGTTGGAACTGTAGAACTTCAATCCTGAGGTTTAATTTAAGCTTAAAATACAAGCTGGTTTTCTGGTGATTGGGAGCCATTTCACTTACACCGGCAGCACCAGAAAAATAACTTTCTTCAAACTTCAAAACTGGAGGATGCCCTGCTTGGTGTAAATATGGGCTATGGATATTTGTTAGGTTTTGAAGCTGTTTAGCAGGATCTTGACTTAAAATTCAGCCTTCTAATTGCTTTGGGAGAGTTGTCATCCAGCCTTGCAGAGTAGGTGCCAATATACAGATGTACACGAGCATATACATAGTAGCTATGACATGGATTTTAAAGCAACATTTCATCAAGCTTCTGTTGTTGGGATCATAATTTTGAGCTACTTCACACAGGCTCTGTGTATGTGGAAAAAAAGAAGAAATTCTTCGGTATGAAAAAAAGCTGGAAATATTTCAGAAAAATCAGAGCTAAGAAGTACTCCCTCCAGCCATTCCTACTCCTCAGGTACAGAGCAGTCCTCTCAGCCTGTCGTATTATCTCATGCTGGAGAGGTACCCAAATTAAATGGAGACACTGGAGAGTCAGCAGGTTGCTCTTTTAGAAGTCACTAATTACAGATGGTGGTGTGGACAGATTCAGACACAGCTTCAGCTGCAAATGCAGTTATGAGGTAGGCCTTTGTGTCTTGACACATGGTGCAGGGATATTAGTGCTCACCAACTGCTTGTATCTGCCAGATTGGAACAGAATAGATGTAGTCAAGAAAATCTTAGTGTTTTACATCTAATGCTCTTCCTCCTTGAAATGGCCTATGTCCAAAGACGAAAGCAACAGGAAGGCTATCACAGAAGGAGCAAGTTGTGTCACCATCTGAGCACAGTGTCACCATCCAGTGGCACAAATGACTGCTTCAGCATCTTGTGCTGGCCCAGGTGTGAGCAACAGCATCCTTGCTACTGCTCAGGAATCATCTTTCTAAAATGCTCCAATCTGCTGGAAGTCCAGATTGCTTTCCAAAATGGTAGTCTTGCCTCCCTCAGACAATTTGCTGAGACCTCCTACTCTTCTTTGGATTCCCAAGAAAGGACAAATGCCAAAGCCAAAACTTCTGAGATAAAAAGTAAATTAAATTCAAATGGATTACTCTGTCATTGATCACAGCAATAGTTTCCATTCTACTAACTTATTTGGAAAGCTTTTGTCTTGTTTGTGTAGGGATTACTTGCACTTTTACTACTGTAAAACAAACTACTGGTATTACACGCTTTTCCAATTTTTTATTTTTCTCCAGCATCCACAGACTTAGTACAGAAAGGAGTTTGCCTAAATTTAATGGAATTCTGGATGACCAAGTGACCTGTATTTAAATACCAATAGCTTGTTATATACCCATAACCAGTCACCCTGGCTAAAATGACACCAGCCTGTCACAATATACTGTTATAGAATGGATTTCTCTGAGGAAACACCTCTCAAATAAATGATCCTATGCTATCCTGATTCTTATACTGATTGTATATCATTGTCATATCAGTATGACAGTCCTAGTGAGGTTACTTACTACTCCCTCATATCTGTTGCTGCTTACCCACAGCTTTAGAGCTGTGTAAAATTTCCTGCTACTAGAACTACACCCCTAAGATCGGACTCAGCAATTTCCTTACAAACGGAAGGAGCTCCTGACTCAGTTACCCATGGAATCATGAACGTTGGAAAAGACCTCTAAGACTGAATCCAACCATTAAAGTAACTCTGACCATATCCCTAAGCATCACATCTACATGCTTTTGGAACACTTCCAGGGATGGTGAGTGGGACTCCTGGCTTCCAGATATTTCTTGGGAATTCAGGCAAATATTCAGTATCAAAAAGGAAGTTTTCTTAAAGCTTAGACCTCAGAAGAGTCATGGACCCTATGAAACATTCCTTCTTCAGAAAGGAACTCAGTGTGACATTGTGGCCATTGTGGCATTTGGTGAGTGAGGCTCTCTACAGCAAGAGAGAGCTCTAAAGGTTCGGTGAGTTAAAACATGCAGAATGTACTTTTCCTATCTGGTCTACCTCAGACATCCTGTTAAATGGGAGCAACCACCTAATCTACCTTCATCCTAGCACTCCATCTGTGAGCTGATGATAACACTACACCAGCCCATAGAAAATGTATATGGTCAAATGTATCCCTGTTTATGAGATTCTTTCATCACTGTTGATGAAATCTGTGTCAACACAGAAAAGAGGAAGACATTTGTGAGGTAACCCAGTGCTATGCCTAATGCTTAATATCATTGCATCAATGTACAGTCTTTGTATTTACACTACAAGGCAACAGCCTTGTAATAGTCAAGATGAGAAATGGCCACGGTTTAGCCAATTTCGACAATGGATTTAGAGAGAAAAAGAGGAAACTACCTGTCTGGGCTTCTCCGAATAACTTCTCTCCCAGGTTCTAAATGATAAATGCTACTATAAAGTTGTTGGGGTGTTCTCCTCTCAAATGCAACTTAAATTATGGACACCTTCTCCTGAAAGAGACAGACATGGGAAAGGTTCTAAGCAAGTTAGGAAAATCTATTTGTCACATGGGTCCGTTTGGCCTCCATACCATGACTCATCACCCAGTCCAGGTGTGTTTAGGGTAGAAAAAAGGAACAACAAATGGGAGAAGGGTATTAAATAATGATTCCCATAGAGACCAGGTCAGCTTTACCCAACACCATGAAATTAAAACAAGAGAGCTTGAAAATTAAATATCAGTACATTTGAAAGGGATAAAGGGCAGTGTACAAGTCAGCTGTGGAATGCAACAACAGAATATCAAAGCAAGTTAGTCATGTTTCTAAAAGCCACTGTCAGCAATATGCAGATGAGACAGGCAGTCATCTTCAGGTAACCTGCTTTGTGCTTGTCAAAAAGCGCGAAGATGGTTTTATGGTCAAGTCCCAGGGTGTAGGGCTCAAAAAGCTGAATCCAGCTTAGATTTTCAATGTAACCTTGGTGGTGTCACTTAGCCTCTCTCTATGCAGGGATTCCACCAGTTCTAGAAAGGTGAGATAAGGATACATTCATAAATCCAGAGGACATGCCTGAATTCTCCATTGAGGAAGATCAATAAAATGTTAGGTAAACAGCTCTCTTGCTGTCCTGTGATTTGCATGCAGTAAATAAAGAGCAACTGAGAAAAGTCTTACTGAAAAAAGATTCCCTTTTTTCAGTCAGTAGTTGTATGATGTAAACATGAAGCGACTAATGATGTAGTACAGCAAGCACGGATGCTTGCAGCCTGCCAGCAGCTGCTGTAGACTTCTGTTGAAGTGATGGACCAGTGGAACCTCTCTATCACCCCGGACACCCTGCTGGGGCCATGGGCGTGGTGGGGGACTGCTGGCCCAGCCCACAGGGAGCTGCAGCCTTGGGAGCCTTCATCCCATGCACATCTCTCTCCCCTCCTGCCTGCACGCTTGGCTTCTTGTCCTCGAGACCCCAGCCCACCACCAACCTCCAAACCCCTGTCCTCCTGCCTCATCACCACAGGGAGCCCTCCTGGCCTGCAGCATCCCTCATGCTGCCTCCCCCCTGGGGGTGTTTGTCCTCCCAACGCCCTGTGGCCATGGCCCCCAGCATCCCATCTCCCACAGCGCAACCTCACTCGTCCCCACCCTGGGCCGCCCAGGTGAGTGGGCGGCAAGCGGGCACCAGAGGGAGGCTGCACATCACCTGACCCCCTCCAGCTGATTCCGTCAGACAGGACGTCAAGTTAATGAGCCCTCAGGCCTGTAATTAGCTGTCAATTACCTCAAATTAATCAACTCCTCGCCTAATTAAGCATAATCGGCAGGTGGGCAGAAAACGGGCCATTGTGCGGGAGCCATGAGAAAAGCATGGCTGGCAAACTTGTTTAGGATCAGCGGCGCATTCCCGGACGCCGCGCCACCGACACCCGGGCGCCCGCCCCGCTCGCGGTCCCCCGGCCCCCGGCGCCCCGGCCTGCCGTGATGGGGCAGCGCGGCCGAGGCCCCGCCGGGCCCAGGGGCAGCTCCAGCCCTGCCGGCGTGGGGCGGCCCGGGTGCTGCCTGGGGGCCCGAGCCTGCAAAGAGCCATGGCCTGGGCTTAGTGGGAACGTTTCTTCTCGCGAAATATCCACACCACCAAGCCTTAATGCACCATCTGGCCCTCCGCATTTTCTCTCCCTGGCTTGTCGTGCTTTCTGCGCTCGTACCCTTCACGTGTCTCTCTGAGAAAGGGACTGAAACACACGCCCTGTTCCCTGATCCAGGCCCTCCTCAGTTCTGAGCACACCAACTTAACGGCGTGGAGATGCATCTGGGTGGAAAACAGGGTTTCAACAGGCACTAATTACTACCTATAAAAATGAGTCATAATGAATTACTTTTTGTGTGGCATTAACACAATCTAAGAAAGTCCCCATCCATCCTCCAGAGCTCTGTTTGGCGAAGGGGAGACATTCCCTGCGGAGGCCAGGGAAGGAGCAGGGCTCCTGCCAACTTTGGGATGTCACTGGAGCACAGGACGAAAACTGCTCTCCACCGTGCTGGGGGCTGGATCCTGCAACCTGCCCACTAAATCCCAGTGAGCACCCGCTTCATTTAGAGGCAAACAGAGCACGGTATCCTTCTGAGCTGGAGAGCAGAAGAGCTGGAGAAAATGCAATTTCATTGTAAAAGTATTGTGCTCAATATTAAAGTGAAAGGTTTTGATTATGTTTAGAAAGTCTTTTTTTTTTCTTTTTTTTTTTCTTTTTTTTTATGTAGCCAGATTATCACCCAGCGCACTGGATTTACACTGCATTAGCGATTGTCAAGATTAGAGCAGAATCCCCAGATAACAAACAGGAACACAAGACGTCAATTTATGACATAATAGCAATAGTAATGCAACAATAATCATAGGCGAAAGAAGGATGCAGTGAAGGGCAAGTTGAATATCTCGGTTCTGAAGAGAGAAGATCCCTGCATTGGAGTGACTTTGATTAAAAATCCCCGTTATGTCCATAAATATAATTTTACACTTCCTTTTCCTGACAGAGAGGAAAAACAACAGCCCAGCACAGGTCTGGCAAAGTTGGTGCATGAAACCACCAGCAATTATAGGGACAAGTTAGGCGATGCAAGCTTCTCCCTGGACCCTGCTAATTGTCTGTGCAGATGACAAAAGTTTCCTGGACCTCCCAAAAATAAGGTGTACATAAAACTTGGCATTCCTGTGCCTGCAGCTATTTGGGAACACAAGCCCCAAGAAGAGAGGCTGCAGGCAGCCAGCCCCTGCCCTGCAAGGGGTATCATCAGCCGATGTGAGAGAGGCTGTAGAGTTGCCATGCTGGGGAACAAGCTGGATCCTGGCAGCTGGCCTGACCCAGATGGATTAGAGACTCCCCCACCTTCCCAGCTCACATGGTGGCACACACTGCAGCCAGGCCCATGGAGCCCCTTTTTTTTTTGTTCCTGCCTGCCCTGTTCTCAGTCAAGTGCTTATTACTGCAGCAGGAGGCTTGGGCAGGGACTCCTCTGCACACATAGTGAAAGAGTCATGAGATGCTGGGGGACTCAGTGTCCCCTCTGTCCCCTTGTCAAAGCCACCATTTCCCAGAGCTTCTCCTGCACCTGCCATCTCAAAGTGATCACTAGATCCTTCTGGGAGAAAACCTCTTTTTTGGGGGGGAATCAGGAACCACTCCAATATCCTCGCTTCCCTCATTTATGAGTGTTTTTTTTTTCCAGACCTCTTTCTCCATCACATGTCTTCTTTTGGCTGAAGCACTGATTCCACTCTTTGAAGTCCATCAGCACATTCACAAGGATCAGGCTGGAAAGGATGCACTGCTTGATTGTGTCATGGATGGTGATATGAGCTGCAGGCAAACAGCACTCTCCAGCAGTTCCCTGCTTACTTGGAGACATGCTGCATATGCACACTGGTCTCACCTGCTCATTCCCATTTAGAGCTGGTGCACTCAAATGATTTACATCAAGGCTGATTACCCATTTCTACTATTAGCAGCCTTCTTAATCACTCATAATTCTTATGGTTGGGGAGTGTGAAGTTCTCCAGATCTTATCTCTATCCAGGGAAGCAGCAGTTGCTTTGACTGTGCTGAGTTTGAACAAAACGGCCCAGGGATTTATGACTTTAAGTGCCGAAGCCACAGAATGCTTATTCCATTATAAACCAAAACTCTATATTTGCGGAAATTGCAGAAAAAACCCCCCCAAAACAACAGGGAAAGGGGCAGTAGAAATCTGTTAGGACTAAAATGATGAAGCAACTTTCAGTGATTCATTGAAAATCAATTGCAACAAGGGCTGAATTGTTACAGGTAAAGGAATGGTGCTGAGACAGGCAGTGTTACTGCTGCTGGGATGCTGCTGCTGCTGTCTGGAGACCTCCTTGCTGAAGGGACTGCATGGTGAGCGAGTGTGCAAGGCACTGTACAGTGGAATGCTGCCCCATGGGGAAGTCAGGGGCTTGACTGGGATTGCACATGGCCACCTCTTAGGGGAGCGCACCTGGAGCCTGGCTGCAGAACTACATCTTGGAGAGAAAGAGGAGGGGTACAGGGGGAGAGTCAGAGCAGATCAGAGGAATCCAGTGGTTATTCAAGTTCAAGTTGGAAAAATACATGTATTCCTATCTCTGACATTGTTTGAACTTGACTGGCCACTCCAGCTGTACCTGACTATCCTGTCCTCCAGGTAGTGCCCCAGCTGGGAAAATTCTCTTCTCCCCCTTGGCACTGTCATAACAAACACCAAAAAAGCTGGGTAAGCAGTGAAACTGTGCCATTCTCTAAGTTTGAAAAAGCAAAAGCTATAACTATTTCATTAATTATTTTGGCTGATGAGTTGGAAACAACAGCAGGGAAGTCACAATCACTTGCTTGTCATTCTGTCTGTACACAATACTGTTTGCAAGGATCATGGTCACCATCTCATTTACTTTGTGCAATGCCATAATATTGAGGGTGGCCATGTTTTGGGTTGATTGTTCCTTATTGCACTGCCTTGGCAAGCAGCAGCAGTAGTTTGAGGGGAAGGCATTGCAGCTCTAAACAGTTGTTTTTACAAAAGCCATGAGCTTCTCTGGACTTAACAGCTAAGTGAAGCAAGGTGGAGAGTGAGATCTTCCTGACCAATCCCTCTGTGCAGCTCTACTCCATAATTATAAAAACAAAGGACCCAGGTTAGAAAGTACTTTCAGGGTGCATAAGTGTTTTAAACATCATGATTCTCCTACATGTGCTCATTACAACATAATCTGCAGTCACATATCTGTAGTGTTGCAGTCTCTTCCTGGCCATGCATGAAACCAACTTCAGTAACAGCTACGTAACACTGGAAAAAGCAGCCAGTCCCCAAGGCCAAGAGTGTTGGCCTAGCCTCAAGCAGGCTGCTTTTCCTCAGCTCCTGCTTGTGCTGGGCCCCATGGAAAGGTGCACAGCAGCCTGTCAACATCAGGATTTACGAAAACCATGAAGGAAAAACACAAATTTCAGAACTGTTCAGTGTCATACCTGGTGAACAGCCTCATCCTGGCACTGAGGGTATGCACACATGAACACCCTGCAAGTCTGCTTAACAAGGTGCAAGCATGCTATGTACCTGGGCAGGAATCCCAGGGTCCAGGAGCAGCTGTGCCCAGGCCAGCTCACCCTCAGACCAAGACAAGAGGCTGGCTGTGGAGATGCTCTGGGACAGCTCCATGCTGCCAGGCAGAGCAAGCCACATATTGTTCCTGCTTGTCTGTGTACACACACATTGAATAACCGTGGCTGCTTCCCAGAGCAAGTTTCTAGGCTTCATTATATTTTCACTTGTCTTGCAAGGGACAGAGCAAGTGCTCTGATAAATGAAGAGAAAGGGCTGCTTGCTTTGCAGGAGATTTATGTGACAGTCTCTCTCTTTCAGCTCAAGAAATCCTGTGTGCTGTTCCTAACAGGCTGTCATCCCTAGACAGCTGTAGACAGGGTGCACTGGACTTGGGGAGGTGCAGATGAGCACACTGTCACTACCCCTGTGCTCAAACCAGCAGTGTTCACCAGTGGAGTCTGGGTGCTACTGAAAGACACACTGTGCTGGTTTGTTCCCAACCAGCTCAGTGACCTGAGCTAGCCTTCACAACCCAGGTGGCTTCAGGAGACCCTTGTATGTATTCAGGAGACCCTTTGCATCGCTGTCAGTGCCAGTGAGCATGGCTGCTGCACAATCCGGGCATGTGTCAGTCCCCCACCCACTGTGGATGCTGAAAAAGCTGCAAGTTCTGTTGGTAGATTCACGATGCTGGATGGGGACACCACTGCTGAGGGGACAGAGGGCACAGATGGCCCCAGGCCAGGGGCTGTGCACATGAAGGCAGCAATGGGTCCAGGACGTGCTGCCCAGTGTGCTGAGACTGTGGTGGGCAGCAAGCAGGGACCATATGGAAAGTGCTGCCAATCGAGGCCATGGAAGCAAAGGCTGCAAATGAGTTTAGCAGACAGATATTTTGAGGAGAGGGAGCAGAGGGAGTGGAGGAGAGCAGGAGAAAGGAGAGCTCAACACCACAACCAAGAGGGGCCTGCCAGAGTCACACAGGCCTGGTGGACAGTGCTCCGTTTCCCCTCACCGCACACCTTTTCCCAGTGCCTTAACTTTAAGATCCCTCAAAGGAAAGAGGGGACCAAGGTGTCGTGGCCCCTTCTTTGTTTTTAATTACTTCCCATTTTAATCTTGATTTGCATGTCGATCTCTCAGAACTGGGCCAGGGACTCTACAAAGCCCTTGTCAGCAATTCCCCCAATAATAAACAGGAAAAGGCTTAAGGGGCAAATCACTTGCATGTTAATGAGACTGTTTGCTGGAGTCAAGAGAGAAAACAGCAAACAAACAAATGGACTGAATTCCAGCGGCAGCTGTTTGCTCCTTAATCTCGGCTTGTCAGAGCTGCCCTTTGATGGGACACAATCTACACAAACGATTGTGCTAAATCTTCTAATCTACGTCCTCATTATTACATCCCTTCTTACGCATGTAAATCAGGGACAAACTCATTTTAATATTTAGATAGATTATGGAAGGGAAGGGGAGGGGATTGGAGGGAAAAGGAGCTGCTGGTGGTGTCTGCTCCTGCCGGTTAGGAGGGGTGTTAATGAGCAGCACAGAGAGGGGAGCTGTCTGCACAGAGCCCAGGGCAGCAGCAGGAGGAGGAGCACCTGTTGTCAAGGCAAAATGGGGAATATAAAGGGACAAGGACTCTGACACTGGGATTCTGGAGAAGAAATGGGCATGGGGCAGCATTGGCAAGGTGATGTGACAGGGCACTGAGGAGGACCTCACCCTGGCATTCCCCAAGCCCTCTAATCATGCACTCAGCCGCTGGCTTTGCTGGAAGAAGGTTTGGTATTGTACTTGGGGACTTGCTGGTGGCATAGTGGGAGGTGACAGGGCCCTACTGTGGGGGCACACCAGGGCTGTGGCATTGTCCCTGGGTACCTACCTTGCAGTGCAGGCCTCCTTGCAGCACAGCACTGTTGTCTCCCACCCCTTCACCCCTCCTCAATCTGCCCTCACTGTTAGTGAGCTGAGGATCAGATCAACCACCAGGCTGGAGAAGCAGGCTAACCCCTCGCTGCAGAATTCAAGGATCCAGCCTCACTGCCTCCACATAAATGTCATTAGAGCTGTGGTTATGATTTTTTAATAATGCTCAAAATAATTGCTGTTACAACAAATACCATTGTGGGGAAAAGGGGGCTCCTGCATTTCCATGCCTCTGGTCCATGCCTAGTCCAATTGTCAACCTACAACCTGCCTCTTAACCTTCTTCTTCAACTGCAGCAAACTCATGATGCACCAGCCTTATTTCTCTGAATCCCTCATCCTCCTTTGCTCCAGAAGAGGCTATCATATGATAAAACAGGAAAAAAAATTAACCTGGTTAGTTCATAAATTTGCCATTGACCTCACACCTGTGAAGGAAGGGTGCAGAAGACAAGAAATAGCTCGGCACACAAAAGGTGAGTATGGAAGAACAGCAGAGGCAAGCAGAAATATAATCAAAAGTCCAAGCATCAAATAAGTTTGTAAGTAGCAAGGTAATCAAAGGAAACAAGAAATCATTCTGTAAATTCATTAGTAGCAAGAGGAAGACTAAGCAAAATATTGGATCTCTGCTCAACAGGGAGTGAAAATTATTGACAGAGGATAATATTAGAGAAACTAATAACAGTGATAAAGAAGTAAAATCTTGGCATAGAATAAGAAAAGTATATGGGAGAGGTAATGTTATTGAGTTAGATGCATTCAAATTTATTTTGCATAACGAGCTTCATTGAAGGTGCTTAGAAATTTGGCTACAGCAGTCTCAGAGTCAGTAGTGGCTGGCTTCCAGAACCTGTAGAGATGTGGTGGAGTACAGGAAAATGACAGGCATTGCTCTTACAGAAGTGAGGGAAAGGGCGATGGGTAATTATAGACCAATCAGCCTAATTCCCTTTCCCATTAAAATTTTGGAATAAATTACCTAGTTATCTCTAAATATCAAAGGCTAAAATGAGACAATCAATAGTTTTCAGTGTGAATTTGTCAAGGACCTGTCCCTTTCAGTCAATCTGATTTCTTGCTGTAGCAAGGAAACAGGTCTTGTAGATAAAGAAGGAACAGAAGAGGTTGAGTATCTTTATTTCCGTAAGCTGTTTAGGCTCCATTTCAAAAGCTATCCTTATGAGTAAACTAGGGAAATATAAACTAGCAGAAACTAATGTTAGATAGATGAAAAATCAGTTGAAAAAACTGTGCTCAGTGAGTAGTCCTTAGTGGTTTACTATCAAAATAAAGGATGTATTGAGAATAGCTGCATGAAGATCTGTTCTGGGTCTGGTTCTGCTCACTGGATGAATCAACAACATGGATGACAAAAGAGGGGATGGGCACATCAGGAAGACACAGACCTGGAAGGCACTTTAAGTACACTGAAGGACAGACTTAGCATTCAAAATCATCTTGGCAATTTCAGAAAGTAGTTGGAAAACCATAGATGCAAATCAGTAAGAAACCATGCAAAGAATGAAATGCATAAAAGGAGTTGGAAAACAACTTTTTATGCAGCAATTCTTCCAAAAAAGCAGTAGAGGTTAGAAGGGATTATAAACACTGTCAAAAATAGTACAGTGTTGCAAATAAATCAAACCTCCTACTGTGAAGAATGGGTAAGACTACAACTGTCAAGACCTCTGGAAATTACCTTTCCTTGTATTTGGCATTGGTGAGGCTTTAGTTGGTGTATTGAGCCCAGTTTTGGAATTGCCTTTCTAAGTGGACCCATTGGAGAGTGCCTAATGGAGGGCAATGAGAATGATCACAGGTCTGACACATCCTGCAAGGAGAACCTGAAAGAAGTGATGCTGTGTAACTCGAAGAGGGAAGACAGAGAGAGAATAAAAGAAAATCTCCAGGCATGAAAGCTGTATAGGAAGAAGGAAAAAAGCTGCCCTCTGTGCCACAGGAAATTGTAGCAGGAAAGGTCTATGTTAGACATTAGGAGCAAAATTAAGAAAAATGAGCAGGAGGAGTGAAACATACTGCAAGGGCGACACTGGAAGAGATTACTTAGATTTGTCCCTCTGTCAAAAACGAGATGGGTATAACTGGTCATGGTACAGGGCAGAAGGGACAAAGAGACAGCTTCTCTGGGTTCCCACTAGTCCTAGTTTTCTAGCAATCCATCTCCTCATTTGACATCCACCATCTAACCTTCAGCAGTGTTTGAGATGGAAGTACACAGAGAGAGATGAGGCATAAGGAAGTGACACTGGTTCATTGAACACATCACTGCTCTCCTCACCCACACCTCACTGTATTCTTACTAACCAGGAATGATGACAGGACGGAGACCTGAAAAATGATAGAAACCTAAGAGCTGACTGAACTCTGGAGATGGACAAAGTACTGGCCCTTACCAACTTCTGGGGTCTGGCTAAAGGAAAAGGGCAGGGGTGTGTCACCCAGATCACTTCCGTGTGAACCCATGATTGATTGACCTTTGTTGTAAGAGTTAAAAGAGTGGTGTGAGCATCCGCTTCCCAATCACCACCAGATAACCATTGTGACTGCTGGTACTGCTCCTCCCTGCTAGGAAAACTAAATGAAGTGATGCCTTGAAGACTTAAAATAAACTGTCTATATACCTTAATAGAAATATCTATTTCTGCAGCATTTCCTTGGGGAAATCTAGGGAGGTTGTAAATGTATGAGGCTGGCATCAGTATCCACCACAAGTAATGGAATTTCAAGTAAAGACTGGAAAATTTTCCTTTACCCTTTCTCTCTATTTCCAGCCATTTTCAGTCGGTATGATTATCATTCATCACCTTCTTTCCTTGACCCTGTGCATTCTTAATAACAGAATAGAAATATAGGACCATTTAGATTGGAAAAGACCTTTAATATCGAGTCCAACAATTTACCCAGCACTAAACCATGCCCCTAAAACCCACATCTGCATGTCTTATAAATACCTCCAGGGGTATTCTCAACCACTTCCCTGTGCAGCCTGTTCCAGTGCTTGGCAGCCCTTTCTATGAAGAAATTTTTCAAATATCCAATCTACACCTCCTCTGGCACAACTTGGGACCAATTTCCCCTTGTCCTATTCCTTGTTACTTGAGAGAAGAGACTGAACATCACCTGGCTACAACCTCCTTTCAGGTAATTGTAGAGGAATAACTTCTCTCCTGAGCCCTTCTGCCTCAAGCTAAACAACCCCAGTTCCCTCAGGTGCTCCTCACAGGACTTGTGCTCCAGACCCTTCACCAGCTCTGTTGCCCTTCTCTGGACACACTCCAGCACCTCAATGTCTTTCTTGTAGTGAGGGGCCCAGAACCCAGTACTAGATCCCATGTGTGGCCTCACCAGTGCCAAGAAGAGGGGACAATCACTGCCTTGGTCCTGCTGGACACACTATTTCTGATACAAACCAGGATACTTGTATCATACACTTATACACACCTGATGCTCCACATACCCTTGTCTGTCTGAGGAGCACAAACCTTTTCATTTGAGATCAGGGACAGACTATGAGAGGATAATGGTCCCTTGGCCAGATGGGCCTTGGACTTATATCCACCATATCTGGGATTAAAGATGGACACATTCTCAGGATCCATCTTTGAGTCAATACGAGCAGCTCACCGTTGTGTTTTACACATCGTGCTGATTCTCACGTTGCATTGTCTGCCAAGCCAGGATATTAGCTCTGGTTTTCAAAGCTCTCTCAGAGTCAATTATGTCTGAGTCTGCATTTTCATCACAGCCCACCTGCTCCTTTGGGAAAATGCAGTGGCCTAAGTCCATGATGAAGTGAGAGAAACTGGAGATAAAATGGAGATAAATGAGGTTTCGCTACTGAATAAGTTTACAAAGGAAATATGCTACCCCAGACTGGATAAGTTTAGGACACACAGCAGTGCTCCTTTCCTTATCAAGCTTTTCCACCATAACATAAACGAGGGCTTAATATTATAAAATATTATTAAAACAAACAAGCAAATGCAATAGTCCCTTCTTAACAGACTATATCACCAATTATCAAAGTAGTTTAATAGTCATAAGGAAAACTGGTTTGAAACTCTAGGACATGTAGCAGCCTCCACTATGCTTAAGGGAAGGCAGCATCAGAAAAGACACAGAGCCTGCAGAAGATTGCAGGAAAACATGTCAAAGAGATTGGATGGGACATGGTACATTATGTAGCAGTTTTCTGCCTTCAATGGGATTTATATGAACCAAGCAGGCAGGATGCAAGGAGTCAGCAGCTTTGCACAGCTCCTGTGTCTGTCAGTGGTGGATACCACCAGTAAGAGGGCAAATGCATGAGAGTGAAAATATCTAATCTATTAAATATTCCCCATGACAGTGCTCCCACAGTCCTACCAGTTACTCTGGGGAAATGTCTATACTTTAACATCATTCATTTGCTCTCAATGCTCACCTTTATCCTGTGCATAGGTGACTTTTGATCTGCCTTTCACTTAGTCACTAGTACTCCTCTTCCTGGTGCTAGCCCAAATCTTAGGCTTCCTCATCAGATTCTGTACCTTTCTGGTAGTTGAGGGATTCCTATTCCTCTCTCTTCAGTTATCACTTAAGTCAGACATATCTCTGCATAGCTCACAGACCAAAACCACAAGTTCCCAAGCATTTTCTTTCCTTTTTTCTATGCTCTGTTCCATTTATCAGTATTTTCTTAAAAAACAAAATTGCAAAACTGCACAGGAAATTTGAGTTTTAACAATAGAAAAATACGACATTAAGAGGCTGCTCCACAATGTTATGTTTCTGAATGTGGAGCTGTCTCAATCCTTTTTAGAGCTTTGTCATATTGCAAATGTACATTGCAATCATACCAAACTATTATGCCCAGCTGTTCTCACTGTCATACTGCCTGTCACTGAGGCACATTTTTTTGCCTCTGGGATATTTCCCTTTTAACAGTTTGCTGAGTTGACTCCCACCTATGCTCTCCATGTTGCAGCACTCTGGTTTTCTTTTGCTCATGGGCATAAATTCTCCCAACTCAGTATCCTGCAAATGGCATTAATACACCCCTTGGTCACCTTTCTTCATTGGTTATGAGGACTTGAAGAAGGGCAGATTTAAACACTCCTTGCTGAGAACTTTTGTCCCAACCTTATGGCTGCAGTCAGTCATATGGCTGCATTCTCATTATCACTGATAACTCCTATCTGAAAAATTCCCAATAATTCTTCCAGTGATGATTTCACATTTTGCTCATTAGACCCTCAAGAACTGACCCGAAAAGGGAATTTTTTAATCAACAAAAAAAACCCCTGCAGAGCTGAACAAAGGCCAGTGTATTTCTGACACTGGGCAAGAAGGTCGCTTGAATCAGTTTAATTTCATTTGCATTGTATTCTTGGCAATTCGACCCGAATTTATTTTGACAAACAAATCTTGTGAGTAGTCTTCCCACACACAGAATGCATCTGTGGTGTTCCTTTCCTCCAACAGGTGTTCCCTTCCACAATATTAAGACAATTCAGTATGCACAGCAAAATTCCTCCTGTTATGATAGAGTGATGGAAATTAGATTTTTGCTATAGCAATTGAGTTTAGCATTCTTCCCCCCTTTGGAAGATAAATTTATCCATCATGCTTCTTTCTTTGGCATCTAGGTCTGTGACATCCAAATGTTGTAGAAAAGTAATATAACTACAGCCCAGAGCAAGAACCTCATTTTAATCTTCCCTTGTTCTGAGGCAGAGGAATATGTAGTTGTGCTGTTCCACTACTGCAAAAGCAGAATAATGCCTCTCCTCCCTTATAGGGGGATCCATCTTGCTTAACTTTAGATGCCCACACCTGAGCTAGTCCTGGGCTACTTCTTTAGTCAGTATCTATCTCATCAACAAAGTCAATGGAGATGCAATTCCCCTAATCTGGTTTATTTTACCTATATCAAGGTAAGATAAACCATATCCTAGGCTCTACTGAGCCTATGGATCAGAGTCCTCTGGCTACAATAGGAATATGCCCAAAGTAGACTCTCTACCCTGTAGGTATTCATGCTGGATCTGATGTGTCCCGCTGACACATTGTGTTCTCTCTCTGGACAGTATTTGACTCAATTTCTGCATTTGCTCATTCTGACAGTTCCCACAGAGATGACAATAAGCCAGAATCTTGGGGCTGTTCTTTCATATTGCTGCTGCCACAGTCCAGTTCCTCTCTTGGTTACTGCCTTTGACCATGGAACTCCTTTTTGAAGTTTACCTACATAACGTTTTCCTGATTCCAAAATTCAAAGTTCAGGACAAGCAATGAAAGATTAGACCACATCTATCAAAGAGCAGGGAGGCATTTTTGAGGAGTAAGAAATAGCCTCCAGGATTCCAGGCCTGCACAAGGTACTAGGCTTGGCAGCTAGCTGGTGTTCTGAGTTGGAGTAACTCCTTCACTGCTGCCTCCACCCTATGGTCAGGTCAGTGCAGCTCTGGGGTATCACACTGTAAATCATGAAGAGATCTGGGTTAGAAACAGCCTCTCCCTGGGAAGCAAAAGGCACCTCCAGGTGCTGATTTGGCCACTGCTTTCAGCCTTTGGAGAAAGGATGTTCAATACAGGTTGGTCCCTCAGGTAAAGTGAGACAGGTCAGGCTTGATGGCCTCTTGCATGTGTGTTAATATCCAACACACAATACACAAATATTCCTAGCATCCTCCCTCACACCTGAGTCCTCCCAGGGAGCAAGGGCAGCTTTTGGAGAGTCCTCATTAGGTCACTGGCCTTGGGAGCTGAAGTCTCCCCTCCCCCACCTTTGTACACAACTGTTCCTCATTTACATAAATTATCTCTATTCAATTATCTGTCCAGATGTCCGAATTGTGCCCCCAATGATCTGTGAATGAATTAAAAATGGAATATAATTTAATAATAACTGATTAGAAGGAGATTAGTTGTTATATAAAAAGCAAAAACCAAGAGATAGCTAGTTGCCCTTAATCCGAGCCAATCCACAGTAATTATAGAAATACAGTCTCGCTCGCTCTCCTTCCCATTTCTCTTCTTCCCCCCCCACATTTTCTCTCTTTCTCCTTTTCCCTTTTCCCTCTGTCCTTTCTTTCCTCTCTCCCTCTCTCTCTCCCCCCTCTTTCTTTTTTGTTTCTTGGTCTCCATCCCTCCTGTGCCTTCTCTCCACTTTCTCCTCCTGATTATAACTACCTACGTCAACAGAGTCAAAGCCCCTCCGGCTGCTGATACACTCGTGTAGCTGGGGATGTCCTGGCAGACCCAACCAGCAATAGCTTTCATCTGCATTAACATCCTGTCTTTCAAGTCATGTTAATGATGGTGTCTTTATACTCTCACTTTTCTGTTAAACATTTCTGGAATCACTGCTTTTTCCCTAGGTTCATAAGGCAGGCTCTTTAAAGGTTTCCCTTGTCATGTCTTTTGGAGTCATGCAGAGCAATTTCTACACTGTCCTGGATGTTTTAAAATCATAAGCAGCACAGAGGCTCTGCTCCTCCTCTTGCACCAGGAAGAACCAGCAGCAAGCCCCTGAGCCCCTGTGGTGTCTCTTCTGAAAAAGAGCACCCAGACTTTTGCAGGAAACCTGCCATGGGTTTTTCTCAGTGATATTTTCTCCTCTCCCAAGCATACAGCCAAAATACCCCAGAGCCAGGCTGAGATAGTGCCACACTTAGTATTGGAGGCAGAAAAAACTGGAGAGAAAAATACAGCACCTTGTTACCTGAATGCTCCATGGGGATCCCTCACCCTGTCTAACAGAGCTCCCTCCCTCTCTCCTAGGTGCCATCCTCCTATGTCAGCTAGGACTTCTGGTGCAAACCACCACTCACTATGACTGGCAATGGCACGAAGCTGAATAACTAATAACTATTATTAGTTCATTTCTATCCCTCTTGTAAGGGAAGGATAACAATAATAAAAGGGAGGGACAGGAATAAAAAAAAATCGTTTGCTGATGTTAGTGGACAATTTATTTCAGGTAACTTCATAACATGATTTGGAAACTATCAGCCAGTAACAGCCTAAGTCAAATTTCCTCAACATGGGCCTCGTCAGACATGGACAGTGATGATTAGGGATACTGCTTGCAGATACACGCTTACAAGAAAAATGAAGCTGAAAACAGATACGTTCACTGTCATAGACTCACCTCCCTGTACTCAGATACCAGATATTTAAAACCTCCAATGTCTTGGCTTGCTATTTGAGTGCAGTCTTTCTGAATTAAAAGCTCTGCTCTCCCTTCATACATCACCCTTAAGAGCAGTGCTCACAGCAGCACTTTTTGCCTCTTCTAAACACTAAGACATCTGCACTTGGCTCTACCAAGGTGGAGCAGAAATCAGAGAGAGTGAAGGTCTAAGGCGCAGAGAGTAAACCTACATGAAGTAATAATACACAGACCATTTTGATGAGCTCACTGATGACACTGTGATGGCAGTTGGCAGTTGTTTTACCCTTTAATGTACCTTTTATTTCTTTAAAATAGAAGGGTATTTGTAGACATAAAGGATGTAGTTAAAGCTACAGCTTCACCAAGAACCAGCAAATATTTCCCAAAATAAATTTTGAGAATGTTAGCATCAAAAACTCCCAACCATTTCAAAAGCAGTAGAAATTAATTACTACAAAATGTGTAAAGTTTTGAATAGCAGTCATTCAACCCCTTTCATTAGCACAAATGAAAATGTGAAGATTTACTTTATCATTTCCAGTAATATGTTTGGGTAAATTCTCTTTTTTTTTTTCTGTGGAAACACCATCCTAACCTTTAAAAATATTTATTAAGGTTTATTCTGGTAAGCTAGTTTGTGTAAGTGCTGGAAGCACACAGTATTTATTCCTTGTTTAGTTGGTAACTGCAGAATGGACCACCAGTTCCAAACGAAGATATCAAGAGCTAGTTAAGGTAACGTCTCATTTACAGGTCACTGCAACTAAAATTCTTCATTAACTGTAATTTCTGTGTTGTTGCAAAATGTTACAATGCTGCCTTGCATTTCACTATATTTGTGCTTTTCACAAAGACCTCTAACAATCAAGAGAGTACAAGAAAATTTCAGCTTTTATTAAAAAGCACTGCTGGTGCAAAAGGTTTGACAACACCAACTGGAGCCATTTTAATGCAGAAAAAACTAAAATTTAATACATTATTTAAAGCCTTCTACAATTTTCAACCTAATATATTTATTTTTTATGGACTTAATTAAAAAACTTTGGACTCTTGGGCTTTTGCAGTGAGCATTTTTATATTTTGATAATTAAAATGTTACCGCTCTGTGGCTAGAAGATGTGTTCAGCAGACTTTGAAGGATATTATTTACATATGATTTGGCTTTGATAGTCTTATTTTTTTGAGTAACATTTTACTCACAAGTAGTTCAATTGGCTTCTATGAGTATTATTCAGTATGATAATGTGAGGAGAGGTAGAAAATCTGTCCCCTAGATTAACGCAAGATAAGCCATAGTTACTGAAGGTAGATTAATGATTTCCATTTTGAAAAAAGTGTTTTGTTCTGTTTTATCCATCCATCTCTAAAGCCCACAGGAAAACATTCTGCATTTTGGATTTTTTTTTGCAGAGATTCAAAGTTAAAGGGATTACTGAAATGTTTCTTTATTGTTAATTTTCCCAAGTTTAGATTTATGTTAGAGGATGTGTCCCCTTGAAGCATGATCAAACCCTTAAAACAGGTTATCTTTTTATTCTCCCTCTTTTTGCATTGTTTCCATCAGGGTTTTGGCATTGGTTTTCTAGTGTTCATTATCCTCTAGAACAGCCTTAGTTTGAAGTTGGTTTTCTTGATGATTGTTATGGAGATCTTCAGGAAAAGGATGTACATTTACAACAAGTCTAAGAATAAATTACAATATTTAGTTTCATTTTTTAGTCGATGTTTTGTTAGGAGTCTGAAAACAAAGGGCAGTGCCATGGCATGATCAGAGGGACCAGGAGCACTGCAGTCCAGTCCTCCCACAACTTCATCAGATGACAGTGGGTTTTAGCACATCAAAGCCAAGTGACTTCTGCAGACCACCCCATGTGCAGGATCTTTTCCAGGTGATGGTCCTGCACGTCACCCATGAGGAGCAGTGGCACCACTCTGTGCCATTGGCTTTGTCCAGACTCATCCCTGGGCAGCAAGCACTGCTTTATTTCCAGCACCTTAGTTCAGTTCTGAATGCTTCCTTATCTCTTTAACCTATTCCCATCTAACAAACATGCATGGCTCATTTCCCTGGGCTCCACCTCTGCCAGGCACACCAAACCTGTGGCTGAGAGCCAGCTTTGCCCGTGCTGTACCACACAAAAGCAGCATCAATGATAGAGGCTTCTTTCATCCCAGACTGTCAAAATGCTCTTTAAAGTCATCTAAGTTCAACTGTAAAGTGCCTGTGGTGTGAGAGTGTGGCATTTTCAGGAATCCACACTGATCTGAAGGTGGGCTGCTCAGCTCCACGCGAGGATGATGGCAGAGATGTGTTGCTAAACAGAGGCTATTTTGCAACAGAACAGGACAAGTCTTCCAACAAAATGGGATGCACATCCGAAGATGCACAAGGATGCAAGATGAGAAAGAGGCCCAGGAGTGTTCACAAATAACGGACCTGTGCTGAGCAACCCGAAGTTGGGATACACATGAGAAATCCCAGCTGCTAATACAGACTCCAAGGAAACAAAGGGCACCCTGGGCCTCCTGTGTCCTTTGGTTCACCAAGGGGGAAGCAAAGGGATGACAGGACTCCAGTGGTTAAAATCAAAGGGGTGTAAGTGACACCTGCTGACAGATGCCCGGGCAGCACAGCCCTCCTCCTTGCTGTGGGAGCAAGGGTGGCATGGGGTCACCGTGGGTCACACTGAGCCTCCACACAGCCCCAGCTTCACAGAGTCATAGAATACCCCGAGCTGCAAGGGACCGACAAGGATCACCAGAGTCCAGCTCCTGCCTTGGGAATGTCACCTGTTTAGATCCACCGAGGGTTGCCCAGATAGGGGAATCTTTTGACTCCATCCCTTCACCCTGGTTTCCCTATAGTGCACTCAGTGGTGGCTCCATGGATTTTGTTTTAGGCATTTTATGGCTCTATCTGCTCTACAGGTTATTAATTCATTAGGGCACACTGGGAGGTGCTAAAAACAGTTGATGCTGAAGACTTGGCGTCTCCACTGTAGACATTTGGGGTGATTTCTTTGGCTTAGCTCTCCTCTGGAGTGAGGACCCATTAGCAGCTGGAAGGTGTTGGAAGTGGGGGCTCAAACCACACCCTGTTTCATCTGCAAGGACAGCAGGTTGAGCCTCCTGCGACCCCTGTGCAACACACAGAGCAGCAACTGAGGAGACCAGAACATTTGCTCCTGGAGAGCAACCTGGATCCAAAAACCATCTTGAATGTGGGCAGACTCATTAGTCACCAAGTGTGACCTGAGCCAAGAGTGCAAGGTTTGTCTCTGCTGGAGCATATATTTTAGAAGGTTTAAGTAAGAAAGACCATTCCTCAGGTAAACAGTTTTAATGCTGGAATATTAGACATGGCTGTAAAACAGGTTCTCTCATACTGTGGAAAATTCTAGCATTTTAAAGTATTTCTTTCCATGGAGAATTAATGTTGTAATTTTAAAGTGCTGGTTTTGCCTTTTTTTTTTTAACTGGACTTACAGGTCATCAGCAACAACTGACAGCAAATAAAGCCTGCAGTATACAGACACTGTGATTGACAATGGAGATAGTGATTCCTATTTTATATTTTAAAATCATTTAGGTCATTCAAAACTTCATGACACATGAAATATTTCCATTTTGGCAGCATGAAGATTCTCTGTTCTGTTATAACAAAAGGATTTTCCATTAATTTAGTATTTACCCAGTACTATGTAGCAAATGTACTTAACAGTTTGAAAATTAAAATGAAAATAGATTTAAATGATTTTTCATTCTATAATGTGATAGTAGTAGAATAATATAAAATGAAAATGCATGAATTAACATTGGAAAATACATTTCAGAACAATTTTGTAAAACAAACTGTTTCAAAATTATTGCTCTAGGGATTTCTGTAAATAACTACATATTTTTCTGTCAAAAACCCAAACACTTCCATCCAAAGAAGTTCTTTTTCAACAAGAAGCTGTTTCAAAAACATCTTTCTTACTCTACTAATTCTCCTCATTGTGAAAAATTCAGGCCTTATATTAGTACTTATATTTAATTAAATTAATTATGAATTAGTTAGCTTGACCTTCTAGTGCTAAATTCTGTTATGCCTTTGCTAATAAATTAAATAACCTTCCCTCCTCTGAAAATGTCTCTCCTAACTCATGGGTTGTTCATGAAGTTCTTATCTGAATAATTTCCAGTTCTTTGGGGTTTTTTTTTTTGAAAATGTAGACACCAGAAGTGGATACAGTATGAGTCTGTCATGGTCCTGAGATGCCAAGACCACCCTCATCCTGCTAGGTAACATTTTCTTGCCGACAGATCCTGAGATGGCATAGCTCTGATAGAGCAGATTACACCAAAAATCCATGCTTAGTTTTTATTATCTGTCACATCTCCTCCATCCTCCTCAGAACCACTGCTTCTCATGACAGCAGCCTGTGACCTTCATTTTCTGTTCTGAGATATATAGTCTTGCATTTGGCTATATTAAAATCACATATTGTTCAAATGAGCAGAGCCTGCCAAGTGATCCAGATTGCTCAGTATAACTGACCTACTCCCATCATTATTTATCACTCCACCAATTTTTATGTCAAGTAGAAATCATTACCGGCATTGATTTCGTATTTTATTCTGAGTCACCACAAAGATATTGCACAGTATGGACCAGGAACTGATCTCTAGACAACACACCTGCAAAATTTCTCTGGCAGCGGATGATTCCCCAGTGAATCTGTCAGAAACACTAATTAGTCAGTTTTTAATTAATTTAACACGTGTAATTCCGATTCCACCTCAAGCTAATTTTTTACCAAGAAAGTGACTGGGTGCCAAGGGAAGTGCTGGCCCGGCACCCAAACGCTCTGTGACAGAGGCTGCCTCCACACCGCTCTGTTTTTCCCTCTCCCGCAAACCAAGTCACACTCCCAATGACGTTCCCCATCGAGCACCCATCCTCTGGGATTATTTGGGTCGTGGATTTGGGCACTCCATACCCGGCCGTGGGAAGCGGCTCCCCGGAGCTGGTGCGGTCCCGCGGGCAGGCGCTGGCCCGGAGCGGCGGGAGCCCGGCTGTGCGGGGCGGCCCCGGGGATCCGGGGGTCCCCGTGCCTGGGAGCCCTCCGCGGCCGCCGGCGGAGCCGCCGCCTGTAATTAGCGGCATTAGCGGAAGGAAAGTTGCCTGCACTGATCTCCCGTCCCGAGGCCACAAGGTCCCCGGGCGTCTCCATCCATCCCTCCCTAGCCCTTCCCTTTCCTTTCCTCACTGCTCTGTTGCAGGCCAGGGCGGCCAGCCCCTTCTTCCCTTCCCTCCCCGCCAGCCGGGGGAGGCTCCCGCTTGTATTTACCAGCAAATGATTAATTGTTGCTCGGCGCTTGCTGCTAATGCTGCTAATCCGGGCGACTGCGTGTTCGGCCGCTCGCCCGGTGCCAGGCCCCGCGGGCGGAGGGGGCGCAGCGCCGCGGAGGGCGGGGGCCGGGCTGCGCCCCCGCCTGTAATTACTCCCCAGACAAATCTCTGCAAACAGAGGAGCGGGGAAATCTCTGCCCATATTGCAAGGGGCTCCGGCCCCCACCCGCGGAATAATTTTGAGACTCAAATCCCAGCAAAGACCTGCTACAAATTGCTGCAAATTAAGCTGATTTTGCCCCGAATGAGGGATTTTCTGCTGCAGATCAGCCCTTCCCGGAGCTGATGAGGTGGGGATTAGAGAAGGGACTGAAATCAAAGGGACAGGATGGTGCGGGAGGGGGGAGCCTGAGAGGGGAGCCCAGCAGTGAAAGTCCTGGAGCATTAACACTTATTGATTTCTACTTTGCTGACATTTTATTCTATTACCAAGTTTACGATTAGCCTAAACTGGGATCCGTGACAACCAAGGCAGGGTGCACAGCCCCAAGGGGTGAGGGGCACTCACTTCTTGGGTTTGCACCCCACTAGCCCCACAAGCATCTGCTCTGAGCAAATGCCACCTTCTAGGGGCTGCCTGACTCCTGGCACCAGAAGGGTCGTGAGGTGAACTGAGTTTGCTGCGCTCTTTTTTTTTTGCTCACCAAGAGGATACTGGTGATTTTGAGGAGAGGGAGCTTTCTTGAAATTCTACATCCTTATCAACCCCCAAACCTTTTGTATTACACGTGATGAGGATAGTCAGCTCGCCCCTTTTTCAACATCCGTCTGTCCATCTCTCCATCCCTTCTCTCCCTCTCCCTTCCCTCTGGATCCTTATTTCTATCTGTTTAAACAGCAACAGCAATGTATGTTGCAGGTATTTCAAATTGCACCGTTAAAGATTTTATGTTCTCGATGTTAAAATTAAAAAGATATATGTGCAAATAGTCACTATGAATTTAATCAACTTGATTTAATACTAATAGGAAACAGCAAATGGAATTTATGACTCAAAAATAAGTGAATTTTTTAAATAAATACAAGTACTTTGTGAAAAACAGAAAAAAAATCCCAATCTGAAGAGTTTATTAGAGTCTAATCCCCCAACAACAACTGAAACCGGGGCTGCCCACCCAATAATCCTGGCTGCCATTAAAATATTAAAGATAAATCTAATCGTCTCTTTATCCAAAATAAGCGACTTTTATGTGGAGAGAAAATGTCTAACCCTTTGGGAAGAGAATTACTCCTAATGCATCAAATGGAATTCAGTCAGGATGGCAAAACTAGGTTTAAAAGCAAATGAGATGGTAATAGAGATAAAGGCCAGTATAACAAATTAAAAATACTCATTTACATGAATTAAAATCACTCCTAAAAGGGTTTTAAGTAAGGAGGCCACTGGATGGTCTTGGCCCTTCTTGGGTTTGTGCAGCCTCTCAGGACACAGGGGAAGGCAGAATGTGGTGC
The DNA here is from genome assembly GCA_008694505.1 of Cyanoderma ruficeps. NCBI lineage: Eukaryota > Metazoa > Chordata > Aves > Passeriformes > Timaliidae > Cyanoderma > Cyanoderma ruficeps. The sequence goes on from VZDJ01007753.1 coordinate 29,066,322, forward strand.
TGAGTGCTTGTGGGGAAGAAGTTCTGTTCCTGACCCCATCTATCTGAGGCAGTTTTTACCCATATCCTGCAGTAGCCCCAAACGCATGCGTAGCAGAAGTTACACCAGTCCACAGCCTCCAAACAATTGCTTCTGGCCCCAGCATTCCTTCCCCAGCTGATGTCATATACCCAGGATGTCTCTGTGGGCTCCCCTGCGCTCCAGGGTTTGTTGTGGCAGCTCCCAGTGGCACCAAGTTCATTCTGGGCAGTGCGGGGTGCCCAGCCTGGGATCTGGGTGATGTCTGTCTGTGGGAACACACTGTTGAGGATGAGAGTCCCCAGGGAGCTCATCCAGCTGGGGCAAAATCACTTCTGGGACCTGGAAAATGAGCTTGCTACATGCCAGGAGGAGCTGCACCTGAGAGGTGCTTGAGCACAGAACCCCACGCAGAGGTCTGGGAGCTGTGAGTTTCCTCTCCTTTCCTGCTACCTGGGAAGTTTAAAAGAAGTGGGGCAAGGCAGAGAGGAAACCTGTCAGCACTGCTGCTTTCCCAAGCCCTGTGCCTGGACAGACCCAGCATCCCAGCCACAGTGCCCCTTCCCTTCCCACAGCTTCACACCCTGCACATGGGAAACAGCTTTCCAGGCACAACCTGTGTTCTGCACCTGCAGGAGGGTCAGGCCCCCATGGCAAGGGCATGGATGTGGGCAAGGGCAGCACCCGAGCTGCTGATGGGTGCTGGGGTGGGGGCTGCTGCAGCATCCCATCCCTCCTCACACATCCCCATGGGTACTGATGCGGTGAAGAAGGTTGTAGCTGGTTCCGCTACCTTGTTAAATCACTTTGAGATTGTCTGTGTGCCGCACTTTTGGAAACCCAAACCAATCTGTGGGCACACTGGAAGAAAATTCCCACTGGAATGCTTCTTCCAGAAAACAGCGCAGGGAACACTCACAGGCAATATGCCATTTGCAATGGGTTATAGGCAGGCATGTTTGCCAAAACCGGGAAGACACTGCTCACAACCAACTTCATGAAAGACATCTGGTAAGTCAATAGAACACACCTTTACCTGCTCAGACTTCTCCTTCCATGCATGAAATGCAAACATGTTTCCAAAAAGAGAAAGTGAAACAATACAATTGGAAATGTCCTCATTGGAATATGTGGCATGAGTAAGAGCAGTTCTTTACAGCATCAGAGCTTCAAGCTGCTTAGATTCCCTCGCATCATTTTAGGTTCACTTTGCAGTTTTAAGATTATTGATGCAATTTTATAGGCAAAATTATTTTTTTCTTTAGTTAATGATTAGGATCTGGAAAGCAAGATTGCTTCCTTTGGAGAAAAGGCCATTTGTCTTCCCAAATTTGACTGTTAGACTTTGCCTTTAGTAGAAGACTTCTGTCTTCTGAATGGCAGTGGAATCAGTGGTGTTCTTGGCATCTTGGCTTCTTATCTGTACAGACAGAAGTTTCACCTCACAAGGACCTTGGCAGGCCCTCCAGGCCTTCCCCCAGCTGTAAGTAGGATCCACCATATATAAACCAATCATGTGAGATGTATGTAACCTGCCCTTAAACCTACCCAGTGAAGTTTCTCCAAGATAGGCATCCTATCCTAATGCCTACCCTAAAGCGGATCAGCATCCTATCCTAACACTTTCCTAACTGGTAAAGAGTGTCTCCTACTGCCTTGCTACAGGCAAAGCCATCTGCCATAATGCTTCCGGTCTATCCACTATGCTCACTAGATACAGTGGACAATTTTGGAAGACCACCACTGCTACATTTTTAAAAATGTATTGGAAGACTTGTTGACATCTCACTTCAGTCATGGTCTCTGTAGACCAAAGAAATGTATGCTTTCTAGATATCTCATTATTTTTCTACGGTTCCTCATCAATCAGCCCAGATCCATCCTGAAGCTCAGGATGTAGAACAGGCAAAGCAGAGTGCAACTCATGCCATGGACGGGCTAGAAAGCTACTTTAGATACTTTATCTTGTATATATCCCCAGGACAGGTACTCACCTATGGGCAGAAGCTGAATCTAGTAATATTTTCCTATATATTTCTTTTCCTTAAAGACTCCATACCTTGTAAGAAAACTAGATCTCTCTGGGATTTCCCCCCTAACACAAACACATACTTTTCTTTAAACAAGGCAGTGTATTTTATTATCTGATGATGGAAAGGACATCAAATTGATCCCCAAATTTCCTTTCTGACAAATCTAGAAAAGGGAACATCTAATACAATTAAATGAAAATGCATCAGACAAACCCCTTTGATACAATGCGTAATTTACCTGAAGTACTCATGTGCCAAAGCATTATTTAGAAGTGAGCAGGACGTCCACAGCCAAAAATGATATTATAATTAAAAGGCTAACTAGGTGGCCAGTATTCATGGTGAATCAAGCAAATCTTTATATACATCTATGGCAGCTTCATTTTGGATGTCAAAGTCAAATATCATTACTTTCCTTTGCCACACTTTAGCTGACTTTAAAATTATATCTGCTGAACAGACTTTAGTCCACGTGATAAAGCCCATGTCTTGCTGTTCTGTTATTTTTAATGAATTGACACTGGAACTGTTGAAACTGGTTGAACAAAAATAAGTTCAGTTGCTCCAGGAGAGTTAAAAGCATGTCTACATATGGGTCTAGCTTGCTATAAGAATCATTTATAGTAAGCGTCTTTAAAAGGGAGATATAAACATTTATCCATTGAATAATATTCTCTTCTGTTTTAGGAGTTGGAAGAGAGTGGCAATAAACCTCTGGTGTTGCCCCATCCAGCACTGCCCAGAGAGCAGAAGTGAACCAGATGTGATGGGACACTGACATGCAGCACCCACTCCAGACTAGCCTGAAGGGTTAAATTTTTCTCCTCTGATTTCCAGGCAACAGGAAGCATTGATATCCAGCCCTTAACTGCTCAGCAGCCCCATGCAGAAAAGGGGTTTTTTAATAACCCCTTGTCCTAAGCAGAGCAGAGCCACCCAATGCCTCAAGCTGAAAGGTGCCAGAGGGAAGGTGTCCTGAGTTACTCCAACCTTGCCACAGGAAACTGCAGGACAGAGGAACTGCCTGTGGTGCAATATGGTTGAGTCCTAGCAGCTGGATGTTTCATATGCCATGAATGGAGGTGCTCAGCCAGAGAGAAAATACAAGAAATATGAATGCATCAGTGTCAGGAGAGAAAGAGAGGTATAATGGGAAAAAAGGAAAATGTCAGAAGTGCTAAGCAAAGTGAAATCCTAGCTCTGTTAAATGTCAGTGACCAAGGTCCTGCTGTATTTAATAGGATGAAGATTTTACCCAGGGGTTAAGAGGTACAGCTCAAAACTACCAGGATGATTCAGAGCAGGCAAACCAGAGAGGTCTGCTCAGGGCTGCAGTAACTCAGTCAGCAGCTGCCGACTGGGAGCATTTGGCCATGGGCATGACAGGTGCCATAATCTCTTGTCATCATGTACTTTGTATTTTTGATTATTTAGAGATCAATAGACTGACATGTAAAGAAAAATATATGTTCAATAGGACACTTGACATCAGAAGCTTCTTATATGGGAAGGCTTTTATATAGATAGAACGTCCCTGTCAGACACCATGAGCTACATGGAGTTCAAGATTTTAGGTCCTGAAGGGAACATTACAACCTTCTAGCCTGAACTTCGAGATAAAATAGGCTACAACATCAAATAATTTCTGCATCAGGCCAATATCTTCTGGATGAGTTATAGATATCTTTTAAAAATTTTCAGCCTTGATTTGAAGACTTTATATGATAGACAGAATTTACAACATCTGTAGGCAGATAACTCTGGTCAGTGTTCATGTCTCAGCAGTTTTGATTAACACAGCAAGTGTCTGTTCTTGTCGTATTAGCATTATCGTGTCTTATGTCCATCTACAGTGCAACATATAGTGGAAGGATGATGTAAAAATGTCCAGTGACTGTGACTTCACTGGATCACCAGTGTTCCCCAAAGTTTAAGAACACAGCTAAAATAAAAACATACTAAGGGAGACTTTTACTCAAAGTATTTTTCCATATATAAGTTTTGAAAGGAGACAGGCAGGAGCTGCATGCACTTCCACTGCAGAGGAGACCAAGAAAACTGATGCTTGGGAAGAACCCAAAAGCCATTGTAGAGGACATGGAAGAGCACAGGGAGATCAGGTCTGACCTATCTGTTTGAATCATCAGAGAATCATAGAATGTTTTCTGTTGAAAGGGTCATCATCCACTAGATCAGGTTGCTTCGAGCCTCATCCAGCCTGGCCTTGGACACTTCCAAGGACGGGGCATCTGCAACTTCTCTGGACAACCTGTTCAGTGCCTCACTAGCCCCTGAGTAAAGGATTTCTTCCTAGCAATTAATATAAATCTCATTCAGTTTGAAACAATTCATCCTTGTCCTCTCCCTGTCTACCCATGTAAAAAGTTGCCCTCCATCTTTTTTGTAAGGCACTTTTATTCACTGAGGTCTGTCTAATCAAAGGCAGCTTTGAACCCAGTGCTGACAGAGACAACAAAGAGCATAATAAGAGCATTTCTGTAATAGAAATGGAGGAGAAGCAACACTTCTTTAGAGACTAAGGGGTTAACAACAAACATTGCTTCTGCTGGGATTCAACTTGTCCATGGACAAAGGAGAAGGCTGAAGTAAAGTTAAGACTGAAGAAAGAACCAAGTCAGCCCAATACATGTGCCTGGATGAAGGACAGATTTGCAAACAAATGGGAGAAGTGAAAAAGTTCAGCCCCAAGGATAAGACAGATGAACTATGGAAGAAGAAAAAAGACGAGCTGGATCAGAAAAATGTGAGAGAATTCAAGGTTTTTAATGTTTCTTCCAGCAGGAAACCAAGTCATGCAGCTGAGGAAAGTTCAAATAAAGCCAGAATTTCTTCTGGTCAAGACAGGGTGAAAATATTGCCAGAAATTAGTTAGAGAGGTATTGAAATACAAGTAAGTACTGATATATAAGAGCCTCCAGTATATACCAGCAAAGACCATATGTTTATACCTTTATATCCTTACAGTGGTCAGGCATTAACTTTCTATGAACTACTTCTAATCACCCATCCATGAAGCTAAAAATGTTAAAGGTGACATGCGGTAGAGTGGACCTCAGGCTGATAAACTCTGATGGGCCTGTCAAATTGGGTTCTGTGACTAGCTTGAGCTAGAACACCCAAATAACCCACATCCCTGTACCTGCCTCTGGGAAGGGATGCAGAGCTTTGTCTGAAGAAAAAAGAGAGAAATTATGGTACACAAAGAGCTGTCAGAACCTGGGCTCAAGTTGGGAAAGCAGCCCCTGTGCATATCCACACCCTGTGTGAGCTCTGGGCAGTTCTTTAGGCAGAACAATAGTACACACCTCCTCACACTGATGCTGGTACCAGAGGTAGTTACAACATTTCAGAGGACTTTAAGGCCTGGTGGGTTTAGTTCTACAGCAGATTGCAGCTTGGGGCCACATAACTCCCACAAGGTCATTCAGCCTCAAAGATGTTTGGGGAGGAACTGTTTCTGGAGAAATTTGAATCAGTTTATAGAGAACATGAGAATTAGAGAAATCATAATAAAGTTCTGCATAATTTATCGGCAAGATGATAGCTTGAATTTTTACCCTAACAGACCCAGTCATGCTGAGGCACAGCTTCTGTAACTCCAGGTTGAATGCTGGGGAAGAAAACTACATACCATACCTGGGGCGCCCCAAAGGGGTGGGACAGAGGTAAAACCAAGAACTGGCTGAGAACAGACAAGACACAACCAAAGTTTGAGGTGGTAGGATTGTCAGACATGACCCTGACAAGGCACGTAGTGCAACCTCCCCACCCTCTAGGAGTAAAGCTGGCTGCTTAAGGTCAGCTCACTGATACAGGCAGTTGTTAGGAAAGACCTGGAGAGACCCTACTGACCTGGACCCCCACTCAGGGACTTGACTTCATGGCCAAAACTTGGACCTGCCTCATCCTCATCAACTTGTCTGGTGACCTGCACTGAAGGCTGAGTCTGGATACTGCCCACAACTGCTCTGCTTGCCTTGCTCAGGTACAGTGAGATGGGGCCAGGGCTGGGGGAAATCTGCTCCAATGATTCTTAACACATTTGGCTCCCGGCTTCCTGTCAGTCAGAAAGCAGCTGGCCATCCCAGTGCCCTGGAAGTCTTAATTCATCTCTTGTGAACCATTTCCATCTCAGTGGAGACATGAGTTTCTTTAAAATAATGGCTGGGAATATGACTGCCTTGCTGCTCTAACGTGAGACAGTCTCAGCAATCCTGCCATCACAGTGGATGTGCCCATGGTTTGCTCAGGTAAGGCAACATTTGCACCATCTGCAGCAGCCCAGATACTTTGGCCTAGACTCTAAACCAGGATTTCTGAAGTATGCAGGACATGCCCTTTGGGCAGTTCAAAACATTTGTGGCCATCCTGGACAGATGCCACAAATTTCAGAGACAGTCCCCTGCCCTGTTTTCAGCATGAACCTGGCACTGGAGAGCCTTCTCCAGAGACCAGGAGCACAGGTTTCCCCCGGGCCAGGCTCCCCTTCATGGGAAGACTGGAGCCATTTAGCCTGATGAACCATCCTAGAGGCCTGCAAAACAGAGAAGAGGAGGAATAGGGAGCTACTACTCCTTAAAGATAAGGCAGAAGATGGAGCTTTTCATGCTGATCTGGAGCTACAGTCCCAGCCTCAGTTTGGTGTTCTGCTGGCCCCATGAGCAGACCGTAGGAGCCGTGCTGAGGACTGTTGGCCGTGGTCACACGTGCGCTGGTGGAGCTCTTGCCTCAGGCTGAGTGAATCAGCGGAAGTCTTAGGCTTTCTCTTAGCTTAATGCCTTTGGTTGAGAGAATGCTGGCAGGGATGAGGTGTGTGGTATCTTGCCCACAGATGATAAAAAGCAAGTTAAGAAGGAACTATGTGGTTCAGAAACCCTGTTCATGGGCATGGGTGTCTTCAGAGTCCAAGCAACTGTTTCACCCCTCTGATGGCATGAAGCCGAATACTTCTCCAACGTGCAAAGCTTCCAGCTCTGTATTTTTAAGGAACATTACTCAGTTTTAATTCTTAGCTTACCTCTGAGCTCCCTAGTTTCTCTTTTGACCTCTTATTTATCTCAGAATATGGGATGAGCAAGAAAGCCAGAGAAACCGTGGTTTCCCTACACGTAAGCCTTGCGCATCTCTCCTCCAGGGCCGGTGCCCCACGCCGTGCGTGTTTATGAAAGCAGGGATGCCTCCATCCCTCCCTCCCTCCCTTCCTAACCCCACCTCCCCAGCACGGCTGGAGGCGAAGCGGGGCCGGGGCCTACGGGGTCGGACCGGCCCTTTTTGCGCAGGGGCGGGCGGCAGCCCCAGTCCGCTGGCGGGTACCGGCCCCAGCCCGCCGAGCAGCGGCCCCGCCGCCGCCGGTGCCGGCTTTTTGGCATCCCTAATCGCGGCTGGCCCCTGTGATTGGCTGCGCGGCTCTGACCCCGCTCGGGCTCCCGGCTGGGCGGATAAAAGGGGCCTGAGCCGGGGGCTCCCAGGCATTCCCGGAGCGGGCACCAGGGACCGCTGGCCGCAGGATGACGGGCAAAGCGGGCGCGGCGCTGGCCCCTAGCCTGCCCGGCAAGCCCAAGCCCGACGGCGCGGCCGCCGCCCCCGCCGCCCCGCCACTGCCTCCGCCGCCCCCCGCGGCTGGGGTCAAGTCCAACTCTGGGCCCACCCCTCCCCGCTGCACCGGCTTCGGCATCCAGGAGATCCTGGGCTTGAACAAGGAGCCGCCGTCACACCCTCGGGCCGCCCTGGACTCTCTGCCCGCCGGGCACCTGCTGGCGGCCCGCTCCGTACTCAGTCCCGCCGGGGTGGGCGGCGTGGGTATGGGGCTGCTGGGGGCCAGCGGCATCCCCGGCTTTTACACCCAGCCCACCTTCCTTGAGGTGCTCTCCGACCCCCAGAGCGTCCACCTGCAGCCCCTGGCCCGGGCCCCCGGGCAGCTGGACAGCAGCCAGACGGCCAGCTCAGGTAGGCACGTCCTCGGCCCCCGGGGGCCCGCCGCGCCCCATCTGCGCCGCCGCCCGCACCCAGCAGCCGCCCGCCCCCGGTGTCCCGGCGGGAGGCCACTTGCTCGGCGGCGGAAGGGAGATTTCGTTTCGATCCCGAGAATGAGGAGAAAGGCGGGCGGGACCATATATTCCCCCGTCCGGGGCTGCGGCCGCTGTCTAATGGCGTGGCCCCGGGCGCCCGGCCTAGGGATGCACGGAGCCCCGTCGGAGCGGCCCCCGAGACCCCGTGTCGTTGCCGGAGAATTAGGAGTCTGCCGGCATCCTTTTCCTAGACGGCATCAGCCTCTCACAACTCTGCCTGCAGGCCTCGTTCCGCGGCCACTTCGGGTCCCCCCAGAGCGGCAGGCAGCAGCGCCGGACCCTGGCTCCAGGGGCAATCCCCGGCCTCCCTCCGCCAGCGGCGTCCGTCCCGGGCCGTGCCCGTGACCCCCGCCCGCAGCACGGCCCGCCGAGCAGCACGGGGCCGGGGCCGGGCAGGTGGCGCGGCGCCGCGGACAGGAGTGGGACCAGAGCGCGCATCGAAATAAGGGTCCCTGATCAGTCCCCCTGTTGCCCCTATGGGGCAAAAGCGGCGTCGTCCTGCCCTTAACATCCCCGGGCCGTGGCATCCCTGGGGAGCCGGGCTTCTCCCGGGGCTTGTTTTTGCTGGTAGCTCCATAAGCCTCAATTTCTCCCTCCCCGTTCCGGTGTTTCTGCGGCGCAGTCCGAGGTCCCCGGGCTGGGACAGGCGGTCGCGGTTGCCCGGCCGCGGAGAGGGGGCTGCAGCTTCCTCGTTTTCCTACGGTTTTGTTGAGCTCGCCGGGCTCTGCGTTTTAGCAGCGAGGCAACAGCAGCCTCAGCAAACGACTCTGGTGGAGAGAGGCGAGAGCTAGAGCCCGGTCCCGGCCCAGAGCCTTCCCTGACTGGGGCGTATCGGCCCGAGCTGCTCGCACCGGATCGGGAGCGGCGTTGGGGCCGCGCTGGAGGGAGCGGCCGGCGTCGGGCCCCGTCCGCGGCGCGATCGCAACGAAATCTTCGGCCAGAGCCGGCGGAGGGAGCGGAGCCGGCGGGCCTGGCTCTACCCGGGAGGACTCTGGCGAGGAGCGAGCCTCAGCCTACAGCCGCTGCCTGTCTTTCCGCAGATTCCGAGGATGTCTCCTCCAGCGACCGAAAAATGTCCAAATCTTCCCTAAATCAGAGCAAGAAACGAAAGAAGAGGCGGCACAGGTAAGAAAGAGGCGGCCACCCCGCCAGCTCCCGTCGCCGCAGTCCCCAGGGAACCGGCCACCGGCGAGCCCCGCCGCCCCGGCGGGGACAACCCGCTCCGGCCTGGAACAAAATATTCTTCCCGGCACCGGCCGCCGGAGCGCCCCGGCGCCCCTGCGGCGTCTCCTGTGGGTCCTTCCCTTTATTCTTTCTATCCGTCCAAAATAAATCGGATATGGGGACGTGCCTATAGGGAGTAGGGGATTCGACCACAGGTGTTATTTTATTTAATTTTTTCTGGCTGCGGATTCAGGTATCCCGAGTCGCAATCCTGAGCAGCCCGTGAGCTGCGGTGGAATGCGGATCATCAGTGTTTGGAAGGGAAAATCATCAACCTGTCAGAAATAATAAAAGCCGTTTCCAGCTCCACATACATCAGTCTTAATACTGGCTGTCAGCAAGACAGAATTTCTATCAATAATTTAAATATTTTATTACGTAAAAATAAACATTTTGCCGATAGATTAAATAGTTGGGAAACAGAGCCTGCAAAGAAGCTGAAGAAGGCTGGGAAACTGTTTAAGGAAACGAAAATCCACTTTGGATTTGGTTTCCTATAAGCACTGTCAGGGTAATAGACTTTGCCTGACTTCTCCCACAGTTAAAATGGAGTTGGTTTGTTTGCGCTTTATAAACAGAAACGAAAAATCCCGTGCTGAGTTCTGGCATTGCTGTGGCCAGAGCACCAGGACAAAGGAAGGCCAAACACCATCCACTGAGCGTGATTTAGGAATAATTAAATCAATCCTGCCACGATGCAGGAAAGGTGGATTAAAAGACGCTCCAGTGAAAGCTTAGCAGGATGTGGGGTGGAAGGAGACCGACTATCCTAGGAGACATCCTGCTATGTGTGCAACAGGAGGCTCGGTCTGGAGGGCTCATTTCCAAACCCGGGCCCCCTTCCCAGGCAAATATTCCCAGTTTGGGTGCTCTGGAGTAAGTAAGAGTTCATTTTCTTTATGCCTCGTACAGACCTGGGTGATAACACAGCGGGGACTGGTGTAGAGGTCCCGATCTGGATGACAGATGGGAAACGAAATTCGGATTTGTTTTGTTTTCAGTTTTAGACAGAAACAGACCTGCAACATTTGGCTGTAGTTGTATATTCTGTGCTAAACAGTTAAGACCTCTAATTGTACAAGGAAGGGCTGGAAGATGACTGGCCAATAGCCTGCAAATAGTTGCAGGATAGAAAGACCAAAAGGGGCAGTGGATTGTGAATTATAAAAGAGACAGGGACTACCCGAGCATGAGCTAAAAAGGGAAAACTTCAGCTGAATGTCAGCAAAACCCTCCCGCTGGTGAGCCTGGACAGGCTTCTGCGCTCTTGTCGGGGGAAGATGAAGAGGAATGGTTGAAATTTAAACTGGATCAAAATTGAAATAATTTTTTTTCTGTGGTCCCAGAGGGAGAAAATACATGATTCAGTGTACCTCTGCTGTCCCTAGAGTTCACAGATTTGTCAGAGTTGAAGAAAAACTGTTTGAAAAGAGAATGGATTTAAGAGTGAATTTAAAGAAGGGTCTGATTGCAGGCAGGTCCCTTGCATTTGTGTGCTGCTTTTGTTAGTAATATTATTGATCTGGTGGAATCCTTTTCATTCTGCATAGCAGAGGATATTTCTGATATTTTCTGTTTATGCTCTCTGGAACTAAAAGGCTTTTCTGAAATCTGGGTGTATTTTAGAAAAAGATTCTATTTACTCTTTCCTTCTGGGAGATACATGTTTCTTAGATTGATGGTAAATTTATCTATTTACTTAACACAAGAACTGCAATTCGTTGTTGGGTTGAGGGTTGTTTTGGTTTATTTTTTTTGGTTGAGTTTTTTTTTTTTGTTTGTTTGTTTGCTTTGGCTTTTTTGTTGTGTTTTGCTTTGTTTTGGTTTTGGTTTTTGTTTGGTTGGGGTTTTTTGTTTGTTTGTTGTTCGGGGTAATTTTTTTTTTGCCATTGCTGTATTGTTAGCTTTTATCAAAAATTGTGCCTTTTGTACTGGAGGAGTTGAAGGGTGGGAGTTTTAACCCTCAGGGAGTGGAAGTGGTCCGAGACTTCTCATCCATCTGCTAGAGAAGGGCTTTCATCTGTCTCGGCTTTCCAGCTGCTGATTTTTCAATTTGGTTGTCCCAAACTGAGAACTGGCTGCGCAGAGGCGGGTTGGGCTGCTGCCTGCCCAGGGCGGTCCAGGAGGATTTCTTAAGGATAATGGGGTAATGCAAACTGGCAGGGAGCAGCTAACGGAATATTGGAGTGGAAGCAGCCAGGGTAAAGGCAAAGGAAGGGAGCTAGTCCTGACTCTCATGGGGAAGATCTGGTGAAAAGTGGTGGGTTACGGTGGAGAAAACATTTGGAGAATTTGTCCAAAGACTGAGACTCAAGGTGAAGGGTTATTTGCTCATGGAGTTTGAAGAGGCTAAGGATCAGCAGCTGGGAAAGGCCTCAGCTCCTTTCTGAACAGGGTGCTGAGGAGAGGCTGCTTCACCTCAGTGTGATGATCCTCACAAGAGGCAGCAGAGTCTAAGATCAGCTGCCATCACTGCAGGTGCTTGCTGCTGGGGAGCCACTGTCTCCAGAGGCAAGTCCCTGAAGGGGAAGGTAATTTATAATTGCGAAAAATGCTGTCTTCTGGCATTTTCTGTTTCTCCTTTCACCCTGGCACTTGACCTTTTGTGCACAGAAACACAGGAGGTGGGGAAAAGCTATGTATTAGCTGGTTACCCAGGTTTCACTGTTTTCAGTGTCCATTTCTCTGACTCTTCATCATCTTTGCTGGTTCTTGTGTTTTGATCAAAGAGTTTTACTCCCCTCAGGACAATCTTCACATCCTATCAACTGGAGGAGCTGGAAAAGGCCTTCAACGAGGCTCACTATCCTGACGTATATGCTAGAGAGATGTTGGCCATGAAAACAGAGTTGCCAGAAGACAGGATACAGGTAATCATATCTCTTGGACCTCCTTATTGTGCTGCTATCAGCCATGTTCATCCCTCTGTGAAGAAAAGGTAGCACCATGGGAAGACTGACATTTTTCTGAATAAACTTCCCCAGGCTGTCCACTCTCCTGCTTTTGATGGGTAGGCAGGCAGATCAGATTTTCTTGGAAGATTTGTATTTGGTGTTTGTATGTCGACATGTGCTGTGTGTGCTGTGTTGTACCAGTGATTTACGGTGTGTGTAACAGAGGGAATCCTAAATCAGAGAAGGACAACAGGCATGCAAAAAAAGATGACAGCATTTCAAAGTCTTGGTAAAAGCAAGAAGAGAGCCTCTTCTTGAACCCAGACCTTGTCTGGGTGGGCATTGCTGAAGGGAAAGAGCTCATCTCCGGCCACAGAGGGACGCACAGGATGGCGTGAGCAGCTAGTACAGCTGTGGGTAGGATGCAGTGTGGGAATGATGGGTGAGTCTCAGTGAGATGTTTCCATCATGTCTGCACTTTGACTGTATTTGCCTCCTAAAGTGATGTTTCCCTGAAAGTTTTTGGGATAATTTTTTGGGGATTTTTTTTTTGTTAATCTGTTAAATTTTATTAAGTTAACAGCTTTTAACATTAAGGTTTTCACTGCCTATCAGTCCTGTCATGGTGCTGTGAGGAGGTAGAACAAGGTGGTCTGGAATACCACTGCTGTGTGGTGAATCCTCCAGCAGGAAGGAGCAGCCTGAGCTGCAGGGCTGGGCCAGGACCAGCCTTTGGCATGTATTACAGCCAGATAGCTGGAGAAGATTTAGCAGCTGCTGTTGACAGTGTGGGAGGCACACTGGACAGAGTTAACATGGTGTTCACAAGGGTGGGCTCCAGCAGCTTCTACTGCCTCACCTTACCTCATGGCTTGCTCCCATCAGGTTTCTACACAAGGCACAGGACTGTAATGGCCAAGCCTTGAGCAGGTGGAGTTCTGGTCTGGCTGGAAGTTAACCTGTGGAAGTGGCTGGCCTCTGTGACTGGTGCATAGTAGTTTCCACAAGAGACCTTGTCCTGTGTGCCATGCAGTGTTGGGAGGGTCCTGATTTCCCTGGCTCCTCCTTCTCTTCATCCCTCATGCTTGCCCAGCACCCACCAAGCTGCGTCTTGAGCTTCTGCTCTTTCTTTGCTGAAGAGATGGCCCAGGAGGCCGCTCCCTCATTGGTTTGGAATGTAGATCAGAGGGCACTTAGCAGGATAATACTGATACTGGAAACTGCTGCAGTATCACCCTGTGCAGGGACAGGAAGATCCTCCAAAACGAAAGTGTAGCCTTTTAACCCTCTGTTCTGCACCCACCTCACCACCCTTATTCTTGTGCTCAATCAAAAATGACATTTTTATAAAAACAACTCATGCTTCTTATCCCATTGACCTGGCAGGACTCCTGCTGATCTAACAGCTGGTGGATAACCTGGGTGCTAACAGGATTTCCACCAGTTTTCAGAAATAATGGCCCATCATCTCAAATCCTACCTGATGCATTAGGATTTTGCTCTGAGAAACAAGCCCTGATGCTTTGTCTTTAGAAAGAGTGAAATGGATGGATAGTCACTTCTCCACTTGTGATCCTATAGGACATCAGGTCAAGAGAGGAGAGACTGTTGGGAGTTTATTGTTACCTACAGCCATCATTTGGTGCTGGGCTGGAAAGAAGATCTTTGATTTCCCATAAAAGACCTTTCTGAGGAAGAGTTTCATCTAGTGGCACAGTGTATGTCAAATTCCAGAGGCCCCATTTCTCTGGCCAGAGCTGAGAGCATTCACTCTGTGTGAGGTGGAGTGAGTTGTTGTGGCAGACAGTGTAGAGCTGACCCAGCTTGTATGGCTTCAGCACCTGGAGCACTATTCTAGTGCTGAGTGTTTCAACTGATATGGAAATGAAATAGCAGGTAAAGTATTTTAGCTGTCACTTATTTGTCTGCCCTGTCATTCTGCAGCTGACTAATGAACAAGTGCCTACTCCTCTTGTATTGCAGCTTTTAAACCTAGGAGGGCTCCTAACTGTCACCCCTCTGCTCTTGAGATCAGATTAGACTTGGACAGCAAAAGTACCCCAATGTGTGGCTGTTCTGAACATCAGGTGTAATTAATGGCATGTGCATTCCAGAAAAAAGTGATTGTGAATAACTGTTTTGCTGATCATGAAAGGGGAAATAATGAGAAACAACAGAATATCTGTAGCATTTGTTGGACACCTTGCCAGGGTAAGCATCAGGCTCACACAGGAGTCCTGAGCACCACTGTTCTTTCCAACAGGTCTGCAATTGATTGTCCCTTACCACACATTCTGTGAAATTTGCTTGTCCGTATTTTTTGTGTGTGACAAGCCATGGCAAGGTGATTCCCAACTCTGATCATACTTCTTGATATTTTACCTCATATTCCTTTTCAACTTTTGACCTTTTTGTTACGAGCCTAATTCTTTCCCCCGGTTATAAAGTTCACACTCTTTAAACAAATCTTAGATATTTCTTCTCCTGGCTGTCACTTTTGGTTTTCGTCATTGCTTAAGCAAGTTGCAAAGATCTTTCTTTAAATCATCCTTCATAAATCACACGCTTATCTCTTAATCATGTGGTTGTTCTTACAGGAAGCCCATCCTGTCTGTCAGCCTTCCTGGAGATAAGGGACCACATGCCTACAGCTGCATGCTGAGTGTGTTCACACCAGTCCAGCTGGACTTGTGGTCCTTTGCAGAAATAGCCTTGGATTAGCACTGCTCTGCTTGCTTCCTTATTTATTTCTAATTATCTAATTCAGTCACTTCAAACTTCTTTTAGACAGATTTTATTTCATACTCAGGATTTTCCCTGCAGTGTTCTGGTTTTCATATGAAATTTTGTTAACTTTGGCTAACAAGCATAATAACATCCCTACCAGCTCTGGCAGTGGCAAGAGGTGGATGCTACACAGGGCAGTTATCTAGCGATACTGAGTACTGTGTCACTCTCTTGGGATTTTGAATACATGTAAATATCTTAATATCCCATGGCAAGAAGTTCTGCAGCAGAACTGCCTGAGTGCAGTAAATCTTGCTTTGAATCTCTTAGCATAATTTAATGCCCCTAGGAAGAGACAGCTTACAATGAATCTTTACTCTCATCTTCATAATATTTATAATTTCACATCATTGCATTTTTTTCCTTGCATGGGTTTCCAGCTGCCTGGGGGAGCTCTATAGTTTTGCATTTTCATTGTAGCTTGTGGTTCTTCTCATCTTTCAGCAATGCTCTCTCCCTCTTGTAAGTCATTAATGAAAGTGTTTTCTAATACTGTTGTGAGCATCACATGTTGTGGACCTATACAGCATTTCATGTGGTTTCCCCTTGGATCCTCACCTAAGACTGATATCTACCCCTTATTTTCATTCATGGAATTATTTCTCAGGAGGGATTAGTCAAAGAGAAAGTAAATCACCTATGAAATTTGATGTGAAAGTGAAATTCAAAGAGGGCAATTGAAAGGATGATATATAGGAACTGTTTGCAGGTAAAGCCTTCAGCAGAACACAACAAATAGCCATCAGAGGCCAAAAAAGTTACTGCTTTAAGAGAACATTGAATCCAGGAAAAAAAATATTCAAAACCTCCATTTAAAGAGAAGATGGAAGTATTTTTTTTCCAAGGCAGACATACACTATGTGTGTCTTATTCCCACACTGAGCTGGCTGCTCCTGGAAGGAAAATGAGCATCCTCCCATTGGGCAGCATGGGAAAATTATTTTTTTTTATAGTGAGATACTATGCAGAAGTCAGATCCGATGTCACTGTGGCCATTTTGCAAGATGCTTGAAAAAGACCACATTAATCAATGTATTTGAAAGAATATTCATAGGAGTTGAAGTGCCAGTATTGGAATAAACCCAGAATGTTCTGTAAAATCCAGGAGAGGTAAGTAGATTCCTGTGGGAAAGTATATCCTTAATAAACATCATGAAGTATTAAAAATGTCCTGAGGCTGACAAATACTGCAACATCTGACTTAAATGGCTGTTTCTCATAACAAATCTCTTAAGTGTAATGTGTAGATTTTAGATAAATTATCCCTATTGAATTTATTAATACATAACAGCTCCAAACTTTAAACTGAGTAGTTACAATATTAAAGTTCAGTAAAGTTGATTTGGGGATTACTGAACTGATTGTGTAGGTTTGTCCTTAAAGTATGTCTTCTGCTGATCAAACAAATTGATTAATCAGTTTTTCAAAAAAGTAAGATCTTGACTGCTATTGTAGGGACATTAGAGTCATCTTTTAAGGGAAGTAATAATTTAAAAAGGTAATAAAACTGCTAAAAATTGTCAGTTCTTGTTAAAAGATTGTACTTTAATTATTGGATGACAAATTTGGGGACAAATAAAATTGCTCACATAAGCAAAAGGAATCCCAAGAAGAGGCTGGTGCTGTGTGCGGAGTGGGGATTGTCTGTGCATCCAGCAACCTTTGTCAGGACGCTAAGAGGCCAATTTTGGCTAAAAACAAAGCAAGGTCAACAAAATCTCTAATTGAAAAAGTATTGGTTTAGGTATCAGATCATTTCAGTATCACTATGAAGCCCTTTAGGAGTTGAACAGGGATGGAAGAACCAGGAGGAGTAATGATTTAGAGGGAAGCGAGTACTAAGAGGATTTTACAAGGACTGAGGCTTACCTTCCTTCAGTTTTGCAAAAAGGTTCTCTGTTTGGAGATGAACATAATTTGACAAGGCCTAAGGAACCTGTACTGCACTAAGTGTGAGCTCAGGAGCAAACCCACAGAGTCCCCTCAAGAGACGTGATAGATAGCACAAAGGAAAAATTAGTTTTATGCAGCCTTAGCAGCCCTGGTTTCTTCCTCTCCTGCTAGCTTTTCCTGCTTGCTGCAGAGTGCTGAGGTGCAGTCTGAATCCCATGGTGTAAGTATGGAATGCTGTGGTTGCTCCATGCAGCTGGTGACCTTTCCTGAACGTGTGCCTGGAATGGCCGCCAAAGCATTACTTAGTGCTGCAGAAAGTGGTGGTGTTGGATTTTCTAAGCTCATTGCTATTACTCCAAGAAGCGAGGACCTCTCTACTCGTGTTAAAATTTTGGGTGACTCTCACACATAGAACAGAGAAAGGCCAGCATAAGGCACATTGCCAGTGGGTTCCAACTGGTATCTCTTTACAGCACGTTCATGGAGACTACATAGCTGGAAGGAAATTACCAGAGTGGTTACGGCTGTTGGAGGTAGATTACCAAGGTGAGGGACAAGCCAAAAGTGTTGCTGTTGTGTGAGCCAACCATTTCAAAAAATGTATGTTTTAAGAGTTCTGCAGGCAGTTAATAATGAAAAAGAGTTGAGCAGCTAGTGCTGGCTACCTTTGCCAATGATTCATGAGCATTGGGGCGAGCCATGACTCTGTGATACCAGATAAGTGTCATAAACTTCCCCTATGCTTCTAGAAATGTAGGAAGTATACAAGTGAGGGTAATAAAACTAATCAAACTTAGTGGCTTACTGAGAATATTATTATGAGTTTTTCTCATGGCATATGGTGCATCTCTGCCTCCATGTCTTTAATTGGTATGTTAGGAGTTCATCCACTTTTCTGCCTCTTCAATAACATGCTTGTTTAGTTGATCTAAATTCATATTCATTTCCATTTTTCAATTAAGAGTTGTTTAATTTGGCCCTTTCTCTAATGGATTGTTTTCATTACCCTTTATCTATGGCCTGTTTTCAGCCCATGTGCTAGAACTTCGTTTACAAGTTAATTACCAGAGCTGCAAACAGAGGGGCTGGGTGATGGGCAAGAGCAAAGACCCAGGCAAGCCTTTCCAAAGGGATTCCTGTCTGAAAAGTCTTACACTACATGCTTCTGGACAGAGAAAGAAAATGTGGCAGCAGAAAAGAAGTAAAATGGAGGGCTGGGAATGACACTTCAGCTTATTGAAGTGGGAATTCTCCTGCTTGTTGCTAGACCATGCGGATTGCCTCCTTATCTTGTGGGATTTTTACCCTGCTACAGCTGGGAGTGTTAGGTGCAGTTTTAAATGGTCTTTTTAGTGCAGAGGTGGAGGTCTAGAGTTATGAATATTTTTTTCACCCAGGTACTGCTTTATCCCTCTATGTTCAATCCCTGATTTGCTTTAGCCACTGACCAGATTTCTAAATGGGACAGAAAAACAAACCCAAACTTGCCTGTTTTGCCTTCTGCTCTGTTCTTGCAAGATGTTTATGACTGTCCCAGGGTAAAGGACTGTGAATTTGATGTGCTCCTCCACAGTACTGGGAGGGAAACAAGGCTCTTTGCAGTGACTCTGCTTGTTCTCCCCATGGTTTGGAGACACTATCAGAAAGGATCTGACACCTTCAATCATCGGGTCACACGAGTTCCCTGTGAGAGGAAGGACAGGTGGGCAACAAAATATGCTGAAGCCCATTTCTGTGGAGTGCCTTGGCAAAGGCTTTCCCCATCATGTCCAAGAGAATCAGGAATGGCTCTGCAGGCATGATGCCAGGCTGTGACAACTCTTCCCTGCATTCATCCCCCCATTTTCTTAATAACAATAGTCTAAGGCTAACACTTCTGAGTTAACTTAGGCATTGCAGTTCCTTGATCACTTTAGCTCTTCCGGAAATACTGTCTTAAATCCCCGTGCTGGGAACACTTGTATTCACTTCTTCACTTAAGGATGAACTTTCTTTTCTCTCTTCTGATACCACTGTAGTTTTTCACAACTGATTTTTAAAAAGTAATTCATCATCCTAGTGATTTCAGTAGTTAATTCCTCTCCAGTCTTATGACGCCTGGCAGAGGGAACAGGTGATTGTTGCATTCATGTTTTCCTTTAATGACCCTTTATTACAAAGTTTTCCTCCTTTCTTGACTTTGAATAGAGATTTTTCTAACAGTTCAATAACAGAGGCACTTTAGACACTCAGTTAATTTACTCTCCCCTTTATTTCTTAATGGATCTATTTCTCTCTGTAGTGTTTTTCTTTTACCCTGATAGATCTCAGCAAGTTCTTCTGATTCTTCTCTGGAAGCACAAATCTGCTCTCCTTTTCATTGCCCTTCTCTGTGGGTGCTCTGTGAGCCAGGTTTTGCCCAGGCACTGCAGAGCAACCCAGTCCTCAGCAGACATACCAAGGACCTCAATCTCCACATGCATGAGGCCAGCAGGTCCTTCTGTGGAGCAGAAAAGAGGAACTGAGCTGGACAACAAACTGTTTCTGCAGTATCTTACAACAAAGATGCCTTCCAGAGGGCGCTTCATCGGAGGCTGTGAAAAAGCATTAGGTGCTCTTTTATCTACCCTGAGCATTATTGTCCTGGGAGCAGCAGCCAGAGGCATTCAGTTTAGGACCTGCCTGGTGTGAGGAGCACACTTTGCTCCCCACTTTCTCTCTCAGCAGGTATCTGGTAGCCTCCCAAATGTCTGAGCAAAGGGAGAGCAGAAACTATAGCTATATAGCTACCATGTTATTAGAGCTTTCAGCTGCAGCTTTCTCTTCAAAATTGTAGCAGGGGAATGCAAGCCAAGCATTGCTTGTATCTGGTCATCTTTCTGTGAGTTATATAAATGCTCATGCCATGCATGTTGCACATTCATAAACAGGGGTTATGTCTTTTCTGTGGCGTAGAAGTAACCTAGTGACTGACTCGTGCCTGGCTGTTGTAGCTGACCTGCTACAATGTGGATAAGCAGCAGCACCTTGCCAGGCTGGGTTAGCTCATACCTGTGTTGTTCAGGCAGGCCAGCACATACAGGCTGCCCATCCATGCCTCTGGGGAGCTCTGGTTCACCTGCAGCTTCGGGATCCACAGGGCAAAATAGTTTCTCACTGTGCTATCCTTTCCTTTCTAAAGACACTTCTTGGCTCACCCAGAGGGAGCGCTGAACTGTGGGTGTTGTTGAGAAAAAACTTCTTGGAAGGATCTAGCCATCCCATCCATTTGAATATGCATGATAAATACCTGTGCCAGACACTGCTCATAGCCAGATGTGCCAGTGATGTTCATTCCAAGACAACTTGCTTTATGTCCATCACATCTCTCTGATATCTCTGGGTCCCTTCACTGCCAGCCTTCCAACTCAGAGTGCCCCATGACTGTCACTACAACAACTTTGTTATTTGTTTGTTATTTGGCTGGATCAACTTCTTCAGCTTAAATGATGACCATGGATGAGATCAAAGCTCAGTGTTTAAGTGACAGCTAAGGGAGGGTCCCAGCCTGAGATACCTGTGACTGTGCTGGTGAGCTCAGATGTGCTGTCCTGGTGCCAGCAGCATTCCTGGTCAGCCTGTATGTTGCCAGCTCTGCAGGTCACACCATCAGCTGTGCTGTGCCTGAGCTGGTGGCGTGGGCTGCAGGCATCAGCAGCACAGCAGAAGCCAGCACATGGAGCATCAGTTTTCTGGAGCTGGAAGATGTCATGTGAAAACCCCTGGAGTTGTGAATTACCCAAAGAAGGTGAAGGATACACAGAGGTGAAGAACAAGCAGAGCCAGGAGCAGACATACGGTAGGAGTAGAGTGCTGAAGGCTCACCCAAGCTGGTGCATGGAAACTCATTACATCTTACAGCATTTTATAAAATTTCATGTTCATATAGATATTTTCCAGCTAATGCTTCAAGGGTGCAGTGCATTGGTGAGCATGTGCTGTACCTCTTGGGGACTTTGCAGACGGTCCCCATGCGTGTAGGGGTGGGCTTGACTGTTATCTCAGGGAACAGTAGGCACCAGTAGTACTACGGACACCAGCTCTCGCTGGTGCACAGCCTCTGGTGCCTATGTTTTTTTTCTGGAGAAGGTCAGAGTGCACTTTTGCCCTTTGCTCAGTGTCTACTGATGAAGGACATGGCACCATGGAACTGACGCTGATATGCAGGGGGCACTCCCAGAGCACAGACAGTGCTCCACAGCCTCAGAGGAAGGCTGGCATCCCATGGTCTGATTTCAGGGCCCACTGAAAGGCATCATGAAGGGGATGTGACATTTCTCCTCTGACTGTCCTGACTCACCTTCTCTAGCATGAAAATGATAATGTGGTGTGTCCCTGCTTGATTACAGAGGGCATCACAAACAGATGTTTATGAAGATCTATGCTAAGGTTTCCCCTGTGCTAGAGGACCTGCAGAACAGTGTTAGTGAGGGAAAAGGCAAAATGAAATAATTCAGGCAGAATAGCTTGGTTAGGGGAGTCAGGTATCGTGATCACCTAAAGGATGGATGTGCACTATCACCATTTGTGACAATGACAGATGTCTCCCTGGGTTTGAGTGGATTAGGATGATGACTGCACTCTCGTGAGCTTTCTTGTGACTATCATGCTTCTATGACCCTGATGTTTTTCTTGTTTTTCACTCAGCATGTTAGGAAAAGAAGAATTTGGGGGCTGATCTGACAGGTCCCAGCATATGGGAGCCTATACTGTAGTGCCAGCTAATCTACTGGTCAGTTGGAATTCCAGCGTGGCTGTGGTGAAGTCAGTGTCTCAGAGATGCATTTGCTGTGCAGATGTGATGCACAGACTGAGTGTGTGCTGAACCACTGATCTGACTATACTGATCCTGCACATCATGTGCACATTTGTTTTTCTTTGGCAAAGATGGGATCCCTGCAGCAAATTAAGAACTTTGCTTTTGAAAGGTTACAAGGAGTGAAAAAACAGTGCCCCATGAGGCCAGGTGAAAACCCCAGGTTTACCAAGGGAACACAGTTTAAGACATATTTCTAGGTCAAGTGGGATTTTATAGCTTTGGTTGCATAAGTCAGATAAATTGCAACAAATAGTTATTCTTGGCTCGTGTAGTGTTTTTAAGAGCAGAATTCAGAGACAGGCCTAGCCTGCAGGACTGGTGGCATGGTAATATATACATTTTTGCTAGGTGACGATTAAGCCCATGTTCAATTAATGCCCTGTTACCCTTTTAGCTTAGAGGAGACCCAAACTTGGATGCACCCTCATATCTTCACTCAAGAGGGATGAGTTCTGTCTCACAGCTCATCTTGTCTCTCTGGCTGCACCTGTTAACCAAGTGGGCTGGACATAACTCCAGCTATTATCAGGAAGGGCTCTTGGTATGTTGTGTACATGAATTGCTCTTTCAAAAGTGAGTTCAGCAAGCTCTTTCCTAGTGTTTAGCAAGAGGAATGATGAGTCCTGCAATCAGCCATGCAGCCCATGTGCAACCTTTACTGCTCTCATTTAACTTCATAACCACTTTACACCAGCCATAGAAAGTGATGTCACCATAAACAGTACCAATAACTTTGATGTTACATTTGAAAAGACAGCAATAAACTGTTCCCAGGCTTACACAAGTGGTGCAGTCTCCACCAGCAGTCAGGAAGTTTTTCTGTAGTGATTGCTAAAAGGGAGGGATTTGAAGAAGCCTCAGTGCATAGTCAGACCTCATGCTCTCATGGCAGTTCTTTATACAGCCCCAGATAGATTTTATACACCCCATACTCATGGCTATGGGTGGGAACATGCTCCAAGCAAGATAAGACACCACTCTTTACAGTGTTCCCATCTTCCGATTGAACCCTGCTACGGCCACAGGTCCTGTCTGACATGAGGATGGGGACATCACTGTTCTTTCAGAGGAGGTTTTCATTTTGACCACTGTCATTGTTAAGCCTTGGGTTGGAGAGGGAGGAGGCAGAAAAGGGAGAGGTGTAGTTGTCAGGAGAAACTGGGTACTGAGATGGCAATAGGGCCCCGGCCGTGGAGGGCAGCTGGAGGTGTTGTCTGGTCTGTGGCTTGACCCTCCAAAGTGCTCCAAGTGGGGAAGTGACAGACAAAGGACATACACCTGCCTGTCCATG
Organism: Cyanoderma ruficeps; assembly: GCA_008694505.1. NCBI lineage: Eukaryota > Metazoa > Chordata > Aves > Passeriformes > Timaliidae > Cyanoderma > Cyanoderma ruficeps. The sequence continues at coordinate 29,089,388 of VZDJ01007753.1, forward strand.
TGCCGGGGAGATGGTCTCAGCGTGACTCTGGGGGTCTCGGGATTTTGCCCTTCACTTTCGGCGCTGTTTTGCCAAGAGCTGTGTGCAGCTGCTCCCTGCGGCATGGCAAACGCGTGTGCTGGAGTGTCTGTGTGTCCGTGTCGGTGTGTCCGCGGACGTGCATCTGCCCGTGGCCATCTAGTGGACACTCAGCTCGTGCTGCTCTGGGCTGGGACCGGCTTGTGCTCCATAAAGATCGCTCCTTGAAACGCTCCTGTTGGAATGCTATATCAAAGACAGGATGAGAGATTTGTTGAAGCAAAATTTCACCATTATCAAGCCCGGAATTTTCCTTTAATAGATGAGGAATGCTTGGGCAGGGAAATAATATTTTTTTATATTAACAAGAAAAAGTATTCCAATATGAATTCTCCTGTCTTTGTACCCTAGCTTGGAAAGTGGTACAAAGTCTCCTAGCTTTCTATCCTAGCTGCCAAGAAAATGAGTGTTGCCAGTGGAAAATTTTAGGTTGAGACAAAACAGAAACAGTACACAGGAACAGCACAGATGTTTTAAAATATCCCTTTGCTAATTCAGATTTCTGAATTATGGCCAACCTCAGGGAGATTTCTGTCTTTAGCAGACAACGTTTCAGGCACTGATTAGGTAAACAAACTAATATGATGAATGTGGATAACAAGGATGTGTCAAGTCTCATGTCTCCTTGCAAAATGAGAGATTTCTCCTCCTACAATTTGCTCTTCTGCATCATCAATAATCTGAAGTATCAGTTGTCATTTGTGATTCAGAGGATGAAACTGTCAAGATTATCCTTGCCAGTCTTGACTCCAAAATTCCCACTCCAAGACCCTTGCAACCCTATAGTCCAGTACAGAGTGCCCGAACTTTAATTACTTTGCGCAGTGGGCAATGGAGGTGAGAATCAGGTGATGACTACAGTTAGAAACATTCCCATTTATAAGGTTTTGCAATACTGCAAGACAAACCTGCCCACTTTTCTCAGGTGTCCATTTAGGACAGGCTTCCTGGAACAAGCTTCCCAGCTTTCACAAAGGGTGTTTGTGTGAAAATAAAGAGGTATGAAACTTCCTGGGGTGTAACACATGGGTCCAAAAGACACTTGAGCACATCACATTGTGACAGTTTTGCACAAACGTGTGACATGCTTCAGTCAAAAATTAATCAGAAGGTTTCACCAGTGCCCATAAGTTGTGGAAGCAGAAACAGTTTTTTGCACCATACCCTGGGCTGAGCAACAGAGAACCAGATGAAAACAAGGGAGAAGGAAGGTTCACAGTACAGTGCAACATCAGTAAAGCAATTCACAAAGCTGAGCCAATCCACGGGGTGGGAAGGGGCAAGAGAAAATGTGGACAAACCTAGACATTGTTTGAAGCAGACCAAATCTTACAAGAGGAAGCTGTAGAGTAGATATCTCCAAGCAAGGACAATAAGCAGTCAAAGAATATCAAAACACAAGACGTGGAAGGTGAGTAAAGTTTAAGGGTGAAACCCTCTCCTGGAAAAGTGACCTGCCAATAATAAATAACTGCATATCTGGATGTTGTGACTGATGTACCAACACAGCTGAAAATAACTCTGAATTACTAAAATCACCACGTAATTCAGCTCAGAATCAAAGCATGTGAAAATTTTGATAACACATGGATAAATTTGAAGAAATCACTGAGATCTTCTTGTAAATGAAAGCCCCACTGATGGAGTCATCTGAATGAGGACAAAATCATAAAAACAGGACATAGGGGGGAAATCCTGCTGATCAGAAATGGCATGAGGGCTGCCAGTGCCATGCTGAAGCTCATCACTCAGTGTTCCTCAGAATGAGCTTGTGACAGCGATGCTTGACTGGGATCTGATCCCAGCAATACTCAGTATTGAGTACCATTGGTTTAACTGAATTTTGTGCCTCAGATGAAGATTTGGTTCCTGGTATTAAAGTAAGATGGTCAGTCTTCCTGATTTCTGCTAAATATTCTAGGATTTCAAACTTTCATTTTTCCTAATCAAAACCAAGAGGAAATTCCCATTAAATGACAAAAAATGGTTTTGGAAATCTCAGAATGATCTTACTGAGACGTTGATGCAATTTTGATTTTCTCATTTGGCTTAAAGCATAGATTTTGCATGTCTTAGGCAGCTGAGATTAAAATACAGCATTCAGAAGAAAGCTATAGATAATTTTGATTACACTTCCACTGGCTGGACACAGTTTTTCCTGTGTGATTGAATCAGCATTTTTTGATTGAAGATTTTCTACCAGCTCTAGTCAAAATTGGTCTGCCAGCTGGCAAAGCTTCTGCTGCCTCCACTATTTGCATAACACTGTCATGGAAAAGGGGATGCTCCAGGGTAGCAGGTTTAGTGGCAGTGGGCAGTGCTGGGGCAGGCTGATATCTGGCCAGAGAAAAGGAAAAGGAGCATGAGACACGCAGGAATATGATAGGGGTATCAAGGCAAGAGGGAAAAATAAGGGCAAGTGGTAAAAGCATCAGTAAAGAGGCACCTGCAGCTCTGCACCCTGTGCTCTGGGAATGGGAGGATTGCATGACCTGGAGTGAGACCCTCTGCCAGCATCCTGCTGACTGCACAGCCAAGCAAACCCATATTTCACACAGGCATGGAGGAGAAGGCAAAGAGAGGAAGCTCTGCATTCCTGAGGGTCTTTGCTTAGGCCCTGGAGGATTTGCAACCACCCGCAGTCTAGGTGTTACAGATCGGCAATATGAAAGTGTAAATCAGACTGTTTATCATGCAGAGGAGGTGACATGTGGTGAAGCAGCCTCCTTCCTTTGCCTGGTAACATTCTCTCTGACATGCACAGAGTGTCTTCTGCTGGGAGAAGCTGGGATCACAGCCAGTGGGACCATCACCCCACTCATTCCACAGAGCAGTCTGGAGGAGCAGGCTGGCTGGGCTCCTGGGAATGGCCAACAGTGGCTGCATCAGTGCAAGCAAGCCATGCACCTGCCTACCCTGCAGCTCTGTCCCTGCCATAAGGTTTCAGTGCTGGGCAGTTCTTCTCTGCACAGGTAGAAGAGATGATATTGACTTGTCACCTGAGCGACATCACTCTGTGGCATCAGTCTTATGGTCCCTATGGCAGAGCTGGGGGACTGGCACAGTCACCCCGGTGCTCCCCATTGCATCTTGAGCTCCCCCACAGCTACGAGTAATGGGGACAACAGAGGGTTAAGCTGTCAGCTCTGTAATGTTAAACAGGTGTCAAAGGCACCTCCATATATCTGCAGATTGAAATCAAATTCTTTGCAGTATAAAAAGATAAATTACCCAGGCGATTCCCGCCTCATCCCACTCATCAGGCCAGCGCCAGACGGCAAGCAATTTTTTTTTTTAATGTGCTAACGACCTAATCAAGCAATCAAGTCGGAGAAGATTGCAGAGTGACCCCGAGCATCCATCTGCCAGCGAGACCCCGACATTCATTTCCATTCTGCCGTGTACTTTCCGGGAAAGGGAGGGAAAAAAAAATAGAAAAGAAAAAAAAAATCCTAAACAAATTAACACCCAATTTTCTGTGAGTCTAATTAGTTAAATGAGGAGGTGTTTGGGGTGTCCACGGGGAGGGAGGGACTGCCTCTCGGAGAGGGGCCTGGTAACTCCACGGCATTAATTAGCGCAGGTCAATGGCGTGGTTCCCTGGGGACCAGCTGCTTTAATTTCCCGTGATATTTCAGTGCCTGAGGCCTATCGATTCAAACTGAAATTAACTTATTTTTCAATCAGGCCTGGGCTGCCCCTGGGGCTGACTCTTCTTTTGCCTCCTTCTGAATAGACCTCAAGCAATTTTTCATCTAAAGCTGATGCCTCTGCTTGGGGGGGAAAGGGAGGGGAGCCGGCGAGGGAGGAGGGTGAGGGAGACAAGAGGAATGGAAATCAGAGAGAGAGCACTAATAGATTTCTGCAAGTATCACCCCCTCCCTGCCATTGCTGCCCGCCTCTCTGCTCACTGCCCCCCAGGTCACAGCTCAGAGATTATTCTGCCAATTTTCTGAGAAGATGAGGGGTTTTTCAAACTGGGAATTCAGAGCAAGGCGCACAGAGCAGCTTCCCCCTTCTTTCGAGCATCCGCCCCCATCCCAGCCCTCCCTGCAGGCACCACTGCCTGCAGCCCTGTACCGCTGCTCAGACACACAGCAAATAATAAAATAAAATCCCAGGCATGAGAGCCAAAAGCCACTAGAAAAAAGATGTTGCGATGGCAAATTAATTACATCCTGTGGAGAGGGGCGGGACCTGCTTTCACACTTGGCCCTCACCACTCCTTCAAGGGAGGGAGGGAGGGAGAGATACCCAATGTCTGTTGCATGAGGGAAGAGGTTGTGTTGCCTTTGGGATAAACATCCACCCATCTGCTTCCATCGTGCTGCAGAGGCACATGCAAGTTCCCACATGGGGAGGGGTCTGGCATGCCTTCTCCATGCACAAAACCCATGTCTCTCCTTTTTGCCTGCTCCAGGTTTGGTTCCAGAACCGCCGGGCCAAATGGCGGAAGAGGGAGAAGTGCTGGGGCAGGAGCAGTGTGATGGCTGAGTATGGGCTCTACGGTGCCATGGTGCGTCACTCCATCCCGCTGCCTGAATCCATCCTCAAGTCTGCCAAGGATGGCATCATGGAGTCCTGTGCCCCTTGGCTCCTGGGTAAGAGAGCAGCCAACTTCATGGGGAATGGCAAATGGGTAGAGACAGGGGCATGCAAGGAAGAAATCAGTCATGTTGAAAATAGGTGAAGGGCAGCAGGGCAAGGTCCCCCCGTCCTGCCGCCCTTGATGCCTCCATCAAACCCTTGTCAATAGGGTTTGACCACTTATCCCAAATTCCTGCTGGACCTTGGATCATGACCTGCAGAATCTGTCTGGGACATAAATTTGCCCACATGCTCAGGTGCTAACCTTCACTTCCCGTGGCTCAAGCATCCTTCATGCCCAGTTCTGGAGCAGGGGCTCCAATCCTTGCCCAAGGCAGGAGGTCATCCCAGTCTCACTCCTCCAGCCCTGTGATGCTGGATAGGGTGCTAGGAATCCCAAATGCTCTATCTTTGCCCAAGTTTCACTTTGATTTCTATGCAGACATGGAGGTAGCAGCTAGCCTGTCACATTCCTGCTTTTTTGCTTCCCTCTTTCTGACCTTCCAGGCTGGTTCTGCCCCAAAATTAGTGTCTGGCATCTTGACGATGGGCTGTCCCGTCCTTCTGTCTGTGTGAAACAGAGAGAGGCAGAAGGGTGGTTGTGGTTTGATACAGAAATAGAAATATCCCTCCTAATGAGGGATCTCCCTCCCCAGCCTCGGTGAAGCTCAGGCAACTGTGTTGCTGTCTGAGACCCTCATCTCCATGCAGGAACAAGTTAGCTTCAGGTTCACAGAGAGAAATTAAGGGGAGAGTAATTATAGACCTTTGGGACCAGCCACAGTCCACAGATGCTGGGCTGCCCCAGCAGGCAGCTGCCTTGCCTGGGCTGCCCTCACGCGGGGGCCAGAGCGAGTGGCTCACCGTGACTGCTGTGTGAAGTGAGGGTTTCTGCTTTTCCTTAATTCTGGCCTCTCTTTATCTTTGCTGTTTTCAGTTCAAGATGGCTTTCCCATGCCCAGGCGCTTTTCTAAACCCGAATACCAACAATTCTTTTTAGGGATGCACAAAAAGTCTCTGGAGGCAGCGGCTGAGGCGGGAAGGAAGACAGAGGTGGAGCGCCAGGCCCTGCCCAAGCTTGACAAAGGTGACAAAGAAGAAAGGGGTCCTGATCCCAAAACCACCATTTCCCAGGAGGAACTGAGAGAAAACAGCATTGCTGCCCTCAGGGCCAAAGCTCAGGAGCACAGCACCAAAGTCCTGGGGACCATTGCCGGGGACACCCCAGCCCCAGGCAGGAAGCTGGAGACAGGGGAGGAGACAACGGCGGCGGCAGAAGATGAGAGACAGATGGAGAAGTTGAACTCATCGCAGAAGGAGGAGAAGTTGATCTAGGGGGAAGAGAGGTGGCAGAAGCCAGCCCCAACAGACACTGTGTCCTCTGGGGATCACGTTCCCCCTTGGACTGCCTGGTGTCGCTGGCCACCTCTGACAGAGAGAGGGGTCTTGGTCTCTGTGTTTGGGGCTGCCTGGCAGGGGTGCCCACTGCCTGCTTCCCTTGAGCATACCCCTGCCCCTCGCTCCTCCACCCCACCAGGCCTTCCTCATCCCCCCCACCCTTTCCTTTTGGGGGACTGGGATGTGTCACATCATCACTGCCACCAATGACACTAAGTTTCTGGTCCCCTCAGCCTCATGACTGGCTCTGGGGATTTCTTCTGCTACAGCCCCAAACCCCATTTGCTGTACTGAAGCAAGCCTGTTCCCTGCTGCCATGCCTCTCCTTGGTGCACATCTCTGCCCAGTGCTGCCCAGGGCCCTTCCCCTTGCTCCCTGTCCCACTGTGCCCTAGGCAGACATGCCACCTTCTGCTGGCCATCACCTCTGCCTGTAGCCCAGGTTTCAGCAGAACAACCCCATGGCAGTGATGAAATGATGACCATCCATCTAGCATGGTTTGCACCTTCCACACATCTCTCTCTGCCCAGCACTGAGTTCTGCTGGGAAAGGACAGCAGCTTAAGAGATGTTATGTTTTACCACTCTTCAGCAGGGAGAGGCAGGTTTAGCCCACAGGCACAACACCCTGGTCCCACCTGGCCCCCTGAGCTGACCCCAGCCCATTTCACTGGCTCCTGCAGGGCTGGGCGGTTGGGTCTGACTCTGCCCTAAACATCAAAACCCTACACCCCTGCAGAGGGGATGAATGGTGAATTTATTTATTGAATACATTATTCCAGATGAGACAACAACATCCACCTAATGTATTTATTGAATTAAATTTGTCCTCCTCACTCTCTGAGTGTTAAAGGGAATGACAGCCATGCACATCCACCCTGATACACCCTGTAACGTGTACATACATCCATAGGAGCACATGCGGACCCACACAGCCAAACTCACTCCATGGTACCATCACCTTCCCATCCCAGTAAAGCACTATTCCCCCTCTGAAAGCCATGGGACAGTGACTTCCAGGTGACCCTTTCTGTCCTGCTTTCAGCTGTGAGCACCCTTCCCCAGAGCTACTGTTTTTCTTCCATCAAAGGGTTAAGTCCAGTCATCTAACCCCTGTTTGTCTTTGTCCCCCGATCGTTTGACGTGTTAGATGATAGCCCACAGAGTGTAAATAATGTATATACAGTGAGAAAATAATTCAGTATTGAGGTGTTTGAGATATGGAGCTGTAACAACTTCTAGTCATCCAGCATCTGTGATTTATGTGCCATTTTCTGTAAAGAGACGAAGAAGAATAAAACTAAACAGGAATACTGTGTATGAGTCCAGTCGCCAATGTTCAGGAGGACGAGTTCAGCCAAAGCTGAGAGGGAGCTGGATGTCATGCTGTAGCCAGAGAGAGGTAAGAGATCCAAAGCAGCCTAGAGGTCTGCACTTTCCTCCCCACTGAGGTGTGGAGGAGATGGGGCTTGGGTCTCTCTCTGCAGTGAAATACAAAACTAAAAGGATGTGCTTGTACTTGGAGCAGAAGTTACAGTGCACAACTGGTGAGAGAGCAAGTCACTTCAGCATCCAGAGCAGCCCCGGTGCTTGGGGTCATCCCATATTGCATGTGCCCTGGTGTTAGAGTTGGACCGACCTCCAGGCAGGCTCAGCCTCTGGCAGGAACAGTTTGCAGGGCCCTGCTGGCCTGAGGAGCAGAGGGAGCAGCCAGACACTGCAAGTGGAGGGGAGCTGGTTGAGAGGGAAGGACACCCACAGGATTTCCAGCAAGGTGACCTCCAATTCGAGAGCAATGGAAGCCTATTCTGGGTTACCAGGTGTAGTGGGTTTAGTGCCAAAAGCCAATGACCCACTAGAATTATTTACTCATTCCCTGCTAAGAGATATGGATTAGGAGGAGGTCAAAACAGGCTGAAAACTCTAAAGGGTTTAAATAAAACTTTATTTATTTTTAAAGAAAAGTAGTAAGAAAATCAGAATAAACATTCAGAATACTTCTCTCCCCACACGCTCTTTTCTTTCCCACTGACAACACAAAGAGACAGAACCTGGGACTTTCAGTCAGTTTAACACCTCTAAAATAGTCCTTCTTCAGTTCTCTTAGGGAGAGGAGTCTCTCTTGCCATGCCATGGAGACTTCTCCACAAGAAACAGTTCTCTTGTGGTTTTTAATTTCCACAAATAGCAGCCGCCCAGAGATCTGCAATTGTGAATTCCCTTCCATTTCTTGCAGCCTTCCAAGAGCTGCATTCATGGGCCATGTCAACTTATGGGGTACTATTTTAAGGATGAGTTGTTCTAGCATAAAAGCAAAAGTTCTTTTCATCCATCTCTGGGAATAGAGGTTTTCTTCTTTCTATTCCTGGGGCAAGGTTTCTCATCCCTCTCTGTTCAAGATTCTCATTGCATTACAGCTGAGAAACATCTGCTTACTTCAACACTTGTGCCTCTGCTCACAGCTGTGGTTACAATACTACATCCCCCCAATGCATTCCATGAATTACAGGGAAAAAACAAAGTCTGATATATCAAACATATCTTCACCATAGCCTTACAAAAGAATTTCAGCCAAAGACTAAGGCATCTTCTCAATCCCCTCCCACCTAGATTTTGACTCCTTCTTCACTGACCTCAATATGCCTTGTTGTTTTCTCTATGTGTCTTCACCCTTTCCTTCTCCTGATTCGGGAGAGAAGTGGTGTTCATACATTCATTTGTTCTCAAGCTTTATCAATTGAAGCAGTTTTTATTAACAGTTTAGATTAACAGTTTAACAGTTTAGAGTTCTGTGGTGCTGCAAGGTTGATGTGATCCAGGCTGTGCATCAGAGCGATCACTTGCCATGCCTCTTGCTGCTGGTTACGTGATCTCCGCCGACACGGTGCAAGCCGTGCTGGCCACCGGCTCTACTCAGAGCTTTTCTTAGGAGCAGAGCACCGAAAACAAGAAAAGCTGCTGCTGCCATTTTTGTCCTGTCAGTAGCATGGCTGGCTGGCAGTGGCTAAACAAACAAAGTTCATTGCGAGCCACGACAAGGTAGCCATGGCTGCACACTGCTGTACCAGTTGCACCAATTTTGGCCGTGCAGTCCCAGCATGTGGCTGCTCCTGGTCCAGGATGGCAGGCTCTGGCCACTCCTGGCCTCAGGGCCACCCTGAGCGCTGACCGTGGGGCCACTCCTGGCACTGGTTCCAGCGACATGTTTGCTCCCAGCACTGGAATGGCCCCCAGCAGCATGGGCCAGCGGTGCTGCTGGCAAAAAATGACCATCGGGCTCTGCTGGGAAGGGGCCCCAGTCGGCCCACTGGGATGGGGCCAGGCTTCCTGGGAAGGGGCCAGTGCCACAGCAGAGCCTGGCTTGGCCCAGCCAGTTACCTATTCAAAGGCCAGAAGCCAAGAAAGCTTTTCCCAGGCCTTGTTCAATTTTACATGCGCTTTGCCCCAGAGGTGTGTTCAACTCGTTTTAAGCGGTTTAACCAGGTGTCAATCTTCAACACTAGCCGTCTGATTGGCTCTTCAAACTAGGCAGCTGATTGGCTCCACCAGGTCACCACAGGGACCCAGCCCTGCGGCCGGTGGAGTCCCCCCAACTGAAAACCAGACTTCGTTAAACCATGACACCCGGTAAGGAGTTACCTGCCCTGCTAAGGGAATCTAGGAATGGTCTGATGGAAAAACCTAATGTCTTCCAGGGACAGGAAAAATGCTGAGGCAGAGCAGATGTGCATAGGAAATAAAAGACTTGTGTAACAGTGAGGCTGCTTGGGCCTGGCTTCGTGGAGGGGCTGTAAGCCCAAAGGACTGTGTTTCCCCAGGGGGACAGCGCCCTTGTAGGTTCCCACCAAGCTCGGGGCGGCTTTGACACAAAACAGGTGTGTGGTCTGGGACACATGCACCTGATGGGAAATGGTGTCTGTCTCCCACACTGGTGTCCTGCCTGTTCAAACATATCAGCTCCACAGATTGTGAGTGGTGCTGCATTTTGAAGAGCAAAGAGGAGATATGGTAGCCCTGCCATCTCTACTGTTGATTCCTTCGGTGTGCCTGCCTGAGAACAACCCTACTTGCAGGGCGAGCCTTTTTCTGCTCTTCTCTTATGCCCCCCTAGGAAGAGAAGGGAAATTGGTCAATGACATTAAGGAATCCTCCAAATTCTACCTTAAAAAAACTACCTACATAGGGCCTGAAGGAAAGGAAGGCAGGATGAAAAACTCTGTTTTGGAGACGGGGAGGGAGCTGAGCTCTGCCACAGTGGGTGATGGGAGGTCTCAGCGTGAGGAAATGGGCTGCAGTGCTTCATGCCAAACAACTCCCAGCTGCTCCACCATGGCCTCATTAAGTGCTCCCTGCCCAGCGGTGGTAATGATAGTCTGTAGTGCTTGGGAGGAGGCAGAGAGCCCCACCCAACCTGCCAGAGAGGACAGCTCTGAAAGCTGCCCAGCAGTAAGGTGGGATGGGATGCAATATTCCCCTTCTGCGGCTGACAGCCACGTGAGAAAAACCTTCCCTGGCTCACCACAGCCTAGTGCTCTGCCGGAAATGGGCATTAATTCTGGCAAGGGGATAGTCCTGTCACTCATGACTAGCATGGGGGTGGCCCTAAGTTTACAGGGACCTGTCCCAAGGTGCCTTTGTGGCCAGCAGAGGACTGGGGGGTGCTGCATCAACGGAGGGGATGGTGATGACTGGACAGAGGTGTGAGGGAGGCTAGTGGGGATGAAACAGGATGTTTCATCTCTGGGGATGAAGCAGTGCAGCCCTAGCAGGGAAGGAGGCTGTTGGAGCCTGGCCCAGGCACCTTGGCCTCAAATGAGAGCCCAGGCACACGCTTAACCTGGCTCCTGTTCAAGAACTGCTGTCAGGACTCAGATTAGCATGAAGGTTATTTTCAGTCAAATATTTCTACAGCCCACCCCTTTCCCCTCCCGTACAGTGATTGAATTTCTTTTTTCCCATAGTGCTTTGGAAGAGAGGAGGAGAGGAACGAGGCAGGCCAGAAGGGGGGCCCAGGCTCCCTGTATGAGAGAGCTGCTTTGTGTCCAATCAGCCCAGGACAACATAGCCCCACCTTACACAGGGGCCTGAGTCTTGCCTGGGCCAGGTGTCCTGAGCAGCTGTGAGGGCTGCAGGCATCCGTTTCTTCAGTGAGAGGCAGGTACCCTGCAGTGATGGCCAGGCTGCTGGCCAGGACCTGCTGCTTCAAAGCTCTTTCTCGGGCTCCCAAATGCCCCTCTGGGCTGGTGGCTGCCAGACCCTGGAGCCATGGGCCTCTCACTGCCTACATGCCTGAAGCCGTCGCCTTCCCCAGACCCAAGGACCACCAAGATTTGTACAAGGTGTCAGTGGAGCAGAGTGACATCTTCTGGGGAGCACTAGGAAGGAGCCGGCTCACTTGGATCACTCCCTTCCACTCTGTCCAGGACTGTGACTTGTACCAGGGCAGAATCTCCTGGTTCCTGGGTGGGCAGCTGAATGTGACAGGTAAGGAGGGAGATGGATGTGGGATCATACCAAGTACCTGCAGGTGCTTCTGTGTGTGTGACTTCAGCCCTGGGAATGTACTGGAAGAGCACAGAGTTAAAGGTCTGGAGAGAGGGGGATCCCCAAAAGGTCCAGTTGGTCCTGCAGTGGCTGTAGTGTAAGGTTGTGACTGGCCTTAAGGAAGCAACTGGGTTTCATTGGAGAGGTTGCAGCTGGATTGGTGTGTGCTGGGAGCTGGGCTGCTCTCCCTTGGCCCCCATGGATCCCACAGCAGTGCAGTAGCTCTGTCCTGCAGGACCAAAGGCACTAACACCGAACCCTGTGCATTCGGCAGGCAGGGTTGCTCTAGGTCATTCCTGCTCCGTGAAGGTAATATGTATCTATAGGAAGCAAAATACAGGAGAAATGAGCCATACTGTCACCACTGTAGTGGGAGGCTCTTCTGCGGACTGGGGCTATTGCCTTTGGGGGGCTGTCAGGGGAAGACACAGGGGCTGGTGACACTGTGTCCTGCTCACAGTGCTGTTGGTCCCCATGTTCAAAATACGAGACAGACCTCTGAGAAAATTAGATTTTATGTAATCTATTTTGGAAAGAGAGCAAGAGTTATTTGCCTTTGGGATTTGACATTTTACTCTTTCTCCTTTTATATGCATTTTTTTTCTCTCCTGGAAAACTACAAATGGTCAGGAGAAAAAAGCTGGTATGCAAATTGAGGCTGCTGCATCATACCATGACTTTAGCAGGTTTAAGGAAAACAGCGAGTGGAACAAGGCTTCTGAGGAAACTGCAGCTGCCAGCAATGTGGGAAACTTTACATGGAAGAACTGCAGCCAAAGCCTCAGCTTACAACGTCCCTGGAAAGCCAGGGGCTGTGCACTCTGTATTTACCCTGACTCTTTTCCATCTTGGACAAAGGTACTCTGCAGCCTTCCAGTGCAAAGCTTCACTTTGTCCTACATTTCTTATTTAGGAGCACTGCACTAAAAAACTGTTCTAGTTCACCTTGGAGGCAGCTACAAGGCAGTGCTGGGTGGAGTGACGACTTAGTTAATGTTTACCAACATTCTGAGGGTGCTGGGGATGTGACCTCCAAAGGGACTACAGGCATTTTCTGCTCTGGACTGCATGAGGTCACAGTTAAGGAGGAAGCTGATAGTGGAGATTGGCAGTGGTGAGGAGCATAACAGGCTTGGGATGGTGCTTGTGATCTCTTGGCTGGTATCCACAAAGGTTGCCCAAGGCTAATGCTGAGAAGACTCACACACAGCCCTGACTCTGACCTAAAAATGGGACTGCCAGTGCTGACTTTATGAGAGGTAAGAGGTACTGAGGGTTGCTCTATCAATGATACTGGGTTTTCCTTTCCAGTGAATTGTCTGGACCGTCATGTCCATGTAGCCCCAGACAAAGTGGCCTTAATCTGGGAGAAGGATGAACCCGGAGGGGAGGTACGGGTGACATACAGGTCAGTAATTACCTCTCAACATATGAGAGGCATATTGTAGCACTGCACAGGGCTGATCTGTTATGTCTGTCGTGAGGGAATGCAGCATCCCTTCACACAGATCCAGAGTATGGTAGCTGTTGGCTTGCTTGTGCTGATCTGAAACTTCAGCCTACCCCCTGATTAAATCTTCCAGGCCCTGAGGAGTCCCTGCCCAGCTGAGGAGGCAGATATAAGCTCCTTGGGGCAGCACTGCAATGCTTGTAGGTAAGACACACAGGAAAGTCACACATGTGCCTTCCCACCCAGGTTCCTGTTATCTAAACTTTTGGGTAAGTGGTCTGCAAGAAAGGCAAATTCACAGCTCCGAATATGTTGAGAAATCCCATGCACATCCTCATGTCAGCAGTGCTGCTGGATTTGGCTCTTTGGGGGGCACTGCCTGTCCAGCCCTGCTAGGTTGGTCTGGGGCCTCCCACCTTCCAGCTTAAATTGCCTGCTCTCTGAGTCACTGCCACAGAATTCACTTAAATCCCTCTACACACCAAACAAGTCCCTCTGTCCTTTCTGACTTCAGGCCTCACATGACAAATATGACCAGCCACCCCTGCCAATCTCCATGCATGGAGAGTACTTCCGTAAAATGACTCACTGATGGCCAAGATGTGGTTTCTGGGATGGACACTTCTTGGGAGAGGCATCTTTCTGCTCACTGCTTTCCTACAGCTGTTCGTGCTTGACCTCAGCTTTAGCAAAGCACAGGGCCCTGCTTTGGGGAAAGATATCTAACTTCTCACATGTGTGAGCTGTGCAGGGTAGTGTGTCACACTGGTTGTACAGGTTGGTGAGAAATGTGCAGGCTGTCATTGAGAAAGTCAGCTGAGGTGTTGTGGGTTTGCTGAGCCAGAGGAATTGCCAGTGGCTGTTGTACAGAAATCACTCTAATTAATGTCTTTTCCATAAATAGTGGTCTGTGTTAGAGACTGTCTTCTTTCCTTCCCACTGATTTTTACAGCTCTCCCATGGTCTTCCAGAGGGAGGAGGGTTAGGGTATGTAGGGACATAAGCTGTGTCCCTGTGACTCTGAGGCCCCCCATCTTTATGCATGGAGGTAAGATCTGAATGAAAGTCTCTAACTGTGTCATTGCTTCTTTGGGCAGGGAACTACTGGAGCTGACATGCCGCCTAGGAAATACATTGAAACGGCAAGGGGTGAAGCAGGGTGACAGGGTGACAATCTACATGCCCCCATGCCCACTGGCAGTGGCTAGCATGCTGGCCTGTGCCCGCATTGGGGCCGTGCACGCTGTGGTGTTTGCTGGCTTCAGTGCAGAGTCCCTCGCTGACAGGATCCAGGATGGTAAGAGGCAGTGGGTAACTGTGACTTATTTCCCTTCGGGGACAGTGCTGAGCTTGTTGGTTCAGAAGCTCTGGGGGGCTCAGGGTTGCGTGGATGGCAAAGGTTTTCTGAGTGGGACTCCCTGGGCTCTCTGAGGGTATCCTGACATAATGTATAGTCATGGAGCAGGTACTAGCAACCCAATAAATGGCATGAGCTCACTAAATACCTTCCAGCCCATGGGATGAACAGGTTTTCTCTTCCATCCATGGGACTGAAGGATTGGAATACAATGTCTCCTGTAAGGGGATGCAACACAGGCAGAAATGAATGGGAAATCAAGATGCAAAGCTGCTGTCCTAAATGAAGGACCTGAGTGCTAAGGGCTGAGAGAAGAGGTGAAAGCTCAGGGTAGAGCCGAACTGCTCTGTGACTGGCGGAGGGGGGCAGAGTTGCTCATGTGGCTCTTCTATCTTCTGCAGCCCAGTCAGAGACAGTGATTACAGTGAACCAGGGGCTAAGAGGTGGCAAGATTATTGAGCTAAAGAAGACAGTGGACCAGGCTGTGAAGCAGTGCCCTGGAGTGAAACGGGTTCTGGTTTCCATGAGGACCAACAGCAAGGTTCCCATGACAGCTCTAGATGTGCCCCTGGAGGAGGTGAGAGGCTGCCCACCGATTTTGCCACTTCTATTGGGCAAAGTGCTTGCTCTTGGTGCAGGGACACTTAGTGGAGAGAGGACCTCGCTGGGCCATGACAGTTTTGCTGGCATTGACAGAATTTGGGGACATTGTCCCACATCAGCAGTGGCAGTCAGAGCTGCACACAAGTTCAGGACAGTCCCAGTAGCCCTTAGGATGGGCAGCTGGTGTGTCTTCCCACACTACCAGCTGTAGTGTACTACTGTCAGGGGCAGGCAGTGCAAGCCAGAGCATATAACAGGGTGGACAGTGGCCTAGAAACACATGAGACATGGGCTGCTACTCTGGGAATCCAGCCTTGGACTGCCACTACACTGTCACACATGGGTCTGCTGGTGGTCTTGGCATGTGCCTGTTACTCATAGCACAGGGTGGCTAGGCTGCCAGCATGGAGCACAGCTTCTGAACAGGTGAGCCCCTGCCATGCATTTCTTCTGGAGGATGTTTGTGGGGAGCAGGGTGGCACAGGTGCTCAGAGGGGAGGGAGACTCGGGAGAGAGGTGCACAAGCAGGTGTGGGGACGATACAGGGGAGGCTGTGAGACCCTGGGAGAACTGCTGTGCTCTTCCTGCAGGAGATGATGAAGGAGGATGCATGCTGTGAGCCTGCTGTCATGGACAGTGAAGACATGTTGTTTCTTCTCTACACATCAGGCAGTACTGGCAAACCCAAGGGCTTGGTTCATTCCCAAGCTGGTTACTTGCTGTTTGCTGCTCTCACACACAAGGTAATGAATCCCAGCCACAAAGTGCTCATGAGCCAGCAGTCCATAGGCAGTGCAGGGAAAACACATGCTCCTTGTTGCATTATGAGCTCATCTTTAGCCAGTGCAGAGCCTCTGGGAAGCCCTCCAAGCCCCAGCAGACCACATCTGGCTACAGGTAATACTCCATAGCAGGGTCTCCCAAATACATACTGCTCTGAGCCACCTTCTTGGCTTTCATCTTTCATTGTCCTACACTAAACAGAAACATTGGATAAGATACTCAGCCTTGCAAGAGTAATTTTATATTACTGCGTTAGGAGGAGAAAGCCAATTGGTTCCTAGAAACTGTGGCTTTTCTAAGTGTAACTACCCCAGCTCAGGTGGGAGATCAAAAGCAATGCTTCTGGGAGGAGCACATCTGACAATACCTGTAAAAACTGCTGAGTGCCCTCATGACAAAAGGTCTATATCTGAAGAGAGTGGATCATCTTCGGGAAGAGGAAAGCCTTTAACCCCGACACGTGCCCAAAGCAAACTTAGAACTGGATAAAAGGCACTGAGCCCAGCACAGAGATGCCTTTGGCCAGAGGAGTGGTTGGAAGGGGCATTCCTATGACATAATATGAGGTTCCATGTAAGAGGAAGTTCTTACCTGAACAGTCCCTTAGCTTTGGATCTGGCTCTTCCTGAGTGTGACTGCAGTTCCAGTACTGCCTCCGACCACACACCCTGTGGCAAAGCAAGCTCAGGGCTGGCTGGGTCTTCTCTGCTAGTTATGAGTGCTGAAGGCTGTACCTCCTGGGGTATGTGCTAGAGGTGCCCTCGACTTTCCTGTGAACTAAGCTGTGGCCAGTGTGATGGGTGACCCTCTCAAGACCATCAGAGTAGGTTTGCAAGAGCCAGGGCTGTCATTCTAAAATGGCAATGCAGGGGGTGAGCAGCGTGTGGCCATGTTAGTTTCCAAGAGCACTGCAAACCTGGACCCAGGGCCGACATTCAGATCCCTCAGTTGGATGGGGCAGACTGATGCTACCATAACTCACTGCTCCACTAAAAAGAGACAGAAGAACCAGAAGAAGCTTCCATTATGGCTCCTCGGAACACTTGAGGCCTGAAGTCCCCAGAGGAAAGTCAGCAGGGAACTGCAAGAAGAAATGAGCAGGTCTGAAACCATGGAAATCAGAGGAGAGAGGAAGTGACAGGCTAGTGGGAGAGTGTCCCAGAGAAGCTTTCTGGGCACTGAGTAAATGAAGTGAAGAAAAGTGTTTTAGGAAGCTGGTTGTGTTGCTGCCAATATGGCAGCACTCAGCTCTGCCCTGCACAGGGTAGTCATCATTCCTTCATGCTCCTTCGTCCCTTGTAGCCAAGGGTCTCATGAGGAATAAATGGGGCAGTGGGAAGAGGAGCTTGTTTTGCTTTCTGCCTGCAGGCACAGCACTGCACTCACCCAGCTGAGATGGAGAGATTCCAACTCCTGTGGGCAGGCTGGGGCTGCTTTGGGCCAAGGCATCACATGGTCCCTCTGCTTGCTGCCTCACTGCTCCTGTGCTGGGCTCCTTGCTGAGCTCAGTGGACTTTGAGTGTTTACTGTCCATCTGGAGTCCAGCAGTGCCTACAGGAGGCACATGGAGTCCTCTGCCACTTTGCCCTTGCCTGCAACTCCTCTCCTTCCACATGGTCACATAAGTACAGAAGCACCTTTCTTACCCAGAAGATTGTGTTTTGATGCTGCAGCATCAGAATGTTGGATCAGCCTTGTCTGGATACCAGCAAAAGGAAAGAAAGGCTGTATCTCTCTCCATTGGAAAAGAGCAAATTTGGCTGTGGGGTTGTGGGTTTTTTTTAAGTGTCTGTCTCCTGCATCTTCAGTTTTGGGGTTTTTTTTAACTTCAATTTTATTTAATTACTTTTTTTCTGATTTTTTTTTTTTAATTCTTTGCAGGAAGGTGTCCCTGCAGGGTTGGTAGGAAGACAGAAGAACACAGTAACGTTAGGGCTGACAGAGAGTAAATTGCTCCCTGTTGTGCCCCTTACCATGAATGCAGACCCAGGTGAAACCCCTGACTGCCTCTCTTTTCTTGTTCAGTACGTGTTCAACTACCAGGACAGAGACATCTTTGGCTGTGTGGCAGACATCGGCTGGATCACGGGACACACCTATGTGGTCTATGGCCCTCTCTGCAATGGTGGTACCACTGTCCTTTTTGAGAGCACTCCTATCTATCCTAACCCTGGTGAGTGAGATGACTTATGGAAGCTGGGACATTCCACAGCACCCTGAGATCCATAGCAGGCAGAGAACTGCTGGCTTGATGCCAGGACATGAGCAGCAAGGGCACTGTTGCCTCAGCAGCAGCCTGTGGGCTATACCCAGTAGGGAGTTGCAAGGGGAAGAGTCTTTTCCTCTGCTTAGGAAGCCACTGCTGCTTTCTCCAGGAGTGGAGCTGTCAATCCCTCTCCCTCCCTGCAGAAGGAACAGTAGCAGAGCTAGGTGATGTGAAGAAAAAGGGGCTGCTGCTCCTGAACTGCTTCCATCCTTCCCACCATGCGATTAACTTGGCTGAGGGTCCTAGCACTGCTAGAGTCTTTGCTCTCACCCCTTCTCTTTCTGCCTTGGTGTTGGGCTGGGAGGACCTGTGTGGATACTTACTGGCCCTGTTTCCATTCCAGGCCGCTACTGGGAAACAGTAGAGAGGTTAAGAATTAACCAGTTCTATGGGGCGCCCACTGCCATCCGCCTGCTCCTGAGATACGGTGATGAATGGGTGAACAAGTATGACCGCTCTTCTCTTAAAGTGCTTGGCTCAGGTAAGTGAAGCAACTTGGGTGGGGCAGAAAATCCTTGGACATCACATTGTGCCTCTTCCCACAGATGCCAAGAGCAGCAGCACATGAGACCCCAGAGTCAGGAGACTGCATTATTTCTGCTCTGCCCCCTTGTCTTTCCCCTTGCAGTGGGGGAACCCATCAACAAGGAGGCGTGGGAATGGTACTTCCGCGTGGTCGGCGAGACACGATGCCCAATAGTGGACACTTGGTGGCAAACTGGTGAGATGCATAAGATTCCTTGTTCCAGCTTCTACTCTCCCAGGCTTCAGGAGTGACCTGCTGCTTTGCTGGCCAAGTGATGGTTGTTGCTGACAGTCTTGTATGAGGCAAGGCTGTAAGGGCCCATGAGCACCCAAACATAAAAAATGGCCTTTAAAGCTAACCCAGATAAATGGGGATCTCAACAGATCCCTGCTGAACTAAATGAGCACAATCATCCTTTTGCAAAATTCCTTCCCCAGCTGTCTGCCAAGGCAAGCCCCAGCCTGTGCAGTGTGTAGTAAGGAAGAGGGCAAAGGCTGTTGGCCAAGCAGTGCTACTTGGCATTCCTCTTGTCCCCGACATTGATGAGCATTACAGTTTCTTTTCCTTCAGAAACAGGAGGCATCTGTATCTCACCTCGTCCTTCTAATCCTGGAGCTGAAATCCTTCCAGGCATGGCTATGAGACCCTTTTTTGGGATCAGCCCCTCCCTCTTGGATGACAAGGTATGCTTATAACCTGCAGTCTAGGCTCTGTCTCAGACCCCTTTTCCCAGGTACTTGCAATATGTACTTGCCAATGGGCGTGGAAATCTGTAAGCATGTCTTTCCTGCTCATCTCTGCTAGACACCAACCTTCCTTTCTGGAAAGGGACAAATAGGGAAGCTGTTCTTCCAGCTAGTGCAGAAGTTGAGTTGTCTAGCTTGCGCTGTCCTGACAAGAGAGGCTGTGTTTGGGCTTCCTGGCACATCTTTCCAGGAAGGACAGGGCTGGGCAGGGACAGCCCGTCTCCCTGGAGAGGCCTTGCATCCCACCATGGGAGGCAGTTTGTTGCTGGGAGAGACTAAGCCTGTCCTGTTGAAGTGAGGCACACAGGACCCTCCTCCCTGCCGTTTCCATCACAGGGCTGTTAAACAAGGAGTAGCTAAACATCCCAAGTACCTTCAGCCAAGATTACTAAAAGGAAACTATTTTACAGGGAAATGTCCTTCTGGAAAATGATGTCTCTGGAGCTCTTTGCATCTCACAAGCCTGGCCCGGTATGGCACGAACTATTTACAATGACCACAAGAGATTTCTGGAAACTTACTTGACTCCTTATCCAGGTAAGGAAAACATGAGGCAGGACACTTGCACAAGTTTGGTTGGGTAGGGTTGGGTCTGCTTGCTGGCTTTCTGTATGAAGGCAGGATTCAGGAGAGCTGGTAGTGCTCCTTTGTTCTTCCAGAGACCCTCCACAGTCCTGAGCCTTTCATCTCCCCAAGTCTGATATCACAGGACTGCCCCTCACCAACCTTCCCAACTGGATCACACATTGTTTTAAGGCAGCGGACTTGTCCTTCTGCCCCCAGTGCCCTTGAGCACGGACCTCTTGCTGCATCTCTTGCAAACCCTGTCAGCCTCTGTGACTCACCCAGAGGCACTGAGCAAGCCCAAGACTGTGTAATGCAAAGAGGTGAAGCAGCAAGACCACAGGCACCTGCACTGCAGCCAAGTACTCCCTGCACATGGTGAGACAGGCACAGCATTAGCCAGTACACTGCAGAGTAAGGGCGGGAGCCTGATGATATAGCAGGTACCAACAGAGGCAGAAGACTGACAAGGAAGGTATGCACATTTACCCTGAGCAGGTGAGGAAGAAGCAGAGTACATGGGCCCTGAAGCCAACAGAGAGGAGGGGACATGTGAGAGTATGGCTGCTGAGCAGCTCACATGCTCCCTCCAACAAGTGACTATGGCATGGTTCTGGCTACTGCAGGATTTTTCTTCACTGGGGATGGTGTGTATCGTACCAGTGAGGGCTACTACCAGCTAACAGGACGGCTGGATGACATCATTAACATCAGTGGACACCGGCTGGGCACTGCAGAGGTGGAGGATATTGTGGTAAGAGATGTGGGTGGGAGCTAAAACCCTCCAAACTAAATCAGTCAGGGGCAGGAGGAAAAGACCAGTGCCTGCAGACCTACTGAGGCAGAAAGGAAAAAGGGCAGAGGCCATCTGAGGCCCTTCCTTATCTCCCTGCATTATTGTGGGCTGCAGCAACTGTCAGGTCAGGGCAGCTCCACGTGGCAGCCATCCTGTCAAAAGCACGGGGTCAAACCCCTGCCCTGTTCTCTTCCAGGCCTACCATGTGGCAGTGGCAGAGTCTGCTGTCATTGGCTACCCACATGAGATCAAAGGAGAAGGTAAGATGCTTTCTTTCCTGCCCCGAAACAACCCCCAGGGCTGTGACACTGCAGTGGAAAGTAGCAGTAGTAGCAATGCTGTGTCCACACCATACAGCATGTTAGCAGGGATTTCAGCACAGCTGTTACAACCTGCACCTGCACCATAGACCAGCTAGGCTTTGCGTAAGGTGGCAGCAGCAGTGCTTCTGTGTGGCTAAAAGCATGCAGAGTTTTGGCTACAGAGCACCCCGAGGCTACCAGCAGAGGAGGACTCTCCTGGCACTAGGTCCAGGCAGGGTGTCAGGAGCATGGTATGGACCGTGCTCAGTAACCTGATGGTCCTTCTGCCAGGAGTCTACGTGTTTGTTGTGCTGAAGAAGGACAGTGGCTACACACAGGAGACTCTTGCTGCCGAGCTACGGGAGCTCATCTCAAAGAAGATCGCTAAGTACGCAGCTCCAGATTATGTTCAGGTAACATAAACAAACTGGTCCAACAGCCACACTGGCAGATTGGCTGAGCCCTTTCCCTCAGCCTTGACTCTGCTCCTCCGCATCACAGGTCACACACCGGCTGCCCAAGACACGCTCGGGTAAGATTATGCGTCGGGTGCTACGGAAAATCGTGGAGAACAAGGCCAGTGAGCTTGGGGACCTAACCACCCTGGATGACCATGAGGCTGTGCAGCAGATCATAGAGGGACACAAGCACCTTGTGAAGCAGCAGAAGGGCCACTAGCTTGGCTCTGCCAGCAGCCACCTCCTCTTCCTTCACTGCAAAACCAGGGAACCATCCAGAAAAGCCACTAATCAAGTGGTGGCCAGAAAGTTCTCAGATCATACCTCCACTGCAGTCTTGGAGTGATCTCTCACAACATAAGAGACCCTCAAAACCTGTCTCCATACACCCATGTAGACAGAGGAGAGAACATGACTCATCATAGGCAGAAGAGTAAGGGGAGACAAACTGTTTCATTCCATGAAAGCAGAGGGAAGAAAGCCCTGCTTGAGGTTCCTTGTGCCTTTCAGTAGCTGCAGAGCTGCACGCAGGATATCCAGCCCTGGACAGGGATACTACTCCTCCCTCTGCTCTGCTCTTTAGCAATAGTCTTGTCCAGGACCATTGCCAATATACAAACATCTCCTGCAAAGCAAACCCCAGAAAGAAAACACACAACAGTCTGGTTAAAAAATACTAACTCTTCTCCATAAAAACAGTTTGAAAACTGGCCCCAGATTTTAATACAAACATGTTCCTTTCACTTGTAGCCATGTGTTACAAGGAGAGAAGAGACATGCCCCTTCTCTGTGCTACCATTCTTCTCCCCTTGTCTCCTGCTGGAAAACACAATTCTTGACAGAGCCACAAAATACATAAACCTTCTGCAGAGCTGTGTATCAAAGACAAAGCTCCTAGCAAGGCACAGAGGGCAGGAAAGGAGGCTGCATCCTAGCCTCACACCAATGTATCCCAGAAAAAGTGGAGGCTTCTCTGGCTATGGTTTCTACAAGACCCATGAGGCAGCATCTTCTCTCAGGGAGGCCTAGCAGCTCAGCTCCTTTCTCCCATGAGAGCCAGGGAGGCAGAAGGAGGCTGGGAGAAGTATGGCATAGTTGTATCTGGTCTTAGCAGAACTTCACACCATGAGATCAAACATAGTCTGTGTCTATCAGCAAAATCCTGGTCTCACGCTGTTTGACACAGCTGCTAGCTTGGCAGCTCCATGTCTGCTATTGAGAGCTCTTCCACACGTGTGCAGGTTCTGTGGCTGGCCAGACAAGGGCATGTTTTTCAGTGTCCTTCCTCAGTGCGGAGTCGCTTCATCTTCTCACATTGAGTAAGCTCCCATCTTCCCTCCCCATGAAGTTTCAAAATCCAGCTGTGGAACTGCAATTCAATAGCACAACACTGAGATATGTCTTCTTAAGGGCATGGTCCACCCACAATGAGTACTCCAGCCTTAGTCACTCCCCTCTGCTCACCAGAGACCCCACTCTACCTCACCACCACGAGGGAGCCATGGAGCACTGCCTCCCTGTCTCACCTTTTCCAGGCTGGGTCTGTGTCCCACACTGATCAGTGTCATGCCCAGCTGAAGGCACATATGGTACAGTTCATGCTCCACCTCTTCTGTCAAGGCACTGGTGGCTTCATCTAACACTGAAAGAAAAGTCATAAGCCCCACAAATCCTCTCCCAATCAGACATCTCCAGTAGGCAAGGGCAGCAACTGCCAAGAACATTTCACATATTAACTGGAGTTCACCAAGAGCATCTGCAGAAGGGAAGTGAGGAGAAACCTAAGGACTCTGGTATTCCTCTGGCACAGCTGGTGTCAGGCAACTAGGAAAGCTGTCCTTCCCCTCAAGCACTTGAATCTTTCCAAACCACACCGTTCACCTCACTCCTCTCCCTCAACAGCTGCCAGCCACTGCCTCATCTCCATCATAACAAAAGTCAAGACATGACCTTCTCCAGGTAGACCACATGCCAGAGTGTCAGGCTGAACAACAGTCAGTGTACTCTTCCAGCACAGACCCTAGATGGTCAGGAGACATACATGGAGCGTGTTGGATGGCCTGTGGCATCTTCCTGACTATTAAGGGTAAATACTACAGACCTGGAGCAAATAAATTCAAATCATCTCTACAGCTTTTAGTTTGCAGTCCACAGGTTCCTTCTGCCCAGACATCACTGAGTTGTGCCATGGGCTTCAGGGGAAAGAGAGGTACTTACATGTAGCTACCTGCTACCAAAACTGGCTCTGTTCACCCACATCCAACCTGGCCCTCATAGCAAGTCCTCCAATAGCTTAAGCCCCAGCAGGGCCTAAGGAATTGGCCCCATTAGCTAATCACAGATGCTTCTGTGGTCCCTCAGGACTGTTTCTTCCACTGCTCCTTGTCTTCTTTTGCTACCTCAGAGCTAAACCTTCCATATTGCCCCACAACCATGCAGATGTTTCTGAGCTTCAAATATGACAGCTGCTGCCACACTCCTCAACACATGCACTTCTTTACAAGGTAATGAGTGAGCAGGCTGACAAAGTTCTTCTTCTGGTGCCATTGGACATGGACCATGAACATTAATCACCAGTTCCCCACGAAGAAAATGTCTTATGTATTGCCATCCTCCACACAAATAATGAAATGTTTTCACATTTCACAAATGAATCCTCTGTATGCTATGGTGCTAAAATAATGGCCAAGACAAAGCATGTTCCTAGCACAAAAGGGAGTTCATGAGCTGTCTCTCTACCAGCCTCTCTATACACCAAAGGCCTTGTCATTTTTTCTCTCCTCTTTTGTAGTCAATCACTCACCTGCATATTTTGGCTGGAGGTAGAAGAGCCGTGCAAATGAGAGCCTCTGCATCTCCCCTGGGGACAGGATGTCATACCTGCAGCAGGGTTGAGATTCAACACCTTCCTCAAGAAAGAGCTCATTTGCTAAAAATCTTACGGCTTCTGATATTGGAGACCAGCAGACAACTGTCCCTGTGTGTCCTTTGTGCCCCCCTCCATGCTGGGACTGGCTCTGCACCCCTGTACACAGTCAGCTGCCTGCAGAACACCACAGCTGGTGACTGTTGGCATACATGCTTGGGGCATGAAGGTTTTGCTCCTGTATAGTGTCCACATCTCACAGAACACAGATGGACACAGATAAATCCAGCAGCAATGTGCACTCAGAAATCACCGAAATACAGTGAGCTCCCTTACCAGTTCCAGTCCACCTCTTCATCCAGTCCTCCAGCCCTTGCCAGCAAATCAGTCTACAGAGAGCACAGCAGACTTGTGAACACAGTCCCCAACCCTGTCAGCCTACGGTCCTGAGCATAACCACCTGCTTCTTACTGGTCCTCCTTTCCCCACCTAAATTGAAGTTGTACCATATCTCTCCTCTTTCTGTCCCATAGACAGCTGTGTCCCAGGTACAGACAATGTCCCCACATAAGTTCAGCATGCAATGATGCTGTGATCAGCAAAAAATCATCCCTTCTTCCCTCACTGGTGGCACCAGGAAAGAAGGTAGCAGTGCTACCAGTGACTCACCAGCCCAGCCAGCTCCAGGAATCGCACAATTCTCTCATCATCTGCAGACCCTAGGGAGAAAGCCACACAGCATAAGCAGAGGCAATGTGTTCTGAGGCCACTGCTGAATGAAGGAGTTGGTGGGGCAGGAAGGAAGAACTGGAGTATCTCCTTAGGCTCAGTGTAGTTGACCTGACCTCCTAGTTACACCAGATCCTGAGCTTAGGAAGAGACAGTCCCAAAGACTGACCTTCCTTAAAAATGTTAACCATGCCTGTGAGCAGTATACCAGGAGGTAGCTGGGCTCCACAGATACACCTGAGATTTGCCTCAGTTCATGGCCACAGCCAGAACACAAGGATCCAGGCTTCAACTGCCAAGACCCTGCCCAACAGCTGCTGTCTTAGAGCTGAGACTGCACACTACAAGTGGTGGAGTCATGGGAACAGGTTCAGGTAAGAGCCTATATGGGGAGAGAAATACCTCAAGGTGGGTCAGCTGTGGAGCAGTACATACACTTGAGCTGGTACAGTCATTATCTATGGAAGTTGAGTAGAAGGGCTGTGCATCTGCCATGGACCTCTCTGAAGCTGCCAGAGAGCCACAACAGTAGCTGATGGCTGTAGTTACTCTCAGCAAGATTGTGACTCTCAAGTGTTTGAAAGCAGCATGTAACACTGCTGGACATCTCCAAGCTACAGCAGACCACATGTGGTCTGGCTTTGGAAGACAGCAGGGGAGAGAAAGGATCCATATATTCTGATCTAGGACATAATTTTGAAAAAGTGGAACACTAAAAGTTGGAGGTGGATGGAAAATGAGATGAAGGCAACCATGGCTTGCTGAAAGTCAGGCTGTACCAAACAAATCAGACATATCCCAACAGCAACATACATCATGTCTAGCACAGCAGGAAGAGCATGGCCAGCTTGTCCTCATTGTGCTATAACACCAAGTTCTAATCAAGTCAGTGTGCTCCCTCACAAAAGGAGGGGGACACAGAATTGACCTTAACACACACTAATCTGCTAGGCAGCACCAGAGCAACAAAAGCAAAATGGATGAGTGATGGGTTATAGCAGGGGAGAAGCTGCACTGGGTACAGGACAGTGAGGCAATACCACAGCATTGGTTAATTGCTCTAATAGATTTTCACAAACCTGAAAGTGGATAGATCTCCTTCAGGGGATAGATCACCTGTTCAACAGAGCAAAAGAAACCATGTCAGAGGGAGCTGGACACTGTTCATCAGAGATGCAATAGCATGCACTCAAGCACAAGGGTAGGAGCAGCCACAGGAACCCTCCCTCTTCCAGGCCTGTGTGCACCCCATGGGTTTGCAGGGCATGACCACAGCTGGGAGCAGGGCTGAGGCCAGAGCAAAGACAGACCCTGTGCTCACCTGCTCACGCAAGCTTCCATCAGTGAAGAAGGGCCGCTGTGGTAGGAACACCACTCCTCGGGGGCCAAAGCAGGTCAGCATCCTGATGCTCCCTGCACAGAGACACTCATCACACCTGCAGAACCAGACAGCAACTCCCCACTGCCCTGGATAGTCCTGTCCCGTGAAGTAGCCAACAAGTCCCCACAAAAGTGTGTTTGCAACAGAGCAAAGCAGCGAGAGCCAAAGACTATGACAGAGATGAATGGCTCAAATCAGTGTATCAGTGACACATTCACCATCACATGGTGGCACTAGCCTCACAAACTGCCACTGTCGCCTTCCAAACTCAGGGTAGCTTTGGTTGAGAAAGAGAAGGCTGAGTCAAGTAGCAGTCCTTACCCCGCGTGCTCTCCCAGAGTCCTCCAAGGGCCCTCAGGAGAGATGTCTTCCCTGTACCAGTGTTTCCCACAATCATCACACTGTTTCCTTGTGAGATCCTGAGGCTCAAGTCTTTGATGAGCAGCTTGCCAGAAGATGGTACTGAGAGTGTCACTTTCTCCAGAAGGAAAGCTGTGTCCCTTGGCACTGGGTCCTCCCCAGAATGGCTGCTGGGCCACCACCAAGACAAAGAATGAGAAATCCAGGGGTAAGTGACCATGCTGAGACTAACAAAGATCAGACACCTTAGACTTCCTGTGTATCTGTGACTGTAGCCCTGCCCCACACACCCTGGGAATGAAAACTGACAGTGAGCACTGCCTGCTCCAACCAAATGCATGCAACAGACTATGACACCAAGGGCCACCTTCATCTCACAGCAACCCCACATGCTGGGACGTAAGCTGCAAGCCAGCCAGTTGCTGAGAGGCGACTCACCCATCCAAGTCCCAGCTGGTTTTGGCTTCTGAGTAGTTACCATTATTTTTTCTGCCAAGGCTCAGCAAGGTCTCCTGCAGTTCACCAACCCTACACACACAGGAGGTTGCATGAATGCCAGGGACAATTCCAGCAGCCTCCTCACAATATCCAAACTTGCCCATGCTTGTACACAAGCAACTGTTTCTTTTCTTTTTTTAGCACAGACCTGGGCAGAGTCTTGTCCCTTTCCTCCAGAGATGTGCCCACAGATAAGCTCACCTGTGTGTGTAGCCAGCTACATCAGTCACAGTGCTGGAGAGATCTATGAGCTGGCTGAAGCACCCAATGAGGTAGATGGAAACAAAGGCATTCTGGGGAGAAATCACATGCCAGAGTAAGGGTCAATGCTGAGCTGAAGCCCTGACCCTTATTCCATGACTGCAAGGAGGCAGCCAAGGAGTCCACACATTTGGCCACATCAGCTGTCTCAGCAAGATGAATGAGGGGTGGTGAAGTCACCCAGGGTGATGGGAGTGAAGATGACCACATTTGTGCAGTTTTTGCCAGGTAGACACATGTCCTGTCCCCCAGGGATGGTGTTTTCAGAGTGCCTGATGGCCTGCCTAGGGCCCAGCATGCTTGCCCAAGTCACACAGACCCATGCCACCAACCCTGCCTCACCACCATATATGGCTCAGAGCAGGGTGTCAGCCTGCAGCGCTCACTTAGCTATTCTTAGCTTTGCATTCTCTATCACAAGCCAGTTTAGAGTATCTGGTAACAAGTCAGGTCAGGAAGGTGAAAGCAGGCCAACTCAGCCTCACTGGTGGCCAGGCTCACCACTGGCAGTAGCCCAGGGCATAACCCAGACCCACAGCATTGTACAGACCCCATCCCCACCTGCACTGCTGAAAACCAGGGATTTTCTGACCCCTGTTTTTTTTAGACACAGATCTGAGCTAGGAAACATTTACGTAAACATGTCCTTGATAATTCTCACCCCCAAGTTAATCACATACCAGCTGGCTACAAGCTCCCATTTCCATGACACTGTGAGTAAGGACAGTCTAACCTGAAGGTCAAGTGCTGCAGGTTATCTAGACCCAGGGCCACCAGCCCCATGTGAAACCTCCATCCTTAGTGCCTGCTCACCCTCCACAATGGGGTCACAGATATTACCCTTAGCTCACCTTGCTGACAAGGGCGCTGAGCTCTGTTGGACTCAGGTCACCATAGACCCCAGAAAAGATGGGAATGGCAATGACCACGTAGCTCAGGATGCTGCCCAGATAATCGAAGGTGTTGGTTCCAACTGGGCACAAACACATTGAAAGAAGACAGTGAGTTAAAGTAGAAACTTCTGTCCCAGCCAGGCCCAAGTGCTGACCCTGAGCCCAGTCAGAGGAAGAGCCATGTTCTTGCTTCAGCCCTTTATGATGAACCAAAGCAGAAAAACCCATTTTGCAGGATAGTGCAAGCATCAGGGTGAAAATCCATTTGCCAAGCAAAGAGCACTTTGGGGCAGGCCCCTGAGCAGACAATCATCATTCAGACACACAGCTCAGGGACTACTGTGGGGCAAAAGCCACTTTGCCTGCTTATTGCTGTGTGTCAGGGGCCTGACTGATGATTCACAGTAAACAGGAAGGAAGGGCAAAAGGGAGCTCTGGGGTGAGATGTGTGTTTTGGGAGCACACAACAGGCAGAAAGACTTAAGATCCCAAATTCCCACAGACACTTCTGTTCAGGGTTTTCCCTCCATTACACTGCTCAGAAGTTCACCGTGCTGCTGAGATCAGGAAAAGCTGTCTTTATAGGGGTCATTTAAAGAAAAAAACCTGGACTCAGTGAAAAAGGGAGAAGGAATATTTTCAGGGGACAATATGCTTAAGGGTCAGGCTCTATAGGAAAGAAGTTTCCATAGCTCCCAACCACATATACAGTCCCCAAAGCTCAAGCCCTTCCCTCTTTTCTTGGCACAAGCCCCACAAGAAGCCAGATTCTTGGTCCTCCACAATTCTGCCACTTTATGAGGCTTTTACACAAAAGGATTCCCATTAAGCACTGCAGGAGGCACACTGTTCACCGTCAGGGCTTTCATGGACCAGCAAGATGCAGAAGGAGAAAACACAGCACCCACCCAACTGCTCTACCAGTAGAGTTTCCCAGTGTGTGGGCCACCACAATGGAGTTACCACACATCCCAGTTCACCCCCAGTCTGCCCACTCACTGTATAGCCACAGCTCCTTGCCTATCAGCTCCCTCTGGGACTTCAGCAGCCTCTGCAGCCTCCGGTCTGTGCGCACATGCTCCACTTGCCCAGCCCTGTAAAAATAAGATTGGAACATGCCACAGACATCCTAGGACCATTGGGCTTTAAAACTGAAGCTCTGAACGGGCCTGGCACCTTTGCCTCCAACTAAAAAGCTCTTTATTGACCAGGAACTGAACAGCCAGGACTGCCTTCCTGATGGGTATCATCAAGAAACTCTGGCTGAAGCAAACAGTCCTACAAATCTCTCCCAGAGCCCATGGCTGCTGCTGTTAAAGCAGGAGGAAGTAAAGCCAGGCCAGACACTGTCAGCAAGGCTCCAGCCTGAAGCAATGTACACCCAAGGTCAAACACAGTTCCCAAATACAGCCTGACTGGAAAAGAGGGATGGCACTGCTACACAGCTGGACCCAGAAAGGAGAGGGCAGAGGAGAGTCCAGGGGGTGATAATCAGCCCACATGGCCTGCATGGCCAGCAGCTTCTTCTCATTTCCCACTCCATAGGAATGGGACACAGCCAAGTCCTGAGCAGTGCAACCCCTGGTACAGGTACCCCAGCTCCACAACTCCCCCCTTTCCAGTGCTATCTCCATCAGTCACCCACCACACAAGTTAGTGGTGATACTCCAGTGGCCAGACTGAGCCAGGGCAAGGCAGTATCTCCTAAATCACGACCTTCCAGCAAGCATGACAGCTCCTTCTGCTGCTTTGCAAGGCCTGGGCTGCCCTCAGGTGGCAAAATGCAGAGAGAGCGCCACATCTCATTTCAGACTCCCGCCTGCCATGGCACCTATTATCCCTGACATCCAACAGAGGCTTGTGCCCACTACACAAACCATGCTCCCACAACGGTCTATACAACAGGGGAGTCACTAGGGCCCACGAAGATAAGGCCAGAAGCAGCACAAAAACATCCAAAGTAAGATTTTTGAGGTCTCATTTCAAAAGATTCTCAGTTCATAGAAAAATACATTTACTTTCTCAAAAATGCACCTAGTTAGAATTCAGTTTGGCTTTACTGCCTTATAACACATCTCAGGTAACTACTGAGCTGCAATCTCTGCTTTCCATGTATTAGGAAAGGAGAAAGGCTTGGACACAAGGAATTAAAGGTGAGAAAGGAACTGGGGACTTTTGTTCTAGAGCTATTATTCTGTTGCAGATGAGAAGAGATTGCTGTATTGCTTTCCTCTTTTCCTCCCATTCACTTCACTTTTAAAGCAAGTTTGCCAAAGGCTTAGTAACAAAAGTGAAAAGGTGTCAGTGCTCTGCTTGTGTTTCTTCCTTCACTGAAATAATGTTTAGACAGTCTTAAGAGAAGACAGGATCACAAGCTAGAGAAGTTGGGCAATCAAAATCAGCCACTCAACACATGCTCCTCCTCTTGCAGGATTCTAGGAATGCAATCTATTAAAAACTCCTTTATTTTTAATTATGACACATACCATGAAAATGCCTGGTTGTGTGCAACTCAGCTAAGTCCTAGTTTCACACAAAATGAAGCTTTTCTACTAAAACACTGTACTGAACCAAGACATTCTGTTTCCTGGTATAATAATCCACTTTCCATTTTCTACTTAGTAACAGAGTAAAAAAAATTCTAAATTGTGAGGGAAAGCACTGCTTTCCCCAAAAGTACTTAAATAAGGGCATGTAATTACAGTATCTTTTCCATTGCAAAAAATTATCAACCAGTAGGAATCAATCAGAGTACAAAGAAGTAACTCAGGCTTGCCAGTGCAAACCAAGATTGATTTTGGTTACTTAAATCAGTTTCATTCCTGTCAATTTAAGTTGATATGAAATCAGTGACTTTGAATCAAACCACTGTGAGGACAGCACCGCAACACTTGAAATGCCTGCTCAATACAGCACGAAGGAGCCAAATACAGATCACGGGCAGGGAAGACCAGAGAGAGGACACGTGCTATGGTTCCTGGAAGAAGTGTGATTTCGCAATATATAGGGCAAAGGCAGACTTGTGACAAGAAACAACAAGCTCCTGCCACCCCAACACAAGCTACACCAAATTCATACCTTTTTTCCTGGTGAACCAAGTGACAGTTCAACAGGCTTCAGGATATCACTAAATGAGGGAGGTGCTGCCTGGCTCCTGATTGTGTGCTCAGCTCAGGGGTGAATGGCATTGAGCAAATTCAGAGCACCAGGACAGCATATGGAGGGTCAGGGCACAGACTGACCAAGAGGAGCAAAGCAGAGGTAAGGTGGCCAGGTAGCAGCTGGCACACCCACAGGAGACATGCAGGCAAGCCGCAGCAGGATGGGGCCAGAAACAACATGCAACAAGTCCTCAGCGGAACCAGATGCAATAAGCCTTTGAGCAATCTTCCAGGTAAGGACCTGGCAAAACATCAGCAATGGTCTCTAAGCCAGCACCAAATCTGTATCTGCCTCTAAAGATGTTAGAAGGGAGGCAAAGAAAAGATAGTTGTCTTCAGTTGCTGTGGATTATTTCTGCAGATGATGCACAGAATGCAAAGAACAGAGTGTCAGGGCTGTATATGATGCTGCAGTGGAAGGGATAGAAAGATGTAGCAAAAGAACTTGGGTTCCTTTGGCATATGTGAACACAAGGATGCTCTGAACTGGGACAATCCTTTTGAGGATACAAAGAAATTAACACTACTAACCTGTAGAAAGCAGCTGGTTCTGCATTGACACGAATCTGCATGTGCTTGAACCTGTACAACCAAAAAAACACCATAATTGTGCAAAAATGTTCAGTGAATAATTATGTAGCCAAAACCATTCCTAGAAGAAACTTATCTTGCATGTTAGAGCAGTGATCTGAGGCATCTCTTGACATAAATACTCAACAGGCTCAGAAAGGCACCAGAGACCAAGGCTTAACATGAGCTGTCATCATTCAGGGCCAGCTCAGTGGTGCATTTGTTTGATATCCTGCTCTCCGTGCACATCTTCTTAGCCCTTGGGTTTACTGTTTGCTGCTAATCCAGCATCTCCACCATACAACATTGCTGCAGCCAACTGCTCTGGGCTTGGCTCCCTGTGCCACAACACCTTATGCTGCTGTCCCTGGATGCCTTGAGCCCCAGGGAAAGCTACAGAGCCCCTGCTACACACACAGCCAACCCTGTAAGCAAGGGGGAGAAGGTGAGTTACAGAGCATATGGAAAGACTGGGCTGTTTTAAGAACCCAGTGAAGGCAGTGGTGAAGCAGAAACCCAATTTCTGTCAGTAGATGCAGTTCACTGAATGTGCATCTGCACCCAAGGAAGCTTCATGTGCAGTTTTCTCCAACACATCTCTAGTAGAAGCACCAGCAATGAGCAGGCAAACAGCGTGAAGACAAAGGCATTGTCTGCCACGACACAAGGCTGTGAATGGTTGGCAGGGGCTCAGTACACCGACTTTGAGGCACCATTGCACAAGTAGCCTTCTCTGAGTGTGGGGAAAGTCACAGACAAGAGAAGTAGCTACATACACAGCCCTGAATGGGGACAAAAAAGCAGCCTTCACAGGAGCTGCCAAGGGGCAGTGAAAACACAACTCTGCTGGGACTCACCTGAAATCTCCCTCCAGTTTTTCCTGCTGCACAAGTTTAGACACAATTGGGCTCATCAGCACTTTGTTAATCATCGTTCCAATGACAAAATACCCAAAGATGCTCACCGGGCCTAGCCAGCCTGTGCTACAGAGGAGAAAGAGAAGTCACCTAATAATCCAAGCAAAAGGACACTCCTGCACCTTTAGGGTCAAGCAATCAGAGCCCTCTGCTGTCAACTCTCTTTGCTTTCACAGAAGTTTGGGGGCCAACATTGCACAACCCAGCATCCCCAAGGCAGAGTTCTCTTTGGAGTGTAGAGACCACTCACCCATGTGTACAAATATCCCTCTGGGGAACTGCAGTATGGGTAGCAGGCTCCAAAAAAATACAGAAAAGCGGTGTGCAACCAGGGCCAGGATACATACTTACCTGTGAAAGCACTGGTATGTGTAGTAGGCCATTGTGAAGGGTGAGATGACGAGCTTGCTGGCCATGGAGCTGAGCTGCCTGCAGAACCTATCCACATCCTGGCTGATGCGCTGGTCCCTGCCCAACACAAAGAGCCATTGACACCATTACAGCCCAGAAGCAAGAGCCAGTACTAAAGGCCCAACAGGGCACAAACCAGGCTGTTTCATTGCATGAACATAGGACAGGCTGCAGGTGAAGAACCTTGCCTAGGAAGGACCTGCAGCTCCCCCACAGGAGACCATTCTCATGGCCCAGCAGGACCCACCCAAAGGCCTTCATGGCACCCAGGAAGAACAACTCCTGCCATTGCTTTCACCCTGTTCCTTGTATTTATCCTTTGTTCCACTTTCAACAATATTGTTCAACACTTGTGCTGAAGATGTCTGCATCACTGTCCTTTACTGCTCTACTGGAACAACCCCCATACTATGAAAAAATAGTGACTCTCCCCCTAACCTTCAGTAACTGGGCTGAAATGCCATCAGACCCGAGTCGATCCCTTGGCTCTGCACGGAGTGCCTCTGGTTCCTTTGCCGCAAAGAAGGAGGTGCTTCCACCCACCCCACCTCCCAAGAGCAGGAAGCAGCACACACTTCTCACCTCACTAGCAGCAGGCACATGAGTAACAGACACTCAAGTCCCATCTATCCCACTGCTCAGCAGGAGTTGCGCTTGGGGTAACTAGGAAGAATTTCAGTATATTTACTCCTCAGCGCCTCATCTGTCCAGAGCACATGGATGAAGGCTTCAGCCTGCTGTGCTAAGCTCCAGTGGAAAGGCCGTAACTTAATGCTGGAGTTCAGAATGAAGAGCAAGGATGGACTCCTGATTAGTCTCAGTGCAGATACAAGCACATTCATGTTTTAACACTTTTGTAGTTCTGGAACAGCAATGGATTTAATTCTAGGGCAGCTCTCACCCTGACTGACCTTACAGTCAGCATTTTTCCTTTTCCTCAAACTGTAATATTCCCATAAAATTGTAACTTAAATTGTGCTATAGTCTCCTAGGAGGATATTGCTTTTTACAAGCTGTTAAGTAACATGAAATGAAAACACATGAAACATATGAAAACATCAACCCAAATGCCCTGCTAGGTGCTGCAAGTGTTTGTATGCCACTCAGAACCCACTCTTCATTCCTTCAAAGTGGATGACTCCATGCATTTAACACTCAGTTTGGTTTGCACTGCATAATGGCAGGTTTCTGTTGTTTTAGTTAGTTCTCTAAGTACCTGGTGGAGGGAAAAAAACCTCTCATCAAGGAATTGCAAGATGAAGAGAATTTTTGCAGTGGTACCAAAACCACACTAAAAAGTAAGATTGAATGGTGGAGCAGAAGCAAGGTGTAATGAGACATATTCCACATTTGGCTGCAAAGGTCAGGAGAGCTGTCTCTTTTGCTGCAGGGCAGACTGACCCAGTTGTCTTCTACATTTCACTGCACAATGTGAACACTTTCCCTAGTTAAAAATAAACCTGAGCAGAATAATCATGTGGTGAGAGGCCTCTGTCCTCTGCATCCCCTCATGCCCCCAAAGAAAAAGACAGGCATGCAGGAGCTTGTGGCTTCAATGGCTGCACTGCCTGGGAAGTTCTGCATGCCCTGGTGACAGACACAGTTTTTTAACCTCTCCTTGCAACTCCATGCCACTGCAAAACACTATCAGAAATGAAAATTTAATGATAGTAGGAGTAAACCCAACAGCAACCTGGAAGTGCAACAGCTTGATAATGATGACCTACTGCCAAACATGTAGAGCTGTTCAACCCAAGCTGAGACCTTTCTCCTTGCTTGCTGCTCCCCCTTAGATACCCAGCATGTTTTCTTGCAGCAGCCACACAAACCATCTTGCTCTGCAATGAAGGAGCAAGGACAGGCAGCCAGTAGCAACAGGCAGCAGAAGTGCAGAAGCTGCTTCAGTTTCTTGAAGTTTCCACTAATAGCAAGTTATGAGTCCCTGCAAGACACAGTTTTTCCCCAGGACCTTGAGCATGGTCTCCTCTCGTCATCAACATGGGAAATGGCATCAATGCAGTGACTAGATCAGAGGTGCCCGCTCAAGCAGAGGAGAACTTGGGAGTCTCAAAACAGTATAACACCACATTATTTGGAAAACATTCCCCCTTTATTTCTAGTTTTTCAGCTACTATTTAATAATAACTTTAAATTCTGGAGGGGGAAGAATTAGGGAGATTCTACACTGAGATAACCTCAGCTGGTTAAAGCATAGTGCTAATCACGGGTTCAATCCCTGTATGGGCTATTCACTTAAAGAGTTGGACTCAATGATCCATGTGGGTCCACTCCAGTGAAGAATAATCTGTGATTCTGTGATCTCTCACATGATGTCCAACATAGGATTTTTAGCTCTTCACAGTGCACAACTATGACAGGAGTGCCCTTTGTGCGAGGACAGGCTGGAAGGCCAAGGTCCACACACAGCTGTGAGGAAGGGCATTCGACCTTTGCTGCACAGCCCAGGTAGATCAACAGCTCTGCAGGAAGCAGGACAGCACACAAAGCAAACTGGAGAGGGACTTCTTGGGGGCGGGAGCTGGGATCCACAAGGAGAGACTGAATGCTCCGCCTCTTAGACTGCAGGTCACCACTGACACTTCCTTCCAAGGAACAGGAAAGGAACCCTCATACAGTACAAAACAAAGCCCTTCCTGGATGTGGCTCCCATGGGTTATCAAACCACTAAAATACAACTGAACTGTGCTGAGCTGCAGATTCTGGTGTTTGAAGTTCAAAGCTAACAGGGACTGTCCTAACGCATCAGCTGCGTGAAAAAAAGGAGAGGGACTGCTGACTCCAGCCAGGCCCTTTGCAACATAATGGTGTCAAGGACTGAGTTTGTAGACAGAGTATTTTACAGCAGCACTAGATCCCTGTTCCAATGGGCATCCACTTTCTTTCCAACTGAAGCATCCTGCCCCTAAAACCATCACAACCAGCAGTCACAGGGTTCCCACCAATAGGTATCACCTCCCACTGAGGTAGAAGAGGGTGCCTAGATTTGTTCCTAAATGGTAAAAGCTTCTAGGGCTCAAGCCCCTACCCAGAGACAAAGAGAACTCAGGAAAAGGTGCACAGCTGCTCAGGAGAAGCCAAGCAAGATACTGAAAGAAGCTGCTGGCAGCCTACGGGTTATCGATGTCCTCACGCAGCACATGCAGGCTGTAGTAGACCTGGCCTTTGAAGTAGCAGCTGTGGAGGTGTTCAGTGAGGGATTTCCTCCAGTTCACATACATCATGTTGCAGATAAACTGGTCGAAACTTTTTAGCTGGAAAAAGGGCAAAGAGATGGATGGGGAGAGATAAGTGAGAACAAACATTTTTTCAAAATGAAATAAAAACTAGCAGTTTGCACTAGTGATCCAGGACATGGGCAGACTTGAATCTGTTGTGACCAGGATCATGCCAGAAGCCATGGGCAGCTTTCCCTTCCTCTCCCAAGACACATGAGCCTCTGGTCTTACCGTGGAGTTCACAACGATCAGAGTCACGGCAACGGCAGTCAATGTTTTGAATCCGGAGAAGTCCTTGTTCCCTAGGACCTCATAGTACTGGCTGGGGATGACGCCAACCTGGTAAATAACCAGCTGCTCTGGAGGAGAGAGGCAAGCAAGGGAAGGAATTGATGGACTGCGGTGACAAGGCAAAGCGGGGGACCACAGGGAGCAGACATGGGGTGCAGCCCCCCCATCCCCACCACCCAGGCTCACCCAGCAAGGCGACACCGAGCAGCGTCAGGAACATGAGGGCGCTCGGGGAGGGCCACCCAGGAAAGAGCACGGCCAAGAGCCGCAGGAAACGCCGCAGGAACAGCCCATCCAGCCGGGAGGCAGCCCTGCAACGGAGGGAGACGGGGGCCGGCAGTGAGTTCCGGGGTTCCACCCCACCTCCCCTCCGCCACGCCCCGGCCCAGCCCGGTCCGTCCTCACCGCCCGCCGACCCCGGCGCCCCCCGCACTGCCGCTGCCTCCCGCCATCGGTGCCCTCCGGACCGAACCAGCCAGGCCAGACCCAGCCCCGTGGGCGCTTTACATGAATATTCACCACCTCTCCTCGCCCTGCATCAGCCCCGCCCAGGGGCGGCCGCCGCTACCGCGTGTGGCGTCACCGCAGAGATCCCGCCCGCCAGCACCGCCTGCCCGCGCCGCCGAGCGGCAGCGCTCCCTGGCGACACGCCGCGCTGACCGCGGGCACAACGTCCCCTGGCGGGCGCCGTGCGGGTGTGCGTGGTCAGCGCCCGCCCTGCCCGCGCCGTCCCCACACAGCGGAGCCGGGCGGGCTATCCCTCCCAGCGGGCCATCCCTCCCGGCGGGCCATCCCGGCCCGGTGGATGTGCTCGCGTCCCTCCACCTCCTCCCCGCCTGCCTGCTCACAGAGACGAACCGTGGTGCCGGGCAGGGTCCAGGCTGAACCACAGGCCGCGAGGCCGGAGAACCCGGGCACTAACGCGTCTCTTGAGGAAGGAGCTGGACAGGCATGAACTGATCCCTCTGGAGATCCCAGAGGCTGAGGGACAGTCGCCGTGGGCAGCACGTACTGCCCACCTGTTGCAGGGGAGACAAGAAAGAAGTACCAGTACTAATTCTGCAGAGCCGTCTTATTTTGGGGTCGGCAGTGAAGTTTCAGGTTGCTTCCAAAGGACACGCAACTTGCAGTGGCCATTGTAGAAGATCTCTCAAACCAGGTCATTGGGATTTGGCAGCGATCCCCATCGTGATCATGAATGGCAGTGTGTGCTCCCCACTGTGCTGCAGGAACGGAACTGAAGGGAGCAGTGCGAAACCCCAGACAGAGGGAGGGACTTCAAGAAAGCAGCAATGAGCTGTGTCAGTGAATTGGACCCTCTTTGGCTTCTCAGTGACCTCAGTTTTGATAGAGAAACCAACATTTTTTTTTCAGGTTTGGGCTGGAATCTGGTTTCACAACCCAAAGCTCTGAGTTATGAAATATTTCAGAACAAGTAAATTTCTGGACAAGCCTAGTGATTCGAGATGAGAGATCCTATGAGCTGTCCTGCCTTCCTTACTCGTGTGTCTCTCACCTACCATCCTGTCAATGCCATTTCTTCTGCAGAACCTTTGGGCTTCTGCATGTACCCTCTGGGTCCTTCTTCCCAGATGCCTAGTGGCTTTGTTCTTCTCCAGTTCCCTGCCTCCCAGCCCTCCTTCTCTTCCTTCATCCTCATCTCCTTCACCTTGACTCTGTTGCTACTTGCTCAGTGGGCCAGATAATTCATAGTTCACACTTCACAAAATCAGTGTATATCCTCTCAGAGATGAAAGAAGACACATCAGTGTGTTTCCTCAGCAAATGGCCTTGTCTCTAAGCAGTGCCCCTTTCTCCTTGCCCTCATCTCCCTTCTCTCAGCTCTTTTGGAATTCACAATGCTATCAGTCATACCTAAAGGTTAAGCTCCAGAGGGCAGAGATCAGCCCTGTGAAAACCTGACTTCAGTGATGACTAACTTTTATGTTAAAAGAATCATGTGGTTTTTTTTCTCAGCTGTTGCATCAGACCTGGGTGATGGTTGCTCCTAAGCAGCCACATCCTCTCATGGGGCAGTACTGCAGCTGTGGCAATTGTGTGTTTCACCTTGTCAGTGGTTGCCAGGATTGAACTGGCTCCTTTGCTCTGTTGTCGACTTTATGATGAGGGGATATTCCTTCCCTTTCCTCCTCGACTGATAAAATGGCTTTCCAGCACCAGGGGAGTCAGAGGATCTAACACAGAGATGAGATGGCCACAACTGTCTATCCCAAGCCCGCCCTCCTACTTCTTCCTTCTCCCTGCCCTTTGTTCTATCACTGGCACCCCACGACCTCCACCTGATAAAGCACACGCTTGTGAGCTCCCTTTGGCGTATCAGCTTCACGATTTTTCCTGGGAACCCTCCTAAGGCAGCCAAGATCAAGAACAAAAGAGAAGTGCTTTCTCGGTGCCTCTCCATCCCCCCTCCGAGGCTATGCCCTAGACACTCAGCTGCTGTCAGCACAGAAACATTTACATCTTTTACAGCACTCCAGCTCTACTTCTCACGTTTCTCCCCCAGCAAACACCATGGCCATTTCAGTGTGTGCTTGGGGGCAGGGCTTGGGAAAGGATTGGGGAATCACAACTTGAGTAGAGTTTTATGGGTCTGTTTGCACTGAAGGGCCATATCTCAGCTCCCTGACTAGCTACAGACCCAAGAGAAACCTCGTCTGCGTTGCTAACCTGTCACCAAAGTGTATGCCATGAATCCAGGGAAGCAAGAACTGGGCCTGGCTTGCTAGGTCCTGGGATCCTTGAGGCAGTGCAAGTTAATTCCTTGTGGTGTTTAACTGGAGCCCCATCTGCTCCTACTTGCTAGGTGTGAAACATCCCATCCCCCATCCTCCCCTGCCTGTTCCATGCATTTTTGCTCTGCCCTGGACCAGTGAAGGAAGCCAGATCCTCCTGCATCCCTGGCCTCCCAGCCCCTGGCTCACACCGTTCCCCACTGCCCCTCTATGTTTCCATTTCCCTGTGGTCCCTCTGTGCCTGCTGTGTAGCTGAGATGCAGGGAGAAGCCTGACAAACCCATCTTTCACTGCCCTTGTGCAGTAAGTGGTCCTGGGTGTTCTCTGAAGTAAGCAGCAGCTTGTCATCACAGAAAGAAAGACAAAACTACAGCCTTGAATCTGCAGCTTGCTTTCCCTCTTTCCCCGGTCCTTCTTAATGCTGCTGGTTTTGTGTGATGTTGCGCAATGAAGCACTGCCAGAAGATTATCCCCTTCCTGGGCTTTCCAAAACTGAATCCACCATTTCCTGCCCATGTTTCCAATTTCTAGTCTCCTCATAGGTACCTGTCCTCACCGGAGTTTGCAGCTTCTTCAGTGTGAGATCACCTACAAGCTTTAGCCCACTGTCAGATCATTTGTAAGGAAGGGGTAATGAAAACTCCCATCCTGAGTTTCAGCTCTGTCTTTTATTAGGGTGTGAACTAAACCAGCTAATTTTCAGCTGGATCAGCAAGCTGAACTGACTGACAGAGTCCCTCACACTCCTGTGCCACCCCAAAGCAGAGGGTGGGAATGGGAAATCGAGGGGGAGCAAACAGCATAGGCCAGGCTCAGCATGGCTTAAACCTCCATGGAGCCGCACCACGGGCTCCTGCTGTGATATCTTAATGATTCTGCCTTTTCCTTCTCCACACTCTGTGTCTTAATTAGCCTTTCCCCCTCCTGTGGGCCAAACTGCTCTGCTTTCTTTTCAATCCTCCTTCCTTGTGCTTTGCCTCTAACAGTGTCTTTCTACTGTACACTTCAAAGGCTTTGCTTGCTGCATCTCCCCCATGCTACCACTGGCTTGTGACACCCCCAAAGCAGGCCAGGTCTGCCATGAACTCATAGTCATCGAAACCATTTTGGGCCCTTTGGATCTGGGTATGAAGCAGGCATGGGGGAGGAGAGACCAATGATTTTCAGCATTTCACCTATGAGAAGAATTATTAGTAACACAGGAAAAAAAAAAAAAGGGAAAAGGGACCCCTCCTCCACCGACCCTCCCCAGAGGAGAGCCCGCTGAGGGCAGAGTGCTTTTATGTGCAAGTGGGAGGGAAGGAGAGTGTTAGGGCTTCAGAGGGAAATGCTTTGATCTTGACTTTGAATCTCTCCCCCACGTTCCCACCCATGGCCAGGACCACAGGATGCAGCCAGGACTCCTAGCTCTTGCTTAGTGCTATGGTAGTTCACTTGCTGTTTCACATTTAAATTTCCTCCTGTGCACCTGGGAGCCTCACAGAGGCCGTATGGAGCGAGAGCACAGTGCCAACACCAAGTTCAAACTTTCTCTCCCATTTCATAGAATGGGAAGAAAAAGAGCCCAGTCAGACAGAAGCCAGAAGGGGAAAGAGCCCTGAGATGAGCAGAGGTGAATTAGAGATGGGACCTACTGTCCAGGTTCTGGTATCCCGGGGTGGGGGAGGCAGACCTGGCTCTCCTGTGCATTCTGGTGCATTAGACTGGTCAGTGCTGAACATGATCCAGAAGATGAACTGGGAAGCAGTAACCATTAGGAGAGGGACGGGGAGTTGCTGATGTCCCCAGGTCCCACAAAGAGTTATTTTAAGTTGGAGAGAGGAGAACAGCAATGAGAGCCCTTGGTGTTTTCTGCAGGATGGGAAGGAGGTGGCAGCGATGGTGCTGGATGATGGGGAACGACCCTGAGTTCTGATTCACTTCAAAGGAAGAGGACTATAGGGTGTGGGAGAGACTTAGGGGCCTCCAGTCTCTTGTCCAAGGTGGGATCTAATGTGTAGGCAACTTCCCCACTTCCCTTGGGAGACGAAACTCCTGACTGGGCCTTGCCCTTAAGCTGTCTTAAAGTTCAGGCCAAATACTTCTGCTGTCTGTGTTGCACCTTTTTTTCTCAGCTGGTCACTCCTGTTAACTGCTTTCCCTTGCTGAAGTTCTTGCACTTGGATATCCCTGCCTGCCAGTTCTCACTTCAGCACCACTAAATAGATTTTATCCTCACATCATCTCTTATTCAATCACTCCAGCTCTGCTTCTCCTGGCTGAAAACTTCCTATTGTTTGTTACTTTCCCTTTCAGTATGATGTGAGCAGACCTCTCTGCCGGTGTCCAGCACTGTCCCGGCCATGCAGAGACCGGAGGGTGCCTCACAGGACTTCTCTGCAGAGCCCAACCATTGCTCTCTCTGAACATCACTTTAAGGGCTTCAGTACAGATATAAGGCAGTGAGTTCAAAGGTGGTTTCAGGTCTGGGAATGAGAAGTACCAGATAGTGTGAATACCAAAACAGGACTTCTCTCATTCACAGGAAACAAGTTACTACAAAAATTGCGGTGGACTCCACATTTTCCATGTCCCTCTTGGGCAATATCACACCAAAACCCCTTGAACCTCCTTCTCCCTAAGACTGGTGGGCACATTGCGGCTGCAGCAACCCAATTTCTGTTGCCAATTTAGGCTGCAAGCTCTGCTCATAGATCTTTCCTTGTGGAGCAATGCCAGGCACAGGAGAGAAAGCAGCCAAGACAGTAGACACTTAGGACCCTCCTAGAAGCTCCCATGCTCTCATTTC
The DNA here is from genome assembly GCA_008694505.1 of Cyanoderma ruficeps. NCBI lineage: Eukaryota > Metazoa > Chordata > Aves > Passeriformes > Timaliidae > Cyanoderma > Cyanoderma ruficeps. The sequence continues at coordinate 29,131,960 of VZDJ01007753.1, forward strand.
CATCAGCCCCTCTACAGTCCCAGGACCCCTGACTTCCCAGAGAGCTTCAAATTCTGCAGTGCTCTGGAGGGAAAAAGGTGGGAAAAACAGAAGCCAGGGCAACAGCAGTAGCTTTAAGAGGATGGACATGTCAATTTAGCCCATGTATAGATCATAAATGGGTCATAAAGTAGTGTGGGTCAATCTTCTCCAGCTCCAGAAGTGGTTTTGGCAACTGATCCACAGTCTGATCTGCCCCAAATGACATTTGGCTGCCATCCTATCTGAATAGTCTCATCTGGTTCACCCACGGACAGCCCTGCAGTAGGTAGGGTGCTCTGACTCCCTCCACTCCTGCAGGTCCTGTAGGTGGGACTGGGGAACTTCCCTGATGGGTTGGATAGCTGAGTGTTTAAATGTTCTCCCCACGTGTGACACTGTCAAGTTTGTCACATTCCCATAACAGAACCAGAGCAAGTCCTGTCTTATTATAAAATAACTCAGCACCAAGTCCTCAAGACATCCATCCTCATGAGATTCAAGCCAACAAGAATTCTACCTGCTGAACAAAGAGGTTGCCCTTGACCTGGGAGAAGACTCCATGTGCAAACTTGGAGCAGTAAAACCTGCCTTAGAGCATGGCTGGTAACATGGTGCCTGGAGACCCCCCACAGCTGGCCATCTCTGCACCTTTTCTCTGAGCCTTGTCTGGGAGAGAATGGGTTGCAAGCAGGCAGGTTAAAACGCAACAGACAGAAAAACTTCTGGTAGCCATAGCTAAACTGCAAAGGTCTCCATGGCTGTAATGCTGAAGCATCCTGCACCAAAGCAGGAAGCACTCTGTTCCCCCACTGAACTCCTCCAAGGAACAGAAAAATGTTAACTACTTGTTTATAAGCTGGAAGCGGGTGTGTGCAGTCATCTGCATAACAGAACTGCCCAAGCTGTCTCTTTGTGTGTTTTCCAGCTCCTATGTTAATCACTGACCCTGCTGACTCCGGCATTTACCAGTGTCTCACTGCCCTGCGAGCACTGCTTTGCATTTGCAACCGAAGAACTTAAAAGGAGAAGAGAAGCTCAGCAGCTGTGGATATGAACACAAGCCTGCCAGAGGGGAAAAGAGCCAGGACTGGACAGGTTGATAGAGAGAGTGGAGCTGGCTTTGAAAGATTGTCTGAAGAGGAAAAAGCTCGCCAGGGAATAGTTTAGGTCTCTCTTCTTTGCACTGTAGTTTCTCTGTGTCCAGTGAGAGTGAGCTCTTTGAGTCCTGAAGGCCAGGGTTCAGTGTCACCTGGAGTGATGACTCCCAACTGAGGCCGGGAGGACTCTCAAGCAGCCAGTCCACAGCTTCCAGGGAGCCCTTTCCTCCTGTCAAACCCTCCTTGCCTGGCCTCCCCCTGCATTCCTGGGATCAAATGTGAGACAAGAGAAGTGGGAAAAAATGCTCTGGGATATGTGCTGCTGGACAGCGAAGGTATGCCTTGGCTTGTGTGGCAGTGCTTGCCCCTGGACTTCAGTGGAAGGGAAGGCAGCAGGAGAGGGACCTGAGCACATTTACCCTTTGAAATATCTGTGTTTAGTTGCTTCCTGAATTGCACAGGAATCCTATACATGGTGTCTCTGTGAGCCCTCCTGCTCTCTCATTGCCAAATGCTGAAGCAAAAATGAGTGCCACAGTGAGGTTTCCCAAGGGCAGAGGCACGTGGGGCAGGAAGCCCTTGCTGTCTCTGGCATCAGGAGTTTGTGTCCCTCACTGGATTTGGGGCAATTGTGGCAGGTTTCAGGTTGGTCCCCAGGGACAGGCTAGGGAGAGCGAGAGGAAACTAGCTATTGCCTGCCACCAGAGCTACACATACACAGAAGACATGAAGCACTGACACAGCACAGATCCCAAACTCTTCCCTCTTGACCAAACTATGACCCCTGTCATTAAAATGCACGAGGTCTCACACCCAAGACCAGATGGGCTCCTTGAGTTCCTGTTTTGGGGTGGTATAGGTTGGGATAAGACAGGTGCTGGAGGAAGCTCTAGAGTTCGGGACATGTGAGGAGGCCATAGGGTGGAGATGGTGTTGACAAATTAGCAATGCTGGAGCGATGCTGGAGCGAGGTGCCTGACGTGCTGGCTGTTTGCACAGCCTCACGTGATGCCCAAGAGACAGGATGAAGCCATTGTGAGAGTGGGAGTTAAGGAGGGGGACCTCGGCCCCGAGATTAGGCTGAGGAGGCAGCAGGGCAGAGATAATGGGGAGAAAGACAGCTCCACTGAGGGCCCCGGCACCAGCAGACAGATGTAAGGTTGTCCAGGAGGCTGCCCAGAGCTGAGGCCAGGGAGAAGGTTTCTGTCATTTGGGTGGCTCCCACAGACTAATGAGAAGGTTTTGACGGGCTTTGTCTGCCTTAGGAGCCATGGGGTCCCACCAGCCTGGCCTTGCTGGTGAAAGGGCATCTCCTAGCTATAAAAAGAGAAGGACCGTGGCCTCGCCAGGAGAAGGGAGCAGACACACATACAGGCTGTGCCAACCCTCGGGCTGCAGTGACATTCACCTGGGACCTGCCTGCTCCCCGTGGGACAAGATGGGTGCCCCGCGCAGGCGCCCAGCTCCTCCTCACCGTGGCCCCATTGTGATCCGCCACTCGCCATGGGGCTGCAAGCCCGGGCGGGGTGTGGGGCAGGAGGATGCTTTGGGGCGCAGGGTGCCTGGGCGCTCCGGGACGCAGCGGGACTGGGCGGCCCGAGGCGGCGGGCCCTTTAAGTAGGCGGCAGCGGCACAATGGCCATTATCACTTTAGCTTTGGAAGTGACCCCCAGCCCGCTCCGCTTTCATCTGGGCCGGGGCCGCGGGGATGGCCCGCTTCCTGGCGGGGGAGGGGAGGGCGGGGGCCGGCGGGGAGGGGAGGGGCGGCCCGGCCCGGGTCGGCCCGGCCCGGCGCCGCACGCGGCCGCCCGCTCCCGGGGGTCACTGCGGGGCTGGCACCGGGGCGGCCGCGGCTCCGCGCCGCTTCCTGCCGCCGCCCTTAAAGGTGCGGGGCGGCCCAGGGTGCGGGCTGGGCGTGACTTGACCCGCGGAGTCAGGTGAGTGTGGAGCTGTGCCGGGCGCCGTCGGGGCCGCGGCTCCTCGCCATCCCTTCTAAATCCGCAGGCTGTCCCGCTGCGGCGGCACCATCCCCGGGCGGGCGTCCAGTCCCGTTCTGCCCTCGGTCTCCGCTCGGCAGCTGCCCGGGCACCGGCGGCGTCTCCCCCGGCCCGGGGCTGCGTGTCCCTTTGTCTCCTGGCGAGGGGAGCGGCCGCCTGTGCTCCCACCCGGTGTGCGGGGCCGTCCCCGTCGTGGGGCAGCCGCGGAGAGCCGCCTTCGGGAGAGGCGTGAGCAGCCGCGGGTGCCTAGGGCTGGGGGTGTCTGTCAGGAGCCGCCCGCACCCGAGCGCTCAGTGTCCCCGCCCGAGGGGCGGACGAAGTCGGGCTTGGCTGCAGCGTTTCGGCCTAAGTTAAGGTGCGTCTGAGGCTTTTCCCTGTCCCGGTGAGCGACGCCCCGTTTGTGAGCTTCGGTGGACGTGTGGATGTTGGCAGATGGAGCAGGCATCCCGCTGCCGTTGCTGCTCACCCCTGGAGCTCCTTCGGTGATGTTTCTAGCCTAAACAGCTCCTGGAGACTACCACTTCTGTGCTCCTGCTGTACGGTCTGGGTGGTTCAAATATCCTTCTCTCAAATGAGAGCCTTTAGCACTGGGATGGCCTGAACCCACAGCTGGGGCTGGGAAGTGAGTCACTTAACCCTGGTGGGCTGAGGTTTATGGACCTTGTGAGGTACCAGGGGTCCTGGGCAGTTGGGTCTGAGGTGTCCTGGATTGTGCTGATGCTGGTGGGAGCATTTTTAGGACTGGCTGGGGGAACTTGCACTACGGGATGCCACTGGCCCATCAGCTTAGGTGAGGGAACGTGACCTGCAGCTGTTTCCTTATCTGTTACAATGCAAAAGTGGCCAGGTTAGGTAAAACCTTTATCAGCAGCGAAAAGCTCCCTTGGTTACTTCTTGGTGCTGAGGTGGTTTAGTGAACACTTGTCTGTCGTGTTCAGCATGCTTCCCTGGGGGTATGCAGGGAGAAGTGTTCCCTTTGCATCAGCTCCTCTGTGCTGAGAGCTGCTGGGTTTGATCTGGCCATGAACCAAGCCCCCAGCTTGTCTGACTTCTGCTTCTGATTTACCCAAGCCCCTCTCCACCTGTCCCAGGAGCTCCCTGCTGCTGATTCAGCTGTGGGTTTTGCCTTAGGATTGCTCTGGGAAGCAGGAGCTGACAGTGACATTGAGGCTGTGGATTTATTGAAGAAAAGCATTAATGGCCATTAAGCTATGCCTCCAGCTCTCCCTCTCTCTATCTCCCTCAGTCTATAAGTGAGTGGGAAATGCCCACTAGGACAGAAATACCAGGGTTGTTGCTGATGCTGTCTCACCTATGTCAGCTATGTCCTCACCTTCTCCAGGGAGAAAAATGTCTGCCTTACCTTTCTTGGTTCTTCTGGTGGGACAGTGCTCAGCAGACCTTGACTGCTGCAAGGGGAGGTGTCTGGCCCCTAAAGCATTTCGCAAACCACAGAGAGGGAGGACTTGGGCTCTGTCAGCCCTATAAGTTGTCTTGCATTGTGCCTTTGTTGCAGCTTCTTAGGCACACGTCACTCAACATAGGCTGAATCAAAATTTCTATAAACTATGTATGTTTCTATAAACTGTAAATGTCTACAAACTTCTAGGAAAATAACAATGCAGACCTGACCTGAAGTGACAATACCTTCTCAGACCAGGATTTTGGGACTAGTTTATCTTTCCTGCTTCACAGCTGTGTGCATTCTCCTGTGTTTGTCTCTAGTAACTGACACTCTACAGCTGTGGGAGCAGCTCTGACATGCAGGAGATAGTGGAGGAGTTCGGAGCAGGGGAAGGGATGCAATTGGTGACTACCTGTGATTTGATTAAAGGAGCGGTGGCAGCGGCAGCATGGAGGCTCCTTGTGATAAAGAGCATGTATGTGTATGTAATTCTGTGACACCTCATGTAGTTTGGTCATGGACAGGGGCCATAGATGTTACCGCACAAATAACCATATCTGCAGCAGGGCTGAAAACTGGGAGAGTTCAGGCAGGACTTCTGCTTTACTGTAGGGGTGCTGCTTTTCTTGCCTCTGCTGTTCCTCATGTACCCACAGAGCTCTGAGTGAATAGTGATACCTGTGAAATGTTGAGAGAAGGTGAGCTCTGGCTGGGCTGTGAACTGAGCAGGCTGCAAAGTGATGCTGTAGTATTAGGCATGATATGAGAATGAAGCTTAGGAGAAAATGGAGGAGATTTGGCTTCTTGAGTGAGGTATTGTGGTCCCTGGGAGAAAACTGGCCCAAGAAGGAGAGAGCAGGCTGGCTGGGTAGAGGCCTGAGTTGGCTGACAGTGAAAGGATGCTGAAGACGGGCTGTACTGATGAAGCTGGAGCTAAGAGCCATGCAGCCTATATGAAAGCCCCTGGAGTGGTGGGGACAGAACCACATAGGAACCCAAAAGCTAGACAAAGAGGGTAGTGCAGGTTTGATCCTTTGTATTTCATGAGTGGGAACTGGCATGCAGAGGGAGGTGGGATAGGACTGGAACCAGCTCAGGCAGGGAGGAGGAGCAGTCCATAAAGACTCTGAAATACCCACTCAGTGCTTGCACTCCGTCTGTACTTTTGGGTCGCCTTCTGCCCAGTAGGTCTAGGAGAAGCCCTCCTTTTGTGCTTTCTCCTTAGCTGGTTGCGTGTGTTGGCTGAGCAGCAAGTGACATCTAGTGTTTGCTCAGGCAGCAGTAGCCGTGGCTTGGGCTGCCTTTGTCACTTCCATCCCAGGTTCTGAGACAGTTTTTGGTCCATGCAATGGGTGCAGCTGTAGTGCCCTGCTCTGAGGGAGAGGGCAAGCTCCTGGCCCCTTCTTTTGTTGAGCTTGAACAGCTTGAGCCATGTGTGTCCATGGCCCCACCCAAAGCGGTTCTGTCACAGGTCCTTTCCTACAGAGATGACAAATGATTTCCCTTTGAGTTGTAAAATGGAAATGATGGAACTACTAGTGGGAGAGGTGGGTGTAGGGGTGATACCAGGCCAAAGCCAGGTATGCAGTGGTAGGAGGTGACCTGGCTTTCCACCCTGTGTGTGCAGTCACTCCTTCGTTTTGCTTAGACAAGTGGAGGCTGTGTGCCATATGTGCTGCCCACAGGAGGTCACTGGTGAGCAAGCTGAGTCCCACTCCCAGGTCTGCCTAATGAGGACCGAGTCGTCTTCCTTTGTCCTTGGAATGTGCATGGTGGCCTTTCCTCTGCCTTTTTCCCCCATCCTGTCCTTTGGGCAGGAGCTGGACCCGGAGGCCAGGCCACTGCCGGTCTGGAGTGTGCACTTCATCTCCAGTGACTTCTTTCTTTTTGCCATCCTTCAGGATGATCCAGAGGCACCAGCTGGTGCAGTCTGTGCTGCAGGAGCTACAGGAAGCCACTGAATGCTTTGGTCTGGAGGGCCTCACCAGTGCTGCGCTGGAGGCAGAGAGGACCTTGTCATCTTTTTCCCTACCTGGTTATTGTGGGAGTCAGTTCCAAGAGGAGCTGGAGGTTGACCGAGTAGCCAGGAGCCTCTATCCTGAGGATGCCCCAAGTAACATGCTGCCTCTTGTTTGCAAAGGTGAGGGAAACCGCCTCTTTGAGGCTGCCAGTGTGCTGCTCTGGGGCAACCCCAGCCTCAGCCTGGAGCTGCAGGTGCGTACTGTAGTGGAGATGCTGCTGCACAAACAATACTACTTAAATGGCATGATTGATTCCAAAGTGATGTTGCAGGCTGCCCGCTACTCCCTCTGCACTGAGGAGACCCCGGAGATGACCAGCCTCCCCATGGCTATCCTGGAAGCCATCTTTGATGCTGATATCAAAGCTACCTGTTTTCCTGGCACCTTTGCCAACATGTGGCACGTCTATGCTCTTGCCTCAGTACTGCAGTGTAACATCTACTCCATCTATCCCATGAGCAACTTGAAGATCCGACCCTATTTTAACCGGCTTATCCGGCCCAGGAAGTGTGGCCCACGAACCTCCACGCTACACATCATGTGGTCAGGGCAGCAGCTCTCCCAGCAGGTCTTCAAAGCGCAGTACTTCGTGGCTGTGGTTGGCCTGGAGGAGCTGGAACCCACAACACCTTCACCAGAGCCTCCTGTCCAGCCCATGAAGACCCTCGAGCTGCTGAACAGTGACCCCCAGTTGACCTACTCCAACCTGCGTGACCGCTACAGCATCACCAAGAGCACCTTCTACCGCTGGAAGCGCCAGTCCCGTGAACACCGTCAGAAAGCGGCTGCCAGGTTTGCAGCCAAACACTTCCTTCAGTCCTGCTTTCAGGAGGGCAATATAATCCCCCTCCAGCACTTTCGACAAATGTTTCCAGAAATCTCTCGATCCACGTACTATGCCTGGAAGCATGAGATGCAGAGCATGGTCAGTGGTGATGCCTCTGCTCTGTCTGAGGCCCACAGGTTGCAGGAATTTCACAGGGTTGTCCCAAAAAAGGCTGATATGAATGAGCCAGCAAATCCACAGGGAAGCTTAAAATCCTCAAGTCCTTCCCTAGATCCCATTCAAACAGGGATCTTTATGCAAGGAGCCAAATCCTACCTGGAGAAATGCATTTCCATGAACACTCTGGTGCCTTACAGATGCTTCAAACGCAGCTTCCCTGGCATCTCCAGGTCCACTTACTATAACTGGCGAAGAAAAGCAATCAAGGAGAACCCCAACTTCAAACACCCCCAGTCACCCTTGGATAACCAGAAAACTCTAGCTATAGGAAAGCCATTCCTGCAGTTGAAGCCAAGTAGAGTGCCTGTTAGGAAGAGACGGAATGGAGACCGGCCAGCATCCAGGAGTCTCCTGCAGCTCCAGCCTTCTCTGTGCTGGAGAAAGCAGCTGCGAGATGTGGCCAGAAGGCAGGTCCAGCAATGGCAGCTGCCGTTCTGCAAGTACCGCCTGCGCTATCCATCTCTCTCCTCCACAGCCTACTGGTTTTGGAAGGGCAATGGCCAAACCATTTGGCAGCATCGCTTGACCTGGAGCAGCTCCAGCCCGCCATTGAACCGTGTGGCTTCCCTGGCACCTCCAAGAGCAGAGCCAGGCCTCAAACCGCAGTGCCATTTGGAGGTAGCCACCAAGCACATAGATAAGCCAGTGCCTGCCATGCCGTGCAACACCACCATTTCAGGCTATGCCATGTCGGAGAGAGCCAACAGCCGTATGTTTGTGATGGATGTGATTGCCACTGCCCAGTTCAAGGCGCAGGCCAAGCTGTTCCTGCAGCAGCGCTTTGAGTCGAAGACCTTCCCAACCTACAAAGAGTTCAGTGCCCGCTTCCCACTCACGGCCCGTTCCACCTATTACATGTGGAAGCGTGCCCTGCATGATGGGCTGACATTGGTGGATGCCTGAGTGCCAGCTGCCAGCTGGCTTGGCCACAGCTTCTCTGCTGATGTGCCCTTTGGCTCTCTGGTGAGGGGCCCAGATTGGCCCTTGCTAATTTTTGTTCTGGTTTGGTTTTGTTTTGTTCCTAGTCTCTGGCTTTCTTTTTTGTGTGGTTCAATCAGGTATGGAAGCATCCTCACAGTGCCTACTCCCTGAGGCTGGAGGAGTGGAAGGAGAAAGCGTTGAGTATCCCAAGGGAGAGGGGCCAGGTGATTTTCCTCTCTTTGTGCTCAGAGGATGAGCAAGGGAGGTAGTACTGTGCCAGTGTCATGGGATGCTGCTGGGCCTCCTGAGATGGAGGATGTGAAAGTCTCTCTGCCCCAGGCAGTTGCTTGAACGAATAATGTGGATGTGCAGGATGAGCATGGAGGTGCCTAGCATCTCATCAGTGAACAGAGTAGTAGTAGCTCAGCCTGTAGATGAGGAGAGATTTAGGGAGTGTTCACCTTTATGTAAGAAGCATCTTTGGTCTGGGCTTTTCCCAGCTAAGGAGAATAAAAGCCTCACTTGGAGTGAGTGAATCTGGCTTTTAATACCTGCCTCTGGCTGCCCTGATCTTTCCTAGATGGAGCAGAGGCTGGTAGATGAGGGGGCTTGTTTGTGTCCTCACTGTAATCTGTATGCTGGGAATGCTAAACTAAGAGTCAGTGTTTTTTTGCAGGCTCTGGAGAAGCTGTCCCTGACCTTTCAGGTCTTGTAGCAGTAATCTTTCACACAAACCTTTCTTTTCTCAGCTGGCAGCTGCCTTATGTTTCTAGGGTCTCTCTTCCCTGGTGTCCAGGAGAATGCAGAGAAACTGCAACTTGTGTGCCCAGTGTCCTTGCATCCCCTGTGCTCTGCTGCAAGCAACATGGATGCCTGTATCTTGCAAGAAACCAAAGCAATAAAGACTTCCACTCCTACTCCTGTGTGGTTTCTCACTCTCTCTGCATGATTTCTAGGCAAGGCTTTTCCCTCCCTCTCTGCTTTCTAGAACTGTCTAATGGGCAGGGAGAGCCTGTGCACACCTCAATCCCTGCTCCTGAGAAGGTCCTCTTCTGCTTCTTGGTTCCTGGTGGGGAGTGTCTGCTGCTTGATGTCTCCTCTCTGGAGGCCTGGCTGGAGTTGTGCTCTCCGTGGTAAGAGCCTAAGGCTTGCTTTCCAGAACAGATGTAAGGCTGGAGGTAACCTAGTGTGCAGCACCCTGTGTGACAGCAGGGATGGAGGGACAATGTTTGAGATGTTGGTGGTCCTGCCCTGAAGTGGTGGTGATGTACTGGGAGGCTGAGACCCGCTGTTTGCACCTTTGCCATGTGACCATCTTGAGGAGTAAGGCTGAGGAGGTCTCTGCCTGACTCCAGAAACCCTCATCCCCTTAGTGTGTGAGTTTTCCTGTGGTGTCTGTCAGCATGGCTGTGCAGGACTAAGCTGTAGTATGTCTAGGGCTGGCTGGTACCACCAAGGGTTGTGGTGACAACTGCAATACCTGCTCTTACTTCCCTGGAAGCCGTCAAAAGTCAGAGCAACCCACAGATCTGGTGGGAGAGCTCCCCAAGCTCTGTGTTTTCAAGGTCAGCTCCTGAGGCTGGGTCAGCAGGACTGACTCTTGTCTTACTCTCAGGCCTTTGACAGGGCATTATGAGCTTTGGTTACCATGTTAAGAGGAGATGCCATAACACATGTGGTGTCTGTCCCAAACACATTCCCCTGTTCTGCCCCACTCCCTCTTCCCAAACTTGTTCGCAAATAACTTGTTTTTTCCTTAAGGTATCTGGAACCTGTCACTGGCTGCTGCAGCCCAGTCCTGTTCCTGACTGGCTTCATTCCTGGTGAGCCTCCTAGGCAGAGGGGGGGACCTATGCTAGAAAGTTCTGAGCTTTCTTCTGCAGCAGCCTGCAGGAAGAAGGGGTGCTCAGGGTTGTCTTGTGGCGGGGCAGTCATGTTGAACGAGCATCTGGGGCATGTCTTAAGAAACCATTTAGCTCCTTGTCCTTGGTGCTGGTGGGATCTCACCACCATCCACTCCACTCCAGCATGTCCTCTGTGGTCCCAGAGGAGGGGCTCTGGGGCACTTGCTGCTTTGGGAAGGGAGGCACATAAGGAGCAGGGAGCTGCCAAGCAGTGCTGTGTGCTGCTGCAGAGAGCTCTGGGCTCAGGAAGTAATTGAAATAATTAGATGCCAGGGAGGACTCATCCATGAACTCCTCTAAGGGAGTGAGCTGGTAATTACTCCAGAAAGATTACCTGTGTCTCCAAACTGCTGGAGGCTGGAGGTAGCTGCTTTCAGCAGCAGTGGCACTTGTAGCAGCAGCAGCTGTGAAAATGGATGGAAGACCCCCAGAGTGTTTCCTGCCTTGTCTGAGCCAAGGGGAGCAGCAGGGAGGGTGGGTTTTCTGACAGTGGGTGCCAACATGGGCCCTATTTGGGTGGCCATGAGGCTGGGGCAGACTGTACCTGACAGCAGGGCTGGGGCATCCGTCAGTGTGGCACAGCACAGGAGGTAATGGTCAACTGCTGCTGGGGGCAAATGGGCATCAGGAGAGCCTCGGGGAGCCTTTGTGGTGTGGCCCAGGGCTCTGCAGTATGAAGGAATGGCTTCTGCTTCACATCACCCAATTCTTCATGAACTGGGAGTGCTGCATGCATCACACCTGGCCAGTTGCAGGATGAATCTCTTCTGGGTACTGGGCTCCACAACCCTTTGCAATACAATTTTTAGAAGCCGTGGTGAAGAGATCTAGGTGTAATGTTTTTCCTGCCCTTAGCTGGATGCTTGGGTAGGGCATAATGGGGAAAATAATACTTATCTCCCTCCCTATGCCTTGATGGCAGCAGGCCACATTGGCTCACTGCCAGTTGGCCACCTAAATGGTGGGTGCTTGTGGCCGAGCAGAGCTTAAATGAGGGGGAAATTGCAGCACTTGATTTGTAAATGTCCTGCTGCTCTCGAACTGAGCTGGTGCTGGGAGATGAATGTGAGGCAGGCTGTGCTGCTCGAGTCACACTGCTAGACTGAATCTTGCACCTGGGCAGTGGGGTTTAGCTCAGGTGTCACCTAAACTCCTTCACAGACAGGTGCTTATAAATACTGACCCCAGGAAAAATGAAAATCAAAGGTAACTGAAAAGCAGAGGCTGGGGGGCTGCAAAGCAATATGAAGACCAGCCTTTCCCTTACCTGTAATTTAGGGCTCTCCTCTGCCCTGCTACTAAGGCATCTCATTTGCATCCGTGGGAGGAGTATGGAAGGTGGGCAGTGCAGTGCAGCAGAGCCTGCCCAGGTGCTGTGGGAATAGTTGATTGTGCCCAAGCAAAGCTTTGGGGCACTTAGCTGGTACATGTTAGCTCAAGCATGGCTTTGCCTCCAGGTTTTGCACAGGCGGCTTGTTTGTTGGTGCAAAGAGCAATAATATTGGTCTTAAAAGCACATCAAGATGGCAAAAGGGTTGCATTTCACAGGATAGCTCCTGCGCTTTGCTGAGATCATCAGAGTGGAGAAGTAGCAGCAGGAAGATAGAGGAGACAGAGCCACCGTTCAAAACTGTTCACGAGCATAGCAGCAATTCATTATCAAGAATATCTGTGTGGGGAGAGGAAAAAAGATGAGAAGAGGAAAAAAAGGGGTCGTTTTTATTAGTCCCCTGTATAATTCCCTCCATAGATCCAGACTACAGGCAACTCGTGTTGCCAAGCCAATTCAGTTGTTCAAACAGAATCTTCCTCCTGTGCTCCAGTGGTATTTGTGGGGAACCATCTGCCTCTGTCCCAGCAGGTTACTCCAGCCACTGCCAGGTCCTATTCCCTGTTCTTCTACCACCTGCTCTGCCTCCTTTCCATTAAAATTCATCTCATGTGCTGTGACTGAAAATGTCTTCTGGAGTCCAGCTGTGGCCCATCACTGCCCTGCCATTATGCTTCATGAATATTTTTTTTCTGAACCAATTACCCAAACATCAGATCTGCCTTTTTCATGTTGGAGCAATGGCTCAGGCCTTTCCCTGGTTGCTGCCAGCTGAGGACCTCCCTGCCTGCTGCAGCAATTCCTGCTGGCAACACCTCATCACATTTCCCTGTATTTCATCCCATCTCCACCACTCCTGCCTTCAAGGCAGCCCAGTTTCTCTACTCTTCTTCTGTCTTTCAAACCCCTCCTAATTTGTCTCATTAGCAAATGACCCTAAGGTACCCCTCTTTCCTGTGCCAGCTTGCTAGCAAAAATATGGAAGATCATTCCTCATATAGCTCCTTAAGGGTCGTGCCCTCCAGCAGTGGAGGGTAGTGCCAACACCCTCCTGTGTCACCCTCACTAAGCCCTCCAGAGGCATCACAGCACGCCCTGTTGCTCACCAGTGACCAGGGACACAGCATATGCCTTTGCCCTCAGCAAGGTGTCCCTACCTGGTGCTCTGTCCCCTTTTGACACCACTTGTCCTCTTGCTCCATGGGGGCAGCTTGACCCCAGCAGTGTGTTCTGGCATGTGTGGCTGCCAGAGTCTGGAAGAGTGAGCTGGTGCCTGCATGTGTGGTGAGAGGAGAGGTAATGAAGCTCCTGATTTCCCAGCATCTGATGCCTGCCTGAGTGATAGCTCTTAATTGACTTCTCTCTGTAAAAATCCTCTCTCACCAGCCCCAGGAGAGATGACATTGCCACAGGCTGTGCCTCTCCATGGTCTCTCCACTGCAGACTGGTTTTGGGGAGCAAAGAGGAAAAGATAAACTAGGTGAAGAGATGCACTGCTGCATGATTTTTAAAGGGTTTTTTTTGGGTTTTTTGACAGAAATAAAAATTTTCCCTGTCTCAGATAATTAGCTATTTCCTTACTGGATTACTGTGAAGGGAAAACACTCACTATGCTATTAAGTGAGCCAAAAGACTCACTCTGCTTTTCCCCATGTCTCTTTTCTCACCATCCTCTAGATGAGAAATGGGGGTGAAATAAAGGCATTTCTGTTCCACCAGCAAGGTTGCAATCCCATCCCACTGATGGATGCTGGTGAGAAGAGCAGATGGTAGCTTTGCCTCTGCAAGGGGCTTTGCCCCCCCAGGGAGTGAGGGTGCTGGGAGTGCAGCAGGAAGGACACCCCATATCTTGCTCTGGTAGTTTCCACATCACCCACCCTGGGGCTGACCCCAAAGAAAGGCAGGTTGGCTGGGGTGTGTGGGAGGACCAGTGTCCTAGTGGATCCCATTGGCTGGGGACAGTGTCCCACAGGGGTTCTGAGTCCTCCACAAATCGCACCAGTTTCTTTCCACTTTGCTGTTCTCTCACCTCATCCCTGTGGGAAGAGGAGTGCGATCCAGCATGGCCCCATGCCAGCTTCCCCCATCACCAGTTCCCAGCTCCTATTTGTAGCCAGTGAGACTGTTTTGGCACACCACAGCACTTGCTGAGGGATGAGCAGTAGCAGCAGAGCAGGCGACAGCTCAGATGTATTGGTCGCTCAGATCTGTGCTGAGGTGCTGATGCTTTTTTCTTCGGCAGCTTTCTTCCTGGCTGCATCCCAGAAGGAGGTAGAATTCAAAGGCCACCCCTGCCCTTGGCACAGGCTCCATCAAGCTTGTCCTTAGCTGCTTCTGAAGAGAAAGGCCCAAAGGAAGTACTCACCTTGATGCTGTGGAGGTTACAAAAGGAGCTCAAGCTGGAAGACGTGTTTTCCACTGCTGTGAAAAGAAACCAAATCGCAATACACCTCAGACAATCTTGCTCTGAGCTTCTGGCTGAGCAGGGAGCATCTCCAAGGCAAGGGAGGAATGGACGGGATGTTCAGCCAGTCCACAGAGTGGGGCTGGCTTGGTCCCCAAGTCCTTGTCCTCACAGCAAAGAGGGCATCTGGGACACCCGGTCATGGCCCTTCTGGCAAGCCAAAGGCCACAGAGTGTGTGAAACAAGGGGTATTTGTGCATAGATTTGGGGAAGGGGGCAGAGCATGGGCTTTCTGGTGACTGTGTGTATCTGCCTCACAGTGTCACTAGTTTAGGATGAAGGCTGGTAGTACTGGTGGGGCAACTGAGCAAGGGCATGGGCATGTGGGGGGCAGGGCAGGAGGGTGATGGTACAGGGTTGCTGAAGGCCAGGGATAAGGTGCCTGTGCTGAGGGTGCCAGACAGTACCTGTGTTCACAGGGCCAGGCACCTGCACCCATCTGATGGGGAACTTGGTTACAAACAGATGTCCTAATCATGAATGGAGAAGAAGGAGTTGTTCTGCTATGTCATGGAACCCTTCAGTACCACTTGCAGTTATTTTTTTTAAAGCTCTGGGATGCAGAGAAGAACAGAAGGTTGTGGTTATAGGATATCACTGTTTTACCAACCCTCCTCCACCCCCATCTCAGAGAACCCCCAAAGCCTCCCTCATCAGCCACCAGAAATCTCACTTCATCACTGCCCCTCCACACAAAGATCATCTTTGCACTTTCTGCCCTTCCCATCACCTCCCACAGCAGTGACCTGCCAGGCTCCTGCCATTCCTTCTCCTTTCTCAGCTAGACATGTTGCCAGAACAGAACTTGAGGCTATTCCTCCTTCCTCCCAAATTCCTTGAGTATCCCCTGGGGACTTGGACCATTAAAGAGCTCTGCTGCTGAGCTGAGGGTCCTGGTTGGGAGAGGGACCCCTTCTCTGGGAGGACAGGAGGAAGGGGGTAAAGAGTCACTTCTTCCACACCCACTGGTAGAGTTTCGTAAACTTTTTTTTTTAAGCTCAGTCAAATTTCTGGAGCTTGAACCTTCCCTGACTGCTGTGTCTTGTTGCCTTTTTGCTTCCTTCCCTTCTTGCTTAGGCAGCTACAGGGACACTGTGAGTCTTTAGTGAGTTATTTAGCAGTGATCATGCTCTTCCTCGGATTTCAATTTCCATGTTTCCCTTCAGGCTGTTTCAACTAATTTCTCCATTTGCATAATTCCACCCTTAGGGATGCTCTGGCACAGCCCCTTCTCCCCACTTTGACAAGTTCATCAGAGATTCAGGCTATTAGTGGAAAAGACTCTAATTCTGCTGGCCCTTTAGCTCCTTCCCCATGCATCTCCAATTAAAAAAAGACAAAGAAGCAGTTTGGGGTTCAGAGGGATGGAATGCCCATGGGAAGTGGGCTGAAGACTGCTGGACCCCCCACCCTTGGAAGCCTCTGGAGGGAACCAGCTGGAAGAATTACACATTCAGAAGCAAAACCTGCATCTTATTGTAGATTCTGGTCTGGCTGCCCAAATAATATTGTCTGTACCCCCACCCCTGCTGATTCTGGGGCACTTGAAGGGGAGAGATGAGGAAGGCTTTAGCTCAGTGGGACAGCACTAAGCTGGGGCATGGTAGGGCTGATCACCCCTGCTGCAGATGCACCCACAGATGTCCCCTCTCCTGAAATAATGCTCTTGCTTGGTTTTTTGGAGGGATGGACATCCAGGAAGGCTAAACACATGCAGGAGAGGGGAATAAAAACCATCACATGAGTGCCAGGTGAGTCTGCCCCTTATTACTCTTCTCTAAGGCTACCTCATCTCTTTTGGACATGACAGCCCTTCCCTGCAAATACTGCCTCTGTCCACCATCAGAAGCAAGATCTGCTAATTTCTTACTGATATTTGTATTCTTCTGCCCCTCTTCAAGCAGATTTTATGCTTCTACTACACACAGATGCTCCAGTCTCTCTCCCTAATTCTTGTCCAACTACACAGGGAAAAAAAGCCTACACCACCATCCTATTCTCAGTGGTATTTGCTCACTCATATATCTCAAACACAGAATCACAGAATCACAGAATACACCTCACTCTGGGATACCCAGACACTAGCTAGATTATAACTTCCTTCAGGAACAGCATAAACATTGCCAGGTGTGAGTGGAGTACTCTTCCGAAGTTAACCTCTTTGATAGCCAGCTCCACGTTATTAAACAGAGTCTTTTCTCCTGCTTTTTTTATTAGTTCTTCCATGTTAAAAAACATGATGGGAACTTTCAGACCAGCTTCTGTACAGATCTCTGATGCACTTCTCTCTTTTATGGCTCAAGTACAATGGCAATCGCAGACATTAACATGCTTCTTTAGGATGAAATGTACATTTGAATGGCACCCAGCTGGAGAAACATGCTGCATCTCTTGCAAAGCTGGCTGCACTCTGCCCAGAAACTCTGGGAAGGGAGTGAGGGATGCCCAGAGTCTGCCTGCAGTCTCCTGCACATGGGGAAAAGAGACAACAGGAGAGCCAGAGAGAGGAGAGATGGTCAAAGGTGGATGCTGGAGAGTGGGGAGTGAGGCATGGCTTCTTAACGCCAGCCCTTTGGGGCAACCACTGCCTTCATACCCACCTCTGAAGCATTTAATGTGTTGCTGACAATATACAAATAAGCAAAAGTAAGATGTATGGGGGGGATGCTTGGTATTTCCTTGTTACTAGAGGCAGATGGATGGATGGNCAAGGCATGGGAAGGAATGTGTTGAGGTCACCCTGTGTCTCAGGCACCTTCCATGTCTCTTCCTTCTCTGGATCTTGTCCCCTCACAAACAGCACTCCCACCCCAGATTCCGCAGGTTTTGTCAGCCTTTTCTTTCCATCCCTCTTTGTGTGCAGGGCCCTGACCTAGTACAAGGAGTGGAATCCTTCAGGCCAGCACCCCTCCCAGGACACTTCTTAGGTAGAGATTTCCATTACAAATCTTTTGAGAGTCCAGCACTCTGGGATGGCAACTTTATGAGGGCTCTGACTTGGGATCATCATGGCAGTCACTATTAACACAGAGAAAACCTTGCTGTCTTTACCAGCTTGTGCCAACAAAGGGAGAGATGGTGTGCAACCACCAGCCTGCCTTCCTCCTTGTTCCTGATTTGGGATAAACCAGCAACTGGGGTGTTCTCCTGTGGATCAGGGGTCTGTCTGCAGAGGGATGCAGAGAGCATGCCTCTTCATCTTGTTCATGCTCTGTCTTCCTACTTCACTGCAGCTGAGGGGTCTGGCCACCCCACGGCACTGAAGTGAGAATGTTGTCCCCATCACAGGAGTCTGGAGACCCCACCAGGACTCTGGCCTCCCAGAAGAAGCAGCAGTCATTCCCTGACATCATATCCCCTCTTCTCCCTGTGTGTACCCTTCATGGGCCAAGCCTGGGCAAGTGACGGATCTCCCAGCTGAGAAGGGAAGTGGGGCTGAGAAGGGAAGCTGTAGCCCCACATCGGGGTGGTTGCACCAGCCCAGCAGCAGCATGTGGCTTCTCTCCTGCACATCTTCCACCAAACAAATGTGCTCCTCCTTGTCCCAGCAGCCGGGCTGGTGCTCAATTCCCTGTTGCTAGATGGTCTCATGCCACAGCCTCAGGGAGAACAGGGGTCTACTGTTTGTCTGAAAGAGGAAGAAACCTGCACAGGACATCCATGCTGGGGCCCTGTTGTGCAAGCAGCCTTTGCAGGCACTGGTGCTCCGCAGGAAAGCTCAATCCCAGAAGAGTCAGCGGCCAGGGATGGCAGTGACATGCAGGTGGCAGCTACACGTGGCCCCCTTTCGAGAGATAAGCGATCAGTGCTACCACCACCCCGATGTACACTCCTGTGCCAATGGTTATGGAGAGCGCGGCAAGGAAGAGAGCTCGGCGGGAAGCTGAACTGGCCAGATGAAAATCTCCTTTGGAGACAGCCTTGCTGGTCTGAAAGGAGAAGAAATGCTTGTTGCTCCCAGCCGTACCAACCTGGCCTTTAACCAGCATGCAGTTGTTTCATTACTGAGTCAGTGCTTTTTGTCTGGCCACTGCAGCCCGTCGAGGCTGGGAACAGACAGCCAGGTGTCTGTCAGTCTGGGAGGGCTCAGAACAGCAGTGGCACTTGCACACATTTCCCTGTGGATTTTGCCTCCAAGGGAAGCATGGGCTTCAGCTACTTGTCTGAAAGCACCCACCTGGGCACACAGCCAGAGCTGTGAGTGGGTGGCTGGACCCTTGTAAGACCTCTGTGCATGGGGTGATGGCTGTGTGGTACTGACCAGATACCAGTGCACCCTACACAGAGATATAACAAGAACTGCCTAGGCTCGGGGAGCTGACTCTTGATGGAATGGTCTGTTGGTCCAGCTGTGCTGCCACCTGATTTTTCCTGCATGGGCTTTTCAGCTAAAGCGTATTTGCTGTTGATGAGCTGATGAAACCAGCAGTGGAAACAGATCCCCATGTCTCTGGAAAAGGCTGGCAACTTCCAGGTTCTCTGAGTGCTCAGGGCATATTCCAAGCTGCTCCAGTTATTACCTACTACTTGAGTTCAAGTTGCCAGGTGAGCATGTATGCACTCAATGTGCAAAGACACCAAACAAACATATAGTCCTTGCCTCAATGAGTGCACAAAGGGGGTAGTTATAGAACATGGAGCTAGATATAAACTGCCCCACCTACATCATTACGTGGAGAGAGCACTGTGCTATCTTGTAGTACGTGGAAAAATGTGAAATCAGCTGCTCCTTGGGGTCCTAATCAATTAATGCTTGCCCTGCCTCTCACCAGTTCTGTGCCAGGCACTCATGTAATATATTTTTCCACTTCTGTTCCTATCCTCTTGATTTAACTTCTTAATGCTTCCCCCCATCTATTCTTGGTACAGCAGCATCTATGCAAATATGGAGTAAATCCCCCGGCTCTGCATGAATTATTCTGGGTCAACAGCGATGTTAAGTGAGCCCAGGCTCCGGGCTAAGCCCTCAAGGATGCAGCAACTCCTCTGAGCTGCTGCAGCCTGAGGGCCATTTCCTCTCCAGCCTCTGCCAGCCTGGCATTGGCTCCCACAGGTTAGCCAATGTGCATCAGAAACAAGTGCAAGAGAGGAGCTGTAGTGTGATATGGACACCAAGCTCTCCTTTGTGTCCAGCCTCCAGAGCAGCCTGGCTCCTGTGGGATGAGCAGCCTCAATCTGGATCATGGTGTAGAACTTCACATTACTGGAGAATGGGAGAATGAGTGGGAAAATACCATTTTCCTGGACCTGGCTGGAGGGTGAGAAGCTGGGCAAGGAGCCAAGAGAAGCCCCAGTTTCCTAAATAACAGCAAGAAAACCCAAAGAAAAAGCAAAGGTAAGGATGCAGCCCTGACCTCCAGTAACCCACACCAGAACTGGAGGGGTTCCAACCCCACAACAACTGGGGAGACATCCAGGAGCACCCTTTGTCTCAACCTTCAGGGTTATGGCCATGGCACAAAGATGAGCCTAAGATTCAGAAAGGTGTTGGATACTTCCATGGGCTGCTGTGGTTTTCAGGGCCCTTGCTTTAACACTTGGCACATGCAGGCAAGCAAAGAGATTCCTTACCCCTTGGGAGAAGTAGAAGGCAGCAATCCCCAGGGGCCAGAAGCAACACAGCATGGAGAAAAGGGCCAAGCCCAAGTGGTCCCGGGGGGGAAGCATCAGGAAATTATCCTCGCTTTCGCTGTCGCTGGAGGAGTCGCTCTGCAAAACCAGATGGATTCAGCACATGCCCACCTCCCCGTGCCACTCTGCAGGCTGCATCTCAGCACCTCGCCTCCCAGCTCCCACTCTCTCCTGATCCTGTCACATATTCTCATACAATTCCCACTGGCAAATTCAAGGAGTAAATTTCAAAAATATTTTAGACTCTTCAGCATGGTTTGATGAGGAACAACGTAACTCAGCAAATTCAAGAGTGAAATGGATTTTCGGCTCCCAGCCAGAGCAAATGCTGGGGGTCTGGGATTTCCCTGCATTAGAGAGAGTCTTAAACGGAAATATTTTCAGCTTTGGCAGAACTGACTGTTTGTCAGCTTAAACAAACTTAAACAAAGTGACTTATCCCCATTAGAGCCTAGGAAATCAATATCCTGCTAAACTAATTTAGGAAGTGAGGGAAAGCATTTAAAGTGGAGCCTACATTGCAGGGGCAGCATGCCCTGTCCCCTTAGTGAGTCAATGCTCAGTGGCTGTGGTGAACCCTCTTGCCTTTGGACACTGCTGGGCCAGCCTCAGATCGCCCTGCAAGTGATGTGTCTTGGTGGGACACAGAGGTGGGGACATCCCTGCTGCCATCTGATTGGGCTACATCACCAACACCAAAACAAGCAGAGCTGTGCTGGCTCATCAGGCACCAGCTCCAGTGAGCTCTGGGACCCTCTCCCACCTCTCAATATCCTGGATGATGTTTCCCAGCCTTGGCACCATTGCTCAAACCACAGTGTGGCACAGCACAGCAATGAGGCTGCTTTGTCAGCTCTCATTCTTCCTGTGCAGGATTCTTCCTGTTTTAATATATATAAAGCTTTTTCTCAGCTGCTGCCATCACACGTGAATTTTGATGTTATGCAAGAATTGCTGTTTCTCTTTAGCTCGAGTGCCACAGAAGTGGCAGGCTGCTCTTGTCAAAGCATTCCCATTTCCCAAGGGTCCCGCAGAGACCACCTCCCTTTTGCTCCCAGCAGCAGGCAGCCACGCTGCTCTTAGGGAAGCTGACCTCCTCCTTCTGAGGTCAGCAGTGAGGAAAAAGAAGTAGAAATAATAAGGAGAAAGAAGAAATACTGGGTGCACAGGGAGGCTGGTGAGGCAGGAGATGAAAAGGATTTGTGGGGGAGTTCTGGCTAAAGAAGGGAGAATAAATTATCAAGAAATTGAGCCAATGTCCAGAAAGAATGACCACAGGAGTTTAGTGCTATCCCACCTGTCCAAGCTCACCTCATATTCCTGGAGCTCCTCTTCTTCCACCTCATAGGAAACAGTTTGGATGCGGATGTCACTCTCTACCAGGCAGGACCCTTGTGCCTCATGTCCTTCAGGAGCTTCAGATGGAGACTCTTTGTTTTCTGTAAAAGTGGTCTCGCAGCTTTCCATCTTGCTGTCCTTGGCCTTGAGAGCAGTCTCATCCTTCACAAGGATGAAACTGGGGCCATACAAAGCTTCAACAGCCAGCTGCAGGGAACTGGCATCCAGCAGCTGGTGAGTCCTGGCACCACCAGTGTTTTGGAATATGTAGGAATACAGTTTCCCTTGGCAGCGATGGCTGGGGTAGTCCTGGCTGTGATGCTGGTGGTAAGAATAGCTGCTGCGAAGGTGGCCATTGGATTTGGCCAGGAGCGGGTTTTGGAGCTCACGCACGCTTTCCATGCTGCCGGCAGTGCTGGTGGTGGTGGGGAGATCCTGCAGGAGCACAGGGGGTGGGAGGGAGTAGGCTGTTATTTCAGCAAGGTGGGGGAGCAGAAAAGCCTCTCACCCATGCACAGCCAATGTCGAGAGGCTAGCGGGCACAGAAAAATTTGGCAATACTGGAGAAAACAAGACCCCTCCCCACCTCTGCACAGCTTGAATGCTATCTCCACAGGTGCTAGCAAGATAAGGATGCAGCCCTGCAGTAAAGTTATCTGATTCACGCTGGATTAACATGAGGACTTGCTATATCTATAAGATGGCCATGTGCAGCCTGACAGGAAAGGACCTACAGCATCTTTTCATAATGTGTGCTGTGACAAAGACTGACAGCACAGAAGTAGATAAGAGACTGATAATCACTCAAGGAGCCTCCCTGACTTCCCATGGTGAATTGTATCCCTCTGGACATTACACATATGCCTAACTGGCTTTCAGTGCATTGGAAGTTCTCTAGGACTCATCCAAGGCTCAGCTGGGGCTGGGGCAAGTGCAGTGAGCCACCAAGGGAAGCCAGGGGAGTGCTGTGAGGACATGGAGGTGGTGTTTAGGCTGGGGTGGGAGTGTTGGGTGCTCAGCCAGCTGTGAGGAGGAACAGAAAGATGTGGAGATTAAAGGGGAAACTCCATGGGGTTTAGTCCATTTTGAAATGGTGACATTTTAAGTAAATGATCCATCACATCAAAGTGCTGTTTAAACCAGCTCCACCCCTGGGTACAGCGGCAGCCAGACAGCCTTGGCTCTGGGCCACCAGCTTCAGAAACTGCTGAGTCCAAGTGAGATCCTCAGCTACAAATGTCAACATGGGTTTCGTCCTCAGGGAAATTCATCTCCCTGTCCCTTCCTCCATTCCAGAGTGCTGAAACCTTGTACTGCTCTCATTTTTTTTCCCCATGAAAATTTCTCATATGAAATATTTCCATCCCTCTCCTTCAGAGGAGCATTTGGCTTCCCAACCCACCTTGGAACAAAGAAAAAGTACAGTGAAATATCAGCATTTGCAAGAAAGAGAAACAATTACTTTGCCCTCTTCACTGCCTGAGCCCGAGGTTTTACAGTCTTTTTAGCATTTTCCCGGCTCCCAGACTATGCCAGTTTATTCCCTTGCAACCTCAAATGTTCCTGTCCTCCTTAGAGACCTCAGTCACTGACTCCTCTGCAGGATGCTGTGTAGCAGGGTCACATTTCCTCCTGCTGTAGGAATCCCTGAGGTGCACTAGGTTTTCTGATAGACAGCACATCACCTTGGCTTTAAGTCTGAAGAAGGAAATATAAAGAGAGAAACTGAAAACTTTAGAGAGTGAAAAACCCAAGTGGTCCTGTTTTCTTGGCCAAACTCTACCACATCATGCGGGTTTGAGAGCTGTGCATGGTTTTAAATGGACCTGTCTATTGGCTTTGTCTGGGCATTGATCATCATATTTTGGAAATCTGTTGAGGAAAATGGAACTGTTCAAAAGTCCTCTTGTGCTGCTAAAACACTGTGCATTTTGTTGAATGCCCTTCACTTCTCCCTTCCCAAAATCATTCCCTGCCTTCCACAGTCTCCCACCTCTACTTATAAAGCTGGTAATGGCTCATGCAGCAGATGGCCATTAAGTATTTTCAAAATATTTAAGGGAGATGCATATTTGTAGCAAAGATGGTTTTATTTTCTGCATGGACACCAAGAAGCTCAAAGCTACATCCCAGTTTTCAGGAAACCGCAATCCTCTTTTTTGCTCACCTTAACATGCAAATTAGATTGCTAATAAAACAACTTAATTTTTAACAAAGCACTAAGGAGAGACCAGTCACCAAGTGTCATTTGAGAGCAGTAGCCAAAGCAGGAGCCCAGTGCTAGTGAGAGAAAATTGACAGTTTTAGTACAGCATCCACGCCTTATCTCAAGAAATGATTCTGGCAGCAAGCTGGGATAGGAAGGAATGGGATCTTGCTGAGAAATGCTGAAGGGAGTCAGTTCCAAATGTGTTGGGAAACACCAGCAGACAGACTGCAGGCAGGCTGCTGGCCACTGGGCAGCAGGTGCTGCCTGTGTGGAAGTTGCTGTGCTTCTCACTGTGGGTCCTCAGCAACAGGTTGGAGAAGGAGCAGAGCTGCACAGAAAAGCCATATATTCACAGCAGCCAGCGCTGGGAAACAGAGCGTGGGAGGGGGAAAGAAGGGAAAGGAACTGGGAGGAGTTGGAAACCTACAAGGCAGTTTGGGAGGTGCCAGGGAACCAGTGTGGGAAGAGTGCATCTATGCAGCTGGACTGCTGCTGGACATGGACTCTGTTGAGTCCCAAAGGATGCCAGAAGGGCTGGTGGGAGATGTCTCATTGATCTGGGCTGTGGGGAAGAGGCAGTGAGGGCTTGCAGGCAGCAAACATCCTAGGGTGAACATAACTTGGAAGAGTAAGAGTGTGGGTAGCAAAAGAAATCACTGGAAAAAACTCCTGAAGTATGGGGAAGTCTGTGAATGTGGGCTGGGCAGGGCTGAGGCTTCATCCCAGGGAACTGGGGGGTGCTCAAACATCTCTGGTCCCTCAAACTGTCCTGGGGCTGTCCTTAGAGCAGAGCCAGGATCCTGGAGGTCCTGCACAAAGCACGGATAGGGCAGGGCTACAGCTAGAAGGATTTAGCCTGTGCTAGTTCTGTACCCTCTGGAATTATGAAAGATTAACCTGTACTGAAGTCTCTTTTCCTTGCTGCCTTCCACTCTTGGGAGTTGGAGCTGATGCTCTCACTGGGAGACTGCAGGCACAAGGGGGAAAGTGCAGAAGAAAATCTTACAGTGCTTCTGATAAATAAGCAGAGGAGCCACCAACTGCAGCCTTCATGCTCAGTCCTGGCATTTGCAGAGGGGATAATAAGGGCCAGTGTCACAACATGCTTACAGCAGTGTGCTCAACCCTGCTGGAAAGCAGCCAGGCTGAAACCTTCCTCTCCCATAATGGTGAAGATGTGAAAGAGTCCCAGTACCAGAGGGATTAGAGATGCTTCCCATGCCTCAGTCACCAAGATCAGCACATCACACAGAGACTGTGTACCGAGTGGTCTGGGTTTGCAGGTAGAGACATGGGCCATCAAAAGATGAGACATTAGAGAAGGAATGGCAGAGAGGGTGAGGACCAGCCCTGCACATGCACAGGGAAGGAGTCAGACCAGCCCTGCAGTTGTCCCCAAACCCCATTTGAGTTATCTGAATCCTACAAGGAATTTAGCCACACAGGGACTTAATAAAGTAAGCCTAGTAATAAAATAAGCCTGATGACAAAGAAAGCCGGTTAATGACCAAGGCTGGGGAAAGAGGAATGAAATCAGAGGATGAAGGCAAGGAAGCAGTAGAAGACAAAATTGTCAAAGAGTGGCCATTCTCTGTCCTGATGACCAGCAAGACTGGATAGTGTGCATATCCATTAGCCCCATGGGGCTAGTCTGGGCAGTACTGGCAGCAGGTAGTTGTGGTGAGATGCCACTAGATGCACCGGGAGGATGCACACACAGAGACGTGCTGCTAGGTGCACAGGATGTGCACATGCAAGCATACATGCACAACCTGGGCACACCTGGGAGGAGGCAGACTGTGGTGCCCTAGTTGAGCTGAACCATTGCTGCAGCTCTGCTGGTGCCTGACAGCTGCTGGCTCCCTATCGAACTGCCTCCCCCTGTGCACGGCTGCTCCTGGAGCCAGCTGGCGGAGCAGGGCCCCCACACTCCCCAGCCTGCTTGCAGCAGTCCCCAGCAGAGTGGGAAATGCACAGCTGTGTTGTGTATTCTCAGCTTCTTAAGGCAAGTACTGGGTAAAATGAGCCAAAATAAGGCATGAAAATAAAGAGGTAGCAAATTTAGCTTTGTATTTCACAGATCTCACCTCCACACCACATCCCCTGAGGCAGTTCTCAGAGAGACCCTTGGCACAGATGCCGGCTATGATAAGCCCGTTAATGACGAATTAAGTAGCTGTTACAGGAATCAATCATCATTTAATTGCCCTGTCGAGCAAACACTCTGCCTTGCTTCCCGGGCTCATTAGCAGGTTTTGGCTCTGGAGCGTGTCCCCAGACTCCAGAGTGAGGTTAGCCCACCCTGTCTGAAGGTTTTCCCCATCAGGACAGCACCAGGGGAGGTCGGTGCCCTCACATGCTGCACTGCCGTGTCCTGGCTGGTCTGAGAGCAGGGGACAGTGTGAATGCCTGTTCCTGATCCAGCTGATGTTAAGCAGTGCCATGGCCATGTACAGCTGCCATAGCCCCAGGACAGATGTGGAACCACTCCTGATGAAAGAGGAAAGCATAGGAAATTTGTTGAGCACTTGTCCCTGAGCCCAGACCTTCCCAGAAGCTCTCAGGAGGTGCTTTGGATCTTCTATGCAGAGGCCCGGGTCCAGTCAGGACACAGTACCTCTGCCTCTGGGCATCCAAGCTTTGATTCTGCCCAAGACAAAACCATCTCACAAAGGCTGTTGAGAAGCAAAGGCACAGCATTGCCTGGGCAGTTGTCATTTTGGAGAGGGGGGTGAAGGAGGGGATTTTAAAGCTCACAGACAATGTGTGGCAGGAGTGAACCAAGCTCGCTCTCAGCCATAGGAGCCTGTGCAGCAGCATGGATACCTGGCATGTCTTAGCCCTGAGCCCTGGAGGGTGAACCACAGCTCAAGGGTAGAAGGAATTGCTTTCATCAGCCCCACAGACATGATTGTAGAAACCATTTTTGCTCCAGCCAACACTGAAGCCCTCCCATGGGTGCTTATCTGACACCACTGGTTCTGTCTTGGGCACAGCACCAGGATGCAGATTGAGGGGCTGTTTATCCCTGGGGTGTAACAAAGCCTTCATCAGTCCTGGGGCATGAGGTGAAGTGGCCTGGGGGCTGGAAAGGTGAGAGAGGGATGATGTGGGGGAGGCAGGTCTCAGTGTGGGGCAGGAGGGAAGGGTGGTGGGACATGATGGTGCTGATGGGGCTGGAAGAGATGGTACCCAGAAAAACAAAAGAGCAAAGTAAAGACAGCAGTGGGAAGGGAAACGGTGGGCAAGAAGCATGGGGCAGGGGAAGCAAAGTAACATCTGAGCCAGACAGAGAGCTGGACCCTGGCCACTGACATGGAGAAGAAAAGGACTATGAAGCTGCTGGAGGGGAAAGAGTTGGTGAGCACCAGGAGGGAAGGAAGAAGGCAACACAAAGCCTGTGGACTTGGATTAGAGGGGGGATAGCTGAGACATTTGTGATGTAGAGAATCTGATTCACACCTTTGATGCAGGTGGTTTGATAGAGCTGGAAAGGAGTGAATAAAATGCTTGTTCTGATCTCCTGACAGGTGGAAAGCCAGTACCAAAGGGCTGCTGGCTCCAACAGAGACTAAATTGCTCTGAGAATTGGGATGCAATGGGCTGCTTTTCAAGGATCACAAGTCAAATTGGGCAATTTCCAGGTGAAAATCAGGTCTTTATTGTCTCTGATAAAAATGTTTCTCTGCGGCAGTGTTCTGACCTAGCTATGCTCGGAACTAAGGTGTTGCTCCTGATGATAGGAAGCAGTAAATCCATCCCTGAGGCTGGCAGGGAAGACCTGGGCTGGTTTTGGAGAAGCCATTCCAGGGGCTCGACAGGACTGGGGCTCCCGCCCCTCCCCGTCCCCAGCTCCAGTAATCTGGACACACTGCCCGTGCGCATCGCATCAACAGGGGAGCAGTGGAAACTTCGTCGCCTCCATGCAGGCACCCCCGTAACACCCAGCTTCACACCGGGAGCGCCTGCACATAGGCTGCATACAGGCGGGGTGTTCGTCGCGGCCGCCGTGTCCCCCGCCTCGGCCGCGTCCGGCGCTCGCCAGGCGGCCGCCAGGTGTCCCCGCCGCGCCGCGCAGCGCCCGCCGCACCGCCTGCACCGCCCCGCACCGCCTGCACAGCCCGTACAGCCCCGCACCGCCCGCACAGCCCCGCACCGCCTGCACCGCCCCGCACAGCCCGCACAGCTCTACACAGCCCCACACCGCCAGCACAGCCCCCCACCGCCCCGGCCACGGGGTCCGACCGCTTCCAACCCTCAGCGTCGTGGGGCCGGGACGGCGCCTGCGGACAAAGCCTGGTCCCGGTGCCTAAATCTAATGTCTAAATCATTAGGGGCGGTTACGGCGCCCGAACACCCCATGGTTGGTCTAGTGTGAGCACGGCACCGGCCCGCGGTCTGAGCTCACCGAGGTTGCCGGGATGCACCTCGCCGTGCCCCTCAGGCACGAGAGATACGGGAAAGGCTCGTCGATACGGGAAGAAGGAAGCATGGACGGTGATGGAAATAAAGCACATGGTGGTGTGGGTGGCTAGGTGTATAATTAGCAGGTTTGGACTCTCTCGGCATCCCTTTTTTAAAGCAGGAGACGCAAACAAGTAAATAATGTGGCTGTCAGAAGTTTCTGCAAGCTGTCATGTGTGGGATCAGGGAGGAGAGCAGGCAGTGCAGGGAGGCTGCTCCTGCAGCTGGCCTGGAGCTGGAAGGCAGCAGAGTGGCCATGGGGTGCCTAGCTGAGGCAGAGCAGAGTGGGTGACCTGGCTGGCAGCACTGGGCCAGGAAAGTGGACCAGGACAGGATCAGAGATGGGCAAGTTCTGAAGGTTCCAACAGCCACATTTGGGACAGTCCTTTCAGCCTCAGAGCACTCCTGATGGGTTTGCACCCAACCAACCAGCAGCCCTGCAGCACCCTCAACAATAAGCCTCTGTGAGGGGCTTTAAAGGGGCACAAGATACCAAACCAAGCAGATGGATTGCTCTCACCAGAGGCTTCTTCACTCTCCTGTATGGGGACCCAGCAGGGCTGCTGGGAGGCAGTGGAGGTCAGGGCAATGACTCCCAAGTGTGGTTGCTGCTGGGACTGTTGGCATCTCCAGCCCTTTGAGGCATCAGCCTCAAAGACTGTTTTGGAGGGTGTTGGGCTCTCACTTCTCATCTGAACCAAAAGATATCAGTCCAGGGTCAGGGGAGATGAATCCCCCTGCCTGCTACAGCATCTAAATCACTGTCCTGGAGAAACATGAGCCCGGACTGGGTCGGGGCTTCAACCTTCTCTTCCTCAGCTCAGGCCCACCCTAAGGAATTACCACAAGACTGCCCTCTGGAGACAGGGGCATTGGCATCCTGCCCTCAAAGTAGAAAACTTACTTAGAAACATTTATGTATACAGAGCCACTGAGAGCCAAACTCACTGACACCTGGGCTCCCTCCTGGCTTCCAGGACACAGGCAGCCCAATCCCTCGCCCAAGATCAGGCTCCTTGCTCAGAGTGCCCACAGGGACAAGTATCCCACTGGACTGTTCACAGAGGTCCCTCAAGATGTGTTTACTACCAAGGCATTCTCTCTGCTGCTGGAAGATGCACAGAAGCTCTTCCTGGCAGATTGTAATTTTGCTCATGGCTGATTTTCCTCTGCTAATGACTACAGTTCTCAATTTCACATCAGGATTTCTCTGTCACTATTTATACCCAGTATTGAACTGAACACAGTTGTTATCCTAAATGGCTCCATGCTCTTCTCCAAGCAGGCACTTTTACCCATACCCTTTTCTCCAGTCCTGTCATTTCTACTTCAAGGCTCTTTTCCTGATCATGAAGTCCCACAGCCATTCATGGCTGCTGTTACCATGGGACCCTGCACCCCATCATTCCCAGAGACCACTCTGAGAGCATCAATACCCTGTGCTGGAGCAGACCTGTGCCTCATGTTCCCCTCCAGGACCAGCTGTGCTCCCCTTCACCCTGCAGCCCAGCCTGGGACCTTGTGCAGGTCTGCATCCCAGGGATGATCTCCCTTGAATGTCCTGGCACCCAGCACAGAAGTGGTCAGGCAGATAGGACCTGGCTTTCTTCCAGGTGAGAGACTTGCACCGTCCGAGACCAAAATGGGGACAGGGACACAGCACTCAAGGTGGCAGCAGTTGTTGGGGGCACAGAAAGATGTCCTCCCCTTCACAGCTGTGGCTTGCTGATAGAGAAGCTTAGCTACAGCACCTAACTCCATCCTCACATCTCCCTGAAAATCCCCCTTATCAACTGAAGCTGGCAATGTAAAGCATCTGTTAAGGACTGCTCATTTGTCTCTAAACATATCCATACTCAAATGATTCATTAGCACCCTGAAGGCTAGTGCAAGCAGCACCCTTCTTTCCCCACCGCCCTGTTTACTTTATCCATGTCTCCCTGCCTTCGGCTCAGGGCTATTTCCACCTTTGCTTACTATGTCCTGATTCTCCTGGGGATTCACAAGGCTCCTCTGTAGTTCAGATGTTTAATTCCCCTGCCAGCAATCTGAGCTCTCTTTAAAAATGAACTTAAGTTGTGTAGATGACACCTTTCTAGCTTACTTTTCCAAACCCTAAGTTTCCAAAATCAGTGTGTATTTATCAGCAGTAAGATGATTTCCTGGTCTGGCAAATAAGTGGATTGTTCTCTTCCCATCTGGCAAACATCTGCAGACCTAGGCAAACTTCAAGGTGTTAAAATTATTACTTGGGTCAAAAAGTGCAATCCAAACCAGATGTTGAGAATCTCTTCCATATTGCCAAAGAATTCTCAAGTGGAGATGTGCCCTCTCAGTTTAAGGAGGAGCAGTTCACACTGGTTTATTCTATCGTCAGGAATATAATGAGAGGAAAGGTAGCAGCTGCCCCCAGCCATCCCGCAACCCTTGTCCATCCCACAGTATCAGACATCCAGGATGATGCAGGGGATAGTGCTAAATTTTCTTCCATATAGTATGGAAACAGCTGTTACAAAACAATATTGCATTTTCTTTTCCATGATCGTGCCAAGTCGCCTTGCTGAGGCATCCTCTGGACTGCTCCTTCATTTGCTGCATGTATTTGCTTTCCATTTCTTCCTGGCCCATTGCTCTTTCCAGTCCATGACACCACCCCCCTGGGACAGGATTCAGCTTGCTTCTTGCACTTATCCAGAGTCACAGTGTGTTGAAAGAGGCAGCTGTGCATGGGGTAAGCTGCACTGTTGGTGCCATGTGGGCTGAGCGAGGACATTCTGCTCATGGTGTTACCCTCCCAGCATGTTCCTGCTGGGTACAAGCCTCAGCATCACCCTCTTGTTCTTCCCTGCCACGTGGAAGTCATGGAGAGCAGGAAGCATTTGCAGAGAAACCTCTGGCCAGCCCAGGAGCAGCACCAGTGTGGCTCTCACACATGGCATTGAATCTCTGATGCACCTTGGGTCACTTTTTCACACCAGCTGTTGAGCTTCCAGACATATAACTTGGGGACAAATTCTGCAAACAGCTCTGGTTTTCAAAATATACTTGAAGTCTTTTACTCCAAAAGGAAGCTGGTTGAAGTGATGCACCCAAGAAACACTGGGGATCATTGTAGCCTTCCCTTTCAGGCTAAGCAAAGTGTTTGGTTTGCTGCCTTTTTCACTTGACAGAGAAACAGCAACAGAAGGACAATTTGGAGGAAACCTGTAATGGATTTTTTTTCTTCTCTAATGGTGTGCCTTGGCCCTTCACTCAGAAAAGTCAATCATCTGCCCATCTCCAACTCTACAAATAGAGAAAGTTTGTCTAAAGACTTTGCTTGAAATTACCACCCTGAAATCAGTAATGGAGTTTCAGCTCCTGCAAGTGGTACCTGCCAGTCTCAGGCTCAGGTCCAGAACTTAAGAAACTAGGCAGAGAAAGAAGGGCAGAAAGGGCAGAGCCTTGGACTACCTAGTGAAGTCAAAGATGATCCTGGAAAGATCTGAGTACATCCCAACACAAGCAGAGGGGCTGTGAGGGGGGCAGACAAACCAATATGGCCTGCAGTGCCCATGCCCATGACAGGGGCCCACAGACTGCTCTGCCATAAGCTCCTGGGCTGGGCAGGATTAGCCCTTTTGGGGCTTGCTCCGGGGAGCTTGAGGTGGTAGAGGGAGATTTTAATAGGCGGTTTTTTTCCGAGTACTTGGTCACTTCTCTGCAAGTGATGGTGATGTCTGCAGGCTAGGCTGAGGGCAGGAAGGAGTTGGGTACCATGCGAAAGCAGGGATCTGCGGTACAAATTCACTGTGCTAGAGCTGCAGCAAATTACTCATTCTTTAATAATGGTGTTTATTACCTGCCTCTGACGGTGGCTCAGGGAGACAAAGTGAAGTGGATTCAGCTCCCCAAAGCTTTAGCTCTGGCAGCTGTTTTTATGACACAAGAAACTTTTGCCAGAGAAATGCAGTCACTGCATTTTGGCTTGGGTAATTTCTCCTCTTGACAATCTACAAAGTAACCAGCAACTATCCCTCAGAGACCAAAGCTATTTTTTTCCCCGGCGCGTGGCAGGCAGGCTCAAACCCCTCTTCTCTGGTTTTCCCTGGTATTTATATAGTGCTACCTTCCTTCTGGGAAAAAAGGTTTTTACTGGTGGCAGATCCAAGCTAAATGAAAGGGGAATTTATCTTTTTCAGAAGCAATGGAAGGAGCCCAGTAAAATGGGTTTGTGAGAGCAGCCTGGCTTTTATGAAACCCGTAGCAGCTTCGGAGAAGGAATTATAAACAGGCACTGGGTAGAGTAGGAAAGTGCTTCCCATTGAAACTCCTGAACGAATGGCTTCTTCCCCCAGACACAAAATGGGAGGTCATCCTCAGGGCTATACGGAGATGGTGCTGCCCAAGGAAGTTGTGTCGTTGGCACGAGTCACGGCATCGTCAATAGCTGTATCTACCGAGGTCCCCGGACTATTCCCCTGCCCAGCTGCATCCCGGGGATGGCCGGCAGTGGCGTGGCTACCGCCGGCTGTTGAGGCTTCTCAGAAGAAGGAAAATCACCCCCAAACTTCAGCCGACGGCTGAGCTGCCACCCGGGTAGGGAGTCCCGAAGGCAGGCTGGGTCCAAGGTGTCATTGCAATTGCTCCGACATATCTGGCCTCCAAAACTTTGGTTGAAACCCTTACATTTTGCCCACCCCAGAGCCTCTGACAAGGTAAATTGCCCTAGTTTCTCCAGGTTGTAGCCTTTCATCTTTACACCCCCCAACNCCCCCCCAACCTCGGCGCCAACTCGAGCTCGGCGCGAGGCTGCCTTTCCCTGGGGACTGTCATCCCACTGGAGCAGCCTGGGGACGCTGGGGACGAGCTCCCGGACCCCCCGCAACACCGACCGCCCGGGTGCCAGCGGGGGTGCCCCCACCCGAGAGCTGTACGCGGGTCCTTACCTGCGTGTCGAGGAAGGGCTCACCCGCCAAGTTGGAGCACCGGCGGCAGGAGTGGAGAGGCGGCGGCTGGCATGACGGCGGCCGGCAGCGGCTCGGCGGCCCCGCCGCGGCCTGTGGGCTCCCGGCGGCCCTGCGGCGGGCCCGGCCGCGGCCGTGGGGAGCGGCGGGAGCGGCGGAGCCCCGGCCGGTGGCGGAGTGCGGCAGCGCAGAGGCACCGCGCGGTGCCGGCGGGGAGCGGCGCAGAGCTCCGGCTGCGGCCGGACCGCGCTTCACCTCCGCGCCCGCAGAGCTGCGCTCGCCCGCTGGTGCGATCAGCGGCTCGAGGGCTGGCTTAGGGGAGCCGCGCCGCTGCTCCCGACGTGACTGCTTCTGCTGCTGCTTCCGATAACACGGCACAAACTCTCTCCTTTCTCTTCGGATCGCTGCATTTCCCAGGGCACAGCCCTTCCCACTCCCCCAGCAAGGGAAAGACCCAGTGCCTGCGAGCAGAGTTTAAAGGAAAAGGATAAAAGCGATGTCTCGCTGCCCGAGCCGGTGCTGAGGGGACAGGCAGCCCGGCCTGGGGGCTGCACCCCAGGGACAGCCAGCTCGTTTGCTAGCTCGGTCAGGTATTTTTCTGCCCTGCTCCGTAACGACCAGGGCGGCAGGCTGATTTGCCCCACACACATCTAGGCATCGCTCCGATTACTGAAGGGAACCCGGGTTTGCACCAGCACGGCAAGTGTCAACGCCACAGCCCCAACAGCCCATTCTTCCTGAGCCCATTCACCCTCACCCCCTCAAATGTCACGGGGAGCTCGCGGTGCTCCCTCACGCTCCGGCAGCTCCCTAAGCCCTGCACCGATGCCCTGCTATTCCTAAACTCCTCAGATGTCCCCCTAGCAGTTTTCCCCACCTCAGGACCACCCAGCACCGAGATGATTGTTGGCAGATACACACGCGGATGGAGCCTGGTCTAGCCACAGCGACCTGCTTGAGCGGCAGAGAGCCGCCTGCCCTCGCCCATCCTCGGTGATGCTTTGCCAGGAGCAGCCCGTGACAGGCAGACCCAGGTGCGACCCACAGCCTCCCGTGTTCACCAGCCATAATACCCAGCTGTCACCCTCTGCAGCCCACAGTGAGGCTCCCTTGGGACTACGCTGTGTCTTCTCAGTGGACGTGACTTTCTGAAGGTTCGGGCTTGTCTCTAACACCTCCCAGCTTCTTCCAGGAGCTGAACTGACTGCTGATGGGCTATATACCAGGGAAGCTGGGTCTCAAGGTCCCATTACCACAGGGGATGGGGCACTGGCTAGGGAAGAAGATGGGCAGGACAGCCTCCCTTCTGCTCCAGCTCTCAGATAGCTGCACATCTTTCCAGTAGTGGCTGAGACACCCTTTTGCAAAGCTAAAAGGGCTGAATTGTGTGGGCTAACAACAGGACTGAAGTGCATGTGTTCCCCAAAGAAGCGGTGACAGGTGGCCATCTTTCCCTCCCTGGGAGTAATATCTGTGTCCCACTGTTGGCAACTCCCAGGAGCTCTGGGGAGGATTTGAGTCCAGAATGCAAGCCCCAGACTGGGGGCCTCAGCAGGGAAGCTGTCTTTGAGGATGTCAGCCAGAGCACAAAGGCTGCTGCTATGAACAGAGTGATCTCCAGGGAAAACAGACACAGTTTGTGTCTTCCTGTGGCCAGACACAGTCAGCATAGTTTGAGGGGAATCTAAGAAAGAAATAGTTGTCCCCATGTCCCTAGGCAGTGGGACAGATAGGAAAGGGCTAGGGGTGGAGTAAAGGAAATTTTGCATCTCTGCTGTCAATCCAGATTAGAAGAATACTTTGCAAGCGGCCTCAGGATGTGACTTGGGACACAGGGACAGAGCAGATGATTTGTAGAGGTTCCTTCAGCTCTGATGACCCCAGCTGCAGCAAAGTCCCAGCAGGTGTGAAGTAAAGCTCTGGCTGTGCACACCTCAAGATCTAGTGTGTGTGGGGGGTGAGCTGCAGCCCTGTGGGGAAGCAGGGGCGTCAGTGGGACTTGCTGTCGCATGGGTGGGAGCAAAGAAGTTTGGTGGCAATCGCCTTCCTTGAGTCAAAAGTCCCCATAAGGGTCCTGCTCATGTCCTTGGGGATGTGGTCACCATTGACTGCCTCCTTGCCAACCCTGCTGTTTGCCTCAGTTATGAGATCCCATGCTGCCCTGTCCAGCCAGCATGGGGTAATTAAAGGCAAAGAGGCTTCATTCCTCAAGGACAACCTCTTGGCAAGGATGGAGGGGCTGTGGAGTCATAGGGAAGCAAGACATGCTCAAAACCCCATCTCTTCCTGTCCTGGGAGAGCGTGAAAGAAAAATTCAATTGCTGTGTGAAGCATCTTCATCCATGGCTTGCTGAGGCCCAGAGAGCTTTGTTGGCTTTTCCACATGCAGAAGGCTGGGAGCATGGAGCATAGCTCACAGAGGCAACATTGCCACAATGGTGTGCATGGTGACCTCCACCACAGCTGAACCTACACAGTTCTGGCCAGCTCCTTTCTATCAGCTGGGGATGGCTGCTCCATCTTTCACCAGAGCCAGACATATCCCTGGAGTAATGTGCAAATGCAGCAGTTGCCTGGCTGGGCAGAGGATTAGCCCTCACCAACTTTTACAGACATGCTGCTTAGCAGCAGAGCTGCAGCACTGTTTCTCCCGCTTTAACAATGAGAAGGTGACATTAGCATCCCAAATCAAAGCCTCTCCGATCTCAAGCAGCTCTGAGAGAAATGTATGCATACATAGATATGTACATGTTTGTGGATGTATGGTGAAAATCAGCCTGTTATGTGGTTTGGGGCTTTGTTTTTACTACCACAGCCATTCTGTCCAGATTAGAGATGGGCAGTGTCCCTGGGAGGTGACATGAGGCAAAAGGTTGTGTGACCTGGAAGAGTCAGCCAGAGATAAAACACTTCTGGGGCACTGAGGATAAGCTGCCAGTTGGAAACTTTCCTGCCCAGAAAAAGAAAAGGGACAGACTCTGAAGGGAACATAGCAAAATGCACAAAGCCTCCCACTCCACTGAAACTTCTTGCTGTATTTATGCATCCACTGGGATGAATGAAATGAAAATCGATATCAAAATAGCCCTTTGCTCTCAGCTGCAAGGGAGACTCTGTTGAGAACCAATCCAGCAGAAGGAAATGAGATCTCATTACATTAAATATTAGCTGATGCACTGTCCCATCGGACTTGCTATACAATTCAAACGATGCACCTCTTCAAAAAAGAATTAGAAAAAATGTTGCCGGAGACATAAAATACAAGAGGAAAAGGCTATACTTGTGTTTCAGGCCTGCCTGGCACGGAAAGGTGGGGTTTTGTTTTCAATTATGTTCTCTCAAACATTAAAATCTGCCTGCCAATACATTCTGAGCTTCACATGCTTCATTTAGCTACAGACATAGCAACAGATAAATATGCCACGACAAATTTGGTAACATTACTTTATTGACAGCCAAAAAAACCCCCCAGATCACTCAAGACTAAAAGCCTGAACTCCTGCCAAACAATCACAACCGAAGTGCTGAGATGAAAGATTTCATGCCAGAAATGGACAGACACTACTAAAACGCCCAATAACTGGAAGGTCTCCGCAAAGGTGAGGACTCAGCTGTAGAGCATCCTCAAAGAGACAGAAACAGAGAGCGAAAACACAATGAAAGGGAAACAAACCACACTTGAGATGACTGGTCATTGCCACTCAGGTGACTGCATCAGCAGGACAAGAGAACATCAGGCAGGACTCACTTGTCAGAAGCACTCAGAAGCACTCAGTGCACCTTGTGCCGGCGAGATATGTGAGGGGATTTGAAGTACCTATTTATGATGGCTGAGGGGAGCAGATTAAAGTTATACTTGCAGCTATTAAAAATGATCAGATTAGTGAAATCTAGAGATGAGAGAGAAGCTTCAGAGGGATGAGCCAAAGCTAATTAATTGGGCAGCGTGATGGGAGAAGAAATTAAGCGTGGACAGGGGGAAGGTAAAACATATTGGAAGGAACAACTTCAATGCTTCATAATCACTAGTGATTTCTAAATTAACTGGAAGCATGAAGGCAAAAAAATTATGTGGGTGTATCTGTGGACAATAGAGCGAAAACCATCTGGTTAATGTACAGTGGTGAGGGAAAAAGTCCCGAACATGCTGTCAGATTGCTTTCATAGAGGGATACGGAAAATAATAAAAATATTACAGTACTGTGTTGGTAATGACTCAGCTGTTACAGATATGTTGAGGTTTTTCAATTAGAAGACAGATTCAGATCATTTATTGTGAAAAATACAGTTAAAAAACCCCAAGTGTTTTGTAAAAGTGAAGCATTAAGCCCTGGAGGGCAGAATGAAGTTTTTAAAGTGTTTATGAGGAAGTCTGGCCATTTAGGAGGCAGCAGTAAACAGCTCATAAGATGCAGCTCCCTTACAAACCGTAGCACCCAGCATCAGATTTTGTCAGGACTCTGATATGATGTGAATAGCACCTGATAACACAGACAACTCCAACCTCACATGTAGTTAAAGCTCCTGAGAAGCCTGTGTTTGCAATATATATGAATAGCATCTTTCCGGAATAAGTGTTGTTTTCCTCCTTCTTAGCAAACCTCTTCTGAGGAGGCTGGAGATTAAAATGCTTCAGTGCTGCAAAATCCACAGGGAATCCCTTCCTATCCCTCCCTTGCTCCCCATCACCCACAGCCCTGAATGTCTCATGTAGCCATGTCAAAGGGGGGCTTCTTACCCCTTGTGAGTGGTGCTGAAGCAGTATTCAGGTGTCAGGCACTGTTCTTTGGCACGCGACGGGTGGAGGAAGGAGATACTTTTGGAAAGCACCTGAATTCTGCAGTAATTAAGCTCCCAGTTGACAGGCTGTGAATAGATATTCAGTATGACCTTTTCCTTGCTCCAGCTATGAAATCTTGCTGGATGCCTAAAGTACGTGGCAGAACATCCAGCTCCTCACAGCATAAGAAACTCCTGGACAGTCGCCTTAGGAGGACAGGACATGGAGGTCATCATGGAAAAGGGCAAGTCCTCATGAAGGCAAGAGACCTCCATGAATTCCAAGTGTCCCCATCACAGCTGATGCTCCTGGACCAGAACCAGCTGCAGTGTAGGCTGGGAGAGCTGGGGAGCAGTGTGGGATTTTCAAGAATATGAAGGGAGCAAGGAGGGAGAAGGAGGTGGTGTGTATGGGGTGCAGTCACATCATGTAGGGGATATGTTCAGGGAAATAGCAGACATCTGGAGGACGAGTGGGATATGGAAGGGAACCCTGTGTGCTGTCTAGCTGCTTTGCATTGCTCTGGAAAAGCAAAGCAGCTCTAAACCCAGAATAGCTGCTCCATATGCTTTGGCTGTTTTTGCCTGCAGCCAGAGCTTCGTGGTAAATCTGGCCATGAAACATAACAGTCTCTTGAAAATGCTGAGCTGGTGGGACTACTTGTCCACCATGGATGACTTCAGAACAGTCCTTCCAGCCTGATTCACTGTGATTCTGCAACTGCTGAAGGTAAAACTCTGAGTTATGAAGAAAATCAAGGGGGAAAACCACACATCCTCAAATCTGTACTCCCACGTAGCATAAAAGAAAAAAAAAGCTCAGTGAGCTTCAGCTGTAAAAATGTAGATGTGCTTGGGACAGGGCAGAGTGTTTGAGGCCTGTCTGTGCGCTTCTGCATCCTATTATGGTGAATTTAAGTCATAAACTGAAGACTTCACTTTGGCATAATTCTTCCCAAGAATAGAATCTGTGACATGTGGTTGCCTGGCAAACCTTGCCCATCTCTGATTGTGAGAGAAGTGTCAATGACTGACAGATGTGATCCAGCCTTCCTGTTACCACGGCTGGTTTTGCTGCTGGTACAGACTGCAGCCACTAGTCCCTAGGGCCTTGGAGGGCATGGAGCAAATAGCAGGATTCAGCCATGTTTTCAGAGGAGCTGACAAAGAAAACTCCTCATGTCCCACAGCTGGCTTTCAGCCAACAGGGTTCAGTCCTGTTCTCTCACAAGGGCCTGGACTGTGGTGCTTCACTTCATTGGAGATTCTTCTACTTATTGGGTTTTTTTTTTCTGTTCCCTCTCATTTTTCAGGGTTGTCCTACTCTGCCCAAAAAACCCCATATTGAGTGAGGATGTGTCCCAGCCCATGCATGTGGGGACATGGACAGCCACTGCAGCTGGGGGGTTTCAGACTGTCCACGTGCTGTGATGTAGCAGCAGAGGGTGTAAGTCCAACCCCAGGAAATACAGCTACTACCTGAGGTGGCCATCACTTGCATGATAGCAGGTCTCCCACTGACTAATTGCTGAATAAACCCTCTTTAGAGGCTGGCAGAGTGATCCCTGGGGACCTCCTTATGCAGCTATTAGCAGGAGGCAATGCCTCTGGAGTTGAAGCTTTACCAGGCTGCTGAAGCCCCAGACGAAAGGCAGGCAGCAGGGTTAGGATGAAAATATCACTGAGCAGCTGTGTGAGCACCACAGGGACCTTCCCCATTTGTGCTCAGTCCCTTGCTGGCTCAGAGGGGCAGTGGTGGGCTGCATCTCTGTCTTTGGGTTCCTGTAGTCTCTTGCAGACCCTTTAGCATCCCTCTGCCCTCCTCTGGGGGCTTGTGCTTTACTCCTGAGCAGTTGAGGGCATGCTCCACTTCATGGCTGTGGGGATGGGGAGTGGACCTTGCACCAGGGCAGCTTCCTGATGCAACCCCTTGTACACAGACCTGCAAATCTCTTGATTTCTGCTCGTTTCCTTATTTCTGGTATCAGATCTCTGAGAAACTGTGTGAACATATTAGGGAAATTCAACTTGTCAAACAGGAAGAGGACTTTGCCCCCCAAACCCTGAAAAAGGATTGAAATTCACTCGAATAAGCAAAAAAATGACTGAGCTGTCACACATGAGGCACATGAATCATCTTCAGGGAGGAAAGCAATTCTGGTGATGTCTGGGCTTGAAGTTAACTGTAGTTAACATTATAATGACTCATACCACATATGCGTCATATCGTTTTTCATTAAGAGCAGCATTCTCATGTCCTGTGACTAACTGGAAGCTGGAATTGTGCTTCCAAAGCCTTGGGATGGGAACTTGTCTTGCTCGTAAGTTCTGTCTTAGTGTCAAAGGCATTATCAGCCTTCAAATATTAAAATAATAATGATGATAACAACAACAACAACAATAAATCTCAGACCAAACACTTCATTCAAGCGACAAATTGAGATGGGCTTTGGAGCTGTCATCCCCAGGAGTGCCATGATTTTAGTAGGGAGAAAATGGATAAATTGAGGGCAGGCACCTCCAGAGAGGCCATTCTTCTGCTTTCAGCTCATTAATGTCAAACCAGGCTTTTCAGCCGATTTCTGATCTTCAGACAAGGTCAAAATTTCCATTTTTGTCTCTCCACTGACAGATCTTGTATTCCTTTTCTATGAACCATCCCCCAACATCCTCCCAACAAATTTTTTGATGTGCAAATCCATGCTAGTCAGGCATGGACATCAGCTCCAGCAGCCCAAGCCACTCAGCCAACACCACTCAGACCAGCCTGTGTGTCACCAAGCCTCTGTTTGTACTTGCCAGGGACCAGAGCTAGCACTCACCCTTCACCCTGCAAAACAGGGCTCTGGAGGCTAGCAGAGTTTGGGGTGCCAGAGGTGAAGGGGTAATGTTGCACAAGAGATGCAATACAAAGATGGATGAGTTGGGGCAACAAATGCAGGGGATTAAGGGAATGAACTAGTGGCAACTCATTGAGGACAACCTCAGTTTTGGGCTGCAGCTTTTGTGGGCTCAGTCCATTACACTTGGCCAGGGGAAGTATCATGGCTCTGGGATGACATCAGCTCCTCTGGTCAGACCAGCCCTCTCCAGCATTTCAGCCTTGCTATTGCCCCATGAGGTCAGCCAGGCTGTTTTGGGGCTGCTTGCAATCTGTTGGGGTGAGTCTGGAGGACAGTGAGCACACCCAAGGCAATGCTAATGGATCATGCCTACTCAAATTGTATCAAAATTTGATGAGTAGTGGGAGAAAATTATCAGGAAATGGGAGGTAAAGAGAACCCCAGGAACAACCTGTCACAGGGAAAAAGGGGAGAGATGTAGCTCTGGGATATGAGCCAAGGATGCACTGAGCTGCCAGGGGAACAGTTTTGGGCGCCTACGCCACAGCTATGTTTTGATGGTAGCATAACTCTACTTCCCAGAGCGCTGCCATGGGCTTTGAAGCACAACTGATGTCACTTGTTGGTCACAGTTGCCTTGTTTTTGTGCTATGACACCCATTCAGGGATGGAGTCCTCTGTGGGAGACTACAATGAGCAGTCCTAAAGTGGCTGCTGGAGCCTGCAGAAGGTCACAGGCTGGATACCATAAGAGGTTGTTCAGAAACCTCTGTGTAGCTGGGAAGCAGCTCAGACCTGCCCTGGGATAAGGCTTTGAAGAGAAGGGGGAGAAACTCTGGTGCAGAGCAGCAACAGATGTGCTATAGCAAGATGGACTTCCTGTGGCGGTCTTTGGGGTCTCGTGTTCTCAAGGCAATGGTTCCTCCAGGCTCTGGGCCCTGCTAAATCTTGTGCTGTCAGCTTAAAACCACTTTTCATAACCAAATTGTCCTCCAGCATAATGACAGCATCAAATCTGGCTGTAAGTAGAGTAGCTGAGGGCTGTGCTGGAGTTACTGTATCAAACTGCAGGAAAAGAAAAAACACAATCTGGAAGATATCTGTGGTGCTAAACACACGCTACCCTGCTATCTGAAGAAATGGATCAGTAAAAAAAAATTATTATAAAACTTTACAAAATATACCACCTATGAGCTGAAGGAAGCAAGAGAAAATACATCTCAAGGGGAAATATTTACAGAAAAAGTGATGAACTACAAAAACAAGTTGCTTACATTTGAAGCTCCCTCTCAATCATTGCAGCAGGACAGGGACAGTACTCTCTCTGCTGAAGAGCAAGCGCTGTCATGGGTGGCCCTGATGCACCATCTGAAATCCAGAGCAGGCCAATAATCATTCACATCAGCTGCTGAAATACCTTGTAGAGGCTAGATTGGCAGGAGGAAGATTCTTAAAAACCTTAGGAGGTGACATTGCCTGGAGATAGAGACAAAAATTTCAATAGCAGTAGGGTCCAGAGGGAAACAGCAGTCATGTAAATTTCCTGTTCAGTTTTGCCTCCCTAACCCCAGGACATCCACCCTCCAAGCTGGACCTGTGACAAGCCATTGTGGTACCATTTTGGTACCACACTGAGTCAGACCGGCTCCAAAGTACATTCACAAGCAGACAGGCTGTGGTGGGGAGCTTGAATCTAAGGT
Organism: Cyanoderma ruficeps; assembly: GCA_008694505.1. Lineage (NCBI taxonomy): Eukaryota > Metazoa > Chordata > Aves > Passeriformes > Timaliidae > Cyanoderma > Cyanoderma ruficeps. The sequence goes on from VZDJ01007753.1 coordinate 29,174,036, forward strand.
GAAGTGGCCAATATATTTGTTTTCTTGTGGATGCTTGGTTGTAAAACCAAACTGTGCATGAAGTCCATACAGCTACCTGTTTTTTATTTGGGTCCCTTTTCAGGGTTATAGATTTAGCCATATCATTAACTGCCTCAACCTCAGACTAGAGATCATTTATAAACAGGAAAGTATTTCAAGTGTTGAATGTGCCAGGCTGTGACGTAAGTGGGTATAGCTTGGCGGGACTGTGCTATAATCAATTGACTCAGGATACTGTTATCTCTTGAGACACAGATACAATCTCATAAAAACATTTCTAAAAAGTGAGAACACAAAATAAAAATATTTTACAAGCCTCTCTCTCATCGATGCATTTCTAATAGAGCATGTCAAACCCATGAACACAAATGGCATCATTGGTGTCCCAAAGGCCTGCCCACCCTTTTCCTTCACCTGCCTACACCACCTGGTGAGACCCTGTCCCAACCAGGGTCATCTCATAGCAGCATGTCCAGGACATGTGGCTGGACATCATTCCCTATTGAAGCATCTCTCAGTGGTCAAAAGGTCCCATGTTTTTAAAAATAAACTTCTGCTCCAGACTGATGTGCCAGCTTTGCAAAGTTGCTCTGATTCGGCTCCTCACAACCGAGTATCGTTGCCCTGCACTGCAGCCATACCAGTGTGCTGTCAAAGCATCAGGGTCCTGCAGCATCTCTGCTGGCTCTGGAAACAGGGAAGGTGGGGGACCAAAGTGCATTCTTTGTTTTCAGCCAGTAGTGCAATTTACTGCACCCCCTGATGACCATGCAAGAGCAGTAAACACCTACATGGCCATTTGGCTCAATTATTGTAATTCCCTCTCCACAGGGCTTCTCCATTGTGCCTTGCAGGTTGTTCTGGAAGCAGCAGCACACCGGCTTACTGGCTGGAGCTTCATTATCATATCATCACTTCTGCCACCTGTAAAGCAGTGGATTGATTGACTTGGTCTCACTAGTCCCTAAAGCCTTCATCAATGTTTATTGTGGATGTCTTAAAATCCCATTCTCCATCCACACAGGAACTGCCTGTCAAATCTTGTCAAACCTTTGTCCTCTCCTTAGCCCTCTCTGCTCTTTCAGCAGTGCTGCTATAGAGCAGGGAGGGTGGGGCTCCGAAGACACTGCACGATTGGTATTATTCTTGTTTCTCACCCAGCTGCAATGTAATTTGTAATGGTAATTACTGAAGTAATTACCATTTTCTAACACCCAGAGATGTCAGTGACAGGCAGTATGCTGGCAGCAGGTATTGCATGGACATGAAAAAGGGAAATGTAGAGGGCATATCTGGGACGATACACATAATAACACAAAGCCAGAAATGCACTCAGGACAGCACTCAGCAGAAGTGCCTTTGAGACAGCTTGGAGCTAGAGTGGTCAGGAGACCAGGAAGAATGATCAGAAGTTAAACAGAAAAGAGAGGAAGGATAGAGTTAGGGAGCTGAGGATGAGAAGTTCAAACCTGATTCAAGAAGAAGCCAACAGAGAAAAAGCAATTGATATCACATCCTGGAGAGAGAAGCAGGTGCCATTGGGCATGGGCTGAAGAAGGCAGAGATAAAAGAGCATGGTTGGGAGCTGCAAAGCAAAGGCTGTCAAAGCATGATTTTGACCAGCACCTGATTAGAGCTAGAGTTGTCCATGCACTGGAGCAAGCCAGACTCTAGACAGGCCTGGCACAACCAATTGGCACAACTTGGACATGAGCTGGGTGTGCAAGGAGGAGGGATGGAGGATGGATGAAGGTGCTCTCTCCATCTTCAAGCTTCAGTCACAGTGTGAGGAGCATCACCAGGAGAATGTCACCCTGCTGGTATGGTAGCATTTTAGCATTCTCCTTGCCATCCTGTTTTTCCCTCCTGTTCTCTACCAACTTCCTTTAATTTGCTCATCAAAGGGAGCTGGGTTATTACAACAAATTGTGGCATTTTCTCTTTAAACCTGTGGAATAGCCAGAGCCCTGAAATTGCCCTGAACTCTAATGGGTACAATTCTGGCTCAAATAAATTATTGGCAAGCTTCTCACTGACTCTTGCAGAGCCAAGATTTCACCTCAGATGAGCCCTATCTTTCAATTAAAGGTATTACTCTTAATATTCATTAAAATTCTTTCTACTTCTAGCTTTACAAGGGGCAAACCCTGAAATTCATTAAGAGTTGTATAAAAAGCAGAAAGGACCAGTCAGGAAAAGCGTCTTATTTGAGAGGCTAAGGAATGCCACCTTAAATTGACCTTAAATTGGCCAGGTCTGAGAAATGGGACAACTTGGTGCTGGAGCCCACTGGGAACATGATCTCCCTGGGTGTGGAGTGGCTATGGAGCTGGTGGGAACTCCTCCAGCTCCCCATGGTTGTGCTCTTGTAGCTCCTTGCCTTTTCCAAGGGTCCCAGTGCTGAGGTAGAAGAGGGCAGGTGAAGGAGGCAGCATGGAGCTACAGATGCTAGGAAGTACCCAGCTAATGTCTGTGCTTCACCTTCTCTTCTTCCTTCAACCTCCTTCAGGTATCCATCCACACAGACACAATCTTGCTCATGGGTGTTTCCTCCAGCTGCCATCCTCAGCAGCTCAGCCCACAGCCATAACATGGTCACAAGGCAGGTCTCTATGATCTTGCAGGCCTCACCTTTGCTATCCTGTGTTGTGTCCATCTGCTGTCCTCTAAAGCCTCTCCCAGAAAAACCTTGAAAGAGTGCAGTCACCAGTGGGGAGCACCTTCTGCCTCTTCTGCACAGGGGGAGAAGCCACCAGCTCTGCTCCTCCAGGGGTCTGGTGGGGATCATCCACCCTTCACCTCTCTTTGAGGCTAGGGATGCAAAAGACACTATGCTCATGAAGGAGATAGCCCAGCTCCTTACCAGATTGGAGAGCTGTCCCAGCTGACCCTTCCAAGGACCTCAGCTGCATTCCTGACTCTGGGATATCACAGCACCTACCTATGGAGCTGTGCTGGTTCTCAGCTTCCCAACACTTCTCCAGGCTGGAAGCATGCCAGACACTGGCTCCAGCTCACAGACTGCCAGCAGACTTCAATGCCTGTGTGAAAGAAGGATAAGGGTGACAAGCAAACATGGGAACCATCTTGGCTGGCAGCTTCCCACCCTCCTCCAGCACGCTGCCTGCCATTGGCTAAGCAGCCATGTGCAACTCCTTCCTCTTCATGGCATTTTGGCCTCTGCTTGCTGATCAGGAGGTCACCCAAGAAGCACCAAGAAATCCAGAGGCCACCATATTCCTGAATAAAAGCAGCCCTGGTTTTGCACTTCACTCAATGAGGCCTTTCATCCCCCACCACAGCCTGCACTTCATTGCACACCTGTGCAGATCCCCACGGGCTGCTTGTGACTTACTGCGGGCATCTGATGGTGCTCTGGCTTTAAAATCCAACAGTCACCAAGCCATCGGGAGAACACCCCAAGAAGTTGCCCAAAGATTTGCTGTTATATGCCTGGAGAGGCAGCCCATTCTGGCAGTGAGCAGGCAGCTGGCAGGGAGAGCCAGTGCATGCAGCCCTGATGTTAGCTCTGGGGTAAAAAACCTACTGAACGGAAAACATATCTTGGAGGCTGGAAGAGGGAAAAACGAAATGGAAGAAGCTGGCCAAGTTAACTCTGCAAGGGTGTTTCTCCACACCAAAAGCTGGGATCAAGTCACAGGATTAGAGACATTTTGCGAAAAAGCTAATGCATTGCCTCAGTCAGGAGCTGAATCACAGATATCGTAGTATTTTCTGGCTCTCAGATGTGAACCCAAGTGCCTTGGGTCAGTCCTTTGGTCACCTTATTTCAGTGTAGGCATCCTAGATTCTCTGCTTGTGTTTGCAGATGCTGTAATTTCATATGCATTTCCATGAGATTCATATAAATAAAAAATATTTCTTCATCAAATAAGTGTCAGTGCATTATTCACAGGCTGCAGCTGTAGGTGGTTGCTTGACCTCTGTGAGAAGCCCTGATTTGATACATGTTAGACAAACAAATTTTCACTGTCTCTTGTGTTTCTCTGCATCTGTTACTTCCTTTATTTTTATTTCTAAAGCTGTTCCATCAGGCTGAATGACTCCTAAATCCCTGTTCTCTCTCTCTGTATTCTGAAATCCAGATTTAACCCTAGGGGTGCTACTGTTGTCTGAAGCCAGAAGGAAGGCTGCCAACAGTCCCTGCTCCCTCTTCTCCCAAATATCATCTGCTTTCCCCAGCTATGAAATATGCTGTGTGAAACACATTAGGTTCCCTTGGTCAATAATCCATCAGTACTCCTGAACACCAGGGAAGCATCCATCTTCTGCTTCCTGCAGCTAATTCCCTGAGAACTGTTCTCCTGTCTCCCCTGTTGCCCTGCCAGGTTCTGTTTCTCTCTATTGCTCCCTTGTCCCTCTCTTGCTTCCAAAGTCTGGCACTGCTCCTCCTTGTGCTCCTTTCCTTAAACTGTGTCCATAATTCTTTTATTTCTTACTCTCTACCTCTTCTTTCTTCTTCTAGCCCTCCACTCTGCTTTCTTCTTACTTTTATCTCTTAATAAATTGTATATTGTCATTTACAACTATAACAATGATGAAAGACCCAAGATGTGAAAATAGCAGGCATCGGTTTCCTACCTGTCCTTTCCCTCCTCCCCTCACACCCCAGGCATATTTCATTTTTCCAGGTCTCCTACAGCCAGAGCAGCAGAGATCCAGCCTGGCTGGGGAGCATCCATGCCGTGCCAGCAGATGCAAAAGTGATGAAGGATGTCAGAAAGGGCCAGCTCCCCTGGCTAAGCTTCTTTGGGAAGCTGTGATATTACAGCTGGAGCAAGGTGAGGGTTGGATTTGGAGTGCTTTCCACCCAGCCATCGCCAAGTGCACTGCAGTGATAGGCAAATTGCTTTATCTCTGTGACACAGATGGAGAAGTTGAAACAAATCATTGGGTTCTGTAATGAGTGAGAGGGACACAGGCAGAGTGCTTTCCCTTTATGCTGTGATGGAAAATATCACTCAAGGGGCCTGGCCCCAGGGACCAACCATAGCTGAGCTTGACTCTCCCAGTGGAAGCAGTAGCAAACTTTTCATTGCAAATCTGGAATCTGCAATGTGAAATTCAGCCTAAACTTTGACACTCTTCTGCCTCCAGCTTGCTGCTGAGGTGGCAGAGGGCTGACTCACTGGGACCCCATTCCAAGGCTGGACCTTGACTGCAGCACACTGCCTGCTGCAGAAAGCTGAGGGGAGCAGCTCTTTAGCAGGGAATCTGACAGAGCAAATGAACACAGCAGTGGATATAACCCTGGCATAGCAAATGCTATGAGAGGCAGACATAGCCCACATAGCCTCACAGAAACTTTCACCTTCTCATTACCCAGACCTCAGAGAACAGATAGATTTATCAGAAGGTGATCCAAGCAGTCCCTGGACAAACGCAGCCCATCATCTCACCTTGGCCATAGCTACAGGCCAGGCCCACAGAGCCACTAGCTCTGCCCTTCTTCATCCCATTTTCCTTGCTTTAAAGGAGAGGATTTTAGTTACCTCCCTTCTTCAAGTGCTTTTTGGCTGTTCCTCCTCTTGAAATACCTGCACCTGTTCTTACACTGGTTGTGTCATTCTTGATGATCTCAGTAAATCAAGCAGGTAACCAACTGTTGGCTGAACATTAGCTGTGCTGGAGATGCTTTTCCAGTGGTATAAGCTGTTTCAATAAGATAATGAGAAATTAGTCAAGCATTCATGAACAGATGCTTTTCCTTCTGAAGAACACAGGGCTCACTTCATTGTTTGAACAAATCTTCCTGCTAAGCCACTGCTAGCTGCTAAGGTGCTGATTTGATGTGAGATGTACCATTTGTCTTCATAACAGTTTCCAAGGTGAGTGCTACAAACTGGAGCCGACACCCATGGCCTGTTTTGGCTGGGTTAGATACACTTCACAGCAAATGCCTTCAGTAGATGGAAAGAAAACTTTGTCCCCTGGTCCAGGAGACCACCACATTGAAAGTGGTGGCCTCCTTGTTTCAATGTCTCCCCCCAGTCCTCTTGCAGCACCACTGGGCACCTGGCCACCATGTGTCAGATCCACTAAGCCAATGGTTGCTCTCGTGTTGGCTCTGAAGAGCACATAGACTAGTCCTCTGTTTTCCTTCCTCTGGGGAAAGTGTGCACAGCTCTCCACAAGGGCACAGTGTGACATGAGGATGGAGGGTTGTCTTCAGGGTGGGCCATCTTCATGGCAGTGATCCGAGGGTGTGGATACCCCATCAGGGACAGACAGCTAGATCCAACATTTCTGCCCATTTGCAATAATGAGTGAGAAATTTAATGTCTTCTCAAGAGGGCCAACTTAAAAAAACAGGTCAGTGCTGGTTCAACTACGTGATATAAAGTCATGCTAGCTTTACCCAATATTTGTAGGGAGAAATGAAAAAGTGTAAAATAGATTTTCTTTTGCATATCAGGAATTCCTGTGAAAAAAAAAAAAGGAGTTTATTCAGACAACTTGCATTTCTGGAATAAAAGCACACACTGGTGTTTGGAGGCTCCATGGCTTCATTCACATAGATCAAATTCTCTATAAAAAGTTGATAAATTGATACTTCTGCTTGTGAATCCAAAAGCTACAGCTCTTCACATGGGGTCTGGATGAATGCAGGCTCTCAGCACCCTTATTTAATATCTGTCAGACTGTAGCCATTTACTCTTGTCCGTCTCCTCAAAGCTTTAAACATCAAGCACGGACCCATGCTGCTCACTCCCTGGGGTCTTGTTTCTAGGCTCAGCACAGCTTTGTGCTGCTGAAATCCTGGCCACTTGCACCAATACATAAAAAAGAGGTAATTCTCCTGAATGTATGGGTCTCTCCATTGTTCTTGCAGCTCTGAGGCTATCTTGTATTGCAGTTCTTTTATTTGGTACAAGCATGTAAAGTGTATGAAGCTATAACCCAGCCCATTCTTTTCCTTCAAGGTTGCACACCCAAATCTCTAGTTTCTTAGCCCCATTTCTCTCCCTGGGATGCTACATTTATTCCTTGTTGTCTGATGTGAACACAGTCATGCACATCATGGGGCACAGGAAATAATTATAAGGAGCAGGAATAGCCTCCATACACAGTGGGAACAGCTCTCTAATTCAGAGCCCTTGTTATAGATCAGAGCCCATAAAATTCAAAGTTTGTATAGACCGTAAGAGACTGTGTGGTCTCTGGATTTCCTCTGAAGCATTCTATGGCAAGTAGGAAAAAAAAGGAAAAAAAAGGAAAAAAAAATTAACCCTTGCCAGCCTGTGGTGGACCAGTGTAGTAGAAAGATGGGTGTCTGAAGCTGAGGCCAGCTTAAGGCAGGACATATTAGCCCAGATATTTTTACATCTGCGTTCTGCAGCAGGAACAGATGACTAGATTAGGATTGGTGCTGGATCTCCAGGGCTGCTTGGACTAATTGTCTCTCTTGCCCTGAAAATGCACTCTAATCTCTCAGAAAATTATTTTCTGGGTCCATAGGCATGTTTTCACTCACTGGTTTACCTTGTACTTCTAGTGGAAGCCTTAACAGGCAAAGGGGTACATCAGACAAGACACAACTTACTCTGAGAGATGTTTCTGATCAAAGCCATTCCCTCTCCAAAGCAGAATTACCCTGAATCCTTGGGAACTCCCCAGTGTTGTGAAAATATACATGACCAGGTTGCATTTTATGGCACTGTTTCCTCTGTGGCTCTGTGGTGCAGGTGGAAGAGCAGGGATTTCTTTACCTGCTTTCCTGTTTCTAGCTCTACCCCCAATGCCAGACCCATCCTTTCCTGACACTGCTTCCTTAGGCTGTGCAGAATTGTTACCTGGATCTGCTTTCCAAAGCAGTTTGCACCAGACTCAGTGCTTCCTGATCATCCATCATGGCAGCTGAAGAAGCAGCCCCTCCTCAGTGCTCCCAACAGAGGACACTGATATTTGTTGTTTCCTCTCTGTTTTCTGCTGTCAGAGATTCACACACCTCACTGCCCCAGCCCAAGACCTCATCAATGCCATGGTGTGTTTGCGAGGTCTGTCAAAGCTGGGGATTAGGGCCTTCACAAGACACCAGATTTTGGCTGAATGTTCCCCCAACTCCACTGACAAATCTGAAGCAGCAATGACCCAATTTAATCTCCCTCCACCACTCAAGCTTGGACAAGAGTGTGGGATTTATTATGCTGGGACTTGTGTTCCTAAGCGTGAGGCTGTTGCTATTATCAGCAGTCGACAGGCCATCAAGAAAACCTTGCTGTCAAAGTGACAAGCCAGTGGTTAGCATTTCCCCAAACCCCCATTTTTTAGCAAGGAGGAGGAGTACAGCAGAAGGAGTACAGCTCCTGCCCATGAACACAGGTTCCTGGAGACCTGTGGGTCCCAGCTCTCCAGTATCACTGCTGGAGGATGAACCATTTCTGAGCTGGCTGCTGTGCCCTGCTGCTGCCAGGAGGAAACCCTGGCTGCCTTGCCAAAGACTTTTTTGGCTGGTGAGAGATAATGACAGTCAGTGTGCTGGGGCTGCCCACCATGTCAGCATCCTATTTTTTGGAAGAATGTGTGTTAGGCTTAAATAGCCTCTAAACACAGCAGGAGAGGTCTCAGCATGGAGCATTAGCCCCACAGACTTCCTAATCTGAGAATTACCTAGGAACGGCTACTAGCCAGATGTCACATAGGGATTTTTTTTCTCCTTCTCCTTCTTTTTTTTTTTTTTTTTTTTTTTTTTTTTTTTTTTAAAAAATTTTTNTTAATTAAAAAATATTCTTACTTGTTAGACCTCTTTTTCAAAAGTTAGGACCAGAGTTCTCAGCATGCAATTTTCCCTGATGATGAAAACACTCTTACACGTTGTCCTCAATTCTTTTAGAAGAGGATGCCCTGCCAGAAGCATCAAGGGGCCATCACACGCACAGCACTGCCAGGCTGGCAAAGAGGAGGTCACCTGAACATGCATTATTTAAAGCAAAGCCCACACTGACTCCTCCCTTGAGTGCTCTTGAGCTGGGCTGTTCTAAAATGCAATTGTTTGAAATGTCATGTCAAAAGGACCTTTACCAGCAACTGCTGAAAAAGACGTTTTGGAAGGATGCGTGTGTTTTAGACCTTCTTAGGGGTTGGTGTCTCAGGGGAATGGACTGTTTCCATCACTTTTTGTCTGTTTTCTCTGGGTCAAGGCAGTTCATAGCTGTTTGATTATGTTTCATAATGAATATGGGGTTTCTGTCTGAAATAAAGCCAGTGCACAGGATGTAAAGTGCTCTTCCACAAGGGACACTAGCCTAAGGTTTCAAGGTATTGAATTGCTCCCTTGTGTACATGGGTGTTTTTGCTTTAAAAATGTGTCACAAAGTAATGGAGGAAAAAAAAGAAAGGGAGGAAAAAAAGTGATGAAGTCCATTTGTGACTCAAACAGCCACATCCAGATATTAAAGACAGATTTTAGCACTTATATCCTCCTTCCAGAAAATCCTTCATCCCTGTGAGGTGCTTTAGTGAAGTGTCCAGAGGTATTAAAAGATTGGGGATGATGCACGACCCAGGCTCCAATGAACATCCTTGGCTGAAGTTTCATCACAGAAAATCAGGAGCCACCTATTCCCTATTCCCTAAAATTAGATTTTCTGCAGCCTGTTTCTTTCATCCAGGCAGTGTCTGCAGCATTAGGTGCGACACAGAGTAAAAGCTCAGCTCTGCTGTTGGCGTGCAGGGGGTGAGCAGGAGCTATACTCTTTAATGGGAAAGGAAACCAAATTAATCCTGCTCAGACTCAAAGCCTACCATCAGAGGAAGGCTGAGAGGTCAGTGGAGAACTGCTCTGCATAGTCACATTTTTGTTGTATTAATTTCCCTGCTGCTCAGTCAGAGGATTCAAGAGCAAATCCACTTTGCAACTGACATGTAAATAGAGAAAACGTTCTAGAAAATGGTGGGAACCAGTATCACCATGGTGAAAGTCTGCATCACCCAGCTTTGCTTTTCTCAGGAGCAAGGCTGCTTTTCCAGGGTGGTTTGCTCGTGCTTGTTCTTCTGGTCCTTGAGAGCAACAGATATTAAATAAGGGTTTGCTGATGGGGCTGACTCAGACTCAGTGTTGAGCATTACACTGGAGCTACTTGTTGGAGCCAGAGGTCCTACTCTTGCCCTATTTCAGAGAGCAAAGATGGCAGTTTTTCTCCTAAAACCTTCCCCACAATCTCAGTTGGAAAGGAAAGACTCCTTGTTTCACTCAAAGTCAGAAATTCAGAAGGTTAGAGAAAAAATGGTCAACCGCTCTTTTTATCAGTTAGATAGACATCAACTTTCTCTGCCTTGAATGAGCTTCTCTTTCTGCTCTTGCTAAAGCTGAAACTTGCAAAACAGTTTCCCAATTAACCGGGGATGGTATGCATGTTAACTGCTGAACTGCAGTAAATTAACTGTGCACTTTATATTGTCATTATTGGAAAGTTGGGGTAAATTTTAGCTGTCATCTCATGAAGCTGAGGCTTGACTTCTACTTGCCCAGTGTTTTGGCTACTCCTCAGGCAACTGAATGGACCTGGTGAAGCAGCAGTCTGATGGCTTGGGAAGGGCAGCATAGCTATTGGGAACTGTTTTCCCTATTCCATTTGAACATCCTCTTTCTGCTGCTGGTGTGGAGGTCTGTCTGCAAAGGTGCTTGCCATAGGAACTATTGTTGCAGGGGATTTCCAGGGTTTCCAGACCCTGAAGCCTCCATCATCACTCTGTTAGAAAATACAGAGCTCACCAGCAAAAGCTGAGGCTGGTGCCTGCTGTTCCCTCCCCAAAAGAGGGGCCTTGGTTACTGTTTGAATTATTTGGGTGCAGCAAGGTTCTGTGAGGCATCCATAAGACTGCAGAGAAGATTGGCACCCTGATCCCATGAGGGCTGGAGGAACTGGGAACAAGAGCCCAGGACTGGCTTTGGCACAGCCACTGGGATGGGTTAGCACCAGTTGGGGAAATGGGCACAGCAATGCAGAGGACTTGGGGGAACAGGGATGTGCCAGGCAAATGTAACAGTGAAGTGCAAGATGAAGGGAAGCAAAGCCTGACTGGGGCTGCTCTGAGCACCTAAGGACCATCAAGGAGCACCCAAGTCCAGGAAGTGGCTGACAGTGCTGTCCCTTACCCTGTCTTTACCCTCACTGCTGTAGAGTCCAAGTTCTGGGTACCCCTCCTGTGGAGCTTGAGATGCAGAGACAGCTACAGGGCAAAGGGCAGGAGGCTGCATTTATGCTGCATTGAATAAAGTGGCGTTAGACCTGCCCCTCAGCGTGACTTCAAGCTGGACGATGCAGGGAGGACTCTTCTGTGATAATTCCATTTGTCTCATTTTTATCTGTCTTTTGCCACCTTTCCCTGTCTTCTCCTCCAAGACCTCTTTCTCTGGCTTATCCCCCTTTTCTTCTTACTGCAGGACTCCCGTCTCTCTTCTCCCACCTTCTGGTTGGTCATTTTTTTTTTTGTCCTTTTCTGACACTTCCCTTTTCTCTGTGCCCCTATCCCTGTCTGGAGTTTCCAGGTGCTCACACATCAATGCTACATGTAACAAGGTCGGTTTTCTGATCCTCCTTCACACCTAACCACGCTATTGTTGATTTCCAAGAGGCAAGAAAGAAAAGATGGATAGTTGCCCTACTGGGAATGGAGAAATGCTTGAGCTGGGTGACCCAGCCATTGGATGCTGTTGGAAAGGGTTCAGTTCTGATCCAGAATGGGAAAGCTGCTTCACTGCCATTGACTTTTGCTGTCTCTGTTGGATTGGCCTCCATGGCCTCAACTGAGTGCTCACCAGAGGTGATCCTCAGGCTTTGGGGCTGAGCACAGGCATCCCCTTGGAGGTGGATGGGTCTCCTCTGGGCAGGTCTTCAATGACAGTTTTGCTGCCCTTGAAGACAGACTGATGTTTGACAGAGAACCTGTTATCTCTGCTTTACAAGTGCCAAGCAGTGTGTCCACAGCCTGCAGAGCCCACACTCCAGGCATAAGGGAGAGACACCACGCTGTGGCCACAAGGCAGGGCGGATTCCTGGAAATCACCTTGGTGGGCAACAAGCTTCAAAGGACCTGCCTGTCAGCCTGCCCTCAAAGCACCCCACCCCAGGGTCCTTTCTGGGTTGCACAACCCAGGAGAATATGTATCTTGGGATGTTTTTAGCTGATCCTGTGTGGGCTGCTCTGGGTTGAAGTGCCTGGCAGAGTAGGGCCCCTCCACTGCCAGCACACTGCTGACAGTACAAGTTCCCACAGCTGGCCCCGCCAGCCCCCTCACTCACACTTATTGGAAAAAATAATTGAATGGATTGAAGTGCAGCACCGTTTTACCTAACAGATAAGAAATTTCATATCTGCCCTGATTAAGGGTCAGGAGATATGAGCTCGCTCCAGAGCCAGCAGCAGAGGCAATTTCATTTCACTTCTGCTGACAGAGAAAGAAGTTCGAGAGGCTGAGCACTGCTGCAGTTTGCTGCATTATTGTCACCACAGGAGGGACCTGCTGCTCCCAGTGGGTATGGGGATACTGAGGAGCTCGGGGATGCTGGGAAGCTCAGCTAGGAAGGTGTCATGCCAGCTACCTGTCATCTGGCAGTGAACACAACATGAGAGCTTGGGGCAGCGTGAGATGCTCATCCTTCTGCTCAGCACCTGGAGGGCAGGGGGTTCCAAAGCCCTCGCTGCCTGTGCTGGTGGTACCTGGCACCTCACCACCCCTGCTCTTTCATCACAAGTGCAAAACACCCAGACTGATAAAGAAAATCAAAGTCAGGCTGAAGCCATCATAGCACATGGGTATGTTTAAGCTTGGTGTCACCCTGTGTCAGATGTGCAGCACATTTGTGATGTCTTTCACACTTCAGCATGACAAAAAGTCTTTACTAGAGGTATTGCCTAATTCTCTTGGAACTGAAGTCCCTGCAGCTTTCTGGTTGTCTTGCTGCCACACACCATGTGAAATGGGCTGTGTCACAGCACAGTGAGCTCTGCAGATGGGCCAGAATACAAATGCATGTCATGGCAGGTCTCAGGTTTGGTTTCTCACCTGAGATTCAGGTTTTTAAAAGTCCTTGGCCCTCTAAAAGCCCTGAGCCACATCGCAAGGAAAAAAGCGGAGTCTTCAAGGCCTTGTTTTCAGGTTTTTCGTGTTGTTTATTATTTGGTATCTCAGAGTTTTCTCTGCACCCAGCCGAGGCCCGGACAGCGGCTGGGACACGAGGCCACTGACTGCCGATGGGGCGCTGCTTTACTGTTATACACATAATTATGTGTCCACTATTTACAATTTTGTGCCAATGTGTAGTACCGATACTAGAAGGGTCATTTCTACCTTGACCCAATCCCCTCAAACTACTTTGTGTCATCACCACATCAGAAAATGGAGGACGAGGAAGGAGAGGAACTTAGGGCAACACCCTAAATCCTCCATCTTGTCCCCCATTTACCTCTATTCTAAGAACCCCTAAACTACAAAATTTTTCACCCTGTGCTGTACTAAACTACAATTTTCACACCTTTCAGGTTTGTAATTCCTCTCTCAATGCTGGAAGCCTCTCCCATGGACTGAAATCAAACCCAGTGTCTTCCAGGGCTCTGTGCCAAGGTGTCCACCCCCCCTGGACTGGCTCCACACCCCCCTGTCCAGAGTTCAAACTTTCTTCCCAGGGCATCCAAAGGGATGCCCTGGACTCCGACAGCAGGGGGCACATGTGCTTGAGCATCTCTGTCCTCAGCAGTGATCCGAGGTATGCAGCAAGTCTGTGTACTCACCAAGGTAGGCTGGATGTCCTTCATGACCCAGAGGGGCCAGCTGGCCAGGAGCAAATTGGTCTCAGCAGTCCTGGCATCTAACAGGGCAAAGCTCAAGCGGGGAAAATTTGAGCAGTTCTCCAACTCTGCAACCAAAGCTGGAGTAAGGTGAGTGTGCGGGTATGAACAGGAGGCATGAAGAGAAGGACCTTTGGCTGTGCTTAGAGTGAAACCAGTGAAGTTATTAATTGCCATCAGCATGATGAGCCAGAGCAGGATGCAGCACTGATCTAGGGGAAATGGCATCTGAGATTGAGGCAGCAAAGTCAGGCGGAGATATAAATGACAGCAAGTGTGAAATTGCTCCTTGAACACAGGGTCCTCTGGCTGCAAAAAGTCAAGGTACAGAGGAAGAGAAGGAGACGTGGAGCTCTGAGGACTAGACCACTTGTTCCCTGCTAGCACAAACACTTGTCATGCAGACAGTGCTCTCAATTTTCACATCATCATTCATAAGATCATGGAGTTTGACACCCTCACTTTGGGGCCAGTGTCTACAGGCATATTTCTGTGAGGTGCAAATAAAATTTTTCATAGGTTTTTTTATATATATTTTTTCAAAATAAAAATAAGTTCTAGCCGGCCGCAGTGTAAGATGGACTATGCAATTAGGAAACATTGGCAGTGTGGCATCCTGCATTATGGGCAATCCCTGTGAAGGAAATAGCAGTGGTTTGGCTAAGGTGGCATGTCTTTGGGATCCAGGAGCATCTAAAATGCTCCCAACACCAGGCAGCAAAGAGCAGCAGGTTCCCATGGTGCTGTTTTTAGACCTCAAAACACACCAGTCCCTCGCTGATCCACAAAATGGAAGAGATCATGCACCCTTCATATACTGAGAGGCTTTTGGGCAGTTAAGTGCTCCATCACAAAACCCTGCACAATGCACAGGGCAGAGATGAAACAAGGACAGAGAGCAGTGTGGTTAATGTACTCCTGCTGTCAGCCAGGGCCAGGCACTGGTGTTCACAGGTGGAAACCGGGAAGGTTTCAACTCTTACAAAACTGATGTTGAGTTTTTAAATCAATAGCTTCACCTTCTAAAATGTTCCAGAAGAACCTGTAACGATTTTTAATCTATTCTAAATGTCAGAACAACCAGAGCTCTCTTCTGAAAAGCTTGCAGGCAGTGGTGCTGGGAGCCAGGCAGGCAGGGAGTGCAGCTCCATCTGTTTTCTCTGGACTACACAGCTGCCACAGGGGCCGCCTTGTACCTATCCATGGCCCTCCTGCTGCAAGGAGCTTTGGCTCTGGCTGCAGGCAGGAAACAGCTTTATTTGTTGAGCTATTTTGTATTTAAGTAGGAATATATACAGAGAAGACCTGTGCCCCGAGACAAAACTTTATCACTCTCTGTTGCTGCTATGTATGGCCTAATTTGGAGAAACTAGGCTCTGGGGAATGTTTTCAGCCCCCACAGAGGGGAAGGATATTAACCCTGAAACTTGCTTTGGCTTAAGGAAAATGTCTTTGGCAGCTGTCAGGGCTGAAAGGTCCTCAGGGCTCCGGTCTGGGAGTGCTGGTGTCAAGCCTGTTGCAGTGACACAAGGCATTCTCAGGAGTGAGCTGCTTCAGTGGAGATGTTTTCAGCAGTCCTCCAGTCCCTCTAGGGATTTGCAGGCAGCTCAAGTCACAACTGCTGCCTGCTTTTTTCTCTCTTACCTTTGCAGATGTATTTTCCTCACACTTCCTCTGGCAAGCCTCTCTTTCCCTCCTCCAGGCTGCAGGAGAAGTGGTGAAGACAGGAAAATACTGAATTCATGGAAATAGGTCAGAGACTCTCAGGTTTCACAGTGTGCCAGAACAGGTTATTGTGACAGGCAAGCTTTAAGCTATGTAAGCCATGAAATGAGGCAGAGGGTTCTGCCTGGCACCAGCTTTGTTCACCCTCTCAACTCAAGGACATACTTTGTAAATGTCTGTGTTATTGAGCTCAAAAGAAGCCCCAGACAGTGCAGCCCTGTCTGGCATGGGCAATTGTGAAATCCCCTCCCAGACTCGTGCCCTTAGCCTCTCTAACCTGCTGAGGCCTGGGGTGGGTATTGGTGAGAGATGTGTAGGTGGTCGCAGCCATACCGCAGCCAGCCTAGAGGTGCTCTGTGAGACCAGAGGTCTCAGCATGCAGTGGTACACTGTGTTGTAAATGGTGATCTCCTCTTGACATCTAATCTTGCTGCTGAAAAGCACATAAATCTCTCAATAGGCTATACAGGACACAGCATTTGGTGTCTGTGCCTGCTCCCTTCTCTCCAATCTATAAATCTTGCATTGAAGCTCTCCAAGGATCCCCTTGGTTATGAACATGATTATGCCAGAAACCTCTGTGTTTCCTTCCACATGCTGCATGAACAATTGAAGGATGGTTCTGGCTAATTATAGTTCCTTTCCCCACTATCATATGCTAAATATAAACAGGGCCCCAGATTTGACCCCTACAGCAGAGCTGAGCCTTGAGCCAAAAGCAGGAACAGGCACATCATCCTGTGGGTACCTGTGCCACGCGTCCTACTGCAGGCAGAGAAGTGCTGGTGGGAGTTGGGTCAGGGGAAACTGTAAGTCAGCCACACGGAGCTGCCCTGGGCACAAATGGGACCTGCCCAAATTGTGTCAAGCAGCTCTGCTCCCTGCACAGCTCTCTGGGGTTTGCCCAGCACTGCTGTGCTTCAGATACCTGGGTTGGGCCCAGGAACATGTGAAACATGCTTGGCACATGCAAAGCTTGCCTCAAAATGCAGTTTTCAGGATGCCCAACTTTTCAGACACATTTGTAGCAAGATTTATCTGAAAATGTATGGAACAAATTTTTTCCTGAAAATGTCAAAACATTATGTTTGGACATTTTACAAATGAAGTGGCTTGGCTTTCTTTCAACATGAGAGTTCCATTTCAAAACTAACCTATCTTTCAGTTTTTTTTAAAGCTAAATAATATGAAATATTTGGGGTTCAAATGAACATTTTCATTTTATGTTTTGCAAGTACCCCCTCAAGTTTTCCGTTTGGTTTGAATGGGCAGGTCTCCCCCTTCCTCCCCTCTGCATATGGAGGAATAAGGATAGGTTAGCAGATGATGAAATTTAGTCTCCCCATGGAGCCAAGAATACAGGGAACTTACTCGGGATGCTCCTTCTCTTTGTGCTGGAGCACTGTCTTGAATACCTGTATTCCCCTCCCTCTTCCTTCTCCCTGAGGTTTTACTCCACTGCCTTGTTGCATCCTGGAAATAAAAATACTGCTGTCAAGGCTGCCTGTACCGCTCCACTCTCCACCCTCCTTGCCTCCATCCAAAGTGTTTTCCATTAAAGCTAAAGATTAATTTCTGAGCTCACTGACTGACAATGTGCCAAGGGGAAAAAAATGGTGCAGGCTGAGGAGTGAAAGACGTGGAGGCTATGAAAGAAGACAAAAAAATCAGGGGTAGCATCAGTTCTGCATCAGTAGCTTTCTAGGGTGTGTGTGGGGATGGCTCTGGGGTGCATGCAGTCCCCCAAAACCTGACCTGCAGAGCCCTGTGCATTCCTGTCACTTTCTTGTCCCTGGCCTGGCTGGTGGTGAGCTGGGGCAGGCTGAGTGTTGCTACCTCCATCAGAAGCAGCAGGATGGTCCTGTTCTCCCGGCCTTCAGCTGGCCCAGGACAGGAAGAAACCTTCATTTCCCTCCATTGACTTTCTCGCACAGCTGCCACCACCGATTGCTATGGAAACCCGGGAGGATGCAAAGCAGGGGAAAGCTGCCTGGCTGGGAGGCTCCCGCAGTGGGAAGGGGTCCCGCAGGAGGAGGCATGATGTGGCAAGGCTGGGTGCTTCTGCTGGGGTGAGCCCAGGGCCAAGCCCCTGCAGGAAGGCAGAGGATGAGCACTGGCTCGGCCTCCACATCCCACTGACAACCCGAGGGGGTTGAGGTGCTAGTTATTGCCTACAGAGGATTCTGCGCTTTTCCTCTCTCTGTCTCTGCATCAGTCATGAAAGGAGCTTGCCGCAGAAAAGCACCTCCCTCACCAGCTGGGAACTGTTGCCAGATTTCAGCTTCACCAGCCTTTCTTCCCCTACCAATATACAGAGGTTTTCTTATGTGCAGCCCAAAGGTTCTTCTGTTTCACTTCATTGTGAGGACTACCAAAGCGCTCACAGAATTTTTTCTTTCTTACTTTTTAATGTTTAGCAGCTTTTAAGAGGGGTCTCAGCACAGCGAGAGGCTCTCAGACACAGGTTCTGCCTTCCCCTTTGAGCAGCTGAAAGACAGCAGAGAGAATGCCTCTTAATTAGTGAGCCAGTGCCTTCCTTTCTCTCCCTGTCCAAGCCCCAGCAAAAGGCCATGAACATCCGCCTGGGGCACGAAAATCAGCTTCTGATGACAGTGCCCTTGGTTAGGCACACTCGTGTCCTGGCAGCCCTGTGAAACTCTGAGGAAAACATGTAACAACTTTCTTTGTCAAAGACACCAAACCAGCTTTATCTACCCTAGGTATGTTCCCAGTTCTTTCCTTTTAGTGTCTCTTAGCTGTTAATGCAGACAGACCCCTGCTGATACTCTTATCTCAGCATTACAGATCAGGAGGTGACATGAACAAAGGTCATGTTGGCCAAGTTAAGACAAGCTATCTGTGTAGGCAGTCTCTAAATAGCATGGCCTGTACTGGGATCATCAGCCAAAAACATATCAGAGAGGCACATGGATAGGAATTATCCAGGTTATGTCTCCCCCCTCTTTTCCCCTGGGGTAAATTCATACAGAGAAAATCCTCTCCAGTGCTGCTGGCGATGTACACGTTTGGGACCCAGATACCCAGCTCTACAGTGACTCTGCTAATCAAATGTACTCTTGGGAAACCTGGTGTCCCAAGGAACAGGCCTGCCTGCACAGAATTGAGCTGGGGAGAGAAAGCAGGTGTTTGGATCGAACCTGAGAGACTTTAGTAAGGTAGCAGCTGAATCACCATGCTGCCTGAGGCAGGGGAGAAGTGTGAGCAAGCCTAAGGGACAGACAAATGCTGTCTGCAGCCCTTGCTGAGGAGTGGTGCAGTGCCCCTCACACTAGTTTGCGAGAAGAGGGAGCCAAAAAGAGAGCTGCTCCCTGGCATTCAGCATCCCTTTTTTATGTAAAAAGGTGGGTGTTGTTTTCAGTCATTCCTGAATCTTGACTTTGATGTGACAACTTGTGCAGGAAGGTACAAAAGAAAGCAGGGAGATCTAGAAAATGCTTCTTGCCTGAGCTGAGGTTTAGTTAGACTCCTATAATTAACGACTGCAGCTCTCCTAAGAAAGGTCCCAGCTGCTTTCCTCTGCAGCTTGCTCTATAAATTTTTCTCTCATGCAACTGACATGCACCAAAACTCATTCCGGTGAGGAAGGGAACGAGCATGTATAAATCAAATGTATCTGAAAAACATGAACAAGAGGAGAGGGGGCAAAAAGAGCACAGACTCCAAAAGAAGTTACATAAATCAGCTTCTCTGGGAGGATGCAATCAGGTCCCTCTGGACAAGAGGTAGCTTGCAGGGTCATGTGTAGCAAGCCCTTCACATCTAATCATTAAGTGAGGAGCTCAGGCAGTAAGTGAGACCTCTGTGCCCAGCATTGAACATGCTGTGCAAAGTGTGCCCTCCTTTTGTCTTGGGATAAACAACTCTCTCAATAAGCTGTTCCGGTGAACTACTTGGTGTTCGGAGCAGCTGCAGGAGAGTTACGACCTCCCTGTCCATCCCCAAGGCTCAGTCTTCAGGAAGTCTCCCAAAAGGAGTAGTCTCGGCTACTGCCCTGTAAAATTACCTCACCCAGCACAGATCAAAAGGACATCTACCTGCAAAGCCCAGGATATTGTAGAAGTAGGCATTCTCAAGCAGCAGAAGTCTGTTCCTCAAATCCATACAGGATACAACAGGAGCCTTTACTGCTTTGGAGAACTAGCCCTTGCTCCTAAGCATATAAAACAATCACCAAGGCTCTGTGGACCCTTGCTTTTCAGATCTGCTGCCTTTTATCCAGGCCAGTGGGGCCCAGTTCTTGAAAAACAGATAATGTTCCAGTCCTCTGGCAGGTTTTCACCCCTGAGACTTTGGCAGTTTCAGTTTGCTGATGGTCCTTCTGCACAGACTGTTGCCATTCAAAGTTCAGCCAATGCAGACAACAGCAGGTAAGTGACCTCATGGATCTGGCACTCCCAACAGCTGTATCTTGGGGTGATAGATGCCCAGCAGACATGGGCACATGCTTTCCTCAGGCCTTTCATTCCATTGGTCTATCTGCCTACTCTTTTTTCCTCCACTCCCCTCTTTTTTTTTCTACGTATACACCAACCCTTCACCAGTTCTTGTCTTCTCTGAGTCTCCTGCATCTTAGCAGGTTCTTTTGCCTCTTACATTACCTGGACAGCTCAAAGTGGCCTCCTACTTTCTGAGAGCTTCGTCCACCCACCAGACTGTGCTTCCATAGCAGAGCTGAGGGAGGCTCAGCATACACCTCCTGTTGCTTTCCACCCCTAAGCATCTCTCTGGACTATTCCCCCTTCTCCCAAAGCATCCTGTTTTGCCTTTGCTCTCTCACAGTGCTTTGAGCTCTATTTGATTTGCAGACACAATTTTCTTTCATGTAATTCAGCTCTGCCTTATGAATTGGCTCTTCACTGAAACATTTTTGCTTAGCTTGAAGAGGATTAAGTAAATTCTTTCACCATGGCAGTCCTATTTCTGTCCTGTGCCTGTTATCAGGGAACATAGGACAGTGGCAGCAGGGGGAAGCATTTTATTAAGAGGCCAAGGTATCTGCCACACAGTCTTACTGCTTTCCTGCTCCCCACTAAGCTTTTGCAGACATTGGCAGATAAAGTTCTGCTAACAATAGCATTGCCCCATTACTTCTGCCTTTGTCACCAAAGGCAGTTACTGAATTTTCTTTTCCAAATGCTACTAGCTCTTCCCTCTAAAGTTTCTATATTTAATACAAATCTTCCATGTCTGAAGTTTGTGGCAATCATGCGTGGACAGGCAGGGAGGTGAAGGGAAGCCAGCCACGCAGCCTGCCCCACATGCTCACCTGGACACAGCAGAGGATGCCAAGGAGAAGCTGAACAGGGGGCCCTGCCACTCCCTCAGTCAGTGGCTGCTCTGCTGCTGTTGAGAGGAGAGGAAGCACCTAAAGCCACCCTGGCTGTGCAGCTCTGAGCCACGGCTGCAGGGCTAGGACTGAGCCAACACGGAAACCTCCTGTAGGTCCTAGCCCACAGCACAAACTCATCAGCCCACAGCAGCCCTCAGCAGGAAGAGGTTGTTTCTGCTCTCAGGCTGTTGTACAGCAAGTTAGCTCCCCACAGCAGACAGAGGGCAGCCACTGCTTTGCAAACAGAGCACATACAGCAAACCTTTCTCTGTATCCCCTACCTTGGCACCTCATGGGGCTGAGCCAGCCTGGTCCAGCACCAGCAGCATATCCTCCAGCAAGCTTCTGTCCATGCAAACCACAAAGTCTGTCCCAGTGCTCTGCACCTAAGGAGGTCCCCACATCTCAGAGAACATGAGAACATTCTCAGTGTCTTTCAAGAAATAGCTCCCAGGCAAACCCTGGCAATGTGTCCAGGCAGTAATCTTTCCAGGGTGAAATCCTGCAAATTCAGCAATGTAGAGAACTCACTGGTCTTTGTTCTTCCTTTGATGAAACAACACAAACCCAGGCTGGTTGTGGCAGCTCTTTGTCATGTATGATCCCCTACAGCAAGGAAAGCTGTTGTGCTTGAGCAGCACCTGCCTTACCTGGCTGACCTACTGTGAAGACCACCTGTCTCCATGCTGATCTCTGAATAGACACTGTTTTATCATCCTCTGCTTCAGCATGTGGTAAAGACTAGTGGGGCAGATGCAGAAGGAGAGCTTTACCACATCCTCTCACTGGATAACTATTGCATCAGGCTAGAACTGTGCAAGACACAAGCTTTTTCCCTCAGTAACCAAGATTAGACCATGAATAAAAGGAATTAGCTAAAGGTCAAGGCAGCTAGAACAAGAATAATGAAAACAGGCTTAAGGAACAGCTGTGTGCAATTGCTCAAAGTACAGCAGATTTTGTCCTTTTCCTGACTCAGTGGCTGGGGGAGGCAGAAATATTAGCAGTGGCCAAAAGCGCTTCTGGCTGGTGGACTGCTAGATGCACCATAAGTGTTAGAAATGAAAAGCAAAATCAGAAATTAATAACAAGCAATTTATTAATACAATCCCAAAACCAATTAGAAAAAGCCACAATAAAAGAATCAACACGGGTGTGGGTGGCAGAGTGGCAGTCTCCAAGAGAGGAGTCCACCCTGTCCACACCATACAGTCTCCAGGGTCTGGTTTTTATAGGGGTTTTTGTATTCTCAGGCACAGTCCATTGTGAGTTTCGGTATACTGTTCATATGTAAGTCCAATGTGCCATCCTCTATTCAAGGTTTGAAATGGTTTCCTGGACAAGCTCAGGTAGCAGAATAGATTTCCTGGTAGTCTTTTGACGGCCGTGTTCAGAAACTACAGATCCACATCAGTTGTGGATGGCCAGTAGTAGGCGGGGACTATGGGCCATCTCCCGTTCAGCCACTTCTTTGTCTGGGGCTAATGTTCCTGTACGGGACACACCTGCGTTCACAGTCAGGGTTACAATATATATTTTAATACACGAATTTTTCCCACACCAAATATCACAATAAGCATATACCGCCTCTCTGTATCCCCCAAGTCACACACAAAACAGATAAACATCGCCTTTCATCCCCAGCTCTCTGATGGGTGCTGCCTCCTGCAACAGTCAAAGCTGCCGCCCTTGCAAGAACATCCCTCACTCCCGAGGTTAATGTGATGTGCCCTGGTGCCTCCAGTCACAACAGACAAAGGCTTCTTCTCCTTGGAGTCTTAGATCCTGCAATTAACCCTTGGCCCTTTCAACCACAAGAGGCTGGGACACTTTGACCTTTGGAACCTGTTGGAAAGTTCAGTTAACTTCACGGGCCTTTGCTAGGAATATTAGTTGAGGAAACAAAGAATTCAGAGAGGTGCTGGAACATTGTCATCAAATTGTTCTGAATGTATCTATTTTTAGAGAGTGAAGAAGAGAAGGCGCTGAAGAGAATACATTGGAGCCTCAGTGCATGGCATGGTGGCAGTAATTATGGGCGTCTCAGCCCCAAGACTGAGCCAGAGGAGGAAAGAGGGTGGAGATGATAGTGTTGGTAACATCATTCTTTATTTTTTTATTTTTTTAAGAGATTAAGTTCCATTTTCACCACCCCACCCCCATGGTCAGAAAATGAGACCCACAGATAGAGCTGAAGATAATGGCAGGTTGCCATGGAAATGTGCATTTAGTCTCACTGTTTCCATGGCAACTGAAAGACATACCATTCTGTTCCTCTGAAGGATGCCAAAGGTAAATGAGCACTGATTAAAACAGGGGCACAAACTTGGGTTCTAATCAACAACAAAGACTAGGACCATAAACTCTTATTGCTCAAGCAGGAGATATTAAGAGCCACACAAGTTCTGGGAAGGCCAGTGGCAGGAAGCACAGCACAGAAACTGCTCCCTACGGGTTGCAGAACAACAGCCTTGGTGTAATGGCCCATCTCACTGTCATGAACAGCTCAGCTGACTCACACAATATTCCCGTCCACAGCTGGATACTAAACCAACCCAAAGTTCATGATCTACTGAGCTGTGTCCTGGGCAGGTATCTGCACAGATCAAAGCCAGTTGCAGCCTAATCCTGGAAACCATGCAGAGCAAACATATTCCTTAGAACCCAGCAGGATCTGAACTGCACCATTAATTCTTTACCTAGCCCCTAATGGCATTTGGTTTGAGGATTCATCCTTAAAAAAAAAAGAAAAAGAAATAAAAGAAAATAATTTTAAAAGGGGAAAAAAAAAAAAAGAAGGGAAAAAAGCCAAAAAGCCGATAAAAAGCTTCCTGAAGAGAAGTTTTTTAAAATACAGGTGGCTGCAGTTTATTCTTGCCAATGCTCCATGTCCTTGAACTGTGGTTCTTTATCCAGGCTGGCTGACAGTTGTATCAAACACACCATTACACAAGGCTGTCTTTTCCTCTACTGCCAGTCTCTTTGGCAGCTATGGCCCATTCCAGAGAAGCATGGTGAGAGCTTTGGCTGGTGTACATGAAAACAGGCAAAGAAAAGGAGCATCAAAACACTGCACACACTGTCACGCTCTCTGCTAATGAATTTGATGATGTGTTTGCTAATGGAAACAATGTTTGGTTCAGTCTTTAAGCATGTGTTGTAGCAGCTCATCAGGAAATACAGTATACTTGCTCTGAATTTTTCTCTGAACTCCCAAGAGCAGCCCCATGGAAAAGGACTGGGGGTCCTGGTTGATGATAAGTTGAATCTGAGCCTGCAGTGCCCTGGCAGCCAGGAGGGCCAACCCTGTCCTTGAGTGCATCAGGCCCAGCATCGCCTGCTGGGCAAGGGAGGGGATTGTCCTGCTCTGCTCTGCAGTGGGGCAGCCTCACCTCAAGTGTTGGGGACAGTTTTGGATGTCACAATATAAGGATATAAAGCTATTAGAGAGTGTCCAAAGGAGGGCAATGAAGAGGGTGAGGGCCTTGAGGGGAAGCCGTATGAGGAGTGGCTGAGGCCACCTGGTCACTGTTCAGGCTGGAGGAGACTGACGGGAGACCTTATTGTAGTTACAACTTACTTGTGAGGAGGAGTGGTAGACACTGATAACCTCCTAAGGCGATAACTAAGGCGATCAGTGACAGGACCCAAGGAAATAGCATCAAGTTTTGTCAGGGGAGGTCTAGATTAGATATTAGGAAGAGCTTCTTTGTCCAGAGGGTGACTGAGACTGGATTAAGCTCCATGGGGAAATGATTTCAGGACCAAGCCTGTCAGAGTTCAAGAAGCATTTGGACAATGCTCTCAGGTACATGTGACTCTTGGGGCTGTCCTACGTGGGGCCAGGAGTGGGACTCGATCCTTGTGGGTCCCTTCCAACTCAGGATATTCTATAATACAATAAACTTCACTAGCCAGTCCCATCTTACAGTGTGAACAGTGGAACTATTCACAGTGTAAAAACTCAATTCTAAAAACCCTGTTTTTTTACTTGCAGCTGCCACCAGATGTTCAAAATGTTTGTAAGGTTGAAGTCTTAGTACAAAGCATGTGCCTTTACAGCGTGGGACACAGACAAGAGAAGCCTTCTTTAATGCATTTCTGCCTTCACATTATTGCCTCCTCCACTGTTCAGTGATTCCTCCCCCAAGTACTGGATTCAGACAAGCCCTTAAAGTGGCAAGAAATCACACTACTGTGTGGGAGAAGTAGAAGTCCCAGTGGGTGTCATCCAGAGGGTACTGGTTCCTCAACTTTAGTCGTCTTCCTGACTCACCCAACACCTCTGTACAGATGTATAAAGACACAAGTGAAAGGTCTGAGGTTAGTGAAATTTTGTAGATGAAAATTTGTGGGTGAGATGGACAGTTATTCCCCTAATGTTCACCTTAGGTTGGCCATTGGTCCTGTTGTAGCCACTCACCTCAAAATGCTCTTTGTAGTAAATGATACCACACAGGCGTCCCCCAGCACAAACACAGCACTCATGCACATCCCTAAACCACTAAGAAAAGGGGATAACAAAGATCTCCTATTTCCCTACCACTGCCTGGCTTGAGGTCTTGAAGTGGGACCCTCAGTGAAGAGGCCATGGTAGATACTGAATCTGAAGAAAAGAGCAACACAAGCTGAGGATGTGCTGGTCATCTCCAGCAAGTCTCTACAGAGCTCTCAGAAGCTCTCACCAAAGGGAGAGTTTCTATTCCTTCTTCTTCTACCTTCTTGTCAGTGACACTGATGATTGTGCCCTTTTCCCTTGAAGTTTCATCTTTAGGTTTCCCTAAATATCTTTCTTGATCATTCATTCCTTGTCAGGTGGGTGAACTGAGAGAATCCTCCTTCTTTATGTGGGAGCAGAGAAAGATTTTCCACTGCAGTGTCTCATTTGGCATGAAGTGAAGGCAGCACCTCCAGCTCCTTCAGCTTCTTAGTGGCTCAGTACAAGGGCTCCCAACTACACCCACACTGCAGACCTCCTGCAGACATGCCTTGGCAGCCCCTCATGGTCCAGGCAGCATCGAATCTCCTGTCTAATTTTCTGTGTTCTTCTCTTGGCACCACAAGTCCTGCCCCACAGGCTACAGTGTGGTGCCATCTTTGTCACCTATTCAGTGCAGAAAACTTGACAGGTTAGGGTTTTTCAGAGATCTAGTCTTTTCTGCCTACACAGCCAAAATACACCCAGATCACCTTTGCACCCCTCTGCCAACAAGAGCCCCTTAGCCAATTTCCTAACATTGACAGAAGTTCTGATGTACTGACAGATTTCTAAAGAGCCAGGACAACTCCAGAGGTGACAGACAGCCCTGTGTACCCATTCCCTAGTGGGAACTGGAAAACCAGTAGCTTTTACCAATAGGTTACACCTTCTCCCAAGAAGGAGGTTTAGGAAGCCAAGAGCAACATGGTGTATGGGCTGGAATATCTCCAGCTCCTAGCAGTTTACCATACTGCAGCAATACCAGCCTGCCTCCAAAACAGACAGCTGCAAAGAAGCTTTTGCTCTTGCTTAGGATCTGCATGAAGCAAATCCAACCTCACCCCAGAACGCCTGTGTATGTCCAGTGCAGTGAGTCCCAAGGAGTAAGGGGTCCACCTAGTGCAGTCAGAGCAGTACTGCCAGAACCACGGGCAGAGCACATCACTCATGCGAGCTTCACAGCAATGCTGCAAGTGACACTGCTGGGCACCAAAGCCTTATCCTCTGCACAGTCCCTTCCAGCGAGAGGCAGACCCTCTGAAAGGGGCAGCATTCCACGTGGACAGCACTTGCTCCATCTACCGCAGCTGTACAGAGCCAGTGTAGGCAAGTGGAACCTGGCTAGGTTGAACAGACATGGCACATTTACACTTGGCAAGAACAGTAATCCAAGATGAAGCCTGTTTACAGGGGCTGAAGGCTGGCTTTAGTGCAGGGCAAAAAAGGCCTTGGTAGTTGCTGGTTTGCTACCTCTCCAGCACTACTGCTGCACTTCTATTTCTAATAAAAGATTTCAAAAGAGACTTGACCTAGGTCAGTCTATGTGAAATGGTTCAAGAATGGATTCCCGATTCAGAAAGGAACTCCTCTGGCCTACTTATAGCTATCCCAGCTGAAAGAAATTTAGTTTATGTAATGTATTCTACCTACAAAAACTTTTACACTTTTCAAAGGCAGTCCTGGCTGACATCACCTTCAAGTTCTGGAAGCATAAAGGTAGGGTTAAAACACCCTGAACGGGTTTAGAAAAATCTTTTAACCACATTCTTTTAGTCCCTTTTACAAAATATGACAGCTCTCTCTGACAGCAACATAAGTAGGCAGACTTTGTTGATTGCAGGAAATGGAAAGGGCTAAACTGAAAGAACCACTGCTCCACATCCTATCCACGTGCATCCCTATGTGACAAAGTCAGAGCAGATCATATACGAGCTCCAGTAACATCTGCTGATGAAACTGAAACTACCTGGCTATCAGCTCTGCGCACTAGAAATAAATTGGCCAAACAGTGCTGAACACAGGCACTACTAAATAGTTTAAAAAGGCATTTGGGAAGCTTAACAAAAAATGCCTGTAGCATGGTCTTGAAAAGTTTGCCATAGGCGGTTCCCTTGAGATCAAAGTCATGCAGTGCTCCCACACTCACGTGAAAGACTCAAGTGTTGAACAATTTGGTTATGATCAGATAAAACACAAAAGAGGGAACAAAAATAGCTTCCCCGTCTCTCCTTTCATCCAGAAGCAGGTGAATCACTGACTTAAAAGACATCTAGTGGCAGATAAGAAACTATAGAAAATGACTAATTGAAAGGATGTTATTCTGGAAACTTCTCATTCCATGGGAGTCTTAGAAAGGAGTGGGGCTATTCCAGTCTTTCATCAAACCAGGTATGTCAAACAGAAACTAAATGGTAAACCTAGTTATGGAAAAGCTTCCCAGACTACTGTAAGTCATAAGGACTTGCGAACCCTTAGGCAGTACTCCTGCTCTCCTCTGTCTCTATCACCTCAACCCCCCTTCCTGCTAGCAAGAGCAAGCAGCAACCACACTATGAAATCTGAGAGTCTGTATGACCTAAAATTCCAAGTCAAGCTTAGGAACACCCTAAAATAGCACTGGAGCATAGAGAGCTGTGCATTTTATTTTTATATATATATACAAGGTTTTTCTTCTTTTTATATATAAAAGACATAAGCTATTAATTCTTCCTACTTCAATTTTTTTGGTTTCACTACCTCAATTTTTTTGGTTTCACTCACTCTGAACAAGGCAAAACCATCATCCCAAGAACTTACAGTAAAGCCACCATAGGTTCCTGGGACCAAGAGAATCCTGTTCAGCAAGAAAAGAGAATAGTATCTGGAAAAGTCCACTCTAAGCCGGGCAGTAGACAGCTAGCAGTACATGTGAGAAAGACTCCAAGTTCCATTCGCTTGGAAGACAAGGAATAAGCAACACTAACCTGGAAGAACCTAGATTCTACCTCCATGTAAATGCCCAAGCAATACCAATCAAGCTCATAGACTTTTTTTGGAAGAACTTTCAAAAAAACCACAAACACACACACACACACACACATATATATATATACAGCCTTCTCTTGCAGAGACAGTTAAGTAGTTCCACATTCAAGACAGGGCTGGCCAGTCAGCATCACCTGGCCAATGGTTCACAAGGCACTGGAGATGCTCCTGTGTGCATGCTCATGGTTACTTCATCGTTTCTGAAGGGAAGGCCAACAAGTCTTGGAGACAGGCTCAGTGCAAACACACACACACAGCTGCAGTAATGTGTAACAGCTGTGTCACAGGGTAAGGGAGATGAGAGGGAGCAGCAGGGAAAAGAACAAACATAAACTCTCTTTGGAGACTGCCAAAAGTGTCTGCAAATAGCGTCCATCCGTAGTAAGTCCAGTCAGAATTTGACAGAGAAGGAAGTCCCACATGAGCAACCCTTCTCTGCCTGGGGGTTGCTCACCACCTGGAAGGAGCTTCGGATCAGCTCCTGGCTGAAATCCACCATGGATCCTTTCACAAAGGCCAGGCTGTCCACATCCACAACCACACGGGCACCACCTTGTTCAAACACTCTGCAAAAAAAGCAGCATATTTAACCATTAACTGTGCCAAAGACCTTACAAAGAAGCACAACCTCAGGACGCTCCTTATCTCACAGGCTTCTTCACTTCAGTGCAGAATACTATCATCTCATGCATACCCCTTGTGCCATTTTTGCAAAGAACAGTAACACCTGACCACCAAAACGCCCCTTTGTCCTTGCCTGTCATCAGGATTGATGACTGTGTCCAAGGAAAACTTGTACTGGAAGCCTGAGCAGCCACCTCCTTCCACCTGCAGCCTGAGAAACTCTGATCCTTCTGTGATCTCCAGCAGCCTCTGCAAATAAATAAAAGGAAAAGGATTAAAAGGCCTGCTAAACAAACTGGTGAACACTCAAACGTCTCCTCTGCGTGACGGCAGGGCAGGCAGTGTGGAAACCCTCCCAGAGACACCAGACGCCCTCCCAGAGTCCCCACCTTCACGCAACTCTCGCTGAGGAAGATCTGTCCTTCGCTGGGGCCGCTCTCCGTCGGGCCCGGCTCCGAGAGGGACGACGCCCAGCGCAGCAGGGAGCCAACCGGGCGGGTAGGGCGGGCAGGGGGCCTCGGCAGCGCTCGGCCTGGGCACAGTGAAGCGGAGCTCCGGCTGCCTCGGGAAGAAGGGAGAGGGGGCTGCCTCAGAGGGGCCCCCGCCACCGGAGGGGCAGCGGGCCCGGCCCCTGCAGCCACCACCCCCCGCCGCGCAGCGGGGACATTCTGTGCCCCCGAGGGAGTGTCCAAGGGGCCGAGTGCCCAAGGGAACGGTACCTCGTCCGGCCACCCAGAGCCAACATCCAGGACCGCCGCAGCGCCGCCGGCGCCGCCATGCCAGCCCAGCCCCGCCCCGCCGCCATGGCGGAAGTGCGGCCGCGGCGGGCGGGAGCGGCCGCGCCCACACCGGGGCGTCACCGGGCCGCGGGGGCCGGGGCCCCTCACCGGCCGGGCTTGGCCTCGGCTTCGGTGGGCGCCTTATAGGCGCCCGAAGGCACGGAGCTGCTGTTCGCTCTTGGGGGCGTTCGCAGCCGTGAAGCAGTGAACACTAATAAAATAAACAGCGAGCGCTGTCGGTCAGTGCGTGTTTGTCCCGGGATTAGCCGTAAGGTTATCCTCAGCAGAACCCAGAGAAAGATCAAGGTGCCTAGACAGGGGAGGTGGGTAGGCTGAAGAGCAAACATGGGGCAAGGGGATGAGGGGTTTTAGGGTTTCTCCCTGATCCCGGCTTTTCTGGTTTGCTCTCCTTTATCAGGTGGAGGCGAGTTTTCCTTCGTTCATGCGCTTGGCCCGGCGCTACCGGCTGTGCTCACCCTCACACCCACACTGTCCCTCGCCTCCCACCGCAGCAAGGTGGGAGGAGGCCCAGGCCCCGGCCCCGGGAGGGCCACCCGACCCCACGCAGGCCCCTAGGGCCACCCGGGGCACGCTGCCCTCCCACGGTGGTTTAAGCTCCTCCTCATCGCCTGCCGTGTGACAGTGGCCTGGCCGGTCGATCACCGATGCGCTCCTGGTTAAAAGAGTCTTCATCTCTTTGTTCCTCATGTGCTTCTGGGGGAGGAATCCTGTTCCTCAGCCCTAGCCAGGCCTGTGGAGAG
Source organism: Cyanoderma ruficeps (assembly GCA_008694505.1). NCBI lineage: Eukaryota > Metazoa > Chordata > Aves > Passeriformes > Timaliidae > Cyanoderma > Cyanoderma ruficeps. The sequence continues at coordinate 29,204,612 of VZDJ01007753.1, forward strand.
TCATAGAGTGACTGTGTGGAAGACGGGTGGAAGAAAACCTGTCATCCCAGCAGGAGGAGATGATTTATTGTCAGACTTCAGGACCTTGTCACAGTTTGCTTTCTCACCACCCTGCTCCAAGCAGGGTGATTCTTCTGTAACCACGGGCTTCTGCTTTTTGTTCTGCCCTGAGCATGTAAATAAAGACTGGTTTGAGCTGTTTAATTTTGCTTATTCTTGGGTTAGCTCTAATGATGCTAGGATAAGTCTGGGAAAGTACCACAGGCAGGGTCCCAGCAGGAGTCGTAGTAATGCAGGCACCTACAATAGTTGGTGAATCCTCCTGAGGCATATCAGAACACTGAATGTTTAAATAAAAACATACTGGGGTGTTTCTTGATTATAATCAATGTGGCATCCCAAAAGCTGACAACTTTGGAGGAGGGAATGAAAACCTCCTGGGACAGACACTTTGGAGTTGCCTTCATTTTTACTGTGTTAAGTGACAGAAAGGTGTTAAGTGACAGAATTGTGGCAAACAGCTTCAAGGGTCCTTGGGACATTGCTGAGATGATTACTGCAGACTGAAAGAATCAGGAAAAGGCCACCTAGCATCACTCACAGTTAATATAATTAATAATCTGCTGTGCTGAGGAGAGACTCATGCTCTGGAGACAACTTTTTGGTGTGACAAGGGGAGGTGGGGGTGGCTAAGGAGAACAGCTATTCCCTTGCATCTCTTATCATTGGCCATTTTTTCCGTCAGTCAGCTATGTGGTACAGGGATGGTTGGTTGCTTTTCTTTTTCATAGAGTTACAGTCCAGTTTTTCTTCCTTCCTGGGTTCTGCTTTTGATGGTCATCTTATTCCTGACAGCTGGACATAATCTGTTTTTAAGTTTGTGTTTTGATTTTCTGTTCTTATTCTGGTTTGTGGTGTCATGGTTTGGGGAGCTCCTTTAGCTCTCTTCAAGCACACTATATTGAAGAGATTTATCTGAGAGTTGAATTTTCTAGATATTTTGCTCTTTTCTCTGCAATATGATGCTAAATTTATCTTGTATCTATTTTGAAAGGAAACAAAACTTCTTTCAGTGCTTCAGAAACTGGTGATAATAAAACCTCTGGCATGGTTTGAATGCAAGAGTAGTTGTGATGAATTTAAATGTGAATTCTGACGCTCTGTAGCAAAAGGAACATGTTCTGGCTGAAAGAACAGTTAAATTGATTAGTGTCTGTATGTGGATTTTCTTGAGAACCTGCCTGCTGTATTTACTGATGCTGTAGTGCCTGAAAGCGCATCTGTTTACTGAGCAGCAAGTGATGTGCTGTTAGAGGGATTTGGATTAATCAGGTGTAGATAGCTGATGAAGTGGAACTTCAGGCTTTTTCCTCATGTAATAGAGTTGGTTGAACTACAAAAATTAACAACTCCAGTATCAGTCTTGCTAGAAAGAATATGTCTGCTAGCTTTCTTAGCCTTTTCCGCTGGTGTTTCTGCACTGCAGCATAAGCTTCCTGTGATGTTGGTAATCTGAAAGGACCTCCATCTGCAAAATAATGAGACCAGCCTGAAGCTGATTTGAATATTTCTTAGACAATATTTGGCTCCAAGGAGGAGCTTATGTTTGGAGGCTTATGCCTGTTATCAGGTGTCATAGGGGGCATGTGCCTAAAAGCAAGGTCTGTTTGGCCCAAGATGCTTGTGCTGCCCTGGGGAATTTAAGCTTTAGTAATGTTATTGCAAAACTGACACCATGGTTATGTATGATATCAGCTAAAACCTTGGGCAGAAGGTTTCTGCTTCTTTCTTCTGTAAAAGCCTTGGCTGTAGATTTACAGACTTACACTTACTAGGTTTTTTACTACTCCAGTTTGGGGTGCAGGCAGGGGAAATAGATATGTTAATTTTGATCCTATATGCAATGACTTTTAGTTCAAAGCCTTTGAAATATGTTTTGACTTGTACGTACATAGTCGCTGCCATTGTGTAAAAGCATCTGTGAAGCAGATATATGGTGAGTTGTTTCACAGGAAGGCATCCTGTGATTTAATGGACTGTGGAATTTGCTCCCAAGCAAATTCCAAGCACTGCTTATCCTGTGAATGTGTGACTGACTGCACTTTATGGTGTTGCTCTGACCTGACTGCAGTTCTGTTACCAGCAGTCAGATAGGCAGCTTTGTTTACCATCTGTAAGACTTGAAGGATGGTGATAAGGGAAGCCTTTTGAAGGGCATGCTTTCCATGGGCAAGGAAAAGCCTTTATCTGGGTCAGTTACAGTGTGCTAGGTAGCGCTAAATACATGGCATAGTCTCAGCAGGGGTTTTTTGAGGGTGGTTTTTTTTTTTTTTATAGGGTTGTGTTAAGCACCTTGCTGTGCATGTGTCTGGAAACTGAATGCTTATTTGAAACCTTAAAAAAAGCAAACATGAAAAAGCCCTACACCCCACTGATGTGACACCCTTTGCAGCAGGCCTGAGCAAAGTGTGGGCTGTCACCTCTGGGTCACTTGGCTGTGCAGAGAGGTCTGAAGTGGGGACGCTGCGTCAGCTCTGCCACATTCTTACCAAATCAGCACTCACGGGCCTCTCTACTGTGTTCTGACATGATCTCAGAAAAGCTAAAATTTGCTACCATATGAAATTGGTGAAAAGTTGTGAACTTTAGGTTAGGTCAAATGTTTTCTGAAGCGTCGTCTGGTTTGCCTTGGCATTCACAGCACAAAGCAGGGAGTCTACAGCAATTCACGAGTTTGAGAAACAGGACTGACGTGTGTGTGCTCTGTGAAAGGTGCAGCCACGCCAGGTGCTCAGGAGATGCAACTGTTGGCAGTCATGTTATGCAAACAGCTTTCAACATGCAGAACACGAGGTACGGGATATGTATGAACAAGGCCACGGACAAGTCTACTACAGCAGCTTTGTGGGCTTTATGGTTTATCCCCTTTCCGTAGGGACAGCGAAAGAGCTTCCCGGCCCGGCCCGTGGCACTGCCTGTATCTGAGCCTATCCTCCGGCTGCTGCCTTTGACACTGAGTTTCCCAGGACAGCCCAGGAGTAGGGACGTCCAGTGGCAGCGCTTTTGGAAACAGCGTTTGTCTGTCTGTCCAAGGGCTGTACTTCCAGTACACCACCACCGTTCCCGGACTGTCCGGTCGTCCCCTGTTACGGCAGTGCCCACACCGCCCTTTTCCTGGCGGCTGCCTTTCCCTCGGCCACGGCGGCAGGGGCGGGCGGGCGGTCCCTCCCCCCGGCCACCCCCGGGAGCACGCGGTGTCCCGGGCCCGGCCCCGCGGGCGGGGCCCGCCCCAGCTGACCGGCGGGCGGGGCCGCCGCGCTCATGTGACACCGCGGAGCCGTCGCCGCTGCCGTCGTGCTCGCTGCTGCTGCCGCTATGGTGCCGTCCCCACTCGCTCTCCTCCTGGCGCTGGGCGCCGCCGCCACCGCCCTGGCCGAGCCCCTCCGCTTCGTTGACTGCGGTGAGTGGCTCCGGCCCGCGGGGCAGCGGGAGGAGTGCAGCAGCAGGCGGACATGGCCCGGTGATCCCGACTCTTCCTTGCAGGTTCCATAGACGGCAGCATCCAGGAGGTGAACGTGACCCCCTGCCCCACTCAGCCCTGCCTGCTCCACAAGGGAACGTCCTACAGCATCAACGTCACCTTCGCCAGCAGTAAGGAGCACATCCCCAGCAGGAGTGGGCAGGGGTGGGTGATTCCCCTCTGTGTCCCCCTGCTGGGAGGGGAGAAAGGTGGCTGGAGAAGGATCTGGGTGGGAGGAGGAGTGTCTTTTAGTTGTGTTCTTGCAGCCTCTGGAGTGTGTGAAGGGTACGTGTTGTACACGTGTGTTCTCCGTGTTTTGCAGAGATTGAGAGCCAGGGCAGTAAAGCAAAGGTGTACGGGGAGATGATGCACATGGACGTACCCTTCCCTATTCCCGAGCCTGATGGATGCAAGTCTGGGATCCAGTGCCCCATTCTGAAGGGCCATTCCTACAGCTACCTGAATAAACTCCCTGTGAAGAGCGAGTACCCCAGTGTAAGTATGAAGGCAGCTGGTCACCTTCTCAGTTATTGTGTATACTGTGGTAGTCTCACCACCTGCCTTTAAGGGAAGACACCTTGTAATGTTCTGGTGAAAGAGAGTAGACTTCATAGACAGTCTGGTGTTCTTTCTGCTGCATGACTCTAGTTTCAAGTTCCCACTTTGGGACAGACCCAATGAAGGAAACAGCTCCAGCTCCAGCTGTGAAGTGGCTTCAGCTGCTCCAGTATCTTCCTGTGCTGTGCTTCCCACCAGAGCCTGCTGCATGCAGCTGAATGCTCCCAGACTGGGCGTGGTCAACAATGGAGGGCAGTTCCGCTTGGGATGCTGCAGGGTGTCTCTACTCTACTTTCTGAGGGAGTGGGAATTCGAGTGCAGTGTGTGGAGGTCTCCTGCACCATGTAACTGAGCCCTCTCCCTCCACAGATGGTATCCAGGAATCAGTGCATGAGTGTGGCCCACCTACTGCACACAAGGGCAAGGCCCCAGCTCTGTCCTCTTTGTGCAGAGCTCCAGGACCGCCTTGTTCCACATAACTGATAACTTTTCTCCTCATGCCCTTGCCTTAAGATTTCCTGAACATTCTTATTTTCCTCTGCTCCTCTCTCTTTCAGATTAAACTGCTTGTGAAGTGGGAGCTGGTAGATGACAAGGATCAGATGTTGTTCTGCTGGAAGATACCAGTGCAGATTACCAGCTGAGTGAGGAGCCCTGCCATTAGTAGGGCTTGGGGAGGGGAAACCCAGAAACAACACAGGCCAAATTCTTTTATATAATAATCATTTCTTACTGCTTCCTTCAGAGTTCTGCAGCCTCTGAGCAGCCAGCACTGTGTTCCTTGCAAGATCAGCCCCTGGCAGAGTGCTCTTACTGTGTTTAGGTGACACCCTTGGGGTGTTCTAGCAGCTCAAAGGGCAGCAGTGTCTGCTTCAGGAGTGACTGAGCATCATCCTCCAGCTGCTCTGTGGAGGCACTTTATCTGTTAGACATGGAGCTGTCTGTCCTCACAAAGAAATTTCTCAGCGATGAACCTGGCTATTGTCTGAGCTGCTACTTGGTAACCCTTCAGTGCCTCTTCTAGAATGCCAGCTGCATCCACCCTCCTGTGTTTTTCCTGCTCTGTTGTGATCAGGATGCCCCTGGGACCTGCATTTGCTATCCATGCAGCTGAAGCAGAGGGAAGGAGAGGAGTCTTTCCATGAGCTGACAGCCTGCTATGTCCTGGGCCTCTGCTCAAGCCAGCAGGACTCCAGCTGGGAAAACTTCCTTTTTGTGGATGCAAAGCCAAATGGTGTTCAGTGTCTCTGCAGGGATGATTCTTTCTCTAACCAATGGTTTGCACTACTACTAACTTGGAGCTGCTGTGAGCTCCTGAATCTCTTTTTATAACTTTCCTTTTAATAAAGGCTAGACAGAATCTGCTTGTGTTGTATTCTGTGAGTGAAGAGGATCAGGAGGAAAAGCAGAGGGGCCGAGCATCTTCTAGTTGGGGTTCAGCTGGTCTTCTTAGCTGAAGGCATGAATAGGGGTGCTATGCTAGCCTAAGTGTGGGTGACATGGAAGCAGCCAAACATCTCTGTTGCCAATATCCAGCTGGCAATGTCTGGCTGTGCTCCTGCCTTACTAGTCCTATGCAAACTTGAAATTGTGCAAAGGCTCCCTGAAGAGGTGGTGGCATAGAAAATAGCCTTTCTTGCTGCAGCACAGGTCAAGGTCTTTATACTGAGGGCTCTGGGGCTGGAAAACCAACTCCCAGACCTACCAGAGAGTTCTTACCAACTGCAGTAACTACACTTTCTCATACGGCAACTGCAGCCCCTTCGAACAAGGCAGGGTGTGAAGAGTTACAACTTCTGGGCTGTTTTGCAGTGACTGAAGTTGGATCCTGCTGCTGGTGCTGGGCTGGGCATTTGGCCTGGCAAAGCTCTCTGCTCTGGCTTGGGAGCAGAAGGAAGCTATGTGCCAGCTGTGAGGGCTAAGTGGGATGGCTCTGCCCTTGGCAGAAGCAAGACAAGCACAGTTCTGACAAGCCCCAGTGTCTTGAGCCACAGGGGCCCAAAATAAATGTTTTATTTAACAACATGAGAGAAATTTCCAGCAGACTCGGTTAAAAAAAATAACCACCAACAACTTTACAGAAAGGAAGCTGGACCTCCTACCCCTCTCCCTGCCCAGCCAGCATGGGACACAAAGTGTGGGGCTAAAGATCACAGGGAGAGCTGGCCCTGGGGCCCCTCAGGCCTCTCTCCCATGCCCCAAGATTAGGCAACAGCTTTAGAAAGCTGGGGTGGAACCCCCATCTTAAAGCTCTGGCCTGGGGGGTGGACACTTCACAAGGAGTGGGGCCAGCACCCACGGTGTGGGTAAGGCTTGTCACTAGGTCAGTGCAGCAGTGGCAGGGAGCTGAACCCCCTTTTTTGGCAGGGTGAGGGGGACAGGCTGGGGCTGTGTGGCAAGGGAAGGTGTCCCGTGAGCCTCCATGACACAGCAATGTGACACATGCTGAGGGCTGGGGTGGGCTCTGCTGCAGGAAGAGCAGGGGCTGGCAGGGCCAAGAGGAGTGCAGAGGCTGGGAGCTCAGCCCTGACCTATACAGAGAGGTGATGGGGAAGCTGTGCACTTTGAAGAGGAAGGAACAAAGAGCCTCGAAGCACCCACAGCCCCGGGAGGCCTTTCTCTGTGCTCCCAGGTCCCAGAGCCATGCGCAGGGGAGGACACTCACCCCTGCTCTCCTAGAGCTACGCGGCTGCAGGGTTCTGGGCTGTCTGGGGCACGCAGTGGTGTGACCGGGCCAGGGCCACGTAGCCCGGCAAACATTGGCAGCGGTAGGAGCCCTCTGTGTTCTCACAGGTGCCACCTCGGCACAGGGGCTCAGGGCTGCCCACCTCCTCACACTCGTTGATATCTGCAAAGAGAAAGATTGGGCTGAGCTGGTGGCACAGTGAGTAGTCCCTGCCCACAGCCATCTCCTTGTGCCCCTGCTGTCCCCCCTGGCCCTCCCACACAGGTTCTGTCTTCCCTGTCTCCTAGTCAGTACCTTCAGGACATCCACAGCGATCCCACCTGCCTCCCATGCCCTCAGCGTATCTGCAGATCATCCGTAGTATCCAAGGGTGGCATCCCTAGTATCCTCCAGCACAGTACTGAACCCTGCCCCATGTACACCAGATAAGAGCCCCTCCATGCTCTGCAGCTGGTAACACACCCTGGTTAGCAGCATTTGGCTAACAAGTTGTAATAGCCTAAGATCTAGGGAAAAGGCTACTTCTAGACTTGGAAAATGCACTTTTCTCATCCAACAAGGTCAACCAGGCAAATTATGGTGACCCTGAGAGGCCAATTATCATCTCCAGGACCAAAACACAGAGGGACTTCGTGCTGCACAAATAATGGCTTATTTTGTTAACCCGCAAACTGTGCCAAAGGGCTCAGTTCGCCAGCTCATCAGGCTGGGGTGTGCACGTGAGCCCTACAGCAGCTGCCCTATTGTGACAGCTGCTCTGCTACATGTACTCACCCAGACACCCTGCCTGAGATACAGCAACTTGTGGTGGGGCCATGAGCTGGACAGAGCACCCATGTACAATACCAGCACCGCTGTTTGCACCCACAGGACCTCCAGAGCCCAAATCCTCACCTACCAAGGTAGGCCCAACCCCTCTCACCACAAACTCCAGACTCAACCCCCACTAATCAGCAGGGAGGGGGGAGCAGCTGATGGATTCAGCTGGCCACTCAAGGGAGAGAAAAGGCCCCAGCAGTAGCCAATGGACCCTGGGAGGACCAAAGTTCTCTGCCACCCCAGGGACCTTGGATTATCTCTAGCATAGGTGGAGGGGGTCACCTGACAGAGACATACAACCCCAGGGAGGGATGCTGGAAGCAAAATTTTCAGGGAGGTAAGAGAAAGCGTAGCAGTTACAGGAGGAAGACGGAGGGGGAAAACATGAGAAGAGAGCCTGAGGAACAAGGTAGTCTTCACACATAGCCAAAACAATTGTTGAACTGACACTGTGGACTCACACTAAACCTCAGGATCAGACATTGCCATGAACAGGATGGCTTGCTTAGAAGCACAAGGAGAAATTAGGCACACCAAGGGAGATGTGCTTCGCAGCCTCGGAAGCAAGGGAAAGTAAAAGCTGAAGAAGCAGGCAGGCTGGTCTGGCCACCAAATTGAGAGGAGAAATGAAACAAGGACATTTTAGCTCAGACAGACCCAAAAGCCAGAAGTAACAGGGTAGTGTTGCTAGCAGTCTGCATCAAGTCCTGGAGTTTGCCCGCTTGGGCAGGGCTGGGGACACACAGCCCACCTTATAGGGCATGGGTAAGCTGTTGCCACAGGTGAGTGAGAGGGGAAGTGCTACAACAGCTGCAGGAGGATTCTAAAGGCCAGAAGTCAGCAAGGTAAAAACAAGGTAAAACTAAGAACTAAGCAGGAGAACTGAAAGGAAAAAAAACAGGCCCGAGTGTAAAATGAGGGCAAGTTGGTTCAGGATAGAAAAGGCAACAAGCAAAGGCTCCATAAATATGTTAGCAGGAAACAATGGGGAATGTCAATCTATTTCTTATCAACAGAGGAAACAAAAGCCAGTCGTGTTGGCTGGAGCAGCTAACACAGGCTTTGTTCCAGCCATCATAAAAACACTCGTGGTGATCAGACAGGGCACAGACCATGTTTGAAGTGTTTAAACAAGGGTGCAGGAGCACAGGGAGGGAAAAGCCACACCTTTGGAGAGGTTCAACATCAGATACAAAGCAGTTACATCCATAAAGGTTTGCAGCAATATAAGTTCACATGCTTAATGCTGGCTGCAGTCCCTGAAAAGTTGACAGTTCTCTCTAAGATGGGAACATAAAGGAGGTCTCAGAAAAGCAACAAAGGATAAATCTCATAACCATCTTCAAAAACACAGAAGGGAAAATGCAGAATTACAGTCTGCTCACCCCTTAGCAGTTCAGGTTTGTGAGTGATTAGGTCATAACCCTCTAAAGGATAACAGGATCATTAAATAGCTGGTGCAGATCAGTTAAGGCCTGATTATATTAAGCCAATCTGGTTCTCTTTCCTGACCTGATAACTAGCCTGTCAGATAAGGGAGAAATGGTGGATATGATGTGCCTTGGCCATGGTGAGGATTTCAACACACTCTCACATGACACACTCAAACAGATTGAGAAAATTCCCTCTAGATTAAACTGTGGCAATTGCACAATGGACCGCACAGCTGCACTCCAAAGACAATTAGCAATACCTGGCTGTTACAATAAAAACCCTTTAAAGCACAGCCTGCAGTGGTCTGTCCTTACCCCTACTCCATGTAAATGTTGTCATTAAGCTGGACAAAGGAAGAATCCCCATGCTCATTAAAATATATATGTGTGATGCAAGACTTCAGGCACTTTGCAGGGTTCAGACTTACTCTGATAGAGAAGGAGCCCAAAGTCAACCAGACAAAAATCACTGAAGGCAAATACAAAGCACTATGGCCAAGGAAATGAAAACAGTGCAGAAATGCAGAAGAGGGAGTAACATCTCAGGCAGCCATTTGGCACAGCTGCATTTGGGGTGGTATAGACCATGGGTTCTGTATGAAGAAGTTGCACCATTGTATTGTACAATAAGGATGTCCAGAGTTTGATTAAGTGCCATGCCTAAGGAAAAAGAGAGGGTCTTCATCTGCCCTGTTGAGTGCCTGAGGTCTCAGCTGGCTTGGAGACACGTAATGTGAAAAGGATGGAGATATGGCATAGGGATGTAGAGGAAATGCAGAGAAATTTAGAAACCGTGTCTCATAGGGCAGGGTGGAAAGCGAGGAATTTCACCAGGGCAGTGGCAAATGTAGAGCACATTAATCACAATAACAATGGCTTGTGATGTACAAGAGTGGTATGAGAAGACAGGAGACATCAGCCGCTCTCGGTGATGCCCAGAGCTGCTCTTACCTAGCTGCCAGCAGAAAGTGGCCGGCTGAACCTCCACGAGGGCCCTCCCAGCCGTACGGGAAGGAATCGGAAGAAGGGGGGGCTGCTCCTCCTGCCGTCCCGGCTGGCACCGGCAGGGAGCAGCCGCGGCCAGGGCACGCGGGGCCTCACTCACCCACGCAGGCCATGCGGGTCATGTCCAGCTGGAAGCCGTCGAAGCAGTCGCAGGTGTATCCCTCCGGGACGCGCACGCAGCGCCCGTTCTCGCAGCCGTTGAGGATCCCGCACTCCTCCGCCTGCAGCCCCTCGAAGCCCTCGTAGAGACCTGGAGGGCAGCAAGGTGGGGTCAGAGCAGGGTGAGCCTCAGCCCGGCCACAAAGGGAATATTGGGCATGCAGCAAGACAGTGGTGACACCAGGGCTGACTCACACGAGCCAGGAACAGAGCTTGCTCCAAGCCTGGAGCAGCCCGGCCAGGGTGGGAACTATGAGGCAGTCCCCATGGACACAGTCTGGGTGGGGAGGCACTTCTCTGTGTCTCCAATACTCACCAGTTTGGCCAGGCAGGTAGCGGGCTGGAGACCGCGCTGGGCCGTGGTGGAAAGGGCTGCCACGGAACTCACTGCTGGGTTCCCTCCGAGGGAAACCAGCGTCGGGACTTCCATACTCAGACTCCAGGTAGTTGTAGTAGGGGCTGGGAAGGCCATAATGGGGTTCTTCCAAGCCTGGTCCGTACTCATACCTAGGTCTTTCTCGGAGCTCAGCCCCTCTCTCACTGTCTTCACTGGCTCCATTACATAGGAAAGCAAAATCGGCTGCAGGTGAAGAAAAGGAAAGGTCAGTGCCTGGCTCAAGGTCCACTATATGGCCAGAGGGTGTGCATCCACACTGGGTCAGCTGAGCCAGGCCTGCATTCAGTGCCCTCCAAAGCTACAGCTCTGTAGCTTGTTGATTGTTAAGAAGACTAGCTCCTGTCTGAGACCAGCAGGTTCTTGAGCAGCAAGAACCCCAGTGCCCAGGGTGCTCCCATCCCTGGCGGCCGCTACCTCCTAACGTGCGCAGAAGCAGTGGGATGTACAGGGCAACTCTCCCCTCAAATACCTTGGACTTGCTGCAAACCAGTTTCAGGTACATTCTACCCACTGATGCAGCTCAGCCCTGGAGAAGTGTGTGTGGGGTTACCTACTCCTTGGGCTGGCTCCAGTAATGCAGAGAGACCTTATGCAGCGGACCTGCATGACATGACAAGTGGCAGCCCAGCCCATTCCCACCTCTGCTTGCCCATGCTGCCCAACTTACCAGAGGACCTGTGGGGACAAAGTGCACAGTTCTGGCCCCAGGCTTCGCCGAGCCGGCAGCAGCACTCAGTGTACGTGGTCTGCTGGCCATGCAGCAGGTCTTGGCAGATGTAGTCAGCAACGGTCTGCCAGCAGACATCCAGATGGATTTCATACTCCTCCAAGGCATCTGTGAGTGACACAAGCACAGGATGCCACGCAAATCATCCACAAGAGTTCCTGTCCATCTTGTCCCAAGAGGGATGACCATGTGTCCCAGCTCCTGCCCCCTCCCTGCCCTGGCTGCAGCCTGTGCTGGTGCTGACACACCTTAGCCAGATACCAACTCCCCACCCACTGCTCCCTTGTAGGGGACCCAGCCATTTGGCAGGATGTGTGGGGCAAAGGTATGCTGCAGTGGGGGATCAGGCTCACCTGCCCTGCTGGAGAAATTCACACACCGGTTGCCAGTGGCATCCAGCACAAGTGGGAGGCTGCAGAAGCAGTGGTAGGAGCCTTCTGTGTTCAGACACTCACCGTTGATGCAGTACACTTCATTCTCACACTCATCCTGATCTGCCGACACACAAGGACACAGCAATGTTTCAGGCTGGCAGATATGAGCAATGTGACTCTTCCCCTGCCCAAACGGGTCCTCGGGGGCCTCATGGGCCTCAGGTCCTCCTCTATTTTTCCCCAGGAGGGCCCCAGGAAACCTGTTACCTAGACCTGGCCCAGCAGGGGAAAGTCTGGGTGCAGCAGCACGGCTGTCATCCCGTGCACAGTGGGATGCCCACTGCTCTTTGAGGCCATCTTACCAACACACTCAAGCCTGCTGGAGTCATAGAAGTATCCTGTACGGCAGAAGCACTTGTAGCCTGGCACCGTGTTCAAACACTGTCCATTGCGGCAGAACTCTGAGCCAAATATCTCACACTCATCCATGTCTGAAAGAAGGATGGAGGGAGGGCAAGGGTCTCAGGAAGCAGAGCCATGGAAGCAAGGTGGCTGGGGTGCTGTATCTGCAGAAAGCTGTTACAGCACCTTGCCTGGATCACTGACAGGTCCCTGAGTTAGCCCCCCACCTCTCCCACAGGCCCCATGCTTGGGAGCAGAGGGAAAAGCACCCCCAAGCAGAGCAGGAGGAGGGATGCTGTAAGCAGGACACTTTCACAAATAGGAAATTCATGTGTATCTTAAGGACACTACCCCCATAGATACGAAGTGCCAAAGACTGAGCTGGCCACTGGGAGATCTGATCAGTAAACTGGAAGAGCTGTTTCTTAATGGTCCCCATCCCTGGTTCATAATGAGAGACTTGCACCAAGAAAGAATCACTGCCAGCAACAAGGCGGGACTAGAGAGAGGGGCACTTCCAGCTCAGCAATACTGGCAATCGGGGATTTCTCTGGGAATGGGGAGAACAGCAGCAGGATGTTTGCATCCCCCACGACAGGCCTGGGGAGATAGTTTTGTCAGTGCATTTTCATACAGGGTTTAACATCATGCTCTCCCTCTTTCCCCTGGAAGAAATGAAAGAAAATGGTGCTAGTACCTGTGAAAGAGACTTTTCCTGAGAGCAGATCTTCCTGGGGAATATAGCCCTTCCCAAGAGGGCAGATCTCTTGGTACTCCACTGATCAAGATACAGATGCCAAGAGGAGATGGAAAGAAAAGAAAGAATTCATTAGTGCAATCAAAGTGGAGTTGGCAGGCAGACCAGAGCACTGGCCCTGCCTGGTGTGGTGGGGCCACAGTCCTACCTGTGCCTGGCATGGGGCAGGGGTAAGTCTCACAGTTGTCACCCCAGGCTGCCCCCACAGTACAGCAGCACTCCTCCTTGGTGATGTTCTTGGCCAGGACGCTGTCACACAGGCGAACGTCACTGATGTGGTAGTAACACTGCTTGCGCTCTGCGCTGTCAGAGAGGTGGGCTGCACGTGTGTCAGGTCCCTCTAAAAGACAGCAGAGTAGGGACAGGATGGGGTCTTTGGCACCTCAGTGCAGCATCCCATACCTAGGAGTTAGGTCCCAGAGCACACCCATCCCCAGCAGTGTGGCCTTCTCAGGTCCTCACTTTCAGGCTTCTGAACTCTCCCCAGACAAAAACTTGCCCATTATCTGTAGAGGCTTGCACAGCCCCGTCAGCCCCTCATCTTCATCTCACCCCAGCCAGGGCTACTATGCTCCTGCTCTAGCTGCCAGCCATGCTTTATTGCAGTTGCCTACTCACCCACAGCAGCCCGGGGTTTGCACTGCCCTGCCTCTGTGTCGTACTCCTCGTGGTCACTGGGGCAGAGGCACAGGAAGGATCCCTCCACATTCTCACACAGAGCAGTTCCACACACGGCGACCATCAGTTCACACTCATTCACATCTGCAAAGCAAGGGGCAGCAGTGGGCAGCAGGAGCCTGCCTCTGCATGGGCATCCTGTGCACTGTCTGCAGCATGAAGCTACTCTGCAGTAGGGAGATGAAAGCTGCTAGGGACAAGCTGAGAACTGTGTCCCCCCTCTGTGGCTCGACAGAAGTTTGGCAGGAGTCTCATGCCCTGCTCTTAGTGGATTCAGAGCCTGAACTCCAGCTTGCTGAAATCCAGCAGGTTGCTGGATCACAGAATCATCTAGGTTTGGAGGACTCAAGTCCAACCCCCAATTCAGTTACAGGATCCCACCAGGCTGCTGAGAGGTTTTTTTTGTCAGGTCTTTAAAATCTCCAGAGACGGCAACTGCACAACCATCACAGGCAACCGTTCCACTGCCTGCCTGTCTTCACAATGAAAATTTTCTTCCTTATAACACACCCCACCTGTTCTTTACAGGCACCCATTAAAGTACCTTTCTAGCATCTTCAGTGCCTTCATCCCCCAAGGACCTCCCTTCCACCTGGACAGAAAAGGGCTCCATGTTCACTGTTAAACACTTATTTTTTCAGAGCCTTGTCCTTTGCAATCCCAAAGATCTGCTGTGATAAGGGAAGGGGTTTTGACTCCATGAGCTGCCCTGTCCATGTGTGTGATTCTCACAGTGTGAGTGCAGTCCCTGATTGTGGTCTGGGAGCCATCACACAGCAGTGACACCAGCCAGTGGCTGTCCTTTACTGACTGGCAGAGCGATCCTGGCAGACTCACCAATGCAGTTGTGCCCGGAAGGTGAGCTCTCATAGCCACGGTCACAGAGGCAGCGGAAGGAGCCATCTGAGTTCTCACAGAAGCCGTGGCTCCCGCACAGCGTCTCATTGGCACATTCATCAATGTCTGCAACAAAGCCGAAAACACGAATTGTCCTAGACCCCACTTCTCCCAACGCCTACTCAGGCCCTTCGGCTCTGACCCCAGGATCTGGGACTGGGGCAGGCATTCCTTTGATGTGAAGGACTGGGTCTGGCTGCTTCAGTTACTCACCTTGCTATGAGTGTGAATGTTAAGAGAAGCTTCTTGCAACACTGAGAGCCACAAATAAGCCATGTGAATAGAGCAATAGGGGCAGGGCAGGAATGGGAAATTGATGGGAATCATGGGAGGTGACTGGCAGGGGTGACTGAGGGTAGCAGTTTCCTGCAGAGGTGTAAAGGGACACAGAGCCTAAAAGCTCCAGCTGCTGCATGGAAGTTTCCTTGGAGCAGTCAGAGCAGTTATGTGTCTACAGCCCATGGTTCCCAAGGCCAGGAGCAGCTCTGTGTGCTAAGGCTGAGCATTAGTGCAGCCCAGAGCCCAGTGGCTGGCAGCAGCTCCTCCCTGCCACAACCTTCCCTGAGCTGGGGGAGCCTCAAAAACTACAAAAAACCCTTTGCTCTTTCCTCTTTGCTGGAGCCTGAGCTTCAAACCCCGTCTCGCCAGCCTAGCATGCACTCTTACCAGCAGCCTTTCCACTCACCCAGGCCTGCCAGGCAGGTGACTGGCACTGGCCCCAGCAAGCACAGTTTACAGGGAACTGCGGCCCAGCCCCAAGCGTGGAATGGCTGTAACCTGCCCAGGACTCTCCCCAGGCGGAAAGCAGCACAATGCAGTGTCTGTTCCAGATGCCAGGAAGAGAGAAGTCTAGACACAAGCAGGCAGCGCAGCCAAGAAAACAAACTCTCAGCATTATCTGCCTGTCCACCAGCCACACATTTCCTCCTCCTTCTCCCCAGTGCCTTTGGCAGAGATGTCTCACAACCACCCTGTTCCTGCCAGGGTGAGGGACAGGGAGACCCAGGGCTATACTCACCAATGCAGTCACCCAAGGGGGTCCAGTGAAAGCCAGGCTGGCAGCCCATGATACAACGGTAGGAGCCCAGGCTGTTCTGGCACCGCCAGGTGCCACAGATGGCATCCCCGTATTCTTTACACTCATCCACATCTGCAGGGAGGAGAGCAAGGGGATGAGGATGGTCAGATGGGGACCCTGCTTGTTCAATGCAGCAACTGGGTGCGCTTTAGCTGGCCAGAGGCCTTGAACCAGTGCTAGTCCTCCTAACAAGTCACCAGCAACTTTGAGTGCTGGGAGCAGAACTGCCCTCCCCTCTGCACTGGCTTCATTCATCCCCTCAAACTCCAGAAGGCTGATCTCCCCAGCAATGAGCTCTCACCCACGCAATCATCAGTCTCCTGGGAGTGTTTGAATCCATTTTCACACAGACATCTATAGGAGCCTTCTGTGTTCAGGCACTGGCCTTGCGAGCACAGGGACTTGTCTGCACATTCATCCACATCTGTGAAATCAAGACAGAAACATCAACCTGAATCTCACAGCAGGGCAGGAAGCAGAGGGCAGGACCTAAGGTATGTCCCTCCCACCCTCCAACTCACCTTGGCAGCTGACTCCACCAGCCACATTTGAGAAGCCAGGAGCACAAATGCAGAAGTAGGATCCATGACTGTTGAGACATTCGCCATTGGGACTACAGATCTCACTGTTCAGGCACTCATTCACATCTGCAGAGGGAGCAGAATCAGGACCATGCAACCAGCCCTGGGGTACATCCTTCATCAAAGCCACATGGATTCCCTGTTCCCAGTCTCTTACAGGTAGCCCTCAAAGGGCTCCTAGCCCCTTGTTTTCTCATCATGAAAGCAGAGATCTTCCCTGTCCATGGTGAGCCTGAATTTGACTACAGTCTTATGGACGTGGCATGCATGGTGGCATCACTTGCCTTGGCACCAGCATCCTCCCTGCTGAGAAAGAAAGGGGATCCAGTATGTACTGGACCCATAGGGCTGCATGGGTGGGGTTCATACCTTCACATACAGTGCCATTGATGAGCTCAAAGCCAGTCTGGCAGTGGCACTCATAGGAGCCTGGTGTGTTTCTGCACTCTCCTCCCAGGCACTGAATGGCAGGGTCCTCACACTCATCCAGATCTACCAAGAGGAAGGGCACAGCACAGAGTGAGGCCCCAGTTCTTGCCACCACTGGGGAGGATCCCCATCCACAGAAGCATCACCCAGCTGTTGGCCTGCAAAGTGGGTTTGAGCTGTCCTGCAAGACCATCCCATCACAGTGAGAAAAGGGTATAGACTCCCTGTTACCAGGGTGTTCAGATTCAGCCCAGACTCTTTGCTCCCTTCCATCACAGGGACCAGCAAAACACTATCCCAGCACCAAGTCAGTGGTGTCCAGTGACAGGACCAAAGGCAAGGGGCACACACTGAAATACAGGAGGTCCTGCCTGGCCACTCTCTGTGACAGTGGCAGAGCATTGGCTTAGGTTGCCCAGAGACACTGTGGAGTCTCCCTTCTTGAAGATACTGAAAAATTATCTGGATGTAGTCTGGGCAGACAACTCTTAGTGGCTCTGCTTGAGCAGTGTGTAGGATGAGATGACCTCCAGAGGTCCCCTCCAGCCTTAGACATTCAGTAATTCTGTGAGCACAGGGATACTGCTAACCCCAGTGTCCGTCTCCAGCAGAACTCTGCTCTGCATATGACAGCCACCAAGAGGCCAGTGCAGAGTCACAGTTGTTGAAAAATCCTCTCTTCAGCCAACTACACAAGAGCAAACACCAGTAGAGCAATGCAGCACCAGCCCTACCTTCCAAGGCTCTGTTTTCTCACTTGCCAGACTTGCCTACAATGTCCTTATTGTGGAAAAGCTGTCCAGGGGTCTACAACTCCAACCCAACAGCAGAGCTCTCCACAAATCCTCTCACCCAACTCTCCCAGGCCTTGGACAGAATCTGCTTGGCATTCTGATGATTTTGCTCACAGTAGAGGAAAGAGGGATACCTTCCTTTACACAGAGGGCTGCGAGATGCCAGCAGACTGCCTACAGCCCTTCAGGTAGGGACAAGCACAGAACACTGTGCTGACAGGAGGTAAAGCCCTGAGACTGGCAGCTCCTGAGGGCAGGGAGAAACACTTTTCCCTTTGCAGAGCACTAAGCACACTACAGGCACAAAGAGCATTGCTCCCTACCACCTCAGGGCAGGATTCCCAGTTTTTCAGTCTCAAAAGATTGCAAGAAGCAGTATTACTGAATCCTTCTGGAGAGGAACCAAAACCTAGTTTATTTACAAAAAAACTATCACAAACCCCTTATCATTTTTCAAATATGAAGCCTAAATCCACAGACAAGGCCATCAGCCAAGGCAGGGAGGAACATGCCATCCTGCCATCAGGTCAGCGTGACCCAAACAGTATCAAATCCTGATAAGATGCCCTCTTGAAATGGCTGGGGCAAGGTGGCTGAGATGGGGCAGCTCACGTGGAGTCTTGGGAAAAGGGGAGGGCAGATATAAGGCATCAAACCATGGCTCTTCCATCACACCCAAAAATCAAATGCAAAATAAGTTCATTTCACACTGGCTTTCTCAGACATCAAAACAGAGGAGAATTAAGGGAGGAAAACTTCCCTCTCCTCCCCTCCTGGAGGCCCCCATACAGGGGGATCCTTCTGAGAGTCACATCAAAGGCAAGATCTTCCATCTGCCAGCTACGTGCAGGCTGCAGAGCTCTGCAGTGCTCCAGAGATAAATTCTCAGCACGTGGCCATTCTTTAAACAAATACCTTTGCAAGTCTGCCCTTTCCCTTCCCTTGCTCCAAACAGAGAATTTGCATCAAGTCATCTCAAGCCCAGGATATCCCCCAGAGTCAGCCATCAGAGAGGGAGTTTTCCTGCTTGTGCTGAGGCAGTTGAGCTATACAGCTGGGACTGAGCACTCAAATTGTCTCAGCACTGCAACCAACACAAACCAGTGCTGCTGTTAAGTCTCCACCAGCATACCTGGCACAACAGACCTTGATCTAAGCTTTTCCGTTTAAACATGTCCAAGTTGTACTAGAGGCAGGGGAAAAATGATGAAACCTGGGTGCTCACAGTCTTCCCATGGCCTGTGGACCCAAGGTTTCTCCTTCTGTTGAAGACTTACATTGAAGTATATGCTCCCAGGCACATAGTTCTGAACTATAAGACACACAACTCTGCCAATGTTTCCAGGCCTCTTGTACTCCTCTGGCCTCTGTCAGCATCTTCTAGATCATCATTAGTCCATGAGTTCTTCCCCCCATCCCTTTCCTGTGTGAGCAAAATCACCTTCCTGCTGCTTCAAGTGACATCTGCTCGCAGCCTTCCATGCCCTCTGCTGAACAGGAAGCTAAAAAGCTGGAAAAGGATCCTGAGGCTAAAGAAATCCTCCTGCCCCACCAGTATCCCGGCTATGGCAATGTTTCTTCCCTTACTTCCTCCAGCACCCATTCCTCTGTTCCTGGGGAAGGGATACCTTTACAAATGCTGCCATCTCTGGAGACAGTATAGCCGGTGTCACAAGACATGCAGGAATAGGAGCCCTCAGTATTGAGGCAGAGTCCAGAGGGACAGGTAGCCCGGCCTATGCATTCATCGATGTCTGCATAAACACATGAGGGAGAGTGGGATAAGAGGAAAAAATGCAGAGCAACCATGACCAGGGGCATATATGCTGGGGGAACTAGCCAGCATGGTGGTCAGGATCCAGGAAGAGCCAAGTGCTCAGGGAACCCTCTGGACTCCATGTGTGACACTTCAGAGTGTCTGGACACATGGCTTTCTACCTTGGCAGCTCTTCCCATCAGGTGCCACCTCGTAGCCCTGGTAGCAGGAACAGCGGAAGGAGCCATCCAGGTTGACACATCGTCCATGAGCACAAGTCCCCTCCACAAGACACTCATCCACATCTGTGTGATACAGCAGAAGGCAACATGCCACAACACGCCATGGGAAGGTGCTCAGGGCACTCCCTCCACACAAGCTGTGAGTGCAATATGCCCTGGCCAAACAGGCTGGCTGACTGCAGCAGAAGGATACTGCCTGTGCCCCTGCTCCTTTTGAGGGTTACAAGGAGCACTGCTGGGGGGGGGCAAGGGTGCTGCCCAGGGCAGCCCAAATTTCTCACCAAGACATCTTCCGTTGCTGGGCCGGTAGCCAACCCCACAGCTGGCACACTTGTAGGATCCTGGTGTATTGACACATCTCCCAGTGGGGCAAGAGCTGGGATCCATGCACTCATTGACATCTGCCAAGAAACACAGTTCTTTCAGGCTCCCAAAGGTAAACAGTGCAGCAGTCTCCAATGTATCCTCTCCAGCTGGTTCCTCAGAGTTTCCCTCCAGGGCACAATGATACCAGATAGGAGTTGAGATGAGTTTGCCGGGGCTTTGACAAAACTTCTTATGGCCCCACCTATCCCTCAGGATCCTACACCCACATCTTAGGGCTGACATAAGTCAGCAGCTAAACTCACTGCTGCAGGGTGTTGCCAAGGCCAGGAATGTGCATGGGCAGAGAAAGGGATCAGGGAACATCTGTGCAGGGCTGTCTCATCAGGGTGTTTCATAACTATGATTAGGATGCAACCTCCAGCTCAGTTGTCCTTAAGGCAAGTACTTTCTGGAGGCTGTGTGGGGGAAACAGCATTCTGTGCATGCCCTGTTTCCTGTACTGCCTCCTAAAATGTCCTCCCACTCCGTGATGGAGATGAGCTACTAAGAAAGGGGAATCTTTGATCAAGCACATCATATGTTGACAAGAGTGAAAGCTTTGAAGGGCACAGGTCATGCAAATGGGATGCAGTGGGGATGGGTGGCCTGAGCCTCTGCAGCCTGCTCTCCCTGCAGTCCATTTGCCAGCATGACAGTTTTGTGACAAAGCCAAGTTGGCATGAAAATATATAGGCATGTCCTTCTGTAATGGGAAACTGGAATGGGCTGGTCATTGGGGAACTCCATGGAGAGATGGGAGAGAATCTTGGAAGAAGTCCATTCCTTCTGTCCTGTTCCTTCTTCAATCAAAGGAGAGGACAGGCAGTCCTTGGGGAGGGCACAGGGCAGACAAATGTGGGTGTGTGCTAGCTCTCTTACAGGAGGAGACACAGAGTGATGAGAAAAGCAAGTGTTCAGCCATGCACAAGGTAGGTTGGAGGGGCAGGGAAACTGCGAGTAGTAAGCGTTACCTTCACACTGTCCTCTGGGGCCCATGGCAAAGCCCTCCTTGCACTGGCAGTGGTAGGAGCCAGGTGTGTTGATGCATCGCTGTCCTCGGCAGATAGAAGGCTGCTCACATTCATCTCGATCTGGCAACACACAGGGAGACAGTCCTGAATCTTCCCCCACCAGTGTCAGGAAGGCTGGGTGCAGGAGAGGACTTGCTGCCCCTACAGCTGGCTCTACCCAAATGATCTGTGCTGGGGCTCTCCTCTATCCCCCACCTGCCCTAGCATCCCCCTAGCCATGAAGCAGTGATCAGGGCTGGCATCACAGACTCCTGCCTGGATCATCATGGGCAAGGTCCTATCCCTGAGCAAGCAGGAGAGAGTGATTCCTATGGGTGAAGCTGTTGATGGGCAGGCCTGTGGGAAGGGAGGATGTGCAGGTGTGCATGTGTGTGTATGAGTGCATGTGAGAGCGTGAGGGTGAGAGAACAAAGAGGCCCTGGAGAGATGGCAGTCCTGTGCCAGGTGAACACTACTTACCCTCACAGCTTTGCTTGCCCAGCAAGACAGCCAGGGTGTACCCAGAGTAGCAGAGGCAGAAATAGGAGCCCATACTATTGATGCAGCGACCTTTTCCAGCACAAGGGTCTTTTAGACACTCATCTTCATCTACAACCAGGCAGGGAAGGAAGACCAGTGGTCAGCACCTGCAGCTGCCTGCAGCCCCCTGCCAGACCCGCAGTGCAACAGGTGGGCAGGGCCTCAGCAGAGCTGCCAGAAGACCTTCCCCCTACGGCCAGAAGGACTCAATGGGCTGTTGAGACCCAGAAGGCCGAGCAGTGGAACCATCAATTGCCAACCTACCAATGCAGTGGAGGCGGCTGGAGTCCAAGGTGTAACCAGGGTGGCACAAGCAGCTGTATCCCTCTGGGGTCAGGACACAAGCACCAGCTCCGCAGGAAAGGGGTGAGGAGGCACAGCCACTGACCGCTGCAAGAAGAGAGCACAGGGTTGGGAGCAGCACCAAAAGGTGGAGTCTAGTGTCTGCTTTGTGTCCCCAGCACCATACCAGGAGGCTGCTTTTTTTCTTCTTGGAGTTATGCTGAGTCTGCTCCTCTCTTCCTTCACGCAGCCTGCACCCACGGGGCAGCAGGGAGAACACAGCAGACCCTGCCATCTCCCTGGGCTCCTGTGGCCCGAGCTGGGATGCCCCAGTGCCATATATATTGTTTACCTGCACTGCAGCCCCATGCCTTGAACTAAAACTGGCAGCAGAGCCTGACACCTGTGATGGCGTTCCTTTTGGGGTGACAGCAGCCCCCACGCCCCCCGCGCTGCGCCGATCACAGGGAGCGGTGAAGGGGCAGTGAGGCACCACACACCCCTCGGCATAAAGCCAGCCGGGGGGAGTGAGGGGGCAGCGCAACCCCAAACAAAAGGCTATTGAGGAAGACGCATTCCTCAGCAAGGTGCCTCAGCCAGGCCTGCTCCCCAAGGTGCTCCAGCCCCCGGCATAGGGCAGGGACCACACTCCCAGACTCTTAAGCAACCCTGGAACAACAGTACCCTTGTTTCCGGCGCAGTAAACAAGCCGCCCCGGGAGCCACATGCCTCCCCCTGCGCTCCCCCTTCCCGATGAGTCAGCTCTCTCCACGGGAGGGGCACGGGGCCAAAGCCACAGGAGCGAGTGCGTGATTCCCCTGCTCGGCAGCCACTGCTGCGCCCGGCAAGGGAGCTGCAGGCAGGGAAGGACTCAGAGGTACAAGCACTTTGTTCCCCATACAGCTTCGCTTTTGTGCTGGCCAGATTTCCCTGGCTGGCAGCAGATGGGCCCAGGCTGGGACAAGAGTGGCAGGTCAGGGACTTTGTTTTGGGAAGTCAAGGGAAGCATGTGGGCAGACAAACAGACTGGTTAAGGGAGAGACACGCTGAGCAGAACTTGGGACATAATTTCGCTGTAGAACCGGGCAAAGAGAGGCGGCAAATCCCCGACTGGTGGACACACCTGCTGGCACCTGTGTTGGAGCAGCAGCATCCCAGGCAGCAGTGGGGCCAGGCTGGCGAGGACCATGCCAGAACTCCTTTTCCTCTGCAGTGGAAGGAGAAGAGAGATAAATCAAGCTATCTGATCCCAGGTAGAGATGCCCACCCAAGGTTAACCTGGGCTGGCTGTCCTGGCAAACACAGTGCCAAAAGAGAACAAAAGAGGCTGCAGGGTGGTTGCAGGAGCTCTATCATCTTATTATTTAACACAGCCTCCTTCACCTTGCTGGATATTCATCAGCTCCCCACATTCCTATAGCCCCATACCAGCCACCCAGTGGGATAGGGGTCCTCCATGCTGCTCACAGCCAGCCCAGCCAGGAGCCTGTCCTGCCCAGCACCGGGAGCTGCCATGCAGAGAAGGCAGCTCCCAGTCTCCCCATTTTCCTCACTGTCCCATTCTCTTCCCCACAAGCATCTTGCCCTTCTGCCAGTCTGGCACTCACCTCTGTGCTTGGCAGGCTCTGCAGTGGTATCAGCAGTCACCTGAGGGACAGAAACATAGGATTCTTCTGCATGGAACTGGGATGCAGCACCCCTGTGACATTTTCCCATCCACCTCCTGGCTCCTCCTTGTCCCCAAGACTGCCATCCTAGGAGAAGCTGCCCCAGCTGGGTGCATTTGGCAGGGCCACTCTGTCCTGAGCACAGTCATCTTGGGCAAAACACAGCTTCAGGCCATGCCCCGAGGGCCACCCACAGAGGGGCCATGCCAGCACACTTTGCAGGTGAGACCAGGGCACTGCTACCAGGCAGGCACCTCCTCAAGGTGGCTAGGAAGGTCATCCAGGCACAGTAAATATTGCCACTGTCACCAGCAGCTCTGGAGGGCTGAGGACAGCTGCTGCTTTGACCTGCCTCAACAGTGCTCCCTTAGCAGAAGGGTACTTTGTGCTAGAAGATCTTTCTCAGCATCCCCTCCAGGCAAACCTATGGCTGCCAAAGGAAATGCTGGAGCACAACCTGATTGATTCCTGAGTGTCTGTTCCATGGAGTTTTCCACAATGGATTAAGAAAACAGGCAGCTGAACAATGGAAGTTCCAGACTTCACATTTGGAAGCCTTGGTTCAAATTTCTGCCCTGTCTTGAGATTTCTCACATGTACTTAAGCCAAGTCACTTCAAGTTTATGAAGCAGTCACAATGGCAGTGCTGTCCCTTCCCTCAGAGGTGCTGCATCTGTCTGAGGGATGAGATGATATAGTAAGAAGGCACAGAGAGATATGCTCAGGAGAGATATGGCCAAACCTCTACCAACAGTACAGATCAAGAGGCACACATTTTTCAAGTGAGACTCAAAAAAACACACACAGCCCTAGGAGAGCCTAGCAGAAAATCAGTCCCGAGGCTGCTTACATCAGACAGGGTGAATTCACATAGCCAGTGTTGGAGACTCCTGCCCTGACTGCTCCAGTGGTGTTTCTGCTGCACCCAACTCAACACAGGGAGAGCTGGCTGTGAGCTGGGCTTGAGCAGGACACTGGGCTCCATGAGAGAAGCACATCCAAACCTGACTACAGCAGTTCCTCTTATCTTGGTGCCCATCAGCCCTACAGCCAGGCCAGGATGACAGTGAGTCCACACCTCAGCTGTATAAGTACAGCTGACATTAACTGAAGTTAGTGAAAGCAGAGCAAACTTGAATATGCAGCATAGACCATGATTTCAAACCTAAATTCTCCTTGATGTCCTTTAATAGTGGAATAGATCCTTGCTGTAATTCACCCTTTTGCTCTTAGGACTGAGTTCATCATGGATAATCCCTCCATGTCTAGAGCTTCAGTCCCTGTGAGATGCAGTGTATACACAGCTGAAGCCACAACTCACATACCTGCCTGGCTGAAAAGTACAAGAGTATAAGCAGGAACAAAATCATAGAATGTTTTGGATTGGAAGGGACCTTAAAGATCATCTAGTCCCGTCCCCCCCCCCCTCCCCCCCCACCTGCCATGGGCAGGAACACCTACTAGACCAGGTTGGTCAAAGCCCCATCCAATTTGGTCTTGAAAACTCCCAGGGCTGGGGCATCCACAACTTCTCTGGGCTATCTGTTCCAGTGTCTCACTCCCCTCACAGCAAATACCTTCTTCCTAATACCTAATTTAAATCTCCACTCTTTTAGGTAATTTCCATGACAGCCACCTTCCAGCCCATCCTGCTGCCATGGATGCACTGAGCTGTAACCAGAAAAACTTCACTCACCTGCACAGCAGGAGAAATTTCACCTGGAAAAGGAAACAGTGTATGATGAGTAGAGAGAAGACAGATAGGCATCCTCCTCAAACCCTGACTGCCCTAACTTCACCCCACCTCTAAGACTGAGGGACTGCCGTTCAGTCCCTCACACTCGTCTGCAAGAACTTGTTCCCAAAGCCAACACACCTGGACTCCTGGCAGTGTGCAGACCCCAGGAACTTCTGCTCCAGTACAAATACTGGCACACTGCCCTCCAGCTGGGCTGGATGGAAGCCCGAGGACTGGAGTGCTAGGCTTGCCACGCAGACCTGAGGTCCTGGTGGAGGCAGCCTGGCCAGTCAGCACCAACTGCAAAGATGCAGTTGCAGGAGCCTGAAACACCCAACCTTCTCTCCAAAGACTTGAAAACCTAGTGCCTTGTGCCTCAGGAACCCTACAGTCATACAGATGTGGGGAGCCCTTTTCAGCTGGAGGTCCATCCATGTATATGGCTGGACCTCAGAAATTTTCCACCCTTGCTAGGGGCCCAGATGGAGAAGCTTTAAGCAGTAGACCCAACACTACCCTGTCTTGCTGAGGTGCCAGGGTAGAGGGACGCCTCCAGGATGCTGCCACGCAGGTTGTCCTGCAGTTGCTGTCTCCTCACTGTCCAGTCCAAAGTCCAGTTGCTGTTCTCCCCTTGCTCTTCTAAGCTGAGGGGCAGCTCTTCTGTCTCTGCCTTCCTCATTGACAGTCGGATATCAGAGCTGGAGTAGGTGTAGCCATGTCCTGCTGGGCAAATTTCCTTGAAGGCCTCTGTGAAGAAAAATCAAATCAAAATTTTAGAAAGCAGATGTTGGAGGCTGCTGGAAGGACCATCTGGCTTACCACATCCAGACATGATAGTGGGACAGTGGAATAAAGGAGTGAAGATAGACAGGCAGGTATGTGAATGCGGGTGCCAGCTTCCCCAGTCCTATAATTTTCTGTAATTTCTAAGGGTTAAATTATTACAGAAACACATCTGGACTGCAGTGGGTGGATACTTCAAGCAGAAGGAATGCACTCACAGAGCAGGGTGGGTTTCTCACAGCCATTCCCAGACCATCAAAATGAAATCCTTTCCCATGGCCAAGTACTGCTAGAAAGAGATCATGCCACAGGAAGGTCCAAGGTGAGCAAGGGAGCAGATAAAAGCTAACTTGGAGTACCTTGGCATTGAGCACTCTGCACATCACTCAAGCTACTCTGCACAAACTACCTGAATATTTTTCTGGGCCCTGAGGATTTTTGTGCTTTCCCTTCCACCCAATCCCATGCTGAGATACTCAAACTCATTCTCACCTGTCTTTCTTCTCAGCAAAAGATGTAGGAGAGAAAAGGGCTGTTGAATAAAGCCAGGCGTAGACATGGCTGTGTTCTCCCTCTGGTACAGAATGGTTTCCCATCAGGGAATTCTCTGTCTTTCCAGTATTATCCAGGTCTGCTTCCTGGGTTCTGTACCCATCTCACAGGACAGCATTTGCACTGCTCAGGTCTGGGTCCTGCAGCTGTCTGTGTTCAGGCAAACCCAACCCCCAGTCTAAGCAGAACAAAGCTGAAGCAGGCACATCTCACCTGAGCCGGGCGTGGGGCACTCCTCGCAGTTGTCGCCCCAGCCCTTGCCGACGCGGCTGCAGCAGCAGATCTGCTGGGTGATGCGGTGCGAGAGGGGGAAGGTGCACACGCCCCCGGCGGCCGAGCGGTAACACAGCCCCTGCTCCATCGACACCGCCTTGTCCGCTGAAACACAACAGCCGCGTCAGTGCCGGAGGTGCCCTGGGCTCTCCAAAGAGAATGGGGAACACTCAGCTCTCACCCTTGGCTCTTTCTCTGCCTGTGCCTCGCAGCCTTCCCCAAGGGCTGCCCTGTCTACTCTCCAAGACACCTCCTTGCTGTCAACCATTGGGCCTTTCCCTCAACAGCATCATCCCCAAGAAAATCTATCTCATGTGGGAGTTCTGTCATGCCAGGGGCCGTGTCTTCTGCTGCCACACCACATGCACATTCCCTTCAGCCTCTGCAGGGATCATACAGTGTCCATGGAGAATGATAATGCATGACTGGGACCCATTCTGCACACAACTGCAGAGTAACACAACCCAGGTACACTCAAAGGAGATGTGAAGCACACTATAGCTTCTACTCAGCCATGGGGCTCTGCTCAGGTCCCTCTCCAGACTGAGGGGCTCCCTGGAGCACTTACAGATGCAATGGCTTCGGGATGGGTCTAGCATGGTTCCAGGCTTGCAGGTACAACGGAAGCTGCCACGGGTGTTCACACAGTCAGCATCTTTGCAGAGGCCTTGCATCAAGCACTCATTGATATCTGTGGAGAGAAGAGAACCTTGTGAGATGTGAAGAAGCTGAGAATGAGCTAAATTCCCTACCCCGTGCCACCCATTCAGGTGCTGTGAACCAAAGGGGTCTCAGCTGGGCTGGTGTCTACGGCAGCCTCTACACCAAGCAGCACAGTGGGGACCTCTGTGGTGACAGTAGTCTTACATCTGCAGAGCTTTGTTGCTGCAGCTGCAGGAGGGATTGTAGATGACTGCTCTGCTTTTTGGTCCTTGTGGAAAACAGATGTGGCCCCTATGGTGAGCCACTCTGTCAGGGTCACTATTACCATGGTTGTTTGCAAGCCAGGAATGGTGAGTCCTGTCCTTTCTCCTGATTCCTGGTACTGATTGCATAGAGCTATCATCCGTGGAGGATCCTTGTTGAGAAACTCAGTGACAGCATGCAGGGAGGGCATTGACAGATCCCACCCAGAGGCAGAGGGGTGCTGGGCCAGGCTGCCGCTCACTGCGCCTTCTTCTAAGAGCAAGGTGAGCAAGTGGGAAGTCACCATGTTCAAGCCCTGCCTCAAGTTCTGCCTCTCGCCCTGACTCAGCACTCATCAGACACAGTCTTTGGGAAGGAAGGTGGGTTTATCTTAGGGAAGCACCATTGGGCTCATCCATTTGGCCTGCAATAAGGCCTTCCTACAGCACCATATAAGAATGGATGAGCTAAGGCAGAGAAGACAGGGATTGGCAAAAAGTGCATTAAGGGGAACTGAGGGTAGTTTTCAAATGGGGAGTAAGGAGGAAGGTGTCCTCATGG
The DNA here is from genome assembly GCA_008694505.1 of Cyanoderma ruficeps. Classification (NCBI taxonomy): domain Eukaryota; kingdom Metazoa; phylum Chordata; class Aves; order Passeriformes; family Timaliidae; genus Cyanoderma; species Cyanoderma ruficeps. The sequence goes on from VZDJ01007753.1 coordinate 29,232,582, forward strand.
AATAATGTAGCTTTCTATCTTCACTAAAGAGCTTGGCCTAGAAATGTTAGAGTGCTGATGAAATGTGCTGTGTCAGGAGGCACAAGCAGTGCAGGAACAACTGGATGAGACACAGAGCAGCAGAACTGGGAGGAACCTCAGCACTACCCTGAGACAAACCACAGGAATATATATTGCAAGCTAAGAGGTAGAAGTCATCAATGAGAGGGTTCTGGGCCCACTCACTGCTCACAGGATAGCTCTGAGCTGCCAAAACCAAGAAATGCCAATGTGATGCTAGGCCAAAAACACAGGGCAGTCACAGTGCCAGTGTGCATGGCCCTGGTGAGACCTCAAGTGCCCTCAGAGCACCCAGTGGTGCTCCAGCGACTGTTTCAAGATGGATGGGGCCAAAGACTCAGGAACAGCTTTCCCAGCACTACCATGTTCCTCAGAGCCAAAGCAGTACTGCTTGGTGGAGGGGGCTGTCTTGTGAGACACACAGCCAGGAATGACAGCTGAAGTTCAGACATAGTGACCTAGAGTCTGCCCCCATTCCTGTGCTCTTAAACTCCTCCATTCATCCCACCAGCTGCTCCATTCACAGTTGAGACATACAAGGGCCATGAACACCAGGCCAGAAGTTAAGTCTATCAGGGGTACCAACTCTACAGGGATTTGCAGAAGGCCAGGGAGGAGCAGGATTTGGTTGCAGAATGTAGTGTTTCCTGCTCTGTAGCAAGCACAGGACAAAATTCATGAGAGCAACCAGTGACAGACCCCAAATATGCTGGGAACCCCACTCAGCAAAGACATTAGGGTTCTCTGGAGTAGCCTTGTGGCTCATCCCTGTCACTCCACAGCATGGTCAGAGTTTATGTTATTCTGACAGACCAGACTGGACAAAGTGTTTGACTCCATATGAACAAAGGAATTGAAAGGATTAGAGTAATGAGAGCACAAAACAAACAAGCACCAAAAGCTGAGCTTTATACGCTTAGTTTAAAACAGGGCCACATCCAGGCCTCATCCCAACACCCTCTATTCTGCTGTCAGCCATGGTGGAAGTCCCCACTGGGAATAGACGCAGGCAGGTATGCTCAGAGCTGCACACTCCTACCCCCTGGAGCATGCCAGGGCTAGGGCTAGCACACAAGAGGAGGTCTCAGAGACCACAAACTGAGGTCCATATGCCGCCTCAGCTGCTTTTTCCCACCCCATACAAGCCTGCCAGTGCTCCTCAGAAACAGCCACACTGAGTCAGGAAGCCTGGGAAGAAAAGGTGCAGACTGGTTTACCCCAGTGCTTGGTCAGTAGAAAGGACTCAGGTCAGCAACAGACACCAAATATGCATATGGTCTCCTAGGACTTACGGACACCAAGGTGCCAGTGTGTGTCATGTGCAGTGACTGCTCTGCATGCACACCTCCCTATTGCTGAGCCTCCAAGACCTCTTTTCCTCACGTCTAGCAACCAAATTATCTCTTCCAGTGTCATCCTTCCTGCTAGTCCCAGCAGCACTGGGAGATCCCTGGTGGGGTCTGACAGACACTCTCAACTCAGACTCCTTGCAGCTTTGTTCTGCTTAATAGGATGCAGCAAGGAAAGAAAAGGAGATCCTGCAAAGGTGAACCATTTGTTCCTCTGCTGGAAGGCACTAGAGACAGCCTTTTCTGTCCACACTGAACAGAGGAAAGTGGGCTTCTGCCAGGGTCTTCCACCAGTCACAGTTCTTTAATAATAGCCTGCAAAGCTAGGTAGTCTCCCCTCCTACGTGGGCTGGCAAAAGAAGGTCCCATGTGGCCTCTCCTACATCTGTCCATCAAATTGCTCACTCTGGGCCCTAAAGCCTTAGCCCAGGTGCTGAGGCTTCCTGACACACATTCTGCTGCAACAGTAGAAATGGGACTAGCACCTTGAAGCAGTAGTGTCTGAAGAACAGAAATTCTCCAGTCCAGCTTACAAAGGAGCATCCAGAGGCACAAATCTCTGGTTCATGCTTTTTCCTGTGCAAAACATCTTCCTAGCCAAATTCACGCTGTCATCTCCCTCTGCTCCTCTCTGATCCATAGGGGACAGAAATCCAGAGCAGGCATTGCAGATCTCTTTTTTGCTTTCTGACATGAGTCCCTCCAGCTGCTTTGTTCCTCCAACTCATATTTGATGGCTCTGGGTAGCTCCTCATAATCACAGCACTGTCTGTGGTCACATAAGGGACGAGATCTGAGCACCAAGCTGAATAGTTGTTGTGTTGTTAAAAGTTCTCCCTCAGGACAATATGGGGAGGTTGAATCATTAATTAACTAAGCATGGTGGAAAGTCCCAGCTAAAAGAGATGAGTCATTGGATTGCCAGCCCTGCATTTCCTTCCTGCTGCATATCTGAGATGACACCTCTCAGTTTATCAGGGATCACAAGAAGGGAACAATAAAATTCCTCTTTAGTCAGAGCACAGAAAACCACAAGCAGTATAGGTCCAAGAAATGCCAAATAAACATGAACCAGAGAGAAAAGGGGAGAAATGGTGTCCTCCTCATATGGAACTAAGGGACCACAGAAGTGAGAAATGGAGCAGCATGGGGCAGACAGAGGAGCCTAGCAGCATGAACAAGTGACACAGTCAGAACAGAAGACATCGCTTTTATGGCACTCTCCCACTTGTAAATGAACAAATGAACAAGCTGACAACCTTCACAAATATTTTTAGGCAATAGATTTTCTGTTGCTTCAGACCATGGACGAAGTGTTTTTACACTCACACTTAGCAGAGCATAAACACAGGTCCTTAACAGGGGAGTTTTCTTGTACTGGCCCAACTATGTGCTCACTGTGCTTGTCAGCTGAGTCATGTAGTCCTGTGTCACCTGTTTTCTTTCATTCTTGATGAGAACATGGAGAATTTTATAAGTCACATTCTTTGCAGAGCTATACCATTTAGATAAATGTATTTTGTGTACATAATTTCAACTCTGATAGTGGACGTGAGGAGAGAGACACATGAAAGCAGCATCCTTACCTTGGCAGTGGCTCCGATTCAGCCTTTTGTATCCCTGGGGACACTCCACCTGTCCATTCTCAATCACAGGGTGTGCTGGGAAAAAAAGCAAACAGTGTGGGACACAAGCAGTAGAGCCAGCCACCAGTGTCCTCCCTTCTCTGCTTTCCTTCCAGAGGGGAAAGGGTCCCTAAGCCTGCCTTGGATGGGCTTCTGATGACACCCAGGGCCAAGGGAAAGGTAAGAGCATGTTATCCATGCAGTGTCTTCTGCTTCTTGGCAAGTGCCAAACTGGTGACACAGAGGTGCTGCCTGTGCCTTGTATCTACCACTGTGTCACTTTGTCTCCTTCTAGGTCAGTTTGGATAGCCAGGTGGCACATGACAAGGGGGATCAGAGTGAAAGGAATGGCTGAGGTTCTTGACAAGCTGCTGAAATAACAGCTCAGGCCCTGTTTATTACATTCATTTTTATACCGCATGTGATTTCCTGCCCCAATCCCTCTCATCTAAGAAAAATTCAGATTTCTGCTTAAAATAGTTTTGTGGGTTTCAAAATGTTCTATAACACGCACATTAAATCTCTCCAAATTTTTTAAAGGCAAGTAAAATGTGGCCCATAAATTCCTAGGAAGTCAAATTTAGGCACTGAATTTTGGAGCAAGGAAAAGGGAATCTGAGTGGATGGGTTGGTAAGTGAGTAAGCATGGGGTGGGGTAGGAAGAAGGGTACTTTGCCTAAGGTTGGGATTTTCCCAGGGTGGGGTTTTTTCTTAATTTTCTGGATCTTTTGTTTGGGAACAAAGAGTGCATGCAACAGTTAAGTGACTGCCCAGCCATATTCCAACCGCTCTTAATTTCTCCTGCTTGGCATCAGTAGCTCACTCCATGGTGTCATACGTAGAAAGCCCTCCATGGCAATAGCCATATCGAGGGTCTGGCAGATTTCTTACACATGGCAGCTGTCAAGAACCAGGAACAAATTGACACCATCCTTACAGCAGGAGATGCTTGGCAAGAGCCTGTAAAGTTTAAGACCACAAAGAAAGCCTGCAACGTTTAAGAACACGTTCTGATGGCAGAGAGCAAGCATGTCCATAACTCTTTGTCCTGAACACTTGAACTCTATAAAGCAATTTAAAGCCATTCTAGGACAGTTCTTGAAAGGCAAAAGTAGAGACCAGCTTCCTAAGATAAAAGTGCTTAGGAAATAAAAGACAGGAGAACACATCATTACCAGCCCGTACCAGGAAGGAGAATAGAAAACCTGTTTTTCTCAGGTATATTAAATGAAGCTACAAGGTTTTCCATGTGTATATTGATCCTCAGCAGCTGAGTGAATGACAAAAGCAAAAAAATCTATTCACCCCCTTCAACAGTTTAGTCACGAATTGTAGGCAGCAGGTGCTAATAAATATCTGGATGTTAGGGATGAGGGAGCTCCTGGTAATCCTGGGAATCCCTGGGTACCTTTCCAAACTTCTGGGAACGTAAAAAAACTTCTGGCTTATGGGCTCCAGGCGCAGAACCCCAACGGGATTTCACGTCCTCCCACACCATGGCTTGTGGGCTTGGGGCTGCCAACAGGCATTAACTGTGCTTGGAAGCATCTGTCAAGCTCAGCACAATGTGATAACAGACACTCAAATGAAGCACCATTGTTATGTGCGAGCCCTCTGAGTGGAAGCCAAGACTGCTGGAGATCAAAAAGTAATGACGTGTCAAAGTCATGCTCTCCCTCTGAAAATCCTTTGCAGAGAAACAGATTCTCCAGCATCCCTGCAACAGATGCTGCTGGGGAGAGGGTAAGGCAGAAAATGCCAGTGGTGGGCAGATGAGTTGCAGGTCTGTGCTACCTAAGCACTTATAAAATTCCAGTTTGCAGAAACCTCACTACTTGAGCAAATCATTTCTGACGCTATGGACAAATGTCTTAACTCTGCAAAGAAACCCATGTTCCCTGGAAAGAATAATTGTAATGTAATGTGAGCAGATCTCTCTGTACCAAGGGGGGAACCAGGAGAGTTTTGAAGTATTGGATGGAGGCTACTCTCTTTCTGCCAGGACCTGTCCACAAGGGAAGACAATGTGTGGCTGCAGGAGGATATAAGCTATTAACCCTCAGCTTTGTGCTTGCTTTCTTGAGTAGAGGACTATTTCCTTCCACAAGCTCAGATGTTGCTGAACGACAGCAGAGATGGCCAAAACCTCCTGAAAAAAAACAGCCTAGGACATTTAGGTTTCTTGCAAAGGAGATCAGCATCCAACCTTCTCTCATGCAGCTGTTAGAAGGCTATTCCTCTGGAACCCACGAAAAGGAAAAAGGTAATCTGATCAGAGAGGGCAGAAATCTGTCACATCCAGAGTTGAAGAGGCCCCAGTCTCCTGTGTCTGTCTGTCTACACTCTCCAAGAAGGGTTCTCCCAGAGCCTGAGGCTAGGGATGGAGCAGCTGAGTTGCATTTGTCAGGCAGACAGATTTCAAGCTTGCTGAGGGCAGGGAGCCTTGGTTCCTGATTCAAGAGTGTGATTTCAGAATCTTGCCTTGTGGGCATTTCAGCCCTGAGGGCACTGTGCCAAACCAATGTGGTCACAATGTGGCACATTAGGAATCCTTCTTGGCTCTCCTCATTCCTTCCTGTAGCTCCCTGCAAGCTCTGCAGGCACTGGGCATCCCTGTCAGGGGTGGGCTCATACAAAGGAACATGCATGCAGTACACTCACAGGCTCAGAAAGGAGGTGAGTGTGAAGCAGCCACAGCCCAGGACTCCCACCAGCATCTTTGTCCCCAGCTCGAAAAATACTCAGGTAGATCATAATATGAAAGGAAATGAATACACAGAAATTGGGCAGAGGGGATTTGTTGCCTAGAAGGATGATCTTTAAGCAATTAGGCTAATTTTTCATCACTTCCCAGGAGAAGAGATTTCACCCAATGGCCCTGGCTCCCCAAGCACTGTCTGAAGAAGCTCAGGGTGGTAGTGAAGTGGAAAACTTCTCCTAGTGGTGGTAGCCAGAAGGGTGTGAAGTGAGACAATGTTTGTTGAATGAGATATTGCATTACATTAGTCCATAAAATATCACTCTGTTAAAAGGGGAAGAAGCAAGCTTGTGGTCAGATGAAAAGTGAGGAAATGCCCATTTCCTGAAAGCTAGACCATTTACTTTGACTCTTTTCTCCTACCATACTTAAAGACATCAACTTACTGAGAAACCTTGACCATATCTGTGGTGCCTCTGCTACTCCTAGGTTTTCCAGCACCTGGGAGGTGAAAGGAGCCAGAGTTAATGGTCTCATGACACCTGGAGAAACGGGAGTGGCGGACTCAGTCAAGCCTCAGCCTGGTTTGGTGTGAAGCAGAGAAGATCAGCCTCCACTGCAGATTCTGAGCTCAGTGGCAGAAGAACAGAGCAGCTTGGACCCCACAGCAGCCTCCAGAGATGTATTAGAGGTGTCACATCAAGAAGTAAGCTGTGGGTCTATGGATCAGCTGAGTTCTAAGGCAGAATGGACATGAGGGAAAGAGACAAATCCTTCTGTCCAGGTCTGTTATGACTGCTCTCCTTTGGATGGTCTGTTGTAAGGAGGCTCCAGCAAGACTTTCTTCAATGCCCCAGCAAGGGTTATGGCAGTAGTGGTGGGGAGTGCATACACCAGTGCTACATGTGCAATACAAAACTAAGTCCTCTGGCTCTATTCATGATCAGTAAAGATCTTGAATGTGCAAAAGATGTTTGAAGTAAAAAGACTTTGGTAATTCCTTTTTGCCATTTGGTGTTTCAACAGAAAGATTCTCATTCTGCTCCCAAAGTGGCTTCTAACTCCAACAAAATACCTTGTACCTAAAACCCCCAGTTTTGTTAACACTGTGCTGCTGTGTGCTGCTACGACAATGCTGTATGTGAGTGATGAGCAAAACAAGCACTATGCAGAGCAAAGCAGTCCTGAAAATGCTGTGCTTTCCCTGGTTAAGCATTGCTTTCTGTGGTACTGGTACAACCTTCCAGAGGTTTCAGCTTCTTTCCCTTCCTCCAGCCTTTTCTAACTGTTCTGCACAGACTCCCTGTGGCACATGGTTGCAGTGGCCTCCACAGCCTCCTTCCCACATATCCAGGGATTTTTTCCTCTATCCTACCACATCTGTTCACCGGAGCAGACCAGGGGGTTGATTTTCAAGAGGCTTCCTGTGTCCGCTTCAATGCCTGCAGGCACAGCACAGGGGAGTGTGAGGCTTGCAGAGCCACTTGGCGTTTCTGACATTGATGACGGCTCCATGGGTGAGCTGCCACCCCTCTCACAGTGGGAGGTCTGTTAGGGGAGTGCTGCGGATGCCAAGCCAGACATTACAAGATCCAATTTTCCAGTGAAATTCAGACTTTTCTCTAGGACAAAAAACTTGAAAAAACACGTGGAGTGGGAATAAAAACAAAACAATAGCCTTCAAAGACTTGTTTCTTAATGCAGTTAAAACCCATAGGAGGAGAGAAAGCAACCTAGGAAGATCTGCAGTGAGCACAATGAGTGGGTGCACAGCCCAGCCCATGCTCAGGCTGACTGTAGCTGGAAATAAGGTACAAGGGGCACTGAAAAATCAGGACCTGGAAAATGCAGGTTTACTCCTGCACCCAGAAAACCCACCATTTGCACAGAAGGATGAGATGTGTACCTTCTGGCAGTACTGGAGATGGTGTCCACTGATATGGGTGTTCTCCTGGAATGCTGCTGATTCCAGAGGTGTGTGGTCTCATGGACGGGGAGGAGGTAGAAGAGCAGGGCTGGGATCCCCTTTGGACAGAACTCTCTTCTACCAGTTTCCTTTATCCCCGTGTGCCTGAGAAGGGCCAAGGCTATGGGAAAACCAGTATCCAAATCCACACCTGCCATGGGGTATGTGTCGACCTGTAGCTCCAGTCTTATCGGGTTTAATTTCCACAGACCATCTCTTAATATTGTTCCAACATGTTCTTTCCACCAACCACTGCATTCCCCAAAATAACACATGGTTGGGCAGGTAAGCTGGAGTGGCTTTTCCCAGCAGTGTACCTGCTACTAGCCCTGCATCCTGAGCTTGCTGCAAGACAGGGCATTGCTTCAATGCAGGTTCCTCACCAGCACTGCTCAACTACTGTGCTGGTTCCTGAGCTCCCTTTCAGCCACATCCTAGTGTTTCTACTTCAGCTGCTTCATCAGCCTCTATTTCCCTTTTCCTACTATCAGTCTTCTCCAGGTCTTACTTTCCAGTTCCTGTTTGCCCCTACCCTTCTGTTCTAGTCTTTCACTGTGTGCTCCATTGCTTTCTCCAAGTACTAAAGACCCAGGAGGGTCATTGAATGTTTCCACCTGATTTATCCTATCTTGCAACACAACACATTTCATCCACCAAATTCTGGCCAGAGCTGAAGGACTGCAGCCACATGGCAGCATGCAGGTGCTCTGCCTCCCTCCAGGGCCCTGGTTCTGGCTCATCTCTTTCTTTCATGGATCAAGCAACAACCAGCCTTTGCTCCAACAGCTCATAGTGCAAGCTCTTGGCTCTACCCCTTCTCCCAGGGCTGTCTCTGATGTATCATGGGGGTCCTATCTTTATTTCTCACTTACATGAGCAACAGCAGCTCCCAGGAACTTCTACTATAGCCTGCTGGAACACCCATCTCTGTGCCCACTTCTCTGAAGACACTTAACAATGTATAGCCTCCCAGCAGCAACCCACACTGCCCAAGCATGGCCTAAGGAAATATCTAAGACTAAAGTAACATTCAGTACAGAGACTCCCAGCCAGGTCAACCCTTAATTTTGAACTCAGCATTTAACATGGTCTCATTAGAATGCAGACAAAGCATTTGAGTGCCTTGGCTTTTGTGATGCTGAGCAAAACATAAAAAATAGCGAGGATTGGTCATGGTAAGTTTGCTCGGACAGATGCCTGCCTCCTATTCTTCTTCTCTGATGTCTTTCCGCACACAAACACGTACCAAACATGAAAGCTGCAGACCATGGAGACATCCGGACATATCCAGACTCTACTAACAATCAGTGTCTCGGGCAGACAGTCAATCCAAACAAGTTCCCCATTTGTCTAGCTCTTGCCTGGCTGCACTTCTGTACATTTGTAAGTGTTTACACTGAACTAGCTTCTGCCATTTCTGTCTCTAGTTGCTGGAATTAAGTTCCCAGTGCTGTCAAGTCTGCTCTGGTGCATGCTTCCCCGGGACACACGAGAGCAAGGAGTTCTCTATGAAAATCACAGTGCTATGAAGAAAGCTGGAAACATACACTGGACATGTTATCTCTGTGCACGAGACACCAGATCACTGAACTACAGCCCAGTGACTTTGAGTGAGCACAACACAGGCCAGCAAGACCAGAAGGCAGAAGGAATGCGAGTGTGGGATGTGGTGTACAGGCAGGAAGTACATGGAACAATGCCTTCACACTGGCATGGAACTGGAAACCCTAGCAGACAAGGCACAAGGCAATGAGAGGTCACAGTGCTTGGCGGCTCTGTCAAAGAAGTAAGGTCACTGAGAAAGAACTGTTTCCCTGACTCCACTCTGGAGTCAGCTATCTTGTGCATGAAGATAACATGCCAGAGAAAGGCATGCCATCCACCTGGGCTTCTCACTCCACAACACCTGGGCTCTCTTAGTCTGCCTCCATCATGTGTCTGCCTTACAGCTCCTTGCACCAGAGGTGGCCAAACCAGGAAGATATTTGTATACCATTGAACAGGATGAAAATGGCTTCTTCAAGTAGTCTGAATTCCTGCCAAAATCACAAGAACCATTAAGTCTCTGAGGAGGAATTTTATCACCCAAAGCCAGAGGGAATTTCTTGTGGCACAGGAATACAAAAGACCCACATGAACACATTTTTCATACCACCCTGGAATTAATCTGAAAACAAAGCCAGACAAGCATCTGTCCACTCAGTGAAAACCAGCAGTGACAACTTGCCTTGAGTTGCAACTGCTCTTGGGACACAGAGCATGTGTTGAGCTGTGAGCTGTGGAGCATGCTGGCAGCTAGGAGTCATTTCTTAAGTGCATTTGCTCTACTGGTTGGCTGACTGCAAGGAGCACATGGAGGTATTTTGTGTCTGTTTTCACATCTTAGAAGCCTGTGATTAGACACATTTTGAAGCTCTAAGTCCAGCAGAGCGAATCACTGCTGCAGCTCTGGCTGCATTCTCTGCAATCGCCTTGCATCCTGGCATGGAGAAGGAGAAAGGAGGTGCAGAGTTTTTGCAGCAATCTGCAGCCTAACTGAATTATTAAGCAGCCCCCCTGCTTTCTAATGGAGGGATCACAGAAAGACAGTGAGAAACATGGAGATTACTGTGGGATGGGGAAGAAAAAGCCATGAGTGGGGTTGTGAAGGTCAGGGACAAAGAAGAGGGGCTGAGGCCTGTGTGGAGCATTTCCTTGTCTGTACTGAACCTGCAGACCCCAGGGTCACCCCCACACCACATATGCCAAAGACTTTTTTGGGGTTGGCACATGGGTAAGGGCAGGAAAGCAGTAGCATGGCCAAGGCCACAGCACAGCCATGCAGCTTGGGAAGATGACAACAATCAGAACTCCCAAGATCTGGAATGGGTTCCAGGATGCTGACAACCTCGTCTGTGATTGCAAGGAATTTGGCTCCAGTCAGTCCTACCCCTGGCTGAGAAGGAATTGAATTGAGAGAGGATAATGAGACGCAAATTCAGCTCTTGGGAATGTGTGTGTAAGAAAGCAGGAAAAACTCTGAGCAGAGCTAGAAGTCACCAACATCACATTTCCTTGCAAAACCTGCCATCTTGGATACCTACACTCTATTCAGGAGTCCAAAGTCCCTTGAACCATGGGGTCTGTTTTCTTCAGTTCTTTGATCCGGTGAAGAGATGCGATTGTGCAGGCAGGCAGCAATGAAAGGGTGTAGGCAGGCAGACAGGCAGGGAAGAGGTGAGCAGCTCCCTGCCCACATTCCACTAGGTGAGTGCACCTTTCTCTGCACCACACCCAGTCAGCACTGGATGCGGAAGCCACTGTGCCCACAGGACTGCCTCCTCTCCAGCCAGGAGTCCCCCTCCATGGCCTCTCCACCGCAACACAGGATGGGACCATGGTGTGAGGGGCACCATGTGGCACCCTGAGCCGAGCAGATGAGGAATCCCCATCTCCTGCTAGATCAGTCTGTCCAGCTCCCAAGTGCAGCAGAAACAGAGCTGGACGCCCATGCCCCTGGAGCGGACTCCGGGTGTGCTCCTGCCAATTGTTTGATGTAGTGTTATTTCCAGAGCCCCTGCCAAACCCGTGTTGGGCCCAGAGCAAGCCCGTAACTCTATAGGACCAAGTCTGCAGCCTCCTCCTCCAACCTAGAACTGCAGCTCCTAAAACCATGGCCGCTTTTTTCCTGTTTCTCCCTCTGAATGGGGCTAGTATGGTGGCAACCGCTGGCCACATGAACCTGGGCCCAGCACCCAACCCAGAGCACTGTTCCATGGTGGGCTGGGGCAGCAGCTGGCATGACCCTGCACTCACTTGGGACATGGTGCCCACTCCCAAGGACCTTGGGCCAAGGAGAGCCACAGCTCTGCTCCCTGCCTCAGCTACACGAGCAGCCAAATAATTTTTGCTCATCGAGGGTGTAGGCTGTCCCTCATGCTGTCCCAGCTCCTGGCCAGCAGCAGTACTCACCTGGCCGAGGGGGACAGGCCAGGCACTGGTCTACGCCCCAAAAAAGCCCCACACTGCCGCAGCAATCCTCCAGCTTGGTTAGTCCTGGCAGGGGGTTGGTGCACTGCAGAGAGAGGAGCAGATCAGGCTTCTGTGGGATGCAGAAATGTGCCCAGCTGGTAGGGCAGCAGCACAGCCAGCACAGGGAACAACTGTCTGGGGTCAGAGGCTGGCACGGCCCCCTTGGCACGGCTCCCCACTGGGACACAGCAGGACCACGGATGTGGACTAAGATAATAAAAAGTTGTGCTGAGAGAACCTCCCTTGACTGCATCCTTCAGAGGGGAAGGGGCCATCAAACAGAGCAGAGATAAACCAGAGATGATATCACCTGGCAAAGCCCCAAGAATCAGCCCCTTGCCTGGCTGATTAGCCTGTGAAATGGGTGCACCAGTCCAGCCCGGCGGGGAGCTTGTTGTCAGGCACTTTCCTCTGCTGAATTAATCTCTCTTTCCCCTGCTCTCGGCAAGGCCCTCTGGATTACAGGCTTCCCCATTAGAGTGGAGCCGCTAGGCCCACAGGCTGGAGCTGGCCCCGGTCCAGGCACGCGTGGCCGCCTGCCCAGCACTCGCATACCGATCGGCTCGGCTGTGGCTGCGCGGGGAGCGGCATGCACTCCCCGCCCAACTCCCACCCTCTCCCAGGCACGGCATCAACCGAGCTGGGTGAGGTGTGGGCATAGCAAGGGTACCCCCTGCCGCCCCTAGAGCATCTCTTACAGCTTCTCCAGGCATCCCTAAGCATCTCTGTGAATCATCATCCTCTGCTTCTATGGTCGCAGCACTGCCATCTCCCCACAGAGAAGCAGGGCTTTTCTAGCCCCAGATTCTGATCGCCTCTATTTTTGCACTAGAAAATGGCTAAGAATATTTCCATCTAGAAATTACTTGGATGAGCGTGACTGAAGGATGGGATGGGAACTGAGAGCAGCCCCCCCAAAAAGCTGGGGGAACAGTGGGGATGGGGCTGAGTCCCAGACTGCCAGGCTGGGAGTCTCTGAGCATGAACTGCTCTGGGGGAGCTCACAGGTGTTCCTGTGGGTGCCAAAAACCTCCAATGCTTTTCCAGTGACGCAAGAGAAACATATCGGGAAAGACAAAATAAGAAATTACGATGACTGTGGGACAGGGGTGAGAAAGTCCCTCACGTGCATTTGCTTCCCAAGCCCCAGTCAAGCTCTCCAGGAAGGCATCGTTCCATGGAAATCAGACTTCCATTTATCGTCTGAGAGGGAAAGGAATTTTCCTACGTTTTATACGTTTCCTACAATAATCGCAGAGCGTGGCTGTAAATGTTGCTATAAATAGGGCACCCTTTTAAAACCAGACTGTGTGTGAAAGCCATCAAGTCTGGGCTGTGCTGCCCCAGGGCACAGCCTGGTCAGGGCAAGGCAGCAAGGTCTCTCTGTTGGATCAAAGCAAGGAATTCATTTCTTCCCAAGTACTAACACATTTCTGACTGTGCCCATGCCACCTGCATGATGCCCATGCTGATGCTGAACAGCTTCACAGAATAAAGCCACCTCCTATACCCCAAAAGCCAGTGCTCTCCTACCTCAGAACAAGAAACACACCCACGCTTGAAGATGACCTCTTACCTGCCCATGGAGAGCCTCCCGAAAGCACCTCCCCAGCAGCCCCGGGGCTCTCTGTTGTTGCTGTCTGCTCTCAGTGGCAATGTTGTTGCCATTCCCATGGGCATAGGTATACCAGGGCACAGCAGCCAGCTGAGGCACCAGGACTGCCTCCACGCTGTTCTCCTCCGACACCTCTTCATCACCCCGCACCCTGGCCACCTGATGAATTTGCACGATGGCTTCTGGAGGGTGGTTGATGTGGACGTTCACCAGAGAAGGGTTTAGGGAAGCTGGAAGATGAGTTTACACCACATTTGTGAACATCTGGCAACAATTTGGCACCCAAAGAGTATCATCATGAACAAAGTCACATGAGAGGAGAGGTAGACTGAGCCCACCAGGAAATCTAAAGGAAGACTGCATCTAAGAGAAAATATTTCTCCGTCCTAAAAAGAGGACAAACCTACCAAAACCTCCACAAGAAACTAGGGAAACCTCCTGCCTAACAACCTGGCCTGAAACAGCAAGCATAAGGAGGTAATAGCCTCCTCAGGCCTGTTAAAAAAGATCTAAGGAGCACACAAGTAGGAGTTAAATGTGGGGTCTGGAGCCATTCGCGATGCTCACCCAGCTGGTTGGACAAGGGCAGGGTATATGTGGAGTGCCTCATGGAGCTGCCAGCTGGGGTCTTTGGGCCTCTTCCTCCTTGCTTCTTTTCTAAAGAAGGAGCTGGCAGGTGGCAAAACTTCCCTGTGGAGTTGGAGGGGCACCAGCATTCATCCCGGCCCACGCAGCGCCCTCCATTCAGGCAGGGGATCTGACAGAAGTCTGCAAGGCAAAGAGAGGTCTGCTTAGAGGAGGAACTGAGACACTTGCTCTAGCCAAAGGCATCTGGGGGACACCAGGCAGCTGAACCTGGACAGCACTAACCCCATGATGTCCCAAGGACCAGGTCCAGCACTGGGCTGGGGTCAGCACTTCCAGCCTGGAGGCCGGCTCAGGTCCCTGCTGGGCAACACCATTTTCCCAAGCTCTGCACACAACTGGAATCATGGTTTGAAGAAGATGAACCCTCCCTTGGGCTCTGGGGGGCCACAGCCAGGCTGAGCCATCCATATCCTGGGGGGCTGCCAAGGAGGTGTTGCTGACACAACAGGATCTCTTGGAGTGGGTCAGGAGCTATGGCAGCCATGTGTAGCCAAGTCTGCCCAATTTCTTCACTTCTGCATCGCCCCCTCCCCTCTTGGCAGGGTTTTTACTCCTAGCCCAGAAGGGAACTCAGCAGGATGGGAGAGGCAGACAGAGGGAACAGGCAGAGAGCCACATCCTCAGAGCCTGTCTCACATCCAGCCCTAGCCCTGCCAGCAGTTTATGTGGGAGAAGTGTGGAGTGGGACAAAAGAATCAGGAGCAATTCATCTCCACAGAGTCAGAAAAAGCATCCCCAGATGAAACCAAAGTCATGTCCTTTCTGACCTCATCAGATGCTTGGAGCAACCCAGAGCATCTCAATGTGAACTACACTTGAGTAATGCATGGGATTCCTTTACAGATTATCCTGACTCATTTCAGTGTGAGATGAGACACTGCTGCTCCACATTCCTGGATGGCTTGTCAGATTCATCCCAGGGGATGAACACCCACCCTGTTTCAAATTCATTTGCTCAAGCCCAGCACCTAGTTTAGGGGAAGGAGACACATTTTTTATCTGGGACCTAGGCAGAAATTGCTGTGAACACAATCTTCCATCAGTGTCCACAACAGCATGACTTTTCATTCTTTCAGTGTTAGAAGAATTTGAGTGATACACAGGCACTCAGAGGACAAGTCCCAACAAGTCCAGCATGTGGGTCCCATCAGCTGGCTCCAAGACAATGTGACCAACCCACAGCTGGATATCCCAGTGACTTGATGAGCACTCCCAGTGACTCTGAAGCAGCAGTTTCAGCAAGCCCTGTTTATAAGAACAGTTTGCAACCTGCAGCCAGCTCTCCTGGCTGCCATGTGAATGAAAGGAGAGAACAAGAGGAAATTAGGTGATGAAAGTCAGCCCCAAGACCAGATGCCAACGAAAGCAGTGAGCTGGCTCTGAGAAGAAGGGGGTGGTGAGGCTTGGCTGCAGGCCTGACTCAAACACACACATCCCCTCTACCCAGGGTGAGATGGAAACAGGATGTGCTTGCCCAGGAAAGAGAGCAATGAGGCAAAGTCTGTCTTCCTCCCCCAGAGAGAGAGGAAGTCCCAAAGACCCCAGAAGACATCTTCCAAGGCACTGAGAGAAGCCATCACTTCCCCTCCCTACAGCAGCCCAAGCCCATAGTCTGTAGAGTAAGGAAAAGCAGGAAGAGTAGAGTAGGGAAACAGGCAAGAAGGTAGGTGGAGGACAGAGGGGTGCTCACAGATGCGGAAGCCAGATTTGGGATCGTGGTCATGCCCTCCTTGGCTATAGAGAGTGGTGGTGTCTCCTTTCTCGCAGCTGTTGTAGCAGCGCCCACTCTGGCACGTCTGTTTGCAGATGGTGGGTGTGAAGACAATTTTTATCTTCCTAATCTTCTCTGTCAGGTTGGCCCCTATGAAAGAAAAAGAGTGCTAAGTGGAAACAGCATCTCCAGGCCAGGGGAGCTGTTATTCACAGCTCAAGCTCCAAAGCATTCCCAGTGCAAAGAGAGGTCTATGTCCTCCCCAAGGTAGTGGAGTCGCCATCCCTGGGGGATTTGATGTGGCACTTACTGCCATGGCCTAGCTGACAAGGTGGTGTTACGTCACTGATTTTACTCCATGACCTTAAAGATATTTTCCAACCTAGCTGACACTGCGATTCTATGATTCTGTCTCTCCTTGCCCCTTGCTCACTCCAGCCTGTTTTCTGCTTCAACATCTGTAAGTTGGTCAACACATGAACAATGGCAAGCAGCATGCTCTGCCTGCCCAGTTGGAGTGGCATAACAGTGTGACGGGACACACATGCACTAACTTCATTGTAAAGGGAGTTTTTCTGCTTTAAGCAATATTCTTTCTCCAGCCACATCAGTAGTCGGAAGACTCACTGCTCTTAAACCACTGGAAGTCTCCCCATGTGAACACACTGACATCCAGAAGAGAGGGCATCAGGTCTTCAGAAAACCACTGTCTCCCTACAAGTGTCCCCTGACCTCCTGCAGCCATCTGTGGTCTTCTGGTCCCTCACCATCCTCCAATATGATGGAAAATCACACTCAGAGATCTTCAGGACTTATAGAAAATGGTCAACAGACAGAACTACTGCATAACCAGCTGGCTTGACACCAGAGCCTTCCATCCCACCCCAATGGGACAGTCATGTGCTGAAGTTGCTGTGCTCACCTCCCTGCCTGTTTCAATCCCCACTTTCAGATTACAGCTTCAACCAGGTTCATGGCTCTGCTCATAGGGGCTGAGGTGCCACATGGTGCCTCCTTGGGGAATCACAGCTTCAGGAAGGAACCAAGCTGCAGAAGACAACTGGCATCTGTCCTAGCTGGGAAAGCATTGAGGCTCAGCATCTGCAAGTCCCAGCAGCCTGGCCTAATCCCTGCTCATGTCAGAAGGCATTGAGGCAGCCGCCAAAGGGAAGAAGTAGATGCTGGTTGCACAATCTGACCTTGAGAGCTGCTCAGACTGAGGAGTAAGCTAGGAGACACCATTCCTACAGACTGAGGCACTTCCCCTTCAGGGCAGTGTGCTGGGGTGATGTTCAACATCTGAGATGCAATTGTCATATTCCCTGGCTCCCGTCTCAAAGCTATCAGCATTTTGTTTCCCTGATGTGTCCTCCTTCAGTAGGGCCCCTTTTCTTTGCCAAGCCCAGCAATGCCCATGCTGACCTTCCCTTTTCATTCCACTGAGCAGCACGGTCCCGTGAGTCCATGGTTTCTTGGGGATCCCCAGTCAAACTGTTGCCCTATCCCATGACCTCAACAAGAAGCCCCAGAAGATGACAGCTCTGCAGGCCTTACCTTTTGCAGCCAAGGTGTGCTCCTGGGAAACAGCTTGTGGGCCAGAGCTACTCTGCTCATGTCCATTCCCATTGGGGAGTGCATTAGAAGTGAGCTGGCCATTGCTGGCTGGGTAGCGCCGGACAGTCCTTGATGACCCTGTGTGCTGAGGGGATACAGGGGAGCCAATTCTGCTCTGAATCCTGTGGAAGAGAAAAAAATGAACCAATATGCCTCACAAGTGACTGCACTGACCCACAGTGCCTGTCCACCAATGTAGCCTGCAGCAACCTTCACTGCCAAGCTGCCTGAGCCGCCACCTGGACACAGAGATTTGTCTACCTGAGCAGGATCCCACTCCTCCCCTACTCTCAGTCATCACTATGGCACACTGTTTCCCTCGAGAATCCATGCCCCATGTCCTGAGCCTGGCAGGATACAGCATTCACCAAGACACTCTCTCTGTACCATCACATCAGTCTGTCCTTCCACAGGGATGCTTCAGCTGCCTTGAAGAACTTCTGCCTGCCCATCACGCTCCATGTCTGTTCCTTGACCACAGCAAACATAAGCAGCTCCAAATACACTTGTTCTTATGGTGGAAGTTTTCTCAGGACCTGCCTTTCCAGTCCCAAACAAGCACTAAAAACACAGTAAGACAGAGAAGAGGCCAGACCAAGCAAATACACAAAACCTGGCCCATGAGAGTGACAAACAAGAGAGAATGACCAAGAAAGAACTCAAGTCTGTAAGAGCAGTCACAACTTTCTGCGCTAACTGCATTTATGACTTTTGGTACTCTCTGGGGACTAAGCACAGAGAAACCATCCAGCTCTCAAGGTCACACTTCATACACACCCTTTTATAAAGCCATGTAAATTGCAAGGCAGAGCTCTTTGTGTTAAAGATCTTCATCTACTGCACTTGCTCCCATTTCCTTTTACTGACTGCAGCACTTAGCCTCCAAGAGGGTGCTCTGCTTTGATAGTATCTTACTCTCATCTGCACCACCTGCAAGGAAAAAGGCTTAGTACAGCCAAGGGCCAAAATAGGTTGGCTACCCACATGCTCCTTGAGTTTTTTTGGAAGTCTTGGATGCCTCTGTAGCTGAACTTCAGTACTGACAACTCTTCTGCACACCCTGTCCAACACCTCCATCTCTGACTAAGTGGCTGAGGCAGAGTGGCACTTCTCACTTAAGTGCCCAGAGATGTCTATCCCATTCTGCATTTTTTACCATCTTCCCCATCGCAGTCAGCCCAGGAGATGTGTTACAGTGTCTACAGGCAACGCAAATTTCTAAACCAAACAGGACTGGATGATTCGATGAGAACTGGCTGACGGCAGCTCTGCCTTGCAGACATTCTTTGGATAGCTTGGAATAACAACAAGATCTGGGGAGATGGAAAGGGAGCTCATGCTGTGCTGGTATTCAAGCAGGTCAGGAACAACACACAAGGTAACTGCCAGCCAGCGAGCCAGAAATCAGCTCTGAATGGAAGAGATGACACACAGGTCAATTAATTGGGAACTAAACAAAAGGAATACAAACTGAGGTCAAGTCAAGGAGGTCTGTGAAGAAACACTCTTGTCAAAGGAGTCCATTTTTGTAATTTGATAGAATTAGACACATGAACACCAAGCTGAGAGCCTATGCTATTTCAATAAAAAAATAAACAGGGCAGTACAATGTCAATCAGGCACATGCAAAATTAATAACAAACTGGCTGTGTAACAGAACACAAGAAGTAGTTGTCACTGGGGAGGGAATTAGATGGGTTCCAGGGTGATCAGTATGAGGCCTGGCACAATTCAAGAATTTCATCTGGAAATAAATATTTTTATTTCGAAATAAACATACAATCGACATTGATAATGTGTGCTGCTGACACAAAAATTTGCAATGTGGTGTATCGTGATGAGAACAGAGCAATCACACAGAGTAGTTTGGATCTCTGTGGAGGGTAAATACATCCAAGCAACATGGGATTTTAATAGAGCCAAATGCAGGATTACACTTCTAGGAAGAAGGAATGCAGGCAGCAGCTGCAGATAGTTGGAGATGATCCTGGAAAACAGCAATTCTGAAAAGATTTCAGGGCTAATGACAAGCAATTAAATATGAACTGTCAGTTCAATGCCCTGACATTAGGACATTGAAACACTGCAGGAACAGGGAAGTATTTTTGCCTCCCTACACGTCCTCATCACAGGAGGGTGTATACATGCTATAATATCATCCTAGCTGTGATGCAATATATGTCACATCTTCTAAGGGATGTCAAAAAAATGGAGAGAATACAGGAAAAAACATGACAGAAATAATTGGGGGACTGGTGAAAATGCCTTTCTGTAGGAAACCTGAAGTATTCAATCTCTTCAATTTAGGATAAGGACGATGAAGAGGTGCTCAGATTAGAGGGCACTGGTTTCTTCACAGGAACAAAATGCCAGGTGTAAAGAGCTAACAACATCTGCAAACTGAAGCTAAATGATTCTTTGCTAGAAAGCATGCCTACATGCAGCAGCATAGCTGTCTTCCTTCTGCAGAAACCTCAATGGTGGATTCCCACTCCCAATACCGCCTCTTCAAGAGAGCAGTGTGCTGACAAAAATATTTCTTGTCTTGTTAAAATCGAGATTAAAACTGAGATGAGGACAGCAAATAATGCTTGTTTTTCAATAATCAGTAAGGCTAGCCAGAATGATTAAAGAGAAGTGAACCTCAGTTCAGTTCAGTTTCAGTTCTACCTCAGTCCCTTTCAGAAGCTCCCCTGAGATTCTGCAGAGTACCACTGACCCCAGATGGTCAGGGTGGCCAGGCATGACCTGCCCACACATTTCTAAGCTACTAATTCAGTGCTGCAGCCAGAAAAGGAACTTCTGATGCCTGTTATTACTTAATGCTTTGTATTATGGTGTGCTACTGCTAGTTTTGTTAGTGACAAAGGAAAAGCCATATGGAACTCTAGGGGGGATAGGAAAGAGCTACCAAGCCTTGGAAGCTCAGGTACGTTTGTTGTCTGATCTCTAGTAAGAGAACCCAAGCACAGTCCTATGGGTGAACATGGCTAGGATTCCAAGGTCTTTTACTGCAGAGATGGAAGCACCCTGAGGAAAAGAGGTGTGTTCCCCCAAACAACAGTGACTGTCTTAGTGCTGGCCCTGAGTTCTGAAGAGTCACTGGGTGAAGGTGACAGGTAGGCATAACACAGGGAAATATCAGCTCTTCTGCTTGAAAATCCTCACATCACATCTACCCTTGAGGAACGGGAGCATGCTGTGTGCAAGTAGCAGAGCTTGGCTGGGCTCTACGCACTGCCTGTCTGAAGGAACTTCACCCTTTGGCTTTAGGAACACTTCTTGTCATTCCCAGGATTACCAAATTTTGAAATAAAACCCACAAAACCCCATAACAACAACATGTGAAGGACTTTAAATAAAATAATCATTAGCATTTCAGTTCCAAAAGAAAAAGGATTACATGACCTTACTACAAGGGGCAGTGCCAACTTCACAAAGGAAAAACAGAGTAGGAACATTAGTCTATGATTTGCAACACTTGAGGAAAAGTCATCCTACTGAGATCCCACTGGCAGAGCACTCCAGTGTGAGCTGAAGCAGGGAGGAGGTGTGGGGGGAGTCGGATTTGCTTTGAATTAGTTTGTTTATTTGGTTCTATTCTAGGTGGATGAGCACTGGGATTTGTGGACTGAGCTGAGTAATACCATTCTAGCCTGGGCTACAGAACTCAATGGAAAAAGGCTTCTTTCCATCTCAATTTGTCATGCTGAGCAGTTGGCTCATGGTCAGGGAATACAAAACTGGGTTTTTTTCCTCCAAACCTTCAGAGTCAGTCGATGCTCGGCAATCAGGGACTGGCTTGCCTGAAGTGTCTCAGGAAATAATACCTGAGCTCACCACAGCAGTACAGATCTGACCAGAAGCCTTTAGCAATCTCTGTCCATTTGATGGATCTTAATAAACATAGGACTGGAGCTGGGCCAGTTCCCAGGATCTGCACTGCCACAGCTTCTCTCATTGGTGTGGCTGTCCTAGGGCTAAGAGTGAGGATGGGAAACGGATGGGATTGCTCGATATCAGCAGTGTGGAGCTTGTGTTACCACACTCCATGCCTCCACCTGCTTGAGAAGAAGCAATGAAGAGGCAGAGGAGTTTCACACTTTAAGCACTATGTTCCAGTCACTTAAAGTCCCAGGGCCTCATATTTACTCAGTCTTACAGCCTACTTCAACATGATATTACTCACTTCCACTCCTTCAGCCAGGCACATGGCCAGCACAGATCTCTGCAAAGAGGCAGTGGTCTCTTCCTTTACAGACAACTGCCTGCCAAGCCACTGGTTTCCCTGCTCTTCATCCCTCAGAGCTGCTGACAACTTTCTCTGTGTCAGGCACAGCCTGCAGGGCAAAAATCAGCATGCAGACTCCTAGGACACCTCTCCTTCTGGGCTGTCCAGTAGCACCCACCTCAGGAGCTCACAGCAGCAGTGATCCAGGACAGAACACGGGGCAAGGAGGGAAGGCAGAGGGAGCAGCATTCTCCTCCCAGGAGCATGGATGTGTGTGCTCCTGCTGATTTCTACCAGCTGAAAGGTCACTGGCTGAGAGACCTCAGTCACCTTCACATGGAAATACCTACAGGTATTAGGTGCTTATCAAAATTAAGAGATTTGGGATGGGAGGGAGCTGTGCAGACAGACTGACCTGCATCTGCAACAGTTCAAAACTATCCAAAAAGCACTTTTAGCTGCCCTATCCTGAGGTGCAGGTCAATGACCTGGATTCCCTATAAGCCCAAGGACCCGTGCTAGAAGTCAAGAGAACTAAGGGAGGACTGGCCCCCTACATTCTAGTGCTACATATCCCTGCAGGACCCAAATAACACTTGTATTTCATTCAGCAGAGCATCCCACACACTGCCACAGCACTTTTGTGTGTAAACATTTTATTTTCAATGAATTTTGTTACCACTTGCACTCTGTTCTATATTTACTTTAGTCTTAGCAGGGTAGAGAAGGTACAGAAATATTGTGTGCACTGGAGATCATGGCTCTCCTGCCAGTCCCAGATGAACCTACAAGGTGCCTGTTCTCTGAACAGAACAGGTGAGTGATTTCCTATCACTTCACTGGGGACCTAGCTGGCAGACTCCCAGGAACTGCACAGATGGATAGGAGGATTTCTGTTTTCTGAATCAACCACAGGGGTTTTTTTAAAGCCTGCAATTTCAAGATTAGATATGCAGAGTCACAATAACCAAGTCTAAATCACTGAGACTGAGGTATCCAGAAAACAATACTGTTTTCCTAACCCACTGTATATAGAAAGCATTTTCAAATCTCTGATCACTTCTGATGATCATAGTTCTCTGGGTAAGCAAAAGCCAGAGAGAGTACAGGTGGGCAAACTGTTCTTTTAGTGACTTAACACCAGGCATCCTCCTTGAAGCTGGAGGCAAAGATGGCAAACTCTTCAAAGCACTTCCCTCTCCCCAGCAGCAACACCTCAATATTTCCTGGATTTAGCTTCTATCGGCTGCTCTTCATCCAACTGTTGACTTTGGCCAGATTGCTAGTGAGCTGGGAAATGGTGGGGTTTTTTTTCTATTTGTGTAAAGGATATGCAGAGCCAAGTACCACAAGAGTATTACTGATTTTTCATCCAGCTTGCCTCACCCTCTCCCCAGCCAAAGCCTGACAGACCACAGCAGGGTGGATGGCTTGAGGCACTGTGGAGAGAGTGAGTCCTGGGCAGTGTGGTCAGCAAGGGAGGGGCACTAACCCCAGACAAGGCAAGGGTTGGAGAGATGAGGATTGGAAATTCACTGTTCCAGCTGGAAAAAAATCTTCACTGTAATGAACATCAAGGAGAGATGACAGAGACTATTGAGACCTAAGGAGCAATTCTCAGAAGGGCAACAACAGCACTGGCCAAAACAAGTCTGAAGATAAACAGCTCTCAGAGAAGAGCCCAGGAAAATCCCATCCCAGGGCCCAACAAGCTCCATCTCTCCAAATATAACCAGCTTGCTGCTTGAGATGCAGTTGCTGCCTCCAGGTACCCAGGAAGGACACGTGCTGCCCATGGGGCTGGGAGCAGAGTCCCATGGAGGCTGAGCCACTGCAGCACTGGTAAGTCCACCCCAGCTACTCCAGACCACAGCCTGCATGTGCATCTCCAAGATGAGTGGCCTCAGCCAGGACAGGGACTGAGTCATGTTCAGCCCCTGATAACCTGCCAGTGCAACAGGCAGGTTCTCCCTTGGATTTTAAATGCTGGACTCAATGTCTGTCTTGTCTGTCTGCCTGTCCCTCTGGCAAGATGCCCTCCTTGCTTGGGACCACAGGGACCAAAATCAATGATTCACTTCCCCCTTTGTAATGCTCAGCAGTTGCTGATTTTCCACTAAAGCATCAGAGAAGAATGGGCAGCCTTAACACCAGCATCTGTGTCTGTGGGGGGAAAGAGAAGCAGCCAGCCTTGGAAAGCAGTAAATTGACTGCAAACCAAAAACTTCCCCTTTCTTGGACTCCAAATAGGTTCCTCAGCAGGCAGAAAGGATTCATGGCTCAGTTGGCAGGCCCTGGAGCACAGGAGAGGCATTGCTTAGAGATCATTCAAATTTATTATCAATTAGCTCACAAACATGCTGATGAGGAAGACAGCTCTGGTAAGACTCTTGGAGAAGGGGGAAACCATATCATACAAGGTACCTGACTTCAGGCCCACCCACATTATGTCCATAAACCCTGGCTCGGTTTATTATCTCCAGCAGCAGCAGAAATACCACTGAAACCTGCCTGCTGTCCCTCCTGCTGGAATCTTCAGCCCTGCTACCTCCCATTCAAATGAGGAAGACCCTGAAGTCTGAAGCCAATGCTCCCCAGCGTTTGGTGGAAGGCAAGGGAAATTCTGCTGCACAGTAGAAACAGCTATCCCAAAAGCATAAGACCTTCTTGAGAGAACCAAGCAGGATCTATGTACCATGGAGGCCACAAGAATGACCACTCAGTGCCTTTGTGCCAGATTCACAGACACCTACAGCCAGATGTCATGCAAGATGGGACACAAGACACAGGCACCTGGACCATCACAGGGACATCAAGGTGGAAGTCATCCAAAACTTTCTTCCCCTTCAAGACCTCTAGAGCTGCTGTTGGCAGAGTGTCACTGGTGACACCCTTTGCCTTTGTGTGGGAGGGCACAAACAGCACTCACAAAGTGGGGCTGCAGGGCCCAGAACATGTGTCAGGCTTCCTGGCACACATTATACTCCATCACTGGCACATGCCAAGAGCCATGTCAGTCCAGCACCCAGGTGCCAGTCCTACCCCTTATGACAGTGACTAAGAAGCTCTCACAGAGCCCACATGGCTCTAATTTTGGGCTTTCACCTGTGCCATATTGCAGTGGTAACTCCAGCTGCCTGCTCCACTTGACATATGTGCCAGTGGCTGGCCAAGATTTCTCTGAATCTCTCACAACAAACTGTAGCAACACATGTGCAAGTCCATGGGACAGCAGAGTCATCAGCTGTCTGCCTCATGCCACCAACTTCAGACTCCACCACCATCACCCTGGCATCTTCCTTCCTCTGGCCTCCAAAGCAGTGCCAGTGCTGCAGGGCCATCCTAGCTGGCTCCCAGCCTGTCACACACTGTGTGAGAATAGAGAGAGAGGGGGCTTTGAACTCTAATTTTATCTGCTCAGGAGTTGCCAGACACCACATACATAACTGAACCCCTCTAAGCTCACAGACAACTGACAAGTTCTTTTTAACCAGTCTCTTGGAATCCAATTTGCTCCTTAGCCAAAGTGGCTGCTCACATGCCTCCACACAGCTCTCTGCTGACATTAAATGCCCTTCCCTTGCCACATGTGCCATAAATGCCACCTGCCACTCTGCTGAATGCTCTTCTTTGCTCTCATGTATTAGGCAGTGAGCAACTGACTCCCTGGAAGAAGTCCAACTCTCCAAGCATGGGAACAGCACCTGCTTGGCCCAGCAAAGCTGCAGAAACATGCCCTGCACAAAGGCATCGCATCAGGTGGTCACCAGGAGCTGCAGATTGTGCTCATGGTTGGGTCCATCAGACCCTAGTGCTGACCCATAAAATGGCCAGAATCATGATTTCCAACTGCCAAATGTCATAAAGAGCTGTCTGCAATCTGCTTGTCTCCAGAGCTGAAGTGCAGGCCCATGCCAAAAATAAAAATGCAGCCTGCAACTGCTCTGAGCTTCAAGTGGAGCCAACAGAGGAATCATGCCAGGCTACTTGATTATAAATGCCACATTTGGGTCATATCTTGAACACTCCATAGACTAAAAGAGGAATTTAGATGGTGTGGGAGACCAGGCAAGCTACCACCTTTGGCAGAACTGTTCAGGCTGGCCTGTGATGCTCAGCTGCATTCTCCTTTTGGCTGAAACAATGAGAAAGTTGCCTCAGTTGGCTCCCCTGCTGCATGGAGGGGCTGGTGCTGAGCAGCACAATCAACAGGCCCAGCACTGCTGCCAAATGCAGTCATACAGGCGGTTTCACACCTTAGTGATTAGAGACACATCTAGAAGCATCCTAACAGCTGCCATCACATGCAGGTCTCCATCAATGTCACCATCTTACTGCAGACATCACCCCATGGCCTCAGCCTTTGCACCATCACAAACCCTGGCACAAGCTGCTGGCATAGTCAGAGCCGGGCTGTCAGTCATGCAATGTGACCGCTCCATTGAGGTTTCAAACCCCCCACCAACCACAGCAACGCCTCCTCTGCCCCTCTCCTACTCCCCATTCTCCCTGGTACAGGGTCCTACCTGGCAGGGAAGGATCTGTATTTAGGGCAGTGGCATATAAGAGGAGAGGACAACATATGAACCTGCGTTTGTACACACAAGCACACAGACCTTCAACTCAAAGGGCCCTCTGTTTCCACAAGACACAACAGCTGTGAGCTGAGGTCCTAGCTGCCATCTAATGAAACCTGCTGCAGAGGCATTAGCCAGAGAAAAGCTCAACACTGGCTGCGGGGAGGTCACTCATCTCCCCCATAACACAGAGAGAAAACAAGCACAGTCGAGTTTCATTTCCATCTTGTTGACTAGCAACACCCACCCCCTTCACTAGGCTGCCAGCTTCAAAGCCCTGAAAAAAAACACTTTATCCTATTCATCCTTGCACCCACATGCACCCCTGGGAGTGGGGGGAGCCAGCTGCCTGCCCACTGCTCTACACAGGACATGGGGAGGGCTGGAAAAGCCTCTCTCATCCCAGGCATGTGAGTGGGGTGAAGAGTTTGTGGCTGAACACACACACACAGCATGACAGCAACAACATGAAGAGATGTGTGTAGTGCTCTCATCTGAAGAAGTGAAGGCTTTTCATCTACAGCAGGTGGTCTCCCACTCATCCTGGGAACACTACAGATCTAAGACATATTTTAAGCTAAAATAATGGTTAAACACCCAGCAGGATGTCCTGGCCTTTGGATCTATTACATCAGTGTTGATAGGTCTTCTCACATCGCTCCATCCCCAGCCACACACAGAAATCCTGCACCTGCAGCACTCAATCCATGAGAGCTGAGTTGCGATGTAACCTTTGCTATCCACTCTTGAAGTCTCTCCCTGCTGAGGATCAGGGAATGAGCACCCAGTGATTTTTAGTGTGTACTGTTCTCCACTGGCCCCATCCCTCCACTTGCTCAGTAGCCCAAGGACTAGTGGTTGTCCGGGAACCAGGAGCACTCCTGGCTATGTCAGCATGATGCCTGTTGGCAAAGCCAGTGACTTCAGGAGTACCATGACCATGGATCTGCTCTACATCTCTCTCACATGGACTTCAGTACCCACACCAAGGACTGTAAGGGAGAAACAGGTTTCACAGACTCCTCACTGAGAAGGGATGTGGAGTGCTGTGCCTGCTTTGGCAGCGCCTGGACTCCAGCTCTGCAACAGCAGAGCTCCAAAGTCATGGAGAAGGCAAAGTTCCAGTGTCATTATCAACCTGTCATTTCATCCCTGGAATAGTTTGGCACATTGCTTTTTAGAAAGCCATACCTTTGAAAAATTACCATGGCCACCCTGCCAAGGCTACAGGCAACCTAATATACTCTGCCCCATCCTGATAGCCTCAGCCTCCAAGTATGTTCCTCATCCTCCAAGGCCAACATTTGGCTCAGTTTTGCAGATGTGGGTCTGTTAACCATTCCCCTCAGCTCCCTCCCTCCCTCAGAATTCTTTCCAATTTGTCAAGATCTTTTCTGGCAATAAAGAATACCTTGACTCAGAGCAGGAGCCCAGGGTATACAGGAGAAAAAACTCATCTGACTTGGGTCTTTTGCCTACAAAGTCCTAAGCACCATCAGTCCTTGGTATGCACCACACGTATTACCCTCGGTTGACTAATTTGCTGTTCACTTCTACCCTGAAAAATCTTAGCCTCTCCTTCCAGATTACTTCCTCCCATAGAGGATACTCTTCCTTCAGCAGTAACAGATAGGATTTCTCCAGCCTGAAAGTCTTCTTAATTCCTGCCTAGATGTTTAGTTTCTGCCTAAATGAGAGCCTTCACACAGGTAAAAAACAAACAAACAAACAAACAACAAACAAACAAACAAACAAAACCAGAAAGAGAGAGCAAGGCACCAATCCCTCCAAGCACTCAGGGCAGCATTTCTCAGGATGTTTCTGAAGAACGGAAAAGAGAACAAGTAGATTTTATATGGAGACTTTTAGATCTTCATTTCAACCACTCCTGGTATCAAATCAACTTCAATTAATCCCTTGTTTCCTGCTAGCACTGGTGATTTATGGGAAACATTCACAGCTAAAGAGACCAGCTTTGATTTTACTGAAGTACCAGTTTAAACCAAAAAAGGCAACACACAGTCAGGTATGAGAAACTGCAGTAATTCTCAGGCACAGGGGAGCTGAAAGCAAGATAGATGACAATCCTAATTCAGGCATTAGGAAAACTCTCCCCAGCATTTGATCATGTGGCTTTAGTACTCTTCTAACAGCTTTCTTTTTTATAGAACTGCTATATAAATTGTATTGTCATAAATGTCCCAAATGATATACGTATAGTATATAACATAGGCTATAAAATGGATTTTCTGTACTACCTTACCTACCACATGTACAATGTATTTGCCCTGCACCCTGCTGTCTTGCATGGAGTCTCAGATTAAGCTGACAGTAGCAGCACTCTTCTTTCAGTTAGAAGGCAAAGTGCATTTCAACTGCCTAAAGGCTGCAATAAGCTATAGGAATGGCTCCCAAGGAGGTGCAGAAAAAACAGGTCTAATGTAAAGACCATATTTGGAGTTTTTAAAAGGGGCCTGAAAGCCAGCTATTCTCCTGCTGCCCTGAAGGGTATGCAACCCCCTGGAAAGTAAATACATAAAACATATAAACCAGAATGGTGCTGACAGCTTTAAAACACTAGAAAATAAAGCAGCTGAATCTGGTGCCAGACTAGAGAAGGTATATAAAGTAATTTAAAAACAGGAGTATTTTTATATAAGAAAAATGGCATTTACACTCCTCGTGAGTAGCTTGAGTTTTTCCTTTAGGCTTCTCATCCAGCTTGCCAAGGACTTTTGATTATGTCAAAGCAGGAAAGGGGCCGAGATCTGGAGCTTATGGAGATCTCATTGTCTTGAGTGACATATTTTCCTTTTCACATATTCTCACCCAGAGTGGCACTGGCTTTTTTCTATTTTTTAACAATGTCTCAGATATCTACTCAAAGTTGGCTTTGGATCAAGGAACGTAAATGTTTGGCCACCTTGTAAAAACCATACTGCCAAAAGGGAAGCACCATAGAAAGCTGCAATTAGGGCTAATCGGCAAGAGAAAATAAGCCATTCAAGTAACAAGCATAAAGACACTGTTGTGGCACAAGGCTGGCACTGGTGTTTTACCCCAGGAATTTAACATCATGTACTATGGATCTCCTGGGCTGGTCCCAAATGAAGTGGGAAAGCTGCCACAGCCTATGCCACAGGAATGCACTTAAACACGGGGATGCTTCTCCTCAGGGGCTGACTTTCATTTTCTCTGATATTTGGATATTAATAAATCGTAACATTCATAAATGGGAAATGAGTGACAGTCATAAGTGAACAGAAGAGAAGATGCATTCAATAAGTTTGTAGCTAGTATAGACCTCTTCCTAGTGTTAAACATATGGTGGACAAACAGTTTTGAACACTGCCAAGTAAGGCAGCAAGCAAGTTTCCCTTTTTCTCATAAATGTGGAAAGTTCAAAGCTGGCAAGACAGAAGGCTCCAGATCCTGCTTTAACAATTAAGACAAATCTGCCTCTGTTTGGAGCAGCATCTTTAAAAAGCAAGTGACCTTGCAGTGAACTTTTTGTTCTATCTGCTAGTCCTCAACGACAACAAGCTCATCAAGCTGATTTTGCCAAGCCACAGTTCCCAATGTCCTGTTTCAAGTGGCCACCCCAGGGTAGACAGCTTTGTATCCATCCATGGGCTCCACTCCCCTTTGCAAAGGATCATGCTTGACATTTGACTACCACCAGAACAGGATTTTCAAATGAAACAGAACAATTTTCAAATGGGGGGAAATACATTTTCTCCATCCAGGAACCTCTGCCACACACCCAAGATCCTCCCGTCTGCTTGCTCCCTGCTGTTCTAATCCTTTGCTTCCAGGAGAGAGAACAGAGATTTTGGCAGAGCCTGCCTGCTGGCATGAGGTACCCAGTGTTCCCAGGCCAGAAGCACTTGCCACAGCCCCTCAAGGGCTGCCTACAGCCGTTTCTCTCATGAGGAAGGGAGGAGATGTCTCCTCCAGGGTGCTGCAGAGGAGAGTCTGAGATCAGAAATCAGTGGGCCAGGCATGTTGCAACTCAGCTTTCTTCCTTTTCTATCCTGAAAACATCAGGCAACTCCCAGCAACTGCCTTGCCTAAACAGAACCCTCTCAGAGGAAGCTCCCTGCTCTCAAGAGCTTAGCTGCATTAAGCTGTCTGCACAGTGTCTCACCACCTTACACCACAGCTATGTCCTTTTCCCTTGCCTGCACTACTGGGGAAATGCTCTGCAGGTCCCAGACATCTCTTCTTCTCATCCGAGAGGAAGGATGCCTAGCTTTGCAAGCAGCCATCATCCAGCACACACATCCCATCCAGGCAGCACAGCGCTCTTGCACAGATGCTGGCTACAGATTTATGCACAACACTCCTGGCAGAAGGGACCTTCTCAGGTGGCAGCAACAGGACCCTCCACACACACTGCCTGGAGTCAAAGGCATCTGGTCAGCCATCCTGAGTGTCAGGGGCAAGGGAACAAACCCTTTCCACTCCCTGCTAAATAAACATGAATTCTGCTGATACTCCAGCCTTAGGAAAACAAAGCTGTTTCCATTTAGCTTGGCTTCTGGGCTGAGGTGCAACTCCACCCGCACAATCATCCATCAGGGCTTTGCTTCTCCAGGCAGAGATTCAGGCTGAGGTCAAGAAGAGGGAGTATTTGCAGCTAGTCCACACCGGGAGGGCCTCTAACACCCCCAGGATTTTGCTCTCCAGAGCACTTGCTGTTCCAACCAGCACAGAATGGGGGCCTCTCAGCTTCTCCAGCAGCTAACAAGTCTCCACAGGCTCCCCCAGACACCTGACTCCAAATCTCCACTGAGCCACAGACTGCTGAAGGAACTTGGGAAGTGGTACTCATTGCTTAGCCTGCATTTCCAGGGATGACCGTTTGAGCATCACCACCTCTGGTCTCAGCAAGTAGACCCAGAGCTGCCCTTCTCCTAACCTAGTCTTTCCCTGGGCAAGAGCTGAGCTCAAGTAAGACTGAATACGTCTTCTTTAGTCCCAGGAAGAAGAGAGAATGCACACCATAGAGGCAAGTCAAGAATGGAGTGCTTCTTACCCGGTACCTCTCCAAACGGAAACACTGATGGGTACATGTAACTCCACGGCACTGATGCCTGTGCTCAGCACAACACTCAAGCTGACCTTCACATCCACATCTTTCCAAGACTGCCAGCATACCCAGAAAAGGATCTATGACAGCTACAGTGGGAACACCCACAGGTCCATTCACTAGCCCTCACATCTGACAGGTGAAAATACGAACCAACCAGTGCAACCAGTTGCATATGACTGGTACAACCCTGTTGCTCAAGGAGCTGCCACTTCTCACCAAGGGTGAGGAAGGTGCCTTGAGGGTAGAGGACTGACAGTAACATCTCCTGCTGTCCCAGTTGTGCTCCCTGGGCTCTCCTGGCAGGGAAGCCACAGAAGGCTACTTGTCCTTCCAGAGCTCTGGAGGGC
Organism: Cyanoderma ruficeps; assembly: GCA_008694505.1. NCBI lineage: Eukaryota > Metazoa > Chordata > Aves > Passeriformes > Timaliidae > Cyanoderma > Cyanoderma ruficeps. The sequence continues at coordinate 29,264,129 of VZDJ01007753.1, forward strand.
CTGAAGCAGAACCAGAAGCACATACATACCAGAAGCAGAACCATGGAACCAGGCAGCTATCTGGTCGTGCTTTTCACCAACACTTTATGGGCTCCTACAGGCTCCCAAAGATTTTCTACCTCCAGACCAGGTTACTCCCCAGAGTCATGATAAGCAGCAAGTACAACTAGATGAGGATAAGAAGTCATTTTAAAGCACTCCCATCACTCAAGTAAGTGGGGAATATTTTGGTCCAGGCAGTTCCTAACTAATTCAGCTGGCTGCTCTCTCAACTCTCTCAGAAGACTCACTTCACAACACATTGAAACCAAAAGTAACCAATCTCTTCTTAGAGACCAGGTGTCTGTGAAGGATTCATGGGTTTTGTTGTATGTTCATGGGGAATCTAATACAGTACTGTTCTAGTGCATGGCTTCAGAGCTTCTGATTGTCAGCTCTGTATAAACAAACACAAATAAAGCTAATATAGAGGCAAATAAACAAAAGGAGAATGCAAATTCTCTCATGCGAGGATTGATTTCCTGTCTTGGCACAGCAAGACAAGGCTTAGATGTCTATAAGCTCCCACTCTTGTGCATCTCCTGCTTGTTAGCTATGCAAATGTACAGGGAGGTTGGGGACTGGGTGTTTGTCCTGGAACTCAAAGTCTCACAACCACTGACCTAGAATCACCAGTGTCCTCCATCCACTGAACCATTCAAGAGCTTCTTCTACCTCTTTCTTATTGACAAATCAGACAGGTAAGCCAGCTCCTGTGAAATCATGGCAGACTGACTAGAAAAAGTCAGTGTCCACCAGCACAAGCCACCCTCATCCTTGAGCAGACCATGAACCTGGCAAGGCAGGCTGCTCCTCTCACAATTGACAGTGAACTGAACTCCAATGAATGCGACTCCAAGTTTGCAGTGCCTAAGAACCAATCCTCATACTTGAAAACACGAGCAACCTCTACCTAGCTCTTTTAAGACAAACTTCTTGGTTGTGCTGCTGCACCCCAACTGTATGAAGAAAGTTTCGTGCAAAGGCACAGAAAGTACTTTAGTGGAAAGAGATGATGTTGTCACTGCAAGTTCAAACAAGTGTAAGAGTATGGTTTCATGAGACAAATAACCAACCTAAGAAGTGACTTCCCCACCACTAAAAGGGAAATCCCCTCCTTTCCTCTCCTTCACTGCTAGACTTGCAATTCTGTCCAATTCTTCTGGTCTCATGATCTTCCAATAAGCCAATTTAGCCCACTGAAGTGGCAGAAAATTATCCTTGATTTTGCTGTGTTCATTTTTTTTTTGCTGGTTTACTGAACTGAGCCAACTCACACAGAGACCAGATGGGGACCAACAAGTGAAGCAATGGGAGGGCATGGCCAAGACCTTTGGCTGTAGATGCTCACTCTTACAGGCTCTGCAGCTAGCCAAGAAGTTGGCATGCTGAAAGGTACGCTCAAAAACATTTGGGAAACAACTCTTCTAACAGCAACAAGACTTTCAAGTCATGCAGTACCACACCATGTGATAAGTTCCACAGACCACAGAAAAAATCCAAGTGACTGAATTGTATAGAAGAACACCCAGGGGCTGAAGAGAGGCATTGTGATATAGACCAGTGCCAGGGTGCAGGCAGCCTGCAAAGCAGGGCTGTTAAATACCACCTGGGCAGCACAACACACAGAGGGATGGTGACAACTCCCTCTTGGAGAGACACACAGCGGTCTCAGAGAATCCTTCATGACATCTCCAGAAGGCAGTTAGTGGTGGGCATGTCCCAGTGTCCTACCTGTGGCCATTGCAAAGGACGATAGTCAAATTCTCTTGCTGAAGCATGTGATAAAGGTGACATCCTATGGCCTTCATAGGGAAGGAGGAACAGCACAGCATAGTCCTTAATGGAGTCCTATTTCCTTGGGATGGTGCCAGAGGATTTAAGCTACGGCGGGCAGCTGGGCATTCAGCAATCCCAGTTCAGTAATCACTAGATGCTATGTCTGACTGACTGGACAAGAATGCTCTGCCAGTGACTGCACAGCCCTCCGTCCTCTGTGCAGAGCCTGAGGTCATGTTCCTTACTGGGAACGGCTTCAACAGGTGCTGTATCTCCAAGGACACTGCTCTCCCTCCCCTCCAGTCCCTCCACACAGAGTGGTAGCACCAAGGGGTAGGAGGAGGTCATCACTGCAGGGAAACTTGTCAGCAATGCGCAGGATTACAGGCACGTGAGAGGGCTGCATGGGCACTTGGGCAGCAAGCCACTCTCAGAGCAGCAATGACAGGGGCTTGGCCATCTCCTCCTGGCAGCATCACCTCTGCCTTTCCTGAATTTGGTTTCTATCAGACAGTCTTCCATTTGGGCACCAAGATGTCAGCTTCAGTAAACTACTCGGTGCCAGTAAAATCTTAGCCAGTCATTTGAGCCTCACCAAAATTGTTAACAGCCAAGGGTCTAGAATTGTCTCCACCCCATGCATTGCCTCTGCTTCAAAAGAGACAGAAAGGCAGTAGCCACTGTAGGAGCAATGGGCATATTGGAAACAACCGGCAGGAAAATAGAAAAAGAAACGCCAAACTGCCCTCTCCTTGGGCAGCTCTGAGTGATGTTGACAGAGAGAGCCAAAAGTTCAAAGAAGTAAAGGAGAAACTGAAGTTACTTCCTAGTTAAGCACCTGTAATTTGCTGTAATGTCTTCCTGACTGTGACTGAGGGGCTCCTGCTGGAAGCCATGAGAAAATTCTCTGCTTTGATGGCTACCAACAAAACCAGTCTTTCTGGCCCAGCAATTGAGTGAACAGCTCCAAGAAACACAGAGGCCTTTAGGGATGATGCAATCTAACACTTTGCTCCCATGTTCACAGACATTTCTTACAAAAAAGTCGAGATGGTCTAAAAAAACCAGATAATATCTGTGGGTTGTTGTACAGCAGCAGGCACTACTCTCAGTGCTCCATCCCTACCAAGCTGCTCACACAGTAGCAGTGCTTATTTGGGAAAGACACCTCTCCCATCTCTACTGCCTCATTCAGCAAAAACAGCTATAGCTCCAGCAGGACATCACAAAACATAAAGTTTTGTAAAGGAGTGGTAGTTCAGGTACAGCAGCATCTCAGCACTGATCTGAGGCAGGTGTGCTGAAGTGCTAAGTTCTTCCTCACCCAAAAGACCAGATGATGCCACAGTTGTCATCCTGAGCTTAACACACTCATCAGAGTCCCTCCTGCATGGACCTCTGAATTCCAACAGCTCCACCTTTGCTTCTGTACCCAATATGCAGGCATCTGCCTGGATACCAAAATGACCCAAAACCACAGCAAAATTACTCAGAAATATAGAACAAATGGCTCAATAACTGCAAGAGTCTGCCAAGAGACATCTCTGAGTGTCACTGTTTTGCTAATACCAGCACTTGCTGGCATTAAGCACACCGCAGATGTATCTACTCTTCTGTGGGTACTACCTGGATATACTGCTCTAAACATACCCTCTTGGGAAAGGGATTTACCCACCACTCCTCTGTCCACCCTGCTGCTACCATGAAGGCTATTCACCAACAGGACAAGGGCAAACTGATGACTTCCACAGTTCTCCTTCCTCATGGGATCATCATTAGCCAGCCTCATTCCTGTGTGTGACAGGGGACTGTGACAAAGTGTTGGAAAGCAAACTGAGTCCCTTGGAGGAATAGCTTGACCTGACTCCCTTATGTCAGCTACCACAGGCTATAGAGGAGTCTTCGTTGAGAGCCAAGTTGCCTGGTGTCATGAAGCAGAGACTGTAGAGACTGTGGCCCAGTTGATCAAGGTGTTAGTTGCCTGAAGGATGGGCGGAGCATCCTGCCAGGAACCGGTTTGACTTACACAGCTGGGACGTTTCGTGGGATGGGCGCCTGAGCCCCTTGTGGGGAGGCATCTCGCCCTATTGTGCTGGTCCTCCTCCGGAGGGAGCTTGTGAGGGGCTGGAAGGCAGCAATGGCACCAGGCGGGTGGTACTCCTGCTCAGGAACAACTTCTTCACACCGGAAGCCCTGGAAGCCTGAACGACAGGTACAGACCTGGGGGCGGCTGCAGGAGCCCTTGTTCTGGCATGGCGGATCGCAGACAGCTGAGGAGACACAGAAAGGCAGTTAGTGGACACAGGACTTTAGCCCCATGGTGGTGATACCCAGCTGGGGCAGCACAACTGGGACAGTCCCATCTCATCTCTGCGGGCAGGTGACCTTCACAGCATCAGTCTTGGTGTTACAACTGCTGTGGGTCCCTAAAACAAGGTTACCTCTATTCTTTGCACTGGTTTCTCCAGAACTCTTCTCCAACAACACTCATTTCAGAAAGTTCAGAAATGAGCAGCATGGCCTGCAGAGAATACATGGCCACCAGCATTGCCCAGAGTGCTCTGGACAGGAGCACTCTAGGTGCTAATAGGTCCTAATTCTCAAAGCAAGGGATTGCATGTTACCTTTAGTCTGTTTTGGGGTCTGATTTGCACAGTGCCCCTGGCCTGTCCCCTTCAGTGCTTTCCAGTTTTCCTTCCACAGCTGATTTTGGAGTCACTGTGCTCAAATTCCTCCACTGCTACGGGGACTTACAGTTCATTAACCTTATGCCTAAATCAACCTCTGAGCCTGTGTGTTCCTAATTACAGCACATCAGCTTCAGTTTGCGCCTCGGGAGGAAAGTGCTATTAATTATACACAGGACCCTAACACTTCCCAAGTCAACAGATGCCAAATTGGGTTTATAATCCAGGCAGTGGCAGTCAAGAATCCACAGATTGCTCCAGTAGGACCAGGCTCATTGTTCTGAGCAAGGGTAATTGAAAAGGCACTGGAAAACAGTGTTGGCCTCCAAAGAAAGAAGCTGCCAGCTGGTCAAAGGGTAATGAAACCTTAGTTTGGCTTCGACAACACAAGGTGGACATTAACCTCCAGCCACATGGAAACCCTGTGAATGGGTTTCAATCCATGAAGCCACTGCTTCTGCTGAAATCCCCTCTCCCAGGACTGCCCCAGGGAGGCTGCAGGGGCATCTCACCACCTTTACACACAGCCACTGGGCTTTTATGAGCATGTCCCTCCCTTTCTGGCTGTGCTCCCCTCTCCTGTGAGATACAAGCACACTGCTTCTGGACAACAAACATACAGACAGCTCTTTCCTCGTGTGCCATCCATACATCATCCTGCTGTCATCAACTGAGAGAACTCCTTATGCAGACACTTGAATTTCTTTCACAGCAGTATAACCCCTACAACCCTTCCCTCATCCCAAAACTAGCTTGCCATCAGCTTTTCCTAACTAGATCAGGGATATGCTCACTGGAATGCTTCATGTGACATTTATTACCATGTTAACACTCAGGAAGATCTCAAGAAAAAGGAGACCCCAAGTCACGTAGGGCTGTATAGGTTAAAGCCAGAGGTTTTGATGAAATCTCCCAGTAAAATAAATCAGTCAACACTGCAGTCTCTGGAACAGGGACAAAGTCCTAGTCAGGCAGGAATTAAGCGTCTCTGGGAAGTCTGGCACTCCAGAAGTTGATGTAATTTATAATACAAAACTCAGCTGTGATTTAAATAGGCTGCCAGTCCCTACTGTTATCTCCCAATAAATGCCTGTTTTAACAAAGGCCACCAGCCCAGGAAGCCTGCCATTGAAAACAACCACTTCACATGCTGAAATACTGCAGAGCCACGATGCTGGGACCTGGAACCACAGCAGTTCTCACAACCTCTCCCACCAACAGAGTCACCTTAGACTGTATCCTTCAGCAGGAAAGTGGTGATAAGTGACGAGGCACTCTAAAAGGCCCCTAAGACAGTTTACATAGAGAAGAGGAAGAAGGGAATGGCATTAGTCTTCTGGTCTCTTCAAGCAGGATGAATGGGGAGCTGCCCTAGCTGAAATATTTCAGGTCTAGGATTAATCCCCTTCCTAGTTGCCTTTACAGACTTAGGAAGAACTTGAAAGAGCTTTAAAATTTGCTGCTGATCACTCAGTTCAGCTATTCAAAATAAGGAGAGCAAAGCGGTCAGTGGCAGCACTGCCAGTGACAAGAGTGTGAAATCACTATTCAGGCCCCCCAAACCATAACATTGGCTGAAGAAACAAGATGCTTAAAATACATATATATGTTTGAAATCTTTCTCTTTGCTTTCTGTTTTCTGACCTCAGGGGTTACTTTGAGGTGTTGCTCCCCAGCTCGGGGTATTATAAACATTTTCTGTTAAGATGACGGGCACTCATTTCTTCTCACTGGAGTCTCAAGTAATCACCTGTTCCAGGAGCTGGGGATTAGGGGAAGCAAAAAACAGTCATCTCAAAACTCTTAATAAAAGAATAAGACTTTGAGCACTGCTGAAGTATCACTAGTAGAAAATCTAGTTTGTTCAAGAACATCTAGCAGTGCCCTCACAGATCAAGTCTAGTCTTCAGTCCATGAGGTAGGTCCTCCCAGCAAGGTCACATAGCAGGGAGGACTGTGGAATGACTCTGACCATCCAGCCAGGCCTGTCAGAGGGCAATGCCACCAAGTTCAGCCTTGCATTGTTTTGCAGGCACACCAAGCCCAGGGCTGAGCAATGAAATGCAAGGTGACATTCAATTACTGAGTCCTTGAAGCTCAGCTCATGCTCTTCATCTAGGAGGATGATGTAGATCTCTACTGTAAGCAGCTCCTGTACAGTTCCATTTAAAATGCACGGGAACCTGTCCATCAGCTAGGGCCTCCATAGGAAAACTGAGAAGGTGCTGAAGGACTTGTGCCACTGGGGTTATTTAGTCCACTTTCTCATGGAAAAGTTATGTATGTAAAATCAGTTCTAAGTTACAGCTCTGACTGTGGGAGCACACCCACAAGGGATGGACAATTTAACACAAGTGAGATCTGTGCAGAGTGACAGGGAGGTAGATCAACAGCAAGGCAGGAATAACAGAGAGAAAACAGAACTTCAGTGAAGAACAGCCAGGGTTCAAAAAGCCCTATAGGCACCATTCAGAAGACAAAAGAAGAGATATGTGAATGTCATTTTGCAGATGTGAAAAAGCCCTAGGGATGCTAATGGGACTGTCTGAAGTCACGCTGCGAGGCTACAACAGAGCCAGAGATTCAGCATGGAATCCCTGTGCCTTTATTCACCATCTTAACTGCAAGACCATCTGTATAGGATTGGAAAGTACATTAGTTCATTTAGTCCTTCCTGACACACTGATTAAAAAATGTTTCTTTTAAACTTTAAAATATTCATGTCCGGAAAAAAGCTCATGCTGCATTCCCAGTCCAGCCCAGGGTACTATCTCTGGAAGCAGCAAACAACCGTCATGAATAATGCTGATGAAAGTGGAGGGCGATAAACTAACATGGGGAGGCTGAGCATGATAAGCTAATAGGCAGCAGCTAAATTAGTGACAAGTGTACACTGCAGCCCCTAAAATGTGGGCAGTGCAAGGGGGCTTCTGGCCAGCTTGTGTATACAGGTTTCTTCTCCACCAAACTAAGAACATAATGGCCAGAGTGTCACTCCAGAGCAAATAACTCCAGAGCAAAGTTAAACAGGCAGGGGGTTGAACCCTTCAGGCCTACACTCAGATGCAGCTCACTATCCCTAATGGCCCCTTCTGTGAGAAGACCTCTGGAGCCTCACTGCATCCAGCCCCTGTATGCAGCTCAGTGTGATGACCTGGCAGTGTGTGGGTAGAAATCAAGCCCACTGCAAATTGGCAAGGTCTTCCTCCTAAACTCCCTTAGCTCATTTCCACTGTCCCAGGAGATGTTGTTGCTCCAGGAAAAGATATTTATCTTTTTATCTTCCCAGTCACAGACTGTCTGAAAATTCCACAAGTCCTCACTGCAGCTTTGGTCCTCAAATCTGAAACATACGGAAAGACACTTCCCTAAGGCTGGAGTTAAGTCATATGCAGGGATGTTGAAAAAATAAAGTGCCTACAAAAGCATGGGTGAAGGAAGAAGCCACCACCTTCGATAGGTGAGAGGAAGTACATTATGGCAATAATGTGACCTGTCCTCTCTCCTGTACCCAGGCTCAAATCCTTGAAAACTAAGGATCTGTCCAACATCTGAATGTCAATTCTTCAATGTTTCATCACTCATAAGAGGTTCCCTCTGGCTGCATTTCTACCCCACTAACTTCCTTGATATGCCACATATCAAAGACCATGGGAACAGACATTAAAACAGTGTTACAGTGCAGAAACTTAACGGGGATGGGCTGTCCAGCTTGCCTTGGCAGCTTTAAAAACAGCTAAATGTCTCCAGCAGCTTGAACTCCAGCAGAAAAGCCCAGGGAGGGAGGTAGCTGGGAATTAAATTATGTTTACACATCACCAGTCTCCACCGAAGTCCCGCCTGAGCTTTATCATCCCTGGTGAGGGGGACACTGTCAGGCCTGATCATGTTGACACCGTCCTTTTAATGAATCCTTGGGAACAAGGGCTCAGCACCTGAGCAATCACTAGGCAGCCTGCATGGCTGCAAGCCCAGATCTACTGCTCCTACCAAAATCCCTAATGAGAGAAAGATGCTGCCATGGCTGGCCCCGCGCCGTGTTTACAGACACTGTCTGGCAGCACAGCACGCTCTCTACCGTTTGGCTTCTGTCGGCATGGGGGAGAGGGAGCCTGGAGGTGAGTCAGCCCTTGGCCCCCTGCTCCCAAACAGCGATTGCTAATGCAATTACCCCAGCACGGCCAAAGTGCCGTGAGATCCCGCGGCAAACAAAGCTGAGGCTCCTTCCCTGCTTAACATCTGGGCAGCTGCTGCCACTCAAGTAAAGGTTGATGCTGTCGCCTATTCTGGGCTGGGCGTTCCCCCCCAGCCTGCCGCCTGCCCTCCCTGCCCCGCCAGCGGACCGGGCAGCACAGGCAGCCCCGCACCTCCCCGGGACCCAGCAGGGGCACGAGGCCTGCGAGCCCTGGGAAGGCCCACAGATGGGCTGTGTGGTGCAGCCCTGTTGTTCATGGACAGGGATCGCAGCAGGGGTTAGTCTGTGGCTGCGGAGCTGTTGAGGATGAAGATGACAGTTCACTTGTCTCTGGTGTGCACTGCACTGGTGCCTATGCAAACATCTTCTCTTCCAGTGCTGTGTCAGGGAACCCACAATGACCGCAGCCCACAGGGCTGTACCAGGGCTGCCTGGATGAGCAGAGCATTTAATACTTCCTCTGTGGGTAGGCAGGAGGGTCATGGCTAGGCAGTTTTGCACTGCAGGAGCGCCCTGCACCCCGCTGCCATTTAAGGCACCCCATGCTCCAGCCCCACCCACCTCTGCCCTTGTGCCAAATCCATTAATTGCTTTCCTCAATAGCATTCAGATAATTTGTAGCCCCAATTCCCTGCTCAGCATCAGCAATGCTCACCCACATGAGCGCAGACCCAGTCTGCTGGTTCCCAGCTGCTGGGACTTTCATAGCGAGGCTGTGGCACTGCCTCCACAGACCCCATGATTTATCTCCTGCCCTGGCACAGTGCATGGGAAGTGTGTGGGGTCACAGCAGTACTCAAGCACTTTTTAGGGATGCATCCCGAGACTCGCACTGGCTGAGACTGTCATACTCACGTTTGATGCAGCGGTTTGTGCCTGGAGCTGTGGTCCATCCTGGGCAACACTGTCTGCCACAGACATTTGGCCTAAGCAGAGAGACAAAGCAGTGTGGTTAGGAGAGGGGGAAGCTGAGGTCTTGCTGCAGCCATCACCTCTGAGTCACCCACAAAATTATTTCCTGCAGCATCTGATATTTCCTTCCAGATGGACCAGCAGCTGAGATCAAAACCAATGGGACAAGGGCTGAGTTGTTTAAGTGCTTGGAAAAGAAACCCCCAAGGATTGTGAATGCTGCAGTGTGAGCGATCCCTGAGAGAGGAGCTCCCTTTTGAACTGGCATTATGCTGGATTTCTGGCACGGCACTCAGAGGAACCATTTTCCTCCTGAGAGCAATTGGAGGCCAGCAGCCAAAGATCATTAAAGATCTCATGGTTCTTCATGGGTTTGGGGTGTAAATTTGGCCTGATTTAAGTTTTGGTCACAGTATCTTGCCTCTGCAAATGTCTTGAGCTGCTTCAGCTGAAGACAACTCTTCATTCTCCACCTAACTGCTGGTGTCTGTTGCTGTTCATTGCTCAGCCCTGCCCTGGGAGGGATGGCATGTCCAAAGCCACACTCTGGGATGCTCCCCAGCTTGCTCTCCCTTTGCAAGCACCCCACTCCTGCATCTGTGGTCTGTCTCTAGTGCAGTGACCCAGGGGACTGAGGACTCTCTGGTGCTATAAAATTTGTGTCAACCTGATGTACACAGAACTACACTAATTCCAAGATGCTGAAATCATTTCCATGAGTGTTGAATCTAGGATTTAGCTGCAGTTACTTTTTGACTGCCCTTAAAAAAATGACATCCTCCCCACCTCTCTGTTCTTATGTGTTTTCAGGTAGGGATGACTGTCAACATGCAGCTATCATAGACAGTGCTGGGCCTCTAAGAGGTGCTCTGCAATATCCAAGCAGGCAGCTAATGCTGTTTCCTCTGGTCACATCATATTTAAATGTCTATAATGAGAAAAAAATAACAAGTTCCAGGGTGCTCTCCATGAGTATTACTTACCATAGAGGGAAGATTTTAGAAATAGGTAACTTTTGCATGTCTAGGTACATGAGAAAGAACAGTTGTCAAAAGATAGAAAGTGAGAAATAGCCTGAAAGCTCTGGAAATCCTCTGGAAATGGAGAGTATGGTTTATTTCTAATGCTGGACAAGGCAGTCAGAGCTGCTGACACAATTTACAGGAACCACAGAAACACACACATTTGTCTTCTGAGTTGACTTTAACATGAACACAGCAGGGTAAGAGGAAGATCCTCCTCTAAACCAGCATCCTCCTGACTTCTGCATCCACATGACATGAGATGAGAAGTGCCAGAGCTCAAGCTGTAGGGCTCACGTTTTAGGAAAGCCAAGGACAGTGGGTGGCAAGTATGCCAAGGATTGTTCTGGTGTTCACAAATGAAGCTGCCTGTAGAAGTACAGTTGCTCCATGTGGGAAAGGGAAGTGGTCTGAGAAGTCACATCATTTAAAAGTGTTACCTAGTCCTTCAGGATCAATGTTTTATTAATCTGGGCATATTTTTAAAGGGAGAAAGCACTTAAATTCCCTTGGTGTAACTTGTTCTGCAAGCAGAACAAGCCAAAGTACTTCTAGCACCCCCGCATATCTGTTCTGGCTGGGCAGGAGCACCAGTTTCCAGCATTTTGTCTGTCAACCCAAAGAGATGTATGCCTCTTCCTTAAGACATCCTCAGAAAGCATCCAATGAAAAAAAAATAGCCTTCCTTTATTTACTGCATAAGAGCTCACAAGACCTTAAACACTTTCAAGGTGTCCTGATCAGTAAAAAGAGAAAACCATTGGGCTGGAGCAGGTCTTTGAGTAATTAAGGTCCAGAGAGGGACTTTACTCCAAGCAGCAACATAAGCATCTTTGCTTAGACTGTCACAGCTCCCATTCTTCCTTTGGCACAGGTGAAACACATGAAAGTCATATTCAGTCTGTTCAATGAGCAAAGCTCTTGCCCTTTCCCACCTCTACTTATCCAGAAACTCATGTTTCTTGTAGGCAAAATAGCTACCTTGTCCAGAGAAGCTGTTTTGGCCTTGAACCATACTCTCAGTTCTCTGTGGGATTAAAGTTTTAATTTTATCTTCATCTCTCACAGGCATGCTGAAGGGAGCAAGTTGCTAGCTGCTCTCAATGCTAACACCAAGCTAGTGTAGCATACTGTAGTGTATGCTAGTGTAGCTAGTGTGGCTACTGACACCAAGGTCAGTAGCCCTCCCAACTGGAAAGAAACTCAACAGTCAAAGAGAAGAGAAGACGTCCTCACATGGGTCTTGCAAGCTAAAGTTCCACTGAACCTCATACTAGGTCACGTTCCACGGGATGCCCTAATCCCAGCCCTAACACTGATACCAAAGAAAGACTACAGCAAAAGATCAGACTTTCCTGTCTCTGTCTCCTTACCAGTAGAAGAGTATTTAATTAATGTATTTAATAATTAATTAATGTATTTGCCTTCCTAAAGGTCAGGTCACCTAGCACATATCCTGTGAAATGAAATATTGCTGAGAACAGCCAAAGGCACTGAGACTTGATTGCATGTAACACTGTGCTGCTACAGGGCATATGGGCAACTTAGCACCTTCCCAGCCCAGTTCAAACCAAAGCAGACAGAGACCATTTCCAGTAGCCAGTTCTCCCTTTTTGAAAAGAAAGGGCATTGAATAGCTAAATAACCACAGTGCCAGAGAAAACCCTAAGGCATAGCTCAGTGCATTTCTGGGAAAATGTAGAGTGTGACACTGGATCCACATCTCAGCCTCTGCCTCAAGTGCCAGGTATACTCTGAGATCTCCAAGGAGCACAGGCAGCAGCAAGCAACTGCAAGCCAAGCTTTTTCTTCATTCTGTGGCTAGCATGCACCATTCATGCCCAGGTATAATCCCTGGCACGTTGAGCTTGGTGTACAGGAGTTCCCAGGCACTATTTACCGACCTGCTCCTTTTCTGGGATAGACAGCTGCTTGAGACTCCCCACAGAGCTGAAGTCAGTGCCATGAAGCCTCCCTGCACCCAGAAGAACAATTCATAGCCCTGACTGGATGCATGGCACAACCTTCAACTAGAGCAAAGGAGCTGCCACAAGCCACTCCTTCATCCTCTCCTCTGCTGCTGCAGCCAGAGGACACAACTGGACTCAGGCTATGCAAGGTGCCCAGGACGAGAACAGCCTGCAAGACGTTGCAGTGTTATCTTAAACAAGAACCAAGCAACCATAACAGGCACGAGGGAGAAGGAAAACAAGAAAACAGTAGTAAGATCATGGCTTTACAGCAATGATCACATACTGTTTCTGAAGCTTTCAACAGAACCCTTTTTTTCACCACTTCTTTTAATAACAATCATCTTTCAGCTTCACACAGAACTTTGCGCTGCCAGATATGCTGACTCCATTCAGACCATGTACAGCATCCTCACAGGAGGCCAGAGGCACCATTAGATCATCAGGTCTGCCTTTCTACTGCAGGAAAGTGAACTTCATCCAAATGCATATGAAATATTTGCAGTCAGACCCAGTGAAGAACATTAGCAAAAGGTTGTTGGCATCGATGAGTCACTGAAAACCCTCTGCCAAGTCCACATCAGCATTAACTGCCTCCGTTCCTGAGCAATCCTATAAACACATTGCAGCAAGAATCTGTATGCCACAAAGCCTGGGTAAAGCAGGATTATACAGCCACAGACGGTGTCTACAACAGCAATTAAACATGAACTGGGGTGTGGAATGCCCAAAAAGAAAATTGGAGAGAGAAAGAATGAGTCTGGGACTCTCTGCCTGGGAAGCCTCACATGCCCCTTGTGAGTCCAGGCAGGTACCAGAAGTAGAGGCTTCCTCAGATTACTCTCCCATTACCCACCTTTCTCATCACTGTGACCCATCCTCCCAGCCACGGGGCATAGGAACAAGGGGGGACACATCTCAAGGGACACAGACATAGAGGGAGATGCCCACAGCGTCCTCTCAGCAGGACTGGCCAGCCCAAATTAGGGACGCATCCAGCACACAAGTACAGTCATAGTTGGCATGTGTCAGGGCTACCCTACCCCACAACACTCAAGAGGAAAATCCTTGTAGTCAGGGGAGCTGGAGAAGCAGGGATGTTAAGCTGAGCAGTGATGTTTTCAGGGCTGGATGGTTTTCTTCACTCAGTGTCAGAATTCAGTAATTTTCTGCGATGTTTGCTGGCATATCAAAAGTCACCTCACAGTGAGTCTTCTGGGGAAAATACTAAAACCCAGATCTTGCAAGTCTTGAAGTTGGATGCATTCATGAAATTGTTTGTACAAGTCACACCTGCAAAAAGGTCAGACATGAGCAGAATGGCAGACACATCCAAAGAGTCCCCAGGAAAGAAACTCAATCTTGGGTATGCGGCTATCAGACAAGGTGAGAAAAATAATTATCTAGAAAAACAGAGAGTACCAATAAATGTTTTTTTTTCAACCACAGAACTCTGCAGGGCCCCTGAAGGTACCAGCAGAGAGCTCTGACTGGGTAATCTGGAAAAGCAACACATGCAGGAGTTTAGATATTTAGCAAAATAATTGTATAAATAAACAGTACTGGGGTTTAGTGTGCCTGCAAAGTTACCTGAGTAAGGGAAAATGAAGGTTGCCATACCAGAGACTAGCAGGAGTTCAGTGTAAATAGCAGAACAGAAAATATCCCACCTGGCAAAAAAATGAAACATCACAAACTGAAGTTTTTATGGGGCCCTGAGTCTCCTGGATGAAAATGTGTCTGATGCAGCAAAGGGTGTAAGAAGATAGTTGAGGTTGAAGGACAGAGTCTCACAGAATGGCTGGAGGCAGCAGCAGCCAGCTTTCCATGAGGAGCAGCACCATGTGGTTACTCATGGACAATTATTTCAGCTAGGCTTTCTCTTAAGCTCCCAAGACAGTAGGTTATAGAGAAGCTTCAAAAGTGATGTTGTGGACTCCAGAATGGACAGAAAGCCACTAGAGGCACTTTTCAGAAGTTCTTGGGGATTGGAGAAAGCTCTGTATCCCCAGCCTTGATCTTCCAGTACAGAGCAAAGGAAAACAGTGCAGCAGAGCCTGAACACAGCAGAGAAACACAGCGCTAGGACACAGCTCTTTCTTCCCTTAGGCTTGGAGGCAATGGCACTCTCAGATATAGATGGTAACAGGTAAACTGTGTGTAAGTGCTGGACCAATCTTCCCTGTCTACACCCTGGATTAAGGGATGAAAGCTAGTTGCAAAAAGGTTCAGCACTCTTCTGAGCACAGTGTGAACCTTGGGGCTGCCCGCATGCTCCTGACAGCAGCACAGGCCAGCTGTTGTCACCAGAGGCAGCTGCAGTCTGAAAACAAACATGCTACATATCAGATGACTCAAATTCAACCAAACTGCTACATGATCCCAAAGCAACACTGACATCATTCCAATTGCAGAAGGGGTGAAATCTTTCTGAGCCCAACAAAGTCCAAATCTGATGGAGCAGGACTGGATCTTTCCAAGACTCCTTCTCGGGGTGGCTGACAAACCAAGATAATGAGCTGGGTAAGCTCAGAACCTATATGCCTAGCTGTTAGTGATACTTCATGTATCAAACATAAGGGAAGTACAGCAAACTTGGTGTTTCTGTGGATCTGTTGAAGGAAAGTACACAGAGTGGCACAGAAAACATTTCTGTCTCAAAATTTTGCAAGATCAGTATGGGAGAGAGAAAACTCAGAGACAGACGTTTTGTGTTTCAGTGAAGCTTCTCAGTAGATGTTAGCAGAAGACATTTCTGCCCATGTCAGAGGGCTGTAAACCCAGAGTCTGCACCCATAATCCCTCTAGCAAGGCTCACATGAGAGTGGACACACACAATGCCACATGGGTTGGTCAAACTCCTGCGCCATGGTTTTGGTAGCCCTGCCCAAGTGGCAAAGGAGCTTATCTCAAAGGGCATCAGCCACGGAGGAGCAGTGAGGGAACTGCAGAGGAAGGGGCCCTAGGCTGAAGAGTATGTCAGCCCTGTGCCAGACGTCCTGCTTGCAGGCTCCCCTCACAACCAAGCAGCTGGCCTCGCCATATGATATCCCCTCCACCTCCACAGGGCTGTAGCCAGAGAGTGGAGCTGGAAGCAGCCCTGCCAGGCAAGTCATAGGAAGCCTCCTTCGGCTGAGCCAACTCAAGCCATGGGAAGCTGCGGCGTGGAGTGCTTACAAGGGGCCCATTATGGGAGGAAGGAGCCAAGAGGCCAGGTACCTGCAGCAAGAGCGGCAGCAGACAGACTCCGTCCCGCAGAGCCAAGCAAGCCCTTCCAGCTTCTCCACCACCTAAATCATACTACATCCCTCTCGGGAGTCCCACACCCTGCATGCCTCCCAGTCCGGCCACGGGAAGCTCCAGAGGGCAGCTGGGACACTCTGCCCGCTGCCGCGGAGCTGTCTGCCAGCCGAGGCCCCGATCCGACAGGAGGGCACTACATCCGAACACTCCCGAGCCACGCACCCACCCCCACGCCAGACGGTGGCCCGGCGGCCCACGCACACACAGGTTACCGCCACGCCTGCGTGCACACCCACACACACGCACCCACGAGTGGCTGGGAGCGGCGCGGCCGCAAGTGCGGGACATACGCGCAGCACCACAGCGAGCATCGAGTGGGTTCCCACGCCGCTCCGGACTCGGTCGCGGGGGAACACTGCCCCGCCATTCCGCAGGGGACGTGGCGGCGCCGAGAGCGGGCGTGGGATGGAAGAGGGGATGAAGCACGGGGCTCGGGATGGGAGCTGGCCCCTCCGTCCGGAGCTCCCCAGAGCCGGGACCACCGGGGCTCACGCTACCGCATCCCCGGCAGGATCCCCCCCGACCTCAGCACTTACCCCGCCATCCTCCCTCTGCCGCTTGGCTCCTTCGCCCGGGGCACGACTCGCGCTTTCAGCCCGCTGCCCTGCCGCTGGCGGGAGGAGTCCTGCCTGTTCCTCTGTCCCGCGACGGGACCGAGCCCGGCATCGCTCGCTTGGCCCCGGGGCGTGGGCAGCCCGCGGTCGGGACGCTGTCTCCGGCCGTCGGCACCGCTCGGGCTCCCCGCGGCGGCCGCGGAGCCGCGATCCACGTGGAGGGCTGCGGGGAGGGGCCGTGACGGTGGAGGGGACCGGGACGCTGGAGACGGGCCGTTCACCGTGCCCACCGCCCCCAGGGCAACTCCCCGGCTCCGTAGCCGCGCCGCCCCCCCGGCCCCCGGCTCCAGCCTAGCCGCCGAGTCCGGCCGACAGCGGGCGAAGCCCAGGAGGACGGCGAAGGTGAGCGGGAGGAGGCTGGCGGCAGCGCCCCGCATGGTGTCAGCCGGTGGCGAGGGGAGACGGGCGGTGCGGAGCGCTCAGCGCCCGGCTGGCATCCCCCGGCGGGCGCGGGGCACCGGGGACCGCCGGCTCTCCGTCCCCCGCTCACCGCCCCATCCCGTTCCGGGACTCCGACGGGACCTGCCGCCCACCGGGCCGGGGGCGTAGAGAGCAGTGCTGAGGCAGAGGAGAGGGCTGCCGGGCAGTCTCCGCAGGAGGAGGGAGAAGGGCGGCCGGCCCCGCTCTTCGGGCTGCCAGCGAGATCCCGCGCTCCGCAGCTCCAAGCACCTTCGCGCCTGCCTCTGGCACTAGCAGCGCCTGGAAGGGATGGAGGGTTTTATTTTTGGAAACCTCCCCCTTTGTGTCTTTTTGATGCTGACATCCCCCCCTCTCCAGAGGACACGGCTCGGCCCCCCTTCTTAGGAGAGGAGACATTCCAGCAACACCCACTTTGGCAAAGGGAAACAAACTACAACAGAGAAGCCTTAACCCCTGCCTGGCCAGGGAGACCCGGCCGCCGCCGGCCCGGCAACCGGCGTGCAGTCCCCGCAGCCCGCCCCGATGCCCGGCCTGCAGCGACCCGCTGGGCCCCGCCGCAGCTGGGAGCGCTCAGGAAAGGTGGAGCGACCCCGGTTTTGGTAGCACGGAGTAGAAGACATGGGTGCCAGAAGAATACACCGCTGCCCCTCAGCATCTGGGGACTTCTGGAGCTGCATCAGCACTCCTAGCCCTCTCGCTGCTCTGGATCCCATCTAGCAGGAGAAAGGCACGACAATGGGAAGAGCCCTGTTGGCTATCCCACGCTAGCTCCAGAGATCTCAGATCCTCTCAACCCCATTCAGGGTTTTATAATCTTCCTTGTATAAGTTCAGGAGAGAAAAGGACCAACCTATAAGCTCCAGGTCCTTCAGCCTGAGAGATCTTTCAGGAGGCATATTCCAGGAGCTTAGAGTAGATATCCATCCTTCCCCCCATCTGCCTCTGCCTGAGTATGAAGAAGTCAAGGGAGGACTTAAAATGACTGCTTTGCTGTATGTGTGCTGAGGAAGACTGAGAGAAGGGTAGGAGGAGGGAGAACAGGGGCATAAATCCCCTTTCAGCCACACTTACTAGCTTGGCCTTGTGCTCTGCCACATCTCTACAGATCTCTGCTGCTCTTGGCCATCTTGGGCAAGGAGCAAATCCTGCCACTGGAGTGCAGACGCTATTTGGGTGGGCTCATTCCAACCCACAGAAGCATTGGTTATCTTAGTGTGTGACTAAAGGCCTCTTGCTGCCTCTCTACATGCAAAGAGACAGATTAGGGTGCTGCAAGTGCTCACAGGAAGGAGACACTCACTGGATTCTGTCCCTGCAGTGGGTCCTGTGGTGACCCCAAGTGCAGCAGCTGGATGTCTGCAGGAGAACACAAGGAACTCTGCGTGTGCACAGAGTGTATTTTTGGGTGTACCTTTACGTCTTCCAGCAGCTCACAGGGTAGGGGCTCCTTCAGCCAGCTGCTGCAGCTCAGCCACTGGGTTTAAAAGGCAATTTGTCATATCAGTCCATGATTTTATCTGATTTTTTTTGTCCCTTTTGATGTATGGGGTGAGTGCAACATAGGACTACTGGCTCGTCTCCTGTACCCACTGCTCCCCCAGCCTGTTACAGCCTCATTCCACTGATGCTCCTCTCCCTTCAGCCTCTCCTAGTACAGGTGCTGCCTTCCTTGGTCCTCCCCAGGCTGTCTGCTTTCCAACAGCTTTGTGGCAGAGGGGCCTGTGCAGGTCCCCCAGTTCTATCTTTTCAGCCTCCAGCAGTTATGCTCCTAAAGCCTATCCTGTTTGAAACCAGTGGCTCCATTGCCCTTCAACCTTTAGGCTCTCTCAGACCACAGCCACCCCCTTCTTGGTATGGGAACACTGCTGCCTACCCTCCAGCATGCAGAGGAGCTGGGAAAGGAGCAAAAGCAAAGGGAATGAATCCCCCTGAAAGCATGCTGGATCTGGAGTGGACCAGGACCTCACCACATCCCTTCTGGCTGGGGATGGCAAGTGAGGGAGATGGGAGGTAATTTCACAGGTGAGCAAGTGTGACCAGAATAATGGGCAGAGTGGGTTCAGGCTTTACGTTGGAGCTGGTGACTGGCTTACAGGGCAGCAGAGATACCAGACCGTGCTTTGGCACTTCCTGGGATGCAATCAGCTTCCCTCTCTGTTCTATCATGGCAGAGACAGTCACTTGGGCAGGAGTTTGCATGGCGGTGGATGTCATAAGCAGTGCCCAGTTACAGCCATGGTTTGTTTCTTTGTTCTGAGGAAGAAGAATGTCCTTTCCATCCTCACCTAATTACTTTCTTATGCAGCAGTGGAAAGAATGCTTGTGCTTAAACCTGACATGAGAAATTATCAATGCCATAAAGAAAGCCATAAACAAAGCAGCCAAGAACCAGGGTAGTGCTCAAAGCCAGAGCAGGAGACCCCAGAACAGGGGGCACAAGTGGATTCCTCCTTCCTAGATGTGCTGGGTCACCCCAGAGAAGAAGATTGCTTCATCATCCCCAGGGGACAACATGTGCACAGGAGCCTGCGCTTGGGGCACAAACGGTGGTGGGGCTGCAGGAGCTTGTGCCTCCCTAATGGGGCTGAGCAATGAGACGTGCAAACCCAACAGAACCATCAACGGCCCCCTGGCACCTCTTGCAGCCGTCCCTGGCTGCAGTGGAGTCTGGCCCAGGGAGTTGGCATCCCTTCTCAAATCAGCTTAGCTCCATGTTTACAGTAACCCCCTGGAGCTGGACACTGAGCTCCTTGCAGCCTCACACATGCAAACACTCCTTAGCTTTTTCAGGGACGTGCTGATGCCATTTGATCCCACAGAAGAGCTGCAACAGAACAGGGGCCAGCTGTGGGCAGTGGCTGCCAATCCTCCCCCCGAGGGCTGTCTGGCACAAGGAGCCGAGGGCACAGGGGTTATGTGCAGGTGCTCTGTAGCTCATATTTGGCCATTCCCAAAAATAAACCCATTGGAAAGGGGGAAGGACAGGAGGTGTGGAGAGTCCTAATGCAGGTTGGGCTTCAGCATGCGGCGCAGTAGGGGCTCAGCAGTGAAACATGAAATACCTCATTGCTCAGGAACTCGCACAGGCAGAGTACGGATGGTTGGGCTGCTTGCTTCTGAGGTCAAGCTTGTACTTGGGAGGAGAAAGCAGCAGCAGAGTAAAGATGGGGCAATATGCTGGCAAGCAGGGTTTGACAGTCCAGCCGCCAGCATCAGGGAGCACAGGGCTCCTCTGGGGACATGACCTTAAGGTGGGCAGCTGAAAGTGCTTTTCACTGCCTTCACTTCCCTTAATTTACCATGTGACCTTCTAGACAACAGAAGTGGCACCAGAGGAGAGTCTGAGGGCAGACACAGTTACAGCACCTCTATAAGTCCATGCTTTCTAGGACCAGGGCACTGAGCTGAATGAGGCAGACCTGGTAGCCAGGTCAGAAAGCAATGAGCTCATTGGACCTTGCAGAGAAGAGGAGCAAGTGTGGCCTGCATTGATGGCACTTCTCATCTGCCCTGTCAATGGCAGAGAGGGTGGGGTGCTTGGGCAGCTGAGGATCAAAGCCACAGGGCCAAAGGCAGAGAGGTCAAAGCGGGCTGTGACCTGCAGGGACGAGTATAAGTCACATCATCTTGAGCAGTCTCAAAGGATAGGGAGAAGGGACTCTTCAAGGCTGTGCTGATGGGGGCCCCTTTGTGCTGGGCCCCCTCGCACCTTCATTACCCCACCCATTGGGTCCACACCAGCTCTGCACAGTTCTCTTGGGGCTGTAACACCTGGGAGCCATGCTTCCAAGGACAGTTGGCCCCCAGATGTGGCTCCTGGCACTGTATCCCTTCGATTAATTAGCCCCTTTTCTTCCTCTTCAGAAGGGTTCAGAACCCACATGTGCTTCTTCCTCTGCTGAGAGCATACCCGTAACGCACTGCAGATGGGACACATTCCATGGATTCAGAGGCTGCCTGCAGCTCCCACAGAGGAGTGCTCTCCTTGCTCAGGGCTCAAGGGCAGGGGAAGGTTGGCCAGCCTCACTGGCTTAAAAATCGGGGTGTGGAGCCATCCTTGTAGAGGTACAACTTGCAGCTTCTCTGAAAAGAGCGATCTCACACCAGGAGGGAAAACATGGCAGCTGTGGAGAGCTGGATAGAGAAACAATTTCAAGGCAGCAGTATAGAGAGACCTCTGGAGAGGATCTCTGTAACCATGGGCATCAGAGGGGTAGGAAAAGCAAATTCTGAATTTGCAAATACAGCCAACAAATTCTCCATGGACAGCCATGGACAGCATTCCCACCCCTTGCCTTTGCCATGGGATACACATGGCTCAGCACATTCATGCTGGGTGGGAAGTAAACATTCCCATCCAACAGACAAGCCACTACAGCCAGACACACACCTTGGCCCTTCAGCCACCTCCACACACAGTTGATGCATCCCTCAGAGTCTTGGGGACATCTTGGCTTCTCCCTAGGAGGAGGCTGCCAGCAGGCAGCTGAGAGGTATGTAAGCAGTGGTGTGTTGTCAGAAAACAGAAGAGAAATTGTCCAGTTTCCAGTCTAAAGCCAAGTTTTGCTGGTTTTATTGTTCCTTCTGCTTTCATTTACCCAGGGCAATCTCTGAGATGGAGGCACAGACCAGGCAACTGGTGTCCTACAACTGGATTTCTTGGCCATGCTGTTGTCTAAGCATATGCCCTTGGTCCATGCATTACCAAGGGCTGAGACCACACACTGAGAAAGAGGTTACCAGAGAAGACAAAAACATGCCACTAGGAAAAGGAAACCTGGAGAGCAGGATTAGATAGCAGAACCCAAGGGATGGGACTGCAGAGTGAGGCAGAGAGGAAATTGCTGTGGGCTACTGATGTAGAAAGGCCCTGGTTGGACTGGCTGCAGGGCACAGCTGGTTCCTTACTTATCCATCACACTATTTAGAGCCTGTTTGGCAACTCCTCAGGAGAAAAAGAGAATGCTCAGTTAGAATGTGACTCATGCAGAGCTACAGCAGCTCAAGGGAATCTGTCCATTTACAATTAATGAAGTCCTGTTTAAAATGATCTGACTGCAATCTTCCCTCTTCCCAAGAGGCTGGTCTGGCTTCTCTGCTTCTTCAATACCTGTGGCTAGAGATGTATGTGGCAGTAAACAGGGCCTGAAAATCAGGAAAGCCTGATCATGCCCTAGGGGCACAGAGGCTGTCCTGACCAGGAAATCCATTGCATCACACGTTCCTGTGGAATAAGCTTGCTCAGAATGTCAGCCTGATGGGGGACTTCAGCTGCTTCACTCATTTGTCAGCTGTTCTCACTAAGGAAGAAAGGGAAAGGGAAAGGGAAANAAAGGGAAAGGGAAGAAGGAAGCAGAACATTTTGCAATTTTTATGGGTTGTGACCCAGGAAGAGGCAGGTCAGGGCACTGCTGAAAACAGTGGAAAGGGCCCTGATAGTGTGAATTTCCATAACCTTCTCTTCCCCTTTTCACTGGGGTCTCAATACCAGGAGGCTATTCCTGTGGCAGCTATTGAACATCAGCGTGTCACAGACTGGAAGGGAACAGGGAAGCAGGAACTGCAGCTTGAGGGTGTGCAGGGAGCCTGAGGTCCTCCCCTAAGTGAAAAGTCTCCCTTCCTGGTGTCTGGTACAACTTCACAGGCAGCACTTCTGAAGGAAACCACAACCTGTAAAAAGAATAAGACAGGCAAACCAGTTGATCCAGCAGTCTGATTTGAGGACAGGAGAAACCAGGCAATGCCCAGACTATGATGAAGAAGCTCTTCCTGAGAAATTTCTCTCATGCTGAACTTCTTAACAAGAAAGAGATCAGAACAAACCTGAATCAAACTTCTAATTCTACGGATTATTTGCGATTAAAGTAGTTTAATTCCTACTACTGATTCCAAAGCAATCTTCCTAAAAAGCAATAATTCATTTCCTTCAGGTTGCTGTTCCTTCCTTAAGAACCTCATTGTGGCTGCCCAGGGCATGGGGAACTTGGATTTTAAGTTCTTTAGCCCATCAGCTTTGCATAACAGAGTAAAAATGATGATGGTAGATCCTGAAGTAAGAATGATTGGTGGGGGTGAGGTTATATCTGCATATTAGCTTGATTACTCTGCCATCCTGAGATTTTGGACTCATATCCATCACAGGATTTTAGGAGCTTTCCTACCAATTTGGCTGCTGCAGGCACTGTGTGAGCAGTGATCTCAGCTCATTACAGTGCAGTGATTTCAAGGGGATCTTTAATAGTTTATTAATAAGTGAATCTTAGGGAACTTTAAGAAGTGGCAACTATTAGGTGGCATATGTTAGAGCTTAAACAGTTAGTCATCATGCAACAAACTAGTGCATTGACACTTTACAGTCCCAGTGGATAATTATTGGGATTAGACTGAGTACCCAATTTCCCAGTTATGACTTCATAGGCTGGGAATCCAGCTCTCTGGTGACATCAGAGCTCTACAAGTCTCCCTCACTAGTTGCCATATGGACTACTGTCAGGTGGTGACTACATATAGGTGTGGCACATAGCCTTAAGAAAGGACCCACAGTCTTACAGGAAATAAGAATCATGATGAATGAGAGTCTAACAAGGAAATAAATGCAGGTCAGCTGCAGAGAAGATGAGCAAAGCCCCCTCTCTTGCCATACCACATTAGGTCATAATATTCTGAGAAATGCAAGGAGCTTGAGATGGGGAAGCATCCACTTCCCACCCAGACAGAGGCCACACCAGGCACAGAAATCCATAACATGATTAAAGAGATGGCATTTGTGATTCTCCTACCTCTCCCAGAGGGGTCTGGAGCTAAAGACAAAAGCAGGGACAATGTTCTCTGATGATGATGATGATTACCTCTGTGCTCAACTCTGGCATGCATTTTCAGGCTATGCCTCTGCCTTCCCACCCTCTCCCCTTTCCCCATTTCAGCCCATCTGAGCAGGCTAGGAAAACTTGCACAGCTCAAGCACAAAGCAGAGTGAAGAGCACAGACAGCCACCTGCCTTCTCTTAAGGCTGGCAAGCCCTGACAGCAGAGGTGGCAGCCGAGGAAGGCAGCTGCTACCATCGATGTGGGAGAGACCCTCTCCTTCCTCCCTCCCAGAGCCAGGCCCTCTGCATCCCTGAGCCAAGGGAATCTCCTGGAGGGTGGCAGGACTGAAGGAGCTCTTGATATTTCTGGGGGACATCCCTGCATCAGCAGCATCGCCTCAGAACTGCCTGCTTTGAGGCTGTGCAAGTTGGGCTGGTCTATGGGCAGCTCCTGCTGCAGAGGACCAGGAGGAAGGCAGACAAGGCTACAGAGCAGGAAAGTTCTTCCCCATCCAGGAGTGCAATCTGGGAGCAGATGAAAATGAAGCAACAGCACTAGCTAGCCTTATGCCCACTGTAAGGAACATGGGGATGCTGAATGCTCCTGGCTGGGAACAGAGCATGGCTAGGGCCACCCCAGGTCACAGGAAAAGTGCTGTCTCTGGGGACCCCTGTCAATGCCACTTTGGTTTCTTGTTCCACGAGGAGATGGGACCCATATGGCCCCTGGCCTGAGTCACCCTGAACTTGCTGCCCCCTTTCAGCAAAGGCAGCTGCTCCTGTGGCAGGTTGCTGTCAGTCAGGCTCTGCTTCCCTTGCAAGATTGATCTGTGGAAGCTATGGAGGGTATGAACATCACTGACAAAAGCTTTAGGCTGCACAAATCACTGAGAGGTAACAGTGGAGCTAAAATAAATGTGAGAACAAGTTTGGGGATCTGGGGAGTAGGGCAATAGGCTATCAGCATAGATCTCATGTCTGAGTTCACGGGCACCATGTGTAACTGAGGTGGTGTGGTATGAACACCTCGTGCCCTGCTTCATCCCCACCATCCACAAGCTTCCTGTCAGCCTACACCTAGGGCTGGATTCCTTCCTACACCAGAGAACTGGTGGCCTTCTTTGGTAGCCTACTGCTGCCACCAGTCCTTCAACTGGGACTGTGCTTCTCCCCAGAACAGTTTTCAGAAACCAGATCCAAGCCCAGCAAGACACCTTCCCCAGCCCAGAAGGAATACCTGCTTTTCAGGACAAAAGTGCATGTGAAGGTTGGCCCAAGGAAGCATCTGCCCCGTTATTTAAGTTTCCATGGCAATGCCAGCAGGGAGGGGCTCTGACCTGCAGTGCCTCCCAGACCATAGAGCTCCTGGGGATGTCAAGAGAAACCACAGAGGCTGGTGACCAGCTCTAGCCCTGTGCCTTCTCACTAGGACAGATCCACCCAAGGTCAATGCATCCCAGGGATGCATCTGTGTTACCCAGACAAGCAGGGCAGCCTCTTCTGTGACAGTTCCAGTGCTGCTCAGCAGAGCCTGGGGACTGAGGGATATTCCGGCTTGCTCGTTTCTTCCCTCACAGTCTGACTCTGGGTTGACATGAACTACAGCTGACCTACAGCTCTCTGCCTCACCTGTCCCTGCCCTAGTATCCATATCCTATATGGCATCAGCCCCTTGGCTCCTGCTCAGTTCAAGCCTCCAGCTGGCTTTAGAGCTACTGCTAGAAACATTGTAGCACACCTGTTCTTCAGATGAGGGTTTACAGCCAAGACTAGCACATCTGGATTGTAAAATAGACATTTGGAAGTTTATCAACATGTTTCCAAACAGTCTGAGTATGGCAGAAACTCTGTCTGGTTGCTTTAGTGGAGGAAGCAGCTGGGCTACAAGGATGGTTTGGTGCCCTTCTCACGCCCCATGCAGGTTGGGCTGAGCCTCTCCTCCCTCCCACCTTCCTCTAGAAACTGAACTGCCCCTTCCTGACACTAGTGGTCCAGGAAGCTGTGTCAGCAAGGCTCTAGGAAGGAAACACTTTTACTGGAAGTGAAATCCAGTGCCCTTCCCACCCTAGAACCTGCTGACGCAGCTACACAAAGCCTAGACTTCAGCCAAACATCTCCCAGAAACTCCACATGCTCAGAATTGTGAATCTGTACCAGATGGGTTGGGAGGGGGTAACTGACTCCATCAGCTTGGTCCTGTGCAAAGCTTAACTGCCAACAGGCTTCAGGGCTTTTGCTCTCAGCGAAGTCCTGACCAGCAGCAACACCAAGCTGCCACTAATGGGTTTGTCAGCACCAAGCAGATCTAAAGGAGGAACGTGGCCCACTGCCCTGAGTGTGCAGCCCCTCTCATGGTATTTGTTTCTCAGATGTGCAGCACTCACACCAGTGCTAACAACAGACCTCCCACATAAGTGCTCAGTAACACACTGTACAGATCTTGGTCTCTTTCCAGTCATTCCACAACAACAGAAACAGACAATATTTTGGGGTGTGAGTGACAGAGGCAAGAGACACAGACAACCTGTAAAGCTGATAGCGCAGGAGGTAGCTCTACCTCCAGCATGCAGGAGAGCTTTGGTAATGTGGTGGTTATTTTCCATAAGATCTTCAGATGGTCTGGGCCAAAGTTAATCAGCAGCTGATTAACAATCCTCTCATCTCCTTCCATTTTGACAGTCCACCTGCAGGTGAAGGCAACACTCCTATCCTGCAGTACTGACTACCATACTATACTCTCATCATCCCTGAAAGAGAAACCACTCTGCAAACATAGTGGCTGAGCACTATTGGAGATCATTGAGCCATTAGGAGACAGGGCCAAACATGGATTCTCTCATCAGCTCCACTCCGGTGAATATCTTCCCTCCAAAACTCACATGCTCTCAGTAAAATCGAAGTACCTCTTTCGAGTCACTAATTCAAAGTGGTTCCAAGTTCAAGAGGATTTAGTGGAGGAGCCTGGGGAGAGATAAAGGTGTGAAGGTCAGGGGTAACCCCAACCCTTCAAACAGTGCAGCTGTAGTGATTGAGATACAAATACATTTCTATGGTGTTTTGCACTCAGCTGATTTCTTTGTCTTTATGTATTTGTTTTAAAAACCTGTGAGAAAAGTGGAAAAGAGACCACCCTACATGCCCTCTCTGTGTTTGCCCATATACATTGATAAGCCTAAGGTGCTAGAGTGAGCCACATTTCATACCACAAAGGGCAGAAGAAAACACCTGAATTAATGTGAGAGCTGTACACAGGTCACTGCTTAAGGAGAACCACCATGTTTAGCTGCTTCTACCACTGAGCAGATATAACATAGCCTGAAGTCCATGCTAGGGCCCAGTTCTACTACTGGATACTTCTTCCATGGGACTTGAGAACCTACAAAGTTGCTAGAAGGAATTCAGGTTACAAGGCACTGCAAGGCATAACTGAGAACAGGTTGGAAAACAAGGGAAGGGGATTCCAAATATCATTTGGATCTTGCCAAGCAAGATGTTTCTGCATGTGCCAGTGGGCGCATCTGCCCAGACCATTCCAGATGGTGTATTTTTACTGAGAGAGGAGGCAGCACAGCTTTGCATTTCTCACTAAATTGAGCTGGTCGCCTCTAAGCTTACAGGTCAATGGGTGTGTTGTCCCTTCCTCCCCGTGGACTATAAATCTGACCCCCGCCTCAGGCCCTCCCTCCCTGAGGCAGGCAGGTCCTGCTCATGACAGCCAGCGCTTTGTTTAGCAGCTGAGGCAACACTTCCTCCCTAGGGAGAACATAACTCTGTAGAGGCAAAGGTCAAGTGTGCTCTTCCCAAAGCTGAGGATTTGCCTTTGCCACTTAATCCAGCCTGAGATCTCACAGCCAGCACAGAGCTTCTCTAAAGCCTGGGAACACAGCCTTCATGGGCAGAGGAAGGCACGCACCTGAGGCACAGGTAGAAGTGCAAACATCTGCCCTTTACCACAAGCCTTCAGGGCACCAGCAAGGAGACAACCAGGAAAACAAAACCCCACCAGATACTTACTTCATCACTACTTTGTGAAATAAACCTGCCGTCACCCTCACCAGTTCAGGCCTAATGCCAGAGACAGCCAGGTGGCTGCTGGTGCCTGACTTCCACAGTTGCTTTACAGCTCTGCCTCCCACTGGGAGGTGTGGAACCAAGTCAGTTTTACCACTGTGGGGCCCAGCTCAGAAGGTTTCCAAAAGCACTCTGCTGTGTCCTGGAGTGCTCCTGCCCTGCAGGTCTCAGCCACAGCCCTGCAAGGACTGGCATAGGCAAGGGAGTGGTAAAGGACCCCATCACTCTGGTTTCACAGAGGAGATGAGGAGAAAACAGCTCCTACTGTCCTTGCCTCAGCCAGCTATGAACCTTCCAGCCACAGCCAAGCAAGCAGGTTATCCTGGCAGTGGAGATCATCCCCTGGTGCTCTTCCACACACTCACAGACTAGTTGAGGTGGGATGTGACCTCTGGAGAAGGGCCCAGTCTCCTGCTCAGACCAGGATACTGGAGTCACATTTGATCAAGTTTTTGAACTCCTCTAAGGATGGAGGCTTCACAGCTTCCCTGGACAACTTGCTCCAGCATCATTAACTTCTTTCTAACCTCTAACACAGGTGGCCATCCACCAACTTTGCTGTAAAGAGGTCACCATCAGAGGAAGTGGAGGTGCCCCTCTTGGGGATGTGACACCTGTGGACCCACACAAGCTTTTAGCTGCACTTCCTGGCTCCAGTCCCAAGGGGCTCCCTCAACCCTCAAGTTACAGGGCCTTGGTCAAGAGGCTAAGCCTGGAGCCTCATTCTCTCTGAGCATGCAAACACAGAGATAGCAGATCGGGCCCTTTGTGGTTTCCCTGGTTTCTTGCTTTCAGTTCAAGACAACTGAAGAAGCAGGGGTGAGGAGTAGGGAACATCACCTGGGAGGAAGACTTTCATCTTTCAGAGTTGATTGCCTCTGAGATTTAGGAGGATTAACTCTTCAGCCCCTCCATAAACACCAGACTACCCCATGGCCACCTTCCCTACCAGCCCTTGCAGTCAGCACAGATCCATAAGGATCCCAGGCCCACAAGCCTGTTTTCACAGGTCTGTGCCATTTTACCTCCTGGTGTTTTCTGATTCTCATTATCTCTGCAGAGCTGATGACACTTAAGACATTTAATCTCCCTGCAGGCTTTCTCTGGCATTCTGACTTATGCAATGCATCCTGATGTCCTATTCACCCAAGCTCACATCTGGCTTGTTAACACCCTGGCTGGGCAAGAACCCTTCCCTTCCTGCCAGCAAATCTGAACCAGGCTGAACCTCTGCACTCACCAGAGTTAAAGATTTGGCAACTTTCTCCTCCTACTCCTTCTCCTCCTATTCATCAATGGTCATATATCACAGCAGCCTCTTCCTACAGGGGACCCATGTTCACAGACCCAGATCTGCCCCTGCAGCTGCCAAGGAAGTCCCAGGGGCAGGCCCTGAACAAGGGCAAACCCAATTAGCGGTTGTCAGGTAACACTACCAATGACCTTAGCCTGCTTATTAACCACAACTGCTGGGAGGGCATCACCAGCTTAGGATCCCTCCCAGACCATCAGGATCTTTTTGGTGGGGAACACGGCATCTTCCCCAGCTTTGCGACTGCTGCTCTTGTTAGAAACCAGTTCAGAAACATAAGAGTTTGAGAACCAAACAGCTCTTAACACTTATCACTGCCTGCCCCCAGAGACAAGTGTAATTCCAAAGTACAGCTACAACACATGTATATCTGTTTGCAACACCTCATTGGAGGAATTAAACAGTGACAATGATACTGTACTTGGGACATGATGACAACTGTTTCATCCAGCCAAACAAGACTGAGGCCAAGGCTGGTCCAGCCTACTAAATGGTGCTAGAGCTTTAGGCTGGGCATGGTACCAAAGACTACAGTGGAGCCCCTCTACATGGCCCCTGGACATCTTTGTATTTGCAGGCCTGGCGACCTTTCCAAGCTTTTCTCCACTGTCCTGCTATTTCTTTGCAGTCTGTTTCTTGCTTCTTGTCCACACTGCCTGCACAAGCTATTTTGCAGGAAGAAGGGTCACCTCTCATGAGCTGTCTGTGTTGTACTAATGTGAGGTGGGGTGAACAGCCTCTGCAGAGCAAACCTTCCACTTTTGTGTTGTACTTGGATGCATAGACATGGCATGTGTTTTGTCCTCTCTCCAAGCCAATCACTGCCATCACACAGAGAGGAAGGTGACAGCACTATAACCTGGATGCCCCATACATTCCCTCTAAGACCTCTGCAGTGCTCACATCCAGCCAGGCCCACCAGCAAGGCAGATTGTATGAGGGCAGCTGGACAGGAGCCCCACAAAACCAACCAAGCCTCCACATATTGGCCACTGAATTTGCATCTGAAGCCACTAACAGATGAGGTGAAGGAAAAGTCTGGAACAGTGACCAAGCTTGGGTTTGAGTCCTGACTCTAGAGCAGCTGGTGCAGTCTGGCAGGCAATACATGACTCAGCTGTCCGCCACTGCCCCTGCTGAGCTGGAACTTCCTCCTGTGGTCCCATGGGCCAAGTGTGCTGTTCCACCTCCTTGAACTCCTACAGTCCCCACAACTGTGGATAGGGAAAGGACCCTCTGCCCCCTTCCCAAAGAAGACCTTATGTATCCAGGGTACAACAAGGGGCAGTTGAGAGCAGCTGCTCAAAGTGGTTTGCAGGGATTCACCACAGCTGAACACCCTCAGCCCCAAATCATAGACCCTGAGACCCCAACAAGACATCATCTAGGGCACTAGTGTTCCTCAGGTCTTGTTATGCTGTGAACTTCCCACTCTGCTTGCAGAGCTAGGGCAGGCTTTCTTCCAACTGGACGCCATCTAAAGCTTCCACTGAGGTCCAGAAAAGGGGGCAGGAGTGGTGGGAGAAGGGACACAGAGACCACAGCTCAAGGGGTTAAGGCAGCATTGCAAGAACCCAGTATCTGTGGTTGGTGGAGTGAGAGGTATCACAGGGTCAGACTTTTCTATTGCTAAAGCTTCAGAGATTTCTCTTTCCATCTGCCTTCTCACCATCTGCCGAGGTGACTGCAAGGGAGAGGAGGTTTGCAAGGGTCACTCTTGGGCCAAAGCAGATGGAAAGGACCTGTTGCAAGCATTTTACTAGACATGGGCCAGACAGCTGCAGTATGCCCCCCAGCCCTGCTGACAGCTCACTGGATCATCCAATGCACAGAGTGCCATGGTGAAGGGGCTGGCTCACAACTGCACACGCTGCCCCGGACAATTGCTTGCAATGCCGAAGGGTCTGCAGCTGTATGAAGCAGTGAATTAACAGGCTGTTTAAATCCTTCAGGCCTTCAGGCCTTGGAGGCCTGAACAAACAAATGCTGCCAGGACCCGGTCTCTCCCCCTCCTGGGGACCATCCTTCAGGTCAGAGATGTTTTTTCTTGGTGCTCTCTGAGAGGAAAAACCAGCACAACCTTTGCTACCTAGAGCTCCAGGGCCTTCTCCTCCCCCTGCGCCTTTGAATCCTTTCCAAATTTCTCAGGTCTGCAGGCTTCCAGACCTGGCCTGCTGCAGACCTAATTAACTCTCTTGTTCATTTATGGTCTTTTGTCACTAAAGCAAGTAATTGGTGCACACAGGCAGCAGATCCTTGTGTGCTCACATGGACTTGACTGCTCCCTTTGGTCTGCTGGGGAAGCCCTCTCCTGCTTACCATGGGTGCCTGCAGTCCCTCTCTGTGGCCAGCCACTTCAGGATCATCTATTGAGAGCACACTGCCTCCATTTCCAGAAAACGTTCTTAATGCTTTTGCAATCAGAAGACACAGATCTTCTCAGGACATGATACCTTTGAATTCAAGCAAGTCTAGACCACAAACTACACCTTACCCTTTCTCCCTTGCTAGCACCAAGAAACCCCTTGGGTTTTCTCATCACATGCTGTTGTTTGCTTGCTTGCTCATGCACGCACGCACCCCCAGAAGCCTCCAGGTCGGTAGGATGGCACAGACACCAGGCCTGGCAGGGTTGCTGCTGCTACAATAGTTTCTCCCTGTATTGGTACTCACTCAAGTTTGCATACAGCCAGATGCATGTATGAACAACATGATCCCACTGCTCTTTTACCACCACCACCACCCTCTGTGTTCCCTCTTACCCCTGGGACCACAAGGATGGAGAACAGCAGAGAGAGGCAAGGCCCTTTTACAGGGGGATAGCTGGGTGGGATCATCTCAGGACTCCTGGACCAAACAGACAGCTCTTCAGCCTTTGGAAACCTCCCTCGCCTTTGTTCCTTGGCCTTGTAAGGTTGGGGGAAGGGATCCCAACGAATATGTTTGTGCTGTTCTTCTTAATAGGGTGTTGTGTAACACAGAGGGAAGTGACTACACCGGGGACCCCAGCTGAGAACAGAGACTTTAATCCTGCTGCCCAGGAAAAACTTAGAAAAAATACCTACATCTGTTCGATTGCATTAGGCTCATGGCTCAGAGGCTGACAGCTGACCCTGGCTGCTCATGATGCCAAGGTACAGCCCCTGCCAAACAGTGCCAGGGTAAATTACCATGACTGATTAGAAAGGCAAAAGGCAGCCAGAGAAAACTGGGGAGAGTGCTCTCCCTGGGCAGAAGGGAGAAGGCCAAGCCAGAGTTCATCGGGGAGCTTTGTCTTCTCCACTGCCACACTGGCAAACAGAGTGAAAGGAGCAATAGTGGAAGAGAACAAGGCAGAGGATGAGGTGCATGAAGGTGAGGAGGCAGAGAAGAAACTATAGCTGCATCCATGGGGCTCACCAAGGATGAGCTTCAGGAGACAACCCTCCTTCTCAAACCTGTGCTAGGCTGAGACCACAGAGGACAAAAAATACTCTTTTATGTACAAGCAGGCTTTACAGCTCAAGAAGGGCATGGGGTAGGTGTTGGCCTCACAGAGCCAACTCCTGCCCATGAGTCTGCCAGCTCCAGGACATGTAAGAGCACAGGTGTAGGGCTCCGTGATGCAGCACCACAACACAGCTCTCTGCCAGGCTCAGGCTTTGTCATCACACCACACCCATACAACGATTTAGAGAGTGAAAAGGAAATTAGCTATCCAGTGAACAGAATAATAATACTGAAATTTGACTAACAGCGGACTCCTAGACACTCTGGAGACATGTCAAAGACTTCTCACCATATTTGGTGGAACTCTACATTGATATATCCACTGGGAACACAGTAAGTGCTGCGCTGGGACCACAGGGCAGGAGGAAGAGCCCATTCTCCATGTAGTCCCTGTTAGAGACACAGCAGGATGCTGAGGGTAGCCCTGCCCTAGATGGGGAGGGGTTTTCTGGAAAGACATTAACACCCAGTTTTGTGAAGGATATGGTTGCTCCTTACTGAAGTATTAAATTGGCTCAAGCCTAATTAGCACAATATCTATGACAGGATTAAAGCAGATTCTACCTTATTCTTCCTGCCCAGGGCCACCAGCTACCAAATACTCCTCCAGGTCAGCATCCAGCACGGGACAGTGGATAGCTTCATGAAAAGCAGAAAAAAACCTCCTTTCTAACTTCTGTCTGTCAAAGACAGACTTTGGCCCTGAAGCAGGAATGTTTATTTGCTTTAAATCTTATTTAGCCATGGATGTTTTCATTATCCACATGCATGTCACACTCTTTTATCTGCCCTTAGGAGAACAGGCTGGAAAGCTCATGCTTTCCTCAGTCCATATGTGGAGCAGACAGTTTTGATTAGCCACGTGCTTTTTGCCTTTCAATCCCTGCTGGCTGTCACTTTGACCTTGTTCAACAAGAGAAAGGCATGAAAAGTGGAGTGTTTCCTTCAGTCTCTTATAAACTTCAACACCATTACATCATAGCAAACTCTGTTCCCTTCCCCATCTCCATGGGCTACCTGTTCATGCAATCCTAAACCTCCAGCACTAAACTGAGCACTTAAGGATCAGGGATCCTGCTGAGAAATGCAGTAGGTCCAGGTACCTTCTGATCCAGAAGCATTGCTCCATTAGAATCTGAAAATGCCTCTTGAGTC
Source organism: Cyanoderma ruficeps (assembly GCA_008694505.1). Lineage (NCBI taxonomy): Eukaryota > Metazoa > Chordata > Aves > Passeriformes > Timaliidae > Cyanoderma > Cyanoderma ruficeps. Next base: position 29,297,902 of record VZDJ01007753.1, read on the forward strand.
CAACATCACCAGTCCCATGACCCTTTACCACCTTCCAACCTGTTGTTGACTGACCTGGTGCCTTTCCCTCCGCTCCTTACACTGCTGGGGAGCAGCCCAGTCAAGGTCAGAGTTCAGGCCTGAATTGGCTCCACAGCATCAAGCCCATTACACCTCAGTAATGTGTTTGTTACACATTTGTTACATTCCTCTGACACTCGGCCACTTCAAACTTGAAATGAAGCTCAGCCCAGCCCAGGAAGAGGAACCAGAGGGGATGAGGGACAGCAGAGACAACTCCTAGAAAGACATTCTTAGAGCACTTTCCAAAGGCAGTGCCAACAGGCTACTGACACCACTAACTGCAAAGTGTAAGGTTAGCTGGCCCGAGCCACCTCTACTCAAAAACAACCTGATACAAAGAGTATTCAAGGAAGGCACTGGCCTATGCAGGGGCCACTTCAGGACAGTTGCCCCCCAGAGGGTGGTAACAGGGTCTTTTTCCCTCCTGTCCCGGGAGCTGCTGCACTGTTCCAGTCCCTTACTGCAACTCATCCCAACTCACATGAGATTCCACATTCCCAGGTTCTCTGGAAAGGCTACTCTTGCCTGCAGTTAATAAAAAAAGTCCATTATGCTATAATTAGTCCTAAGAAGAGAATATCAGCTCTTTCAGTGCACCAGCTCAATTCTGCTTTCCTGGTCCACACATTAAAACTCCCTCTCTCCTCACCTACTGATGACTAACCTGTGTCTCAAAGCCTAAGGGAGCACATCTAATCTGGTTAGTGTTACTGCTGTTGTTTGTTCATATTAAGCACATTATTCTTACTAAGCTTTTTGTGCTGAGTCTTCTGAGAGAATGTGGCAGGTGAATCATACATATGTAAATCCAACTTCCTTTCATGTACTCTAAATATGTTACCTGTTGGAAAACAAGGGGGACTGGTGCAACAGGGGCTGGTGCAGAACCAGCAGACACTCTCTAGATGCTCACTTCTCACACACTCCAGTTTGGGAATTAGAAGCACAGCAAGTGACTCTACCAGCCAACTTGTTTGCTAGATTAAGAGGTCTGCTGAAAAAAAAAAACCAAAACCAAAATAACCCAAATAAACAAAAAACCCCCCACAAAACCAAAACAACAAACCCAAACAACTGTAAGTCAAACCGCACGGTTTCAAGAGAGCTGAAGTTGGCCACTCTTAAACGGAGCTACCGGTCCCCCTCTGGTGGCCAACCAGCCGCAGTCAGAGCCTGACGGCACAACAGGGCTGCGGCGTGGCTGTCCCTGCACCGAGGGAGCCACCCGAGCATCCCAGGGCTGGGGCAGCGAGGCTGCAGAGCACGGAGCTGAGTCAGAGAGCGGGGCACACCTGGGCTCCAGGGAGGATGTAATGGAAGTCTTCTAAACCCGAAAAGATTCATTACAAGAACAGCCAGCAGCTGCCCAGTCCCTCCGCCCTGACAGCTCTGGGACTATAACTAAGCCCTGGGTTCTTAATAGCAATACTATGTAGCACTAGGAGCTCCCATCTTGAAACAAGGACCCATTGTGCATGGAGCTATGCGACATCTGGACACAGAGTCCATAGGCTCTTTGGGATGGTGAATAAGATGGAGAGAAAGAACAGAAGATGGTCAGGAAACAAGTGAGCAGAAGGAAATAAGACAGCACTGGTCAGCATAGAAGACAGCAATCAGTGTGAGTCTCTCAATGGGTGAGCACAAAGGCAACCATTCAATGTCTTACTAGAAGACATCGAGGCAACATTTTGGCCTATAATTTTTAGTTTCAACAATGTAGACAATAGCTACCAGTGTATTGCATGTTGTTCCCAATATAAAAGGGCCTAGGAGAGAGAAGGCTGAATACCCCTGCTGACTGCTCTCGTCACAGACAAGAGGAGACTGCAATTTTCCCTAAGTGGTGGTCTGAGTCTGTTTCACACCAGCAATAAAGTCCTCTGCAAACCTAAAACCCTCACAGCTACTTTCATCATCTTCCAAGAGAACGGCAGGGAATTTTATATCCTTGCATTTCTTCTCCCACTGCTGTAAAAGCAGCACTATCTTATCTCAAGGCAACCTCACACTTCAGCTACTGGAGCACAAGAAAGCCCCAAACAGCTGTTCCTTCTGGTAAGAGATGAGATTTCTAAAATTACTCAGAAAATTGCATAGGTTTACAGGCCTTTCAGTATTATGTTTGCACAAATCCCTAAAATAACGGGTGGGTACGGGCCAACATACAGCTTGGCAGAGAATTGCCTCAAGACGGTGAGAAGCATTTGGTTTTGGCTATGCAGAGTCACTCCCCCCAAAACCACCTAAACTCACTCTGGCCTTCATGTGCCTCAGAGAAAACTCTGGAGCAATTTTAGGCCAATTCCAGTTTCTCCATCCCTTACCCACTGCAAGAGCTCCACTTCCTTTGTCTGTATTCATTGCGGCTTTATACCAAGGTGGAGAGGCTTGGCTCTCAGCCTCACTCCCCACTTCCCACCCTGTGTGCAACTGCCCACGCCTCAACACACTTTGTAGCACGCCATTCCTGCTGAAGGGTAGCTGGAAGCAACTCATTGGGAATTTTGGGAGAACTTCAGCTACAGCTGTTTTGTTTTACTGCAAAGAAGTTACAGCAAATTATGTCTAAAAATGAACACATTCATGCAGTAACACCTCCTCTCCTACAATCAAGTTTCATGCTCTGGAAAGCAGAGATTAGCATCTCTCACGCATTCAATGAAAAAACCAAAGAGTTTAAGAGAAAGATTCTAAATCTTAGATTCTGCACTATACAGCTGATGCCAAGATAGGCTGAGGTTCTGGTCGGCTTAGCTGTTTCCCATAAATGTTTCCTCTTTAGAGGTCCTGTAATCACACATTCAAACTCTTTCTGTGCTCGTGTGCCAGGTCGGTCAGACACAAGATGGTAGCAGAACAGCCCAAACCATACAAAATGTAGTAATTCACTGTGGGAACCAGGAATTACAGCTTGGTTCAACTGACCAACTCAGTCATAACACTATGAAAATATGAACAGATCTTATCCAAAACAAGCATCATTTCCCCATTTTCTCATTTAAGTATCTGAAGAAATTAATTCTCTGTAGTTCCACAACTGAGGCAAAGCAAGTTGAGCAGAGGAACTGAATGCACAAAAATCCATTTTCCCAAGCAGCACATCATGATACGCCTCAGGTCAAGTGGCTGTGTATGGAATCAAGGATCCAAAGATATCAACTTTTTGCTATTGCTGAATATACAAGCTGGGGCATGTAGGATTCCAGCATGAAGTGCATGGGCATGATTTCTCTCAGAGTTCCAACTCCATGCCAAGTGCCAGGATAAATGGAGGCTGTGGAGTCAGCAACAGGGCACTATCACCACTCCAAGAAATCACAAGAAACTGGAGATGAGGACGGACAATATGAGCAGCCAGATGATATCATGCATCCTGTAAAGAGAGGCTGAAACTTTAGAACTTACTTCATGCTAAAGTAATCCAGCATGCTGAGCTCTCTCCTTCACACCCAAGCAGATAGTTTCTGAAAACTCCAGGCTCAACTTGGCCCCCTTCTTATGAATTGTGCTGGTCATGGCATGTAAAGGCATGTCCACATAGCTTGCTGTGTATCATTTTGCTCATGCCAGGTTTACTGGCAAAGTCACCCACCTTTTAGTACCCTGGTCCCAACTCCAGCAGCTCTAGACTCATGACATCTGCAATTTTCAGGGGACACTAGAACTTCAGTTTCTGTATTCATAATGTCACCACTGCTTTATGGAAACTCCCTCATCTGAGTCCAGCATAAGACAATTCTGTTGCCACAGGAGCTTTTAAGTAATACCATGAGCCAACACAGTGTTAGAGGCAATCCCTAAGAATTGTGTGCACCACTCACTCTCTTCTTTAGCCAGTGCTTTTGGCCTGAAAGCCAGAATCAACACTAGATGCTGATTTTACATGTGTGAACATCCACCTAATTATGTGGTGGAACACACACAGCCAGCCAATGGTCTGCTGGCTGAGGACAGGCTAAATCTTCTACAGCCCAGAAAACAGTGTCTCATCACTTTACAGGCAGAAATGCTAATAGACACAGAATTGTCTTGCAGAATCTCAAGTTTTAAAGTTATGATTTTAATCCTCAAGGTGTAAAGGGCTCAAAAGCCCCCTCTTCTCCTGGCTTCACCTAATCTTGACAGTACTGCGAAGCACAAGCCCTCCAAGTACCTGAAGCTCAAAGAGTCAGGTAATACGCAGTGAGATGGAAAAGTGATTGCACCAACTGCATTATTAATTTACATAAAGGAGTCCTTAAATTTTTTTCTAGTATTACTTAGCTCCACAGCATTTTCCAGCCTACCTGCAGTGAGGCCTCGCAGTAGCCTGCAAGCCCCAGCCCAGAGTCCTGCCTCTTCCCAAAAGCTCACAGGTCCTGGCTTCAGTCAGTCATCTTGAAAGGCTGCAGGTGGAGAATCATACCCTCCCCACTACACCAGACTCCTGCTAGACATGTGAAAACCTGGAGAGGCCCCTTGCCCACAGACAGCACCAGTTTGATTACCTCAGTAAAGCCCAGAAAGAATGCTGAGCTGAGAAGGCAGCATTTTTAAAATATTTTATTTATTATACAAACTATTTACAAAATCAGCTACTACAACCACAGGCTTCCAAATTTTGGCTGAACTCTGCCAGAAATTCACCAGAGAGAAGTAGGATTTGACCTGTATAATCCACAGCTCCTGGTTTCTATAAACATGCAACATGGCCTGCAGGTGCAGGCTGAAGCCAAGCCCCCTGCACCTCAAAGCAGCCTCAGGAAACACAGAACCTGTCTAAGATGGTATCAGGATCCTAAGGATTTCTACAGAAGAGCTTCTATTAAGTGGCAATAAATAAGGAGTAAAAAAGGAAAGTAATGAGCCTCTGCCAGAAGTAACACACAGTATAGGTGACCGAAGCACATCCCCATTGCCAGCACTAAGGGCAGCATTAAATGTGGCTGTACTGGGAAAGGGTGTAAAGCTAGAGATAAGTTTAGAAATATCGTGGTGGAACTCAGGAACATGGGAGCAGCCTAGGGGCCTGTGCAAACAGAAGAGTTGGGTTTAGTTGACTAAGAGTACCCATCCCAGTTCTGACTACACTTGCCTTAAGAAGGAAGTCCTTGGCATCTTCACAGCTGCTGGAAAGTGTTGGGTGCTGGCTGCAATGAAATGAGAAGCATTTAGGAGCTCTTTCCAGTAGAAGTCCACTCAGTGGTCAGCTACTTCATCGTCAGAATAAAAAAAGGCCAGCTCAAGAGAAGGGAGAAGATTCCTGAGGGAGATATCATTGTCAGAGCTGGCCCATAGCTACAGGACTGAAAAAATCCTCAAACAGGTGAGGCTACAATATGGAAAAAACACCAAGCTACACCTCCCAACAAACTGGAGTTGAGCTGAGCACCACCACCTCCTCTCAGTCTCCGGAGAAAGGAGTGAAGCAGTGGCATGGTAAACACAGGAGCTGTAACTCTACTGGCCATGGAAGCCACCTGCAGTATAAATAAAATGGTACCATATTCTCCACCCAAAGAAGGTCAGAACCTTGCAGAATGCAGCCTGCACTTAAAAAGGGAGAACAGCCACTACTAATGTGATCGGTCAGAGCACAACAGTGGCAGCTATCAAGCTGGCAGCCTCGCAGCACCTCGGTGCCAGTGAGGGAATGAATTCACAAGGCAAAGAAATCCCCCTGAGTAGTCTCAATGTTCAGCTGACTGCTTTTTGGCACCAAAATGGCTTATTTTTTCTGTACAGAAGTAACACACTCAGCCCAAGAATGACTAAGATGCTGCCTTTAAAAACATTTTATAGATGGAGAATATTTCCCTCAGATTCCCAGTCAATTCAACTAAGCTACATTTGAAAAGCACACACAGTTAACTTAAAATATCCATACTGTGCTCAAGTCTGACCGGACCAGCCTGAGGACAGAGAAGGGGACTGAAGAGGATGATGTGACATTTTATCCAATACAGTGTTCTAAAATTAGCTCAGGGGTGCCAGTCTGAGAATCCATTCTGGAAGAAATCCAGCAATTCCATAATCCAGTGAAAGCTTACATTGCAGGTAGTAGCAATGCATTTCTCCCACTTTGACTCCTGCATGGCTTTGACTTACTTGTAGACTGTAGAAAGCAAAGATCTTGAATTTTGCTTCACTGAAGAACTCAGTGATTCCCAGATTCCCCTTCCCTTTACTTCCCTGGGAAGGGCTGAATGGATTGCCAATTACAACAGACCCCAATCACAAGCTTACTTCTCATTCTGGCCTATCCACTCCTTTCCCCGCAAGCCAGACAATGGTGGATGAAAGCTGTTGAGTAAACCACTTAAGTGAAATTCTGGTTAATGTTTTGTGCTGAAAAGTTAACAGCACTGAACAGAACATGTGGAAAGGAAAGATGAAGAAAGATAGTAAGGTTGAAAGGGCAGAAATCTAGCTGCTCTCCAGGCACCAGCAACTCCCTGGAGACTCTGACTGAAATGCAGTAGAGAAAGAGAAGCCTCAGGCTGCTGCATGATAGAGGTAGAAGCCAAGATCCTGTGGGATGCTGGGGTGGAGGTTCCATGTTCTGCCAAGTACCATCATCCCAACAACAAATGCAAGCACAGTACACACTGTAGCTGCTTACTGATCTGTCACTGGTACCACGTAACATACATACCCTGAAGGTGAGTGTGGGATAGGCATTGGCGCTCAGCATTGAGGGATCACACTCATGCTCATACTCTCTCTCCCAAGGAAGGGAAGAGAAGGCAAGGGCATGGAACAGCTTCCTGTGCAACATCAACTGTCAGAAACATTCAATGGAGGAGAAACTCCTCTTCCAGTTCGTTTGCAGAGGCTAATTAGCAGCCACTGCTGGAGAAGGGCGCTTCTGCTGCTGGACCCTGGCGGAGGTAGTACAGGATCACTGTCAGGGCCAGCACTTGTGCTCCGGTTAGATTGTTTTCCTCTTTGGGTTACTCCCTCCAGTGGATATTGCCTTTTTTTCTCTGTGGCACAGGCAACAACAGCATCCACAGCAAGATGGAGAAGGAGAACCAGAAACCCTTCTGGGTCAGGTGCTGAAAGGATGGACAACTTTATTCTCCTCATGAGTCATAGTGAGATATCAGGGAGCATCACTGGGGGAGTTGAGCCAAGGTAAAGGAAGTTACTAAGGCTTCCTATGAGCCAAGGCTTCCACCAGAGCTCCATGCTGGACTTCCCTCTTCCTCCTAGAGAGCTACAGTAAAAGCAGCTCAGCAGATCTCCTGCACCTCAATGTAACTTCTGATTATGAACTTCATCTTCTCACAGAAGGATGGGTATACAGGGTGCACGGAAGTCAAGTACAATATCTCCTTGACAAATGCACCAGTCCTTTTGCTTTTTCACATTGAACCAAAGGGAGAACGAGGAAAAGGGAAAAGATGAGCTCTTGATGACATATTTGGGATACAGAAAGGCCACATGACATCTTCTGGATGACAAATTCCTTTACATGGAGTCTTTGCTTTGCCTCCACTGCCCAAGTGAAGGGAAGGAGAACAAGCGGAGGATTGACCTGGGTCTTGCCCCAAAGAGCCGAGATGTTAAATGGTCTCCTGGGAAGGAGAAATCACAGCATGCCAAATCCCTCACAACCCTCACTGATAGCTAGCTGCAGCATCTTGTGCACTTCTTCATAGGAGTCATAAGTAGGGAGGCACAGCTGGTTAAAACTGTAAAACAAAAGAAAAATTCCATTCAAACTAGGTCTGAGAGGGAAACATCCCCATTAGCTGCCTGTAGATGGATTGACACAAGAATCAAACACTGTTTGTCCATCACAACTAGCTGGTGTCATTCCCAAAAGCACAACGGAGAAAGTCCTACCACCCCAGGATACTTGCCAAGTGTGGGCTGTCGGCAAAGTACTGTGAGTTGGAGCTGCAATGATCTGGAAAGATGGACAGAGTGCAGCAAACCCTCCTGGAGGCAGCTGAGAGGAACCAGTAGTGAACTGCAAAAGCCTGGCCAGCTCTTCCTGTGTGAAACTGGAGACCACATTCCAAAACCACCTCATGACCTGTTACAAACCAGGAAAGGTAAAGCCAGGTCAGCCAAGGAAATCAAGTAAGCATATTAGCAACTTGCAAGAATATCAGTCACTTGCCCTCACAAGCAAGTGTTCTATTAACAGTTAGAACTGATTTGTTTTACCAAGGCGACACAGAGGCAAGTATTACATAGTTCCTAATCAGCTAAGAGGTGTCCCACGCTACTATCTCCCACCAATCCTTTCCCTCAAAGCAGAACGGCTTCTTCTGCTTCTGCTCTCCCCACAGAGACTTTACTTTTAGAAATACCTGCATAGACAATGAGGTAGGTTTACAATGCAGAAAATGCACTTCCTTCTTGCACTATGTTAACTTTTTGGTTTTTCACATCATCTGGTACTTCTGCAGGCAAGTGGAACCATCCCAGTGTTTGCAGATTGAAAATACAAGTTTCTATCTCTTATCATCTAGGGTGTTTTGGCAACTTCCACTATTTTGCTAAACAAAGCTGCTACTATTCTGATACCCCTCCCACTGGGAAATGCAGAAAGGGATGAAAACCATTAGGGGGTACAAATTTAGGCTACTACATCGGTAGTACCACAGCATTGAACTCCAAACACTACATGTGGGCTGCAATCATGTTTTTCAAGCATCTCTTAGAGATAAGTATACCACCATGAACATCTTCAGCAGCAGTAATTCCCACCAACTCCTTCTGACTCCCTGCTGAACTGTTCTTAATTAGAGCTGTGCTGGATTTTTTTAAAGAGACCACTGTGGACAATTTTTATTTGCTGGTATCTGACTAAACATCACCTCTAGTCAGCCAGGCTGAAGGGATCTCTCTAGGGGGAAACATTATATATAATGTGCACAGTCCTACCTGACCCTTGAATTTTTCAGTTAGTCCTTCTGAAAACCTAAATTGCAACCAATTCAGCTGTGTTTGGGATAAATGGTTTTGACAAGTAGGAAGGAGAAACGTTTTCATTTACCTTCTCACGGAAGTGCCAAGATCCTCCTACCACTACAGCATGTGCCTTGAAGTCACAGACACTGATATCTCCAGTACCACACATAAGCAGCTGAAAGGCAAGAGACTGCAGTCAGAAATTCAGGAACCCAGAAAACAAGGCAACAGCTATTGTGCAAATTGCAGATGTTTAAAGTGCTTAGAAAAGAAACATTTTGGCTTTTTCCCAGATCTAGAAAGCACTCCATTTGTCATACAGGAGGGGAAGTAAAGGCAGAGCTGCTTAGGTAGGCAGCGATTACCTCAAGCTCATTCTCATCAAAAATAGCCAGGAGGTTCTCAGGAACTAATTCATTAAGACCTGGAAGAGAAGAGAAGAGCAGCATGTGCTATGCCCTGGGACACAAAGGCAGAGAGGAGCAGGGAGCAGGCAGCATGTTACCTTTCAGGAAGTGATCCACCTCCTCTCTAACCTGATTCGCCAGCCTGTACTGCGCAAGCAGATTTAGGTACAAGATTTTGTTTTCATTGGTCACTGGTACTTGAGCCCCTCCTGCCACCAGTTCTACCACCTGAAAACAGAACACTTGACCTGAGTGTGACCAGTAGCATTCCCCAAAACTGAACTCCCAACCATAAAAACACCAAGAAAGGAGTTACTTCCCAGAGTAAGTTCAATTTTCTGGGGCATAGCAGAGTTCTTGGTCCCCACTGCTGCAGGCAGTAGGGGTTAAACTATCCCACTTTCAAGAATTGTTTCCCTTACCTTCTCCAGCTGTCCTGTTTTGCTATACTTCTCTTCAGCAAAGACCAGATCCATCTCACTCACATCATTGTTCAGTATGAAACACACTTTGGATTTATAGAATTCTGGGTCATCTGTTTCAAAATACTGTATGAAAGAATAAGAAAGCAGGGACATAGAGGGAAGAACAACAAAACCCCTTACATTGTTAGCCAGAATTCTGGGTTTGCTACTACACCAACACTCAGCTTCTCCCCAAACCAACACCGGCTTCAGACAGGGCTGGGAAGGTTTACCTTGTAATGCATACGGAGTCCTATGATCTGAGCCAGGAAGGATCGAGTGAAACGAGCTCGAACCAGTTGTTTGTAAGCACCTCCCAGAGATGATTCATAAAGACACTTTCCTACCAGGCGCCCCGCAAATTCATATACTTTGAGTCGTAAATACGTGGGACGCCCTGGGTTTGGATGCACCTGCAAAGAAGAAGCAAAATGAAATATCCAAGTACCAGACTGACTAGCACAAATAGCAAATATGGGACCATTTTGGTCACTACATCTCTCAAGCTTTAATGTAATGTCCTCAAAGACAAGCAATGAAAATAAAATGCTTAAGCCTGCGTAGAAAGAACATGAAATATTTCACATGCACAGGCAAGAAGCTGTATGAGAGCAGAAATAGATTCTGAAATATTCAGACTCAACAAAACCTCTAAACACTTTGATGTCACCTCGTCTTGCCCAAAAATCCAGCCTTCCCTGCTGACTTGCCACCCTCTACTGCTCATCCAGCCAGTTCTTTGACACTTCAATGGGTTAAGATCGTTAAGCAAAGCTTTGAGAAAGGCACTGGAAGTGACTATGAAGGCAAGCTTAAGAATGATTAAGGTAGCACACCACTTAACAGCAGCACTGATTAACCATCAATGGTCACATTTCTGTGCATTCTGCATAGGAACTGCAGACTCACCAAGGCCTGGTTGTTATCACTAAAGCGGGTAAACAGCTGATTGGTGGTATCAAATAGTGCCTTACAAATGAGCTCAAACCATTCTCTGCGTGGACCTCCCCAGTCCAGAGCTACAAAGTAAAACAAGCTTGGTCATACAAACTGGGCCATCAGTTCAAGAGTTTCATGCATGCTGCTCAGTATTACCCAACACAAGAGTTCATTGCAATGAACAGCTCTGTAGCAATGTGGCAGTAAACAGGGACTGCACAACTATAGGTTCTTCTCCCAAAGCTAGCCCTAGTTGGTTTTCTGGTTTGCTTGGGCTTTTTTTAGGGGTAGAGGGGCAGGATTTACACAAGGCTTCAGGTTCCTACATGAACTAGGTATAGAATAGTGCCAGCAGGATAATTCACTAACATCTGTGAGAAGATCAAAGGGCTGGAAAGCCACAAAAAAAACGGACATACTACAAGAAACCAGAATTCCAGACTGAAACTACTCCACCATCATTCTTTTTGCTTCCTCTGTATATATAATCAAAGAATAACTCACCTTCCTCATCCTGAAAAATCACTTCGAAGTTTTTGCTCCAGTCAGAAACAGAAAAATTTCGTGTTGCCTTAAAAGACTGAAAAATAGAAAAAGAAAATAGCAGCAACCATTACTGCTTGGCACCCCATACCCAATATGCAGTCCTGTAAAAGTGAATGGGCAAATGCAAAACCCCAGCAGTCTAGCACTCAAAAGTATAAAAGTGAAAATTAGAAACACCTAAGGTCTAATTCTTTTTTGTCCAAAGCCACAGAAGCCAGTTCCTCATTTTCTGTTATGAGACACATTACCCACATAAAATACAGCTCATCTTAAAAGCAGTGTGAGGTCTTAGCACAGAAATATCACTCTCAAGGCTGCAGTAAAGTATTGTTTGAAGTATTAAAATGCCTGTGGGAAGGAGCAATTTCTGTAAAGCACTTTCAGCCCACGAATTAGATTTAAAATAGGAATCTTTCAAAGAGCACTACAAAATAGCTTGAAGAGAATTACTGAGTTCATACTTACACCAAGTCACGATGCAAAAAAGTAATAAAATACCCCAAGTGTCTAAAATTTCCTGTGCCCTGATTCTGGACTCCAACTAAAGAAAATTTTAAAAGCTACATGGTAGTCTTCAGTCATACAGGTAGTTTTGGCTTAGTTTATCCTCAAACAGGTTAGAGCATCATGCTACTCACACCTCTGGACTAAACACATTCATTGTGCCTATCAACCTTGGTCACTAGAGGTTATAAGTATTTTTATTATTATTGTCATCATCATCATTATTATGGCATTGGATTTATTTTGGCATACTAGACTGCAACAGTGCTCAAGGCAGTGCAGGAATTTCCATAATAATAGGAAAAAGTACTCACGGAAATACTATTTAGAAATGAAGTAATTTTGGCCAAGCTATAACTGAAATATAACCTCATAAACACTGCAAGCCAGTACATGCAGAAAATATTCTGAAACACAGATTTACTGAGTATAAAACAAGGGAAATCCCAGCCACTCCTGTTTTCCTCAGAAATGATCTTTCCATCTTTGCAACGTAACTGTTGTGAGACACAGATGGAAACAACAAGTCAGGATAACTGCCTCCCCAGCATACAAAGTATTAGAATGTCACTTAAAAACTGTATTATATGAATTACTAAGTTCTATCTTGGAAACACAACAGTTCAGGTCAGGTAAGGGACTCTAGAGAATATTTTATCATCACTCTGAACCACTACTAGTAGCCTGTTGATGCAACAATTTCATTGCATGCAGCTCAGGAACATCTGACTTGACAGCTTATCTTGCTGAATGGTTCTGTGCCAGAAAAACAGTAGATAAAGACTCAGGAGCTCTATGTTCTGCTCCCAAATCTAGTCCAGGTAGACAGTCTCACTCCAGACCTCAAGTTCCAATGTAAAGTAGAGACAGAGTAACACCAGCAGATTTCCTGCTTTTACAGGCTATGAATCCCTTTACAGAATCATAGAATCATTCAAGTTGAAAAAGACCTCTAAGATCATAGATTCTAATCTTTGACTGATCCCTACCTCATCAACTGGACCATAGCACTAAGTGCTACATCCAGGCATTTATTGAACACTTCCAAGGATGGTGACTCCACAACCTCCCTAAGCAGTCCTTTACAATGTTTAACAACTCCTTCTCAAGCTGCCTGCTGGCATCTGCCTTAAAACAGAGGGACTAACCATTTTTAGGATGGCTGCCCTAGCACAATCCAGTTTGGACTCCTTTAGGCACTGAGCAGAATAAAAAGACTGGAGAAAGCACTGGGCTAAAGTAAAATGGCTCATACACTCACCGACTCCAGCAGAGAGTGGCGGCTGACCTTCAGCGTGACCTTCGAATGAGGTCTCTTCATATGCACCTGACGTAGCTCTCGCTGAAAGAAGTTCACTTTGTCTTGGAAGGTTTCAGAGCCTCCTGAGAAGAGTGACAATTTGGGTGAGGCCTGAGCTGTCAACACCTCAAACATCTACAGAGCACTCCTAAGATTAACTGCACAGATCAGCTTTACAGCCCAAAAGTGCATTTACCACAGCAAGGTTTGGAGACAGATCTCTCAAGGTAGTTTTGCAATTAATCTTGCTGGTATTCATACTCACAGGTGCACTTTCAAAGAGCCTGACAGAGAAGCCAAGCTGAAAAGGAACAGCTGCTATGATGAAGTACATTCACTAGAAACACCAATAGGAACAGAGCATGATACTCCAGGAACCAGAGTTCTCATCAGAAGTCATTCAGTGCTGGCAATCTTTATTCCCCAGGGAAACTAGCAGACTCAAGTGCTAACTTCCTGACTACTGCACCCACTTCACTGTCCCTTTACCTATGTTTTTATGCAGAGAGCGAATGAAAGTGGCTGCCAAGATGTTCCTCTCCTTGCAGCTGAGCTCCACAGGGGGTTGGATCCCATCATCCACCACCAGTGTCAGTAATTTGTGCACCGGATCAGGACCAAGGTATGAAAACTAGCAGCAAAGAGATGCAAGAAAGGGTAAACCCATCATGCAGAAGGCACAGTATGTTCAGTAGAGAGAGCACCACCTGTGCTCTTAAGACTTTCTGTGCTCCCCCATGTATATGCAATTAACAGGAAAACTATTTCAGGCATCAAGACTCCATTTAGGAGGCTGCTTTAAACTTCACACACAAGTCTGAGGGCTTCAATGAACACAATCACAGCATTTTAGGAAGGTCATGAGGAAAATAACCAAGAAAAATGCAAAGGAATCAAGATTTTTGCCTAGCATTGGGACAGAAGGCAGGAAAGAGTGATAAAACTCGGCTCCTAGTCACAAATATTAGCAAAATTTAGGCGCTCAGAGGGAATTCCAGAGTTGAAATTTGTGCCATATATTGTTGTTCTGTGGGTGGAAGCCCTTCTCTCCAAAAAGAAAAAACAGACTCTGATTCACAAGGATGACAAGCTAACAATGAGGAAGTGCAGTGACAGGTACATGGGAAGAGGCTCACCTTTGTGCCAGGACACACTCTAAAGGTGAAAAGCCGCCATGGAATGATCTTCAGGTAAAATTCTTTCACTGAGAATTGCTGAATAACCACAAGGAAAAGAAAATGTTAAATATCACACATCTGTTAAGTGTTGTCCCTGAAACGCATGAGGCAGAGGACAGATCCATAAGGCCAGACCTCCCTTCAACCCCAGGAACAGACTTCTGCAGCATTTGGCACAATACCTGAGAACATTTAAAGCTTCACAGAACTGTAAGCAACTTGTCAGTAAGACTTCACTGAATGCATTTATGACACATGTGGGACAGCATGACACAGATTTTATAGCATTAAGCTATTGTGCTCAGTAGAACGTCACCCGTTTAATTGGAAAGTAAGTACACTTGAGAAGCTGAATTCAGGACTAGATTTTAATGCACTGACAAAAACATTTTGGTAAAAGTCACGCCAATGGATTACTCCTATTACTCCCTAATTTTCATTACCATTTCAAACATGTTTTAAAAAGCGCTTGCAATTGCTAAATCCATGAGATTTGCAGAAATTTATTCTCAGGGTATTTCAGCCAGAACAAATGACTAACTGTGCAACTCCTGTCTTCTGGAGAGCAAGTTAAGATGAAATTTTAACATCTTTAGACAAAAGAAAACCATTTGCTGCACAAACCTTTCCTAGCCGCAATGACTGGGAAAACTGACATTCAGTATTTGTCCACAAACAAGCCAAATATGAACAGCAACTCTTTAAAATAGCCGCATGGTAACAGTTTTCTACTGTTTCTATTTCTATACATAGAGACATCTAGGGATGCAATTATGCAAGCCTAAGGATCACATTAACAACTTTGGCACCTAAAGGGAGCTTCTAACAGTACCCACTTCTGGTGATCTGCTTTACCAGGTAATGCAATAGAAAAGAGTATGGAAGTCCAAAACAATACTCCAAGGATGAAAGGATGCTGAGCTCACAAGGACATAGCACTCAAAGTCAGTTCTTAGAGCCATGTGCAGCACAGATTTAAAAATCTCTAGCAGCTCCCTCCATCCTATAACTGTTTCACAGCCCTCTTTCTCCCTTTGGCAGGAAATTTCTGGATCAGTCTTTCACTTTGGTATTTATCACTGCATTTTTCAGAATGTGTTTGAAGAGATACTTGAACAAAATTAATTTAAATTCATTATTAGATTTAGTGGAATTTTCTTTCTAGTTTCTGAATGCTTTTAGGCAATAATGATGGGAAATAGTTACTGTTAACATATTCTTATTGTAAGAGAACCCTCAATTTCTCTTGTTTCTTCTACTTATAAATTTACCCTTTGTTCTCTGACCATTTTTTCCCTCTTTCTTTTCAGCAAAACACTCCAGAAACAGAACAAATACATAAAATCTGAGAAGATGAGGTTCTCTTAAGTTGAAATTTACAGGTTTCAGAAACTGAGAATAGGAATTGCAGGTCTGACCTGAAAAAAGCAAAGAAAAGGCAAACAGAATATCTACTGAACAATCAGCAAGAAAATTTCCAGTAGGATTTGGATCAGACCTAGAAAGATACTAAAATCTAAAAACACAATCCTAAAACTTCAAGTTCTAAAACACACTCCTAAAACTTCCAAGGCTCATTTTAACATTATTCTCAGACACAAGCTCCATGTCTGCCATAAGAAAACCTTTTTTTAACCAAATCTGAAGCACCTGAATCTGGAGCTAAGATACAGAGCACCAGGAAGCTCTTCAGTTACAGCATACTTAAACATGCACTCAAGTGTGGTAACTTTAAGATGTCTACCTTAGGTGACACATAGCAGTACACTTTTTTAGGCTTCTTCACTTTCTCAGGGGTCTGGCTGTCAGAAGGAGAATCTTCATCTTCATCATCAATTGCAGTAGAAGGGCGGCGCTGGGAGGAGCTCAGGTGCATTGGTGGAAGTTGCCACTGAGTGTTGGTATAACTTGGAGCATCGTAAAGGTAAGCTTCAAAATAAATACTGACACCTGAGGTGGACACATTGCGTTCTACAATGTTCTTTTCATTCTCTGAGGGAAATAGACATGAAAAGAGGTGTGTAAATCCTAATGAAGACAAGAATGAAAAAGAATGCACAGACCACCATCAAATTAGTGACTTTGATTTTTTAAAAAAAAGGTTATACATCCAAAGGGAAACCTAGTCAAGTGAAACTTTGAAAAGAGAACTCAGGAGTGAGATGAAAAGATTTCAAGATAGCCGTTTGTCTGTTAGCGACTGGTTGAAGAAAAAAGGCATAGAGAACCTCTCTTTCAGAGCACCAGCCTGAAGGCATAGCCATTTGACAGACACACTGAAGTGTGGCTCACTCCTGAAGAAACCACGAATTATAGCATTGTGGAAAAAAAAAAAACAAACCACATAGGTTACATGCAATGTTCTTCCTCCATGTAACTTAACATACAATACATGACAGAGTCAGATGACAAGTACTAGCAAGCAATAAAAATTGCTTTATTTCAAAGGTAAACCTCCTGAAATACGGGAAAAACATTTGCTTTCATCTGCTGATGGATCAGAGAGCATTAGCTTCCAGAGATCTCCCCTGTTAGAAGCAAATTAATTTACCTTAGCATTTTTAAATGAATAGGCTTTCCTTTAGGAAGTAAGCATGGCCAGCCTGCAGGGGAGCCACAAATAGCTCTGCTACATGTGTGTGCAAAACACATTGTAAGAGGACACCTGGAGAATGAATACTCATTAGATCTTGACTCACCACTTAGAACAATGATGTCAAAATCACCATTGCTTATGGGCTGGTTCTGGTAGGAGATGCAGGCATGGAAACACCCCCTAGAGTGCAAGGTGAGTCGGAAGAACACCTCACACGTCTGCCGATTAGACACCACAGACTTCTCAAACACCACATCAGAGCTCTCTTCTTCTTGAGGACCCAGCTAAATAGAAAACAAATTAATAAAAGGAGTCTCCAGCTCACCTGAAGTCAAGCAGCAAGAGGTGAAGTTGCACTCACCTCATGGATGGAGAGGCTATAATTGTGCTCATCTATCAGGGACACAGAATTGCTGGTGGGATTGTCATATTCATCTCTGGGAGCTATCTGCAGAGTGTGCTGCTGCCCACAGGTCAGCACCAGAGTGGAGAAATGGCAGACAATTTTGGTTTTGGAGGGAACCACCATTCCTGAAGCAGAAAACTTAATTTAGAGTCAAACAAATTCCAAGGTGAAGCTACAAAAAGCAAAAGAAAAGCAACTAGGGGCACAGTACCCTCGAAAATGCATCAAATCTAAACACATTCTATGTCCCTACATTAAAATAGCAAAGTATCTGAGCACTGAAGTATATAGTGTAGTGCATACCATGTGCCTTGGATCAAAGACTCAATACTAATAAAGCAAACTAAGTTACTAGTTGTCTAAAGAATGTTCTTCTACCATTCTAACTTTCTGCTCAGGAACTTGCTCGCAATGTACGTATAAAATATAAGTTAGCTGACACCTAAGAAAAACTGCAAATGCAGCTTACCAAACAAACTTTATTTGGGTTAAACCTGAGCTGCTTCTTTCTGAAGGAATATTTTAGCAAGCTTTGTATCTATTCACAAAGCAATGAATAGAGATCCTTTCAATGACATGTACATGAAATATAAAAGATGCCAACTGGGGTCAAAAAAACAAAAGTAGAAGAAAACGAATTTTAGATGGGTGAAAAGGAAATGTTTTTACACAAGTGTGTAATCAAAGGTATCAACTGCACCAGAACCTTACAAGAATAGACTAGGGTATTCAGAAAAAGAAGAGGCAAATTATGACAGCATTTCCAACTCAGATACAAATAACTCAATACTTTCACAAAAGGCACTCTCTGACTACTACATGGACTGCAAAGAAGTTACTACAAAATGGAGAACATGACAGAAGTGGATAGGGATTTTAAGTAGCACTAATGCTGTATTCTGTAAAGCAGTTTCTGTTTTGTAATGTACTGGTAGTCACAAATGTGTTTTACTCATGGGTCTCTTGCTGGGATCTACACATGGCAGGAAGAAAATGGTGAAGGGTAACCCCTTCACTGTCACCTACCTATTTTAGCTGGAAACACATTTACCTAAGGGTCTCCAATACCTCCAAATCTACTCTGAATCATTACAGGGCCACTTAGATCTTACCTGGCTGGAAAACCTTGTAGTAGGGACTGTAGGCCACATTCAAGCCACCGAGTTTTACAGTGATTTCGTATCTCCCAGCCCTGCGCACAGTGAAAGCCACTTTCACCACATTGGAATTGGGCTCCTGAAGAACTTCCTGGGTTACAGGAATATCAATTGCTAACTCCACATGGCAGATGTGAACTCGCAGCCCCACAGGCCGGTGCGCAGGGAAGGGTTGCCCATTTTTATAGAATAACTGTATGGGAAACAGAGAAGTCCAGGTCAGCAAAAACATACAGCACACAGAGGAAGAGAAAACAAGTTGCCTTAGGGAAGGGCAAGTACCTCAGCTCAGAAAAGGAAAAATAACTAATAGACAGCTCTGTCACGCAGACCATGTTCTCCAAAATGAACAGGGACAAGTGGGCATTGAACAACCCCATTCTCTTTTGTGTTGGGGTTCAAATGCATGTCCTGAAAAGAACATGCCCCTAGGCATTTCCCATCTACACTTGTAGAGCAATATTAGAGCAGAAATTATGAGAACCCATTAGCAAAAGGAAAAAAGAAAAGCCTTACCCTTTCAGAGAAACAAGCAGATCTTGTTCATTTGTACAGCTAAGCTCTGAAAAAACTCTTACCAATTTGTTACAAAAAAGAGTGTGATGAAGATAATGACCTAAGAGGCAGACCCAGTCTTTACTGCTAAGAAGCATCATAATGAAAACAATACATAAATAAAATCACAGACAGCTCGATCACCGAAGTGATCTCCTGACAATTTCAGAAGGTAACATACCTCAGCCACTAGGTCCTTACAAGGAAAGGATTACACCTTGAAACTCTATATGCATGACTCTTCAAGAGCCAGCAGCTTGTTGGCCAGAGCCTGCCTAGCATCTTCAATCAGCCTGCAGTCAGGAAAAAGTTACTATTATTCCCTGTTTCTAAGTAAAGGACGGTGTGGGGCCTGAAGTAGTTTGCATCTTGACTGACATCAGGAGAAACTAGTGAATGCAAAGCTGCTGTTGACGAATAAAGGGCTAAACAAAGGGCACACAGGTGTGAAGTGGAAAGGCACATTGCTGGAGCTCATGAGAGTCAGGACACTGAAGGAAATAAATTTAAATAGTAGGAATAGAATAAGTCCCTCTCCCCTCAGTTTTTTTCACTGCCTGCCCCAGAGTTAGAATTCTTCACTCATCATCAAGCAGAAGTGTTTTCTTCACCTTCCCAGGAGGGATGGGTATGGCAACCTAGCTGAACCTTTCTTCTTATTTTGATACACTCTTGGATGGGAAGGTGGGATAGAAAGATTGGCACATAAACCCAGCAAAACCTGCTCAAACTTTCTCCACATAGCTCCAAACTCTCTGTGATCACTCATCTTACTTCCCCTAGACTTGGTCTTTTGGAATTAGAGGGAAACAAGAGTCCTCAGCAGGCTTTTCCAGGTCTGACAGAAGAACAATACATTTTCCAGTTAATGGGGAGTGCCCGTGAAGCTTTTGCCCTTGGGTTGGTAAAATACCCATTCCCATACCATCAACTTCAGCTGCACAACCAAAAGACAGCACCACGTTTGTTGAAGGCAAGGCTCAGCCTACTCACTTCCCAGTAAAGGAAACAGCAGTCAGGACAAGCCTGGCCTCTGGCTCTTCAGAGGATTCTGAAGAGAGGGAGATTAGACTTTTAAGAAGTGCAAACCTCAAATATACACTTACAGAGTTTTGCAACACAGTAACAGAGCAGACTGCACGAACAGATAACTTGCCTAGTCCTCAGTTACATCTGGCTTAGCCCCAAGAAAAAAAAACATATGAAGAGCCCACCCCTAACTCAGACCTCAGTTCCTGCCCACAAAGCTGCAGGGAAACAAAAATATTGCCTTACATGCACTCGGAAGGCCATGCTATGGCCCACCTCATAGGGGTCCTTCCAATCCCAGGATATTTTGCAGGAACGGGGATCCAGGTAGTTGCCTCGCACGTAGTCATAAATAGTTCGCTCCCCTCGGCGTTCCCGGTCCTCATGTTGAAGGAAGCTGACTATACGTGCGGCAAGCTCAAAGAGGAACTTAATGGTGAAGAAGAAAGCTACAACAGATACTGTGAGTCCACCTGCAGCAGGGAGAGAACAAAGGGTGGTTGCAGAAGCCAAGGTGGCTGAGTCAGGCTCTAAAATCCTCTCAGCATCAGCCAAAGATGCCTTTCTGTTAATGATATTCTACTCAATTGCAAATTAGGTATTTTAGGCAGATGCTATTGTGTGAACATTTATGGTTTGTGTTATGATATAAGTAAGGTTATAAAACATCAAGTCTCTTAAAACTCTGCAAATGATTGCAAACAAAGGAAATACTTAGAGGTGGTAGAGAGTCTCAGGTAAGGCTTGTGGACATCCCAACAGAGACATGGAATTCCCTTCAAGTTGCAAGTTAGAACTACAGAGATTCCCTTAAGGGAAACAGATAACCAGAAAACTTCTGCACATCACATTATGGCTGGATTAAGAAACATCACAGAGCCAACTCCACTAATTCTCAGAAGAAGAAGTAAGGGGATGGCTTAGGAATTAGGCCAATGAAAGGACTTTAGGACCAAGAAGAATGGTCGAGGCAAGTCTGCTAGGTGGAGGGCACAGTGTGGGGTGACAGTAACTTCATGATTGTTAGGTAAACTATGAACTAAAATTAAGTCAAAGGCTTTCAAGAAACCTTTCTAAAGCCTATGGAGAGGTCATCAAGTACTGTGGCAGCCTTTCCTTCACTTACCAATAATGTAAAACATCAGGTCCCTTCGGTGAGACACACAGCCGAGGATCACAGCTGCATCTAGAACACAAAATAGGCCAAGTCCAGTCCAGTGACTTCCTCACACATACTGGCCTAAATTTAATCTATGGTTCCTCAGAAAAAATGCCTATTGATCACCTGTCTTCCTCTCCAAGGACATCCCTAAAGCATTATTCCATAAGATTGAAACATGTGAACAGCACAACATGCTACAATTAACAGCTCTCCCTCCATCACAGATTCCCACTCAGATTCAGGGATCTATAAGAAGGACAACATATCATCCCTCTGGAAACAGTGAGAGCAGGCTCTGGGTACTGCAGGAAGGAGACATTTTTTGCAGGATTACCAACTTCAACAACAGTGGCCAAAGCCACTCATCCAAACTGCCACACCTACTTGCAAGCCATGAAGTTATCTTTTACTCTGATATGAAAGCACATTACAGAGCTGCCAACAAAACAGTCAGAAGCCAACCCTTAGCCAGCAAATTTGGAAGAAAAAGCTATGGAATAAAAGAGTTGCAGACAAGACCATCCCCATTTGTTCAGAACAAACAAAATCCTTCTAGGCAGAGGTGAATCTATTTTTGCTCTGCAAGTCTACTACAGAACATACAAATGCAACTGGAAAAGAGTCCATTTGTGTTTTCCTTCTCAATTCTGCAAAGTGAAGCCTCTCTGCTGAAACTCTCACTGATCAACACAAAAACTAAAACCTTCTGTTTGTACACCATTAAGTTTACAGCAATTTTAAGAGACACCAACCTAGACTCAAGCTTTCACTGAGGGGACTGCTAAACAAACATGTAGTAAAAATACCACACCCAAAACAACATGCTGTTTGGTTGATAAGACATAGCTGACAGATGGAAGAAGAGCAGCAGCAAGGAACACATGTGACAATTAGACAAAGGATTTGGCATACAGTGATGCATACAGTATAGCTCACCATGTCACCATTCACTTAGTGAGAAGCGACATTGTGCATTGAAGCTGCCTTTTTTTTTTTAAACAAACACAAAAGGGGAGTTATTCATCAGTCATCTCAACAGCAGCAATAACAGACATCAGCATGCAGAAAGCTTAAACGAGGTATTTCTCCCCGACAACAGCCATGACTCTCTAGCCCAGCAAATCCCCTTTGCTGGTCTCGGCACATAGTCCAGCCCTCCAACCAAAGAGCAACCACATACCTTTACACAAGTGTCCATGCTCTAAAAGCCAAAAAGAGGGTACCCATTCTTCAGCATCCTTCCTCTTTGTGCCCAGATCTGGGACAAACATCAGCAAGAAGAGGCCATAGAGAAGATCATTACAGAGAGAGTAGCTCTTGGAACTTGCATCACAGAATCACTGCTGCAAAATAAGGACTTGAGCACAGCAGTTTCTTCCTCTTTATGGAAAAAGGGTTGTCCTGCAGTGCTATTTCTTTTAGCCTGCAGTTTGTTAGCTTTCCTGGAAAAGTGAAAAAAGGAGAGAGAAACGTTAGATGTCTACATTGTGAATAAATCTAGCAAGCAGAAACACATGAGAGGTGCAAGATGCAAGAGCATCACTAGGCATCAAATCCATGAGAGGTGCTATAAAAGTACCACTGTTGATGAGGTGCAAAGCTTCACTATATCCTCAACCTCTATCTGTCACAATCTCATTTCATTATATGACCCTCTGAAACTAGCACATTCAAGATGCAACTAAACACATCTTTGCCTCCATAGGTTTCATGGAGCAACTAAGAACCTGCATGCTATTCATAAAGGAGTACTAAGGATGGAAGGATGGAAGCAAGAACTAATAGCCTGGAAGGAATACCGAGAGATTGTCTCAACAGCCAAGGATCAGGTTAGAAAAGCTAAAGCCCTGATAGAACTAAACCTTGCCAGGGATGTCAAGGGTGCCATGAAAAATTTCTGTAGGTACACTGGTGATAAAGAAAGACTAGGGAAAACATGTACCCCCTCCAAAAGGAAACAGTTACCCGCGACAATGAGAAGGCTGAGGTACTCAACAACTTTTTCCCGAGTCTTCACCAGCAACTGCTCCAGCCACACCAACCAAGTCACAGAAGACAAATAAGACTGAGAGAATGAAGACATGCCCACTGTACTAGAAGATCAGAGGGATTTTTTACAAGGGCATGTAGTGATAGGACAAAGGGAAGGACTTCAAACTGAAAGAGGATAGGTTTAGATTAAATATAAGGAAGAAATTCTTCAATATGAGTAGTGAGGAACCAGATCAGGTTCCCCAGAGAAGCTGTGGCTACCCCCTTCCTTGGAAGTGTTCACAACCAAGTTGCATGAGGTTTGAACAACCTGGTCTAGTGGAAGGCATCCCTGCCCATGTCAGGGGAGCTGAAATTAAATGATCCTTAAGGTTCCTTCCAAGCCAAACCATTCTATAATCAGGTAGCCTTTCAAGTCTTCATACCCAACAAAATACTATATACTATTCTCAAACTGATTTTGCCCAGATTTAAAGGGCTATTTGGAGTCAAGTCTTAAAATAAAAGAAAAAAAAAGTTTTTCACAATTCTTGAACCACAAAGCAAACTAGATTTTGGGTTTGGTACTGTTGCTTTAGATATTCAGGAAATTGAGATCCTCATAAGGGAGTTCAGCTTCAGCAGCACTATCCACTAAATTACAGTTTACTGTCAGGATTGAGATAGAAAAAATTAAAATTTAACAGCAAGGATTGACGCAGCCCACAAAAACCAGGACACATGCCAGAAGAAACACCACAGAGCCTACACAATCAGTATCTGCTCATTCAGAGCACAGATTACATAAAGGAGCGAGAATGACAAAAACAGAGCTAGGCTCACCAAGGCAGCTGTCTGCTAAGATAGACACCTCTTCTGGAGATGTGATGTGCTCCTCCCACCTGCCATGCCACCACACAGCTGTCACTTCTTCCTTAGTCCCCCCTCCTCTCCCTTCCTCTTCAGATAACTCTTATTTCCCTCCATGCCAATAATCATACAGATCTGGCTGCCTTTACACACGTCTACTAATCTTTCTAATGCACGTGAAAATCAACCAGTAAACCTGTGCACAGCTTTTTGGTTGCGCTGCAGAAACAGCCGGACTTTCACAGTCTTTTCCTTGCCTACATCTCAAGGAAAGTCCCACCCACTCACCTATTTCCCTCCTTCCTCTACTTTTCCTCACTGCAACAGTGTTGCAGTCTCTCCGGCAGGAACTCTCATTCTCCCCCTAGGTAAAGCATCAGCTTTCTAAACTCACAAATTTCTGTGTGCTAAGGACCACAGACCTAGCAATTTCCTTGGCATTTTAGTTATTTCACAGTACATATCCAAGATGTGCTACAAATGACTGGTTGAAACTCTGCTCCAGCTTGGCCTGAGTATGGAAGGCGTGTGACTGCTCCCCACACAGCAGGCAAATTTCACAGAAACTCATCAATATTAGGAATCTACAAGATCCCCCTCCAGCATCTTCCAGAACCAGTCTCTTCATATCACAAAAACCCCACAATGTTGTCTCTATGGGTTCATCTACTCAAGCTATTTCTGCTTCACTCCACAACTGTTGTTGTGATCTGATTGTGGCACACCACAGATCACACAGCCCCTCCCTCAAGCACAGGAAAAGAAAGATCCATCATTTATACTTTAGGGGTTTTTAAGTCAATTGGAACCTGAATCTCTTGATCTGGTTTGCAGAATTTTTGAACTCACCGGACACAGGGAATCAGTTATCTCAGTTATATTAATCAGCACAGCAACTTGTCATTTTACTGTCCTTACATGATGCAGTAAACAAAACACCCACTCACGTGGTCACCAGAGATGAAGTGGCTGTTATACAACCAACTTCCTCCTAGCTTCCCACTGCCAGAAGCTTTAAGGGTACTACTCTTGCAGCTGGAACACACTGAGGTGAAGAACCTAGTTGCAAGTAGGTGGCATCCAAGATACACTGCCACCCACTTAAAAGAATGCAGACGTGAATTAAAACAATATCTGTGCTAAGAACTGCTGGATAACAATCTGGGAAATAAATTCTGAAAAGCAGCAACATAACGTGCCATCGTAGCTAGGCTGGAAAAAAAGTGCTGAATTATCCAACAGGTCTTAGCAATCTTGATCCAAGGACAGAGCAAGCGATGGTCTCCTGACACCTGCAGGGACAATGGGGATTTGAAAGCCTCACCTTCGTTTGACTCAAGGAGAGGTACTGGCATAATCAGGGTAGACAGCCTGGAATCATAAAATAAACTGCATTAGTGCCATTGCTTCCTCAAGTCAGCAAGGAAAGGAAGTTCAGTAATCGGAACACACTTAGTTTGTGTTACTGCCGCTGTTGAAGCCAGAGGAACATAGTACAGAGCTCCAGAAGGAAGCACAAGTAAGTATGTAAAACATACATGTAACACATGCAAAAGGAACTGTAACATAGTAATGGCATATTCACGTGGCTACAGCTACAAAACCAGCTAGGGGCATGCTATACAGAACAGATGTACTGAGCTCCTAGGAAATCTGCTGTGCTTCTTGATTTTATTTGGTGCACTGATAAATTACCATTCTTCTCTTAACAACAAACCTTTAATTTTGTTTTAAAGCCTTTTTGCAGGATAATGCTACCTCATCCAATCAAGATAAGAGAACCATTTATCTCTGTGCAGAATCTCACTCATGTGCACAAATTTCTACCACCAATGGCATGTCTGTCTCACGCCACTCACAGACAACTATTCTCTAGTGAAAGAGACAGTATTTTCTCACACTAAGTAAAGCAGGCACAAACCAATGAACAGGAATGCCCATGAGAACCATACATTCACAGAAAACTGAAAAGTCAGCATGAAAAGCAC
This sequence comes from Cyanoderma ruficeps, assembly GCA_008694505.1. Taxonomy (NCBI): domain Eukaryota; kingdom Metazoa; phylum Chordata; class Aves; order Passeriformes; family Timaliidae; genus Cyanoderma; species Cyanoderma ruficeps. Next base: position 29,323,947 of record VZDJ01007753.1, read on the forward strand.
TAAGCAGGATCCAGTATCAGCTGTCAAGGACAAAAGCTGCATCAATGGTCAGTGTCTACACAGTCATTCTCTTATTATGGATGGAATTTGTCATATGCATTTACATAAAAGCTATATTAAAAAGTGGCGATAGGAAAAAAAAAAGAAAAAAAGAGAGACTTCTGTCAATTGCTTAAGTCTAAGGACTTTTCATTGCAAATGAACCACCACCAGTGCTGTCAGCTCCTCCTGTCCTCAAACACAGCAAGCCAGCTAGATGGCAACTTTCAGGCCAGTCTCATCTTGACACCAAATCTGCTTCCCGAGCCAGGACAAAATTCAGCCACTTGCCTTGCTGCACATCAGTGGAGGAAGCAAATTACTCTCTTCTTGCTCAATTATTTCTCTTTCCAAACCACTGAGGGTCACTCGAAGCATGTGAGCTCTACCAACTGCATTTCCTCAACCAACAGTTAAGCTAGGTATGATCACTCGGGTGAAAAGTTCAGTTGTGGTTTTCCTAATCAACACAGTTTTTCTTTCAGTCTAATTTTCTTCTTCACTGTCAGAGCATGAGTCACAGTTCTACAGAGGTCACCACTTCAGGAAAAAACTCCTGAGTGGTTCTTCATTGGCTGCTTTTTCTGACCACACCAGATAAAACCGGTCGTATTTGGAAGACACCAACAGCTACAAGACCTCACTAATCCCAGAAGCTTTCGTGAGAAAAGCCTTTCTTTCTCCCTTCCCTGCACAGGGCACGAGAAACCAAGTGCACTGTACCGGTTGGAGAACTTGGTAAGCTAGAGAACATTTTCGTTCATGTGCAGAAAAGACATTTTGGGTCAGACTACACCATTATGGCTGCATAAAGTACAGCTAAAATTATGCTCGTTTGCTAAGATTTCTGATCACAAATATAGGTAAGATCTACAGATAACGACAACCCACCGCTTTTCATTACGAAGTTCATGAGCTAAGGCGCGGCAAAACCAGCAACACATCAGCTCTTAAAAAAAACCCCACCAAAACCAAAACCAAAACAGTCCAGCAAGCCCAGCTGAGTGGGCTGAAGACCTCCGTAACGTCCCGGCTCTGCTAAACAGAGAAGAAGAGGGAGAAGAAGGGCGATTGATGTGCTGAGATTCCCCTTCCAGCCCGCAGCAGTGGTGGGCTCGGCGCGGCCACCAATCTCCACGGCTTTTCCAGAGGCGCCAGCTCGCCCCTTCCTACCCGACGTGCCCCGATACCTCCGCAGCGCCGCGCAGACGGCGAGGCTAAGCCGAAGCGAAAAGCCAGAGGCCGCCACTGGGCAGGCAGAACCGGCCCTTCCCGCTCGCCGGGAGCCTCGGCCCCGCCGCGGCCCCCTCGGAGCCATCCCCGCCGCCAACAGCGCGGGGACCCCGCCGCGGTTGTACCAGGCCCACCGCGGGTGCTCCGGGCCGGCATCGGGGCCGTCACCCCGGGGGACGCTCGTCACGGCGGGGCGGCCGGGCTGTGGCTGCAGCTCCCTCACCCGGGGAGCCCGGGATCCGCGCCGAGATCCGAGGCGGCAGGGAGGGAATCGCGCTACCGCTGTTACCGTGGTCTCCGGCGACGGCCACAATCCCGCTTCCGCTGCCCCGCGCTGCCGTTGCCCGGCGCTGGCAGCCGGAGATGACGCGCTCCCGGGGCGGGCCCAGTGACGCACCAGGGACACGGGCAGTGGCGGCGAGAGGACCGGCAGGATCAGCATGGTGAGCCGGGAGCGAGCGGGAATGGGGGTCCGGCTGGGATCGGGTCTCTCCTTAGCTCATCGCGGCTGTGTGTCCGTGTCCTTGCAGGGGAAGCAGAAGAAGGCACGGAAGTACGCGGTCATGAAGCGCATGATAAGCCTCCGGGACGAGCGCTTGTGAGTGTGGCTGCGGCTGGGCCCGATCCCACGCGGGGCCCTGGCGGGAGGAGGTCCCGGCCCAGGTCTCTCCGCTGCTGGCAGCCTTTCCTTATCCCTGTGCCCCAGCAGTGCCTGTGTTTCTTTGCAGAAAAGAGAAGGATCGCGCAAAAGCCCCCGTGAAGAAGAAGGAGGACCCGAGTGCCATCAAAGAGCGGGAGGTGTAAGTGCTGCCGAGTCACTGGGGAGGGAGAGAAGAAAAGGGGAGGGAGAGAAAGAAGGAAGGAGGGCCGACCACGCTGCAGCCTGGAACTGAGGGTGTTTCTGAGCGATACTGTCAGCAGAAGTGGTGCCCCAAACCAAAGGATTGTGCTTGTGAGGCAGCAGGAGGCCTCATGGGTCTTTGTGTTGATTATCCCTCTTTCATTCTGTGCAAGTTGTAGAATTGGACGTGATGTTAAATGCAATTAACTGATTTGAATTCTTTGTTTTCCTGGCAGCCCCCAGCATCCCTCTTGCTTGTTCTTCCAGTATAATACACAGCTGGGCCCCCCTTACCACATCCTTGTTGACACTAACTTCATCAACTTCTCCATCAAGGCCAAACTGGACCTAGTGCAGTCGATGATGGACTGTCTCTATGCCAAGTGTGAGTTTCTGCACCACTCACAGCTTCTTCAGACCACACAGTGCCAGTGTGCTTGTAATGTGCTTTGTCAGCCTCATGCCACTGGCTGACAATAACAGAAATGTTGCAAAAAGAACGTGCTATAATCATGGAGCTGTGGTAACCCTGGCAATGTCTCTGGTTTCAGTCAAGTAATGGTTTTAAAATGCTAATCTCAGCAAGGGTAGAGTACTAATTACTTAAAAATCTAAAATTACCGTGGCATGGTTAGACTTGGTGGCTCTACATTTCATCGCCTTGCAACATTAATAGTTGTCACTGTAAGTAATACATTATAGAGTTCCATGATATTTCTGGGTCATGTGGGGGTCTGGGAATAAATACTGCTTTGTTTTAATATGATTTTTTTTGCATTTAGGTATTCCATGTATCACAGATTGTGTAATGGGTGAAATTGAGAAGTTAGGACAGAAGTACCGTGTGGCATTAAGGTAGGTGCAGGGTGTTCTTCTGTTTCTAGAACTTAATGCTTTAATATAAATAAGTGAAAAACACTTGCTATGACTGATGCTCCTGCACTAGAGGGTGGTTAGGTTGTTAGGGTCCTGAACTTGGTTGTATTTCTCTGTCTCTATGAGATCAGTACAATGGCTCAAGTTTTAGAAGCAAAATGATGGGTATGAGTGCACAATATTAATCTGCTCATTCATACTTCCTATTATTCCTGTATGAGTAGGTACCAAGTACTGATAATCTAGGGCCAGGTTATTGTGTGATCTGTACAAAACTAGTCCAATGTAGTTCATGTACATCACTCAGATGTATTGTTCCTTTTATCTTGACCTGCTGTGTTGTAAAGTATACGAGTGCATACCCTCAACAGCTTTGATGTTGCCCTTCAGACAGGAGGTGAAATGTCCCTTTATGCATGGTACAAATGATCACATGCTGGAAGTTCTAGTTTTTCCCACAGATAACTTATTTCAAATTACTTTGTTTGGATATGGCCTAATATTGTACAGATTTTGAATCCAACAAACCAGTGCTAAGAAATACTTAACCTAAAATAACTAGACAAATTGCATTCCTTTTTTGCAGGTGATTTCCATTGACCTTTATCTACCATTTACTCCATCCCTTCATCCCATGTTTTGAGAACAATGTTCTGTATATCACAGAAAGGGGTGTTCTTGTTCCTCCCTCCTGTGTTTCTGTACTCTCTGGTCTAGTTGCTGTGATGCTGCTTTTTCTGTCCCCACAGAATTGCCAAGGACCCTCGGTTTGAACGCTTGCCATGTATGCACAAAGGAACCTATGCCGATGACTGCTTGGTGCAGAGGGTCACTCAGGTATTTCCCTTTCTGACATTTCCTATACTGTGCTAACATACTAAAAATTCCTGAACCCTTTTAATTGCTGACTGACTTAAATTTCCCACAGAGTAACTATTAAATCTCACCAAGGGCCATTTTCAGTTCTAGCACAACTTTATTTAAGGCAAGTATTATCTTCCCTGAGCATTCTTATTGTATAAGACAGCATGAAGAAGCATCAGCATTAGGATGGGAAAGCTGTCAGCTTAAAAGGCAGGACAGAGTTTCAGAGATTTCTTGACTCTATTTTGATGGGCAGAAGGATGTTATTAGTCTTGCAGAAGTCTGTACAAGTCCTGGAAATGCCTTGCTAAGGACTGTCAGCCTTCTTGTGTTCAGTGAGTTCACTGCATAGGAACGTTTGGTGTGGCATGACTCCTTTCTGGGGTTCGCTGGTGTTGAATCTGACTTGCCTTCTTTTTTTGCAGCACAAATGTTACATTGTGGCCACAGTGGATAAAGAGCTCAAGCGGAGAATACGAAAAATCCCTGGAGTGCCTATAATGTACATTTCCAGGCACAGGTAAGGGCCCCCTGACAGGAAGGAGTCCTGCTCAATGCAATCCTTGTCTGACAGGAACTCTGTTGCCTCATACTTCTCTCCTTCATTGTCTGTAGTGCAGGCTGCAGTAAAGGGCCTGGTGTTTACACAGAAGTTGAAGTACTGCTACTGCTGGGAAGAGACTGGTCACAGATCCATTTTTATTGCAGTCTACATGTTCACTTGTCTTTACCTGAAGAAGTGGTTTCCTTAAGGCCAGTGTTTCCATAGATCAGTTTTGCTTACCAGCAGCAGCAGAACTACCAGGCAAATGCATTCTACAGGTTCTTGAAGCAAAGAACCATTCTTGTTCAATATTCTATTTGGTAGCTTTGTGTACCCTCAGCTAAGAGACTGAATTTGCTTCTTAACTAAAAACCAAACCAACTCAGAAGGATATTAGCGCAGCATGTTGGAAATGAGAAGCTTGATTGCTGTAGATATGTAATGTTTTAAGTGATCTATAATTAGAATGTGACTCAAAAGATTTTTCTCTCAAAACACCTTTTCTCCTTATTCACTGTGGCCATGAATTTTTGGAAAAGGCTGTCAAGGGTGGCGATGTGGAGTTGATTGTCTTCATAAGTTTTCTTTCTTTCTCAGGTACAATATTGAGAGGATGCCAGATGATTATGGAGCTCCTCGATTCTAACCTGTCCAGTCAAGCCATCAATGCCAGGACTGTGAGCCAGGATAAGGGTCCTTCTGATTCTAACCCTCCTGCTTTCTTCTTTTGTTGAAACTTTGCTCATATGACTGTGGATAACACCAAACGGACTTCTCATTTTTCTAAGAAGAAGCTATTTTGAAGAGTTTATTCATCTGTCCTCTGCCTTGGTCTGATTACCTACAGCTGGGAGAAGCAAGAGGATGGCAGGACCAAGAATGTGCCTAGCTGTACATTGGGATCATTGGAAAAAGTGATCTCAGCATTCTACATTAAATGTTGATGATGCAACTCTGGCTGAGAATGAAACCACAAGAGATTTTTAAAGTTTCTTACTGCTGCCCCTGTAGTGGGACAGGTATTCCTTTGGGAAACTACCTCACGTGTGTTTAGTCAAATCAGAATCTGCATTCTGCAGAAAAGACATCAGATCTGCACCAGTTGGTGGTTTTCTCTGGAAAAAACAGTCTAGATTTTAATTCAGAACTGATGGGCTTTTTTTCAACTGCACAGTGAATGAAGTTTTAAGTGTCCTCTCAGACTGCTCTTTCTGTACTTGCTTAGCTGGCAGCCCAGCCCTTTTACTTACATTTAGAGCGGTGGAGGGCAGAACAGGGTTGGGTCGGGATGGGTCCTTCCCTCCAGTTGGTTTGGGTCCAATGCACCTCAAAGCCCTGTCACTTTTGTTATGTATCCGGGACAAGAAGTAAAGTGTTTAACGGGCAGTGGGCTGGGAGCACAGTCATTGTGGAGAAATAAGAACAATGGTTGCAGATAAACAGTCTTCCAGAGACCTGCAGAATTTGCTGCAGGGAAGGAAGTGGTCAGGGAGGGAGGGTAAAGAAATTATTAAGCCACATGAAGAAATGTAGGGGAAAAGGTATTTCAAAGCCATAACTCTGCATTCTCATACCTCCTCCATTATTACTTCATTTTTAGCAATATAATTTGCTCTTATGATCTCTGCTGTGTGGTGAGGAGAGGGTCACCAGGAGCCAATGTTCCAAAGCACACTTCCTGGCCAAAATGCTGGAGGTGTAGTACAGGAGGAGACTGAAAATTTATATTCTTGGTATAATTAAGAAAATTTCCAAACTTTAATGTAGTCCCTTACACTGGTTTGGCTGCAGAGGTGGCCACAAAGGCCCACAGCATCCTTGCCTGTATCAGAAATAGAGTGGCCAGGAGGACTAGGGAAGTGATCCTCTCCTTGTACTTGGTGCTGGTGAGGCTGCAGTTTGAGTCCTGTGTTTAGTTCTGGGTCCCTCATTACAAGACAAGACATTGAGGTGCTGGACCGTGTCCAGAGAAGGGCAGTGGGAGCTGGTGAAGGGCCTGGAGCACAAGTCTGATGAGAAGCAACTGAGGGAGCTGGCATTTAGTCTGGAAAAAGAAGGCTCAGAGAAGACTTTAGCACTCTCTACAGCTATCAGAAAGGAGGGTGTAGCCAGATGGGCATCAGTCTCCCAGGTAACAGGTGACAGGATGAGAGGAAATGGCCTCAAAATGTGCCATGGGAAGTTTGGATATTGGGAAAAATTTCTTCACTGAGAAGGTGGTCAAGCATTGGAGCAGGCTGCCTAGGGAAGTGCTGGAATCACTGGGCCTGAAGTGTTACAGTGTGGATGTGGTGCTTAGAGACATGGTTTAGTGGTGGGTTTGGCAGTGCTGTGTTAGTGGTTGGACTTGATGACCTTGGAGGTCTCTTCCAACCATAACGATTCTATAACAGCTGAACATGGCTGTCTGTATGCTGGACAGCATGCAGTGAAGATAATTTCCTGTCTTTGGGAAATGCTTTGACATCCTGGTAACTTCCTTGCTAGCACCATACCTCTATAGATACTGCAGGAAACTTTGGGAACACATCAGACCTACCCCTTATGCTATCTTCCTTTGTTGCAGGCTCACCTATTAAACGTCCCTGAAATAACAGCATACTGATACTTTGAAAAAAAAAACAGGCATGAACTAGAGACTGAGCATGACAAGAATTACTCAGGTTTGTTATGATTGTAAAAGAGACCAAGCAGAGACATACTGCACTGCTCGTGTCCTGCTGACCCAGGTTTCACTGCTCAGCTACTAGAATTCATGCATACACACACACGTGCCTCTTCCCTATGATAGGAGTTCATCATTTGGCATAAATCATTGCTAACTGCCCACAGAACATATTTGTATGTTTAACTCATACTTCAGCGTAGTTATCCGAGGGCACCGGCGCCGCCGCTCCAGGGGACACGGCCCGCGGGAGCGCCCGGCCCGCCATACACAGCCTAGCTTGCGGAGCGCCTGGCGGCACCCCTACACACAACGGAGGTCCCCCCGCCGGGGTCGCAGTGGCTCCCGTCTGTCGTCGGTCCCCGTCCCATCTGCGTCCCGTCTCTTGTTCCCGGCGGGGCGGGCGAGATGTGCCGCTCCGGGCCCCCCTTCGCCCTCGGCCCCGCGCTGGAGGCAGCTGTCCGCTAGATGGCGCTGCCAGCTGCCTGGCGGGGCGCTCTGGCGCGGCGCTCACGCTCGACTGCCCGGCGGGGTAGGGTCTTTCCGCGCAGGCGCCGTGCGCCGCCCGCCGCCGCCGCCGCGGCCTGTGTCCGCTCCGCCTTCCGCCATGTACCCGGCCTGGGGCTTGTACGGGGCGGCTGGGCACTACCCGCCGCCCCCCACCTCCATTCCGCCCCCGCCGCTGCCCATCCCGCCCCCCAGCGTGCCGCCTCCCGCCGTTCCGCCGATGCCGCTTCCCAACTACCCGCCGCCGGGCCCCGCGCCCCCCGCCGCCGCGCCGCCACCCGCCGGTTCCTCGGGGTTCCTGAGCCTGCAGGAGCAGCACCTGGCCCAGCTGCAACAGCTCCAGCAGATGCACCAGAAGCAACTGCAGTCTGTACTCCTGGGGCCCCCGCCGCCGCCGGGGCCGCCCCCGCCGGGGCTGCCGCCGCCGCCGCTGCCCGGCTCCTTCACCGACTGGCAGCAGCAGCCGCCGGTGCCACCGGTCCCGCCGCCGGTCCGCAGCTACCAGAAGCCGTACGGCCACCGCGAGCCGCCGCCCCGCAAGCCGCCCCCCGCGGCCCGGGACCGCGATGGGCAGGAGCCGCCGGGCGGACACGGCGACTGGGGCGAGCCGATGCCCGCCGAGTCGGTGCCCATGGACATGGAGCTGTCCTCGCCGCCGCAGTCCCCGCAGCCCGCCGCCCAACCCTACCTGCCCCCCGCCCAGCCCTACCTGCCGCCGCCCCAGGCCGAACCTTACCTGCCTCCCGCCCAGCCGCCCCCAGCCCAGTCCCCGCCGCTCCAGCCCTACCTGCCCCGGGCGCAGCCCTCCCAGCCGCCCCCCTCCTTTTCCGAGCCTCCGCCCTCCTACCTGGAGCCCCCGCCGGCCACCGCCTCCCAGCCCTACCTGCCGCCTCCTGCCCAGGGATACATGGCACATTCCCAGCCCTACCTCCTCTCCTCCCAGGCCTCTCCTTCCCAGCCCGCGCAGCCCGCCCTGGCCTCCTCCATCCCTCCCCCGGTCAAGCCATCGCAGGCTCATTTCCCCCCGCCCCAGCCGTCCTTGCCCCAGCCCGCTGCTGCCCAGCCGGAGGGCGCGCAAGGTGCCACCAAGGAGGGCGGTGGCACGGAGCAGCCGGACCCCTCCACCATGACTCCCCAGGTAAGGCGGCCCGGCTGGCAGCGGGCAGTCGCCAGGGCAGCGGTGGCGATGAGCCGCTGGCAGGTACGAGGTGCTGCAAAGGTCCTCGAGTAAGGGCAGTTAATAAACACACTATATTTGCATAATACTGAAAGGTTTTGGACGCAATCCATGGAAGTGTGGTAATGGCACAGCTCAGGGGAAGCTTCTAAAGGCTGATTTATCAAGTGGTGGTGGTAGGGATGTAACAGACTGTCATTCCTCGAGAAAAATTGTTTAGGGAAAAGTGCAAATCCTGGCTGACTTTCGTTTTCTTGAGCATGCATTTGTGTCTGGAGAATGTATTCCAAAGTATAGCATGTGGGTGGCCTGCACCTAACCCCTGTTGGCTTTGTCTGGCCTGTTGTGAGATGCAGCAGTCTGTGTGTTGCACATTGCGGGATGTCACTTGTCTTCAGTGATTTCTTTCTTGTAGTTTTTTAAGGGATCGCGTTGCAGTTGTCTGCCTGATCAGTGTAGAATTGTGACTGTTTTAATCTTATCACACAGAGTTAATGCTGCAGAAATGTTTCTGTAGCAGTACATACTTGCCCTCTACTTCGACTTAATCCACATTTTGTGTTACATGTGCTTGATCTTCCACTAAAAAAATGCATAGGGCATTGGACGGAAATGTTCCAAAATGCCTTGAAGTAAAAAATGTTATTACCGTGTGTTTTTTATGTGTATACTAGGGCCAAAATACTGCAAAATGTTTGCGTGCTTCACTTCCTAAATGAGACCAGTTCCAGCGAACTTGATGGGACCATTCATCTGCATTGTCAGGGGCAATCCAGGTTTAAGGTTCAGCATGCACAGCAAGGCACGTGTGTTGAGGCTCTCAGCTATGTACACTGGTCAGGCAGATTCACTGAGGATTTTGCATGGGTTTAGAGTTGTCTTACTGGGATCCACCTGCAAGAACAAAATTGAAGTGCATACTTTAAAATTTCTGTACTTAAATCTACTTTTTTGGTAAATTGATCTTAGGGTTCTGATTTGAAGCTAGGTTTGCAAAAATCCTGTTGTGTCATATTGAAGTCACTGGTACTTTAAATTTGCTAATTGCTGGGACACCTTTTTAATTGTATCTATGTAAATTCAATTTTTACATTTTTACCATATAATTAATTACTGCCTGGAATACTAGTACTTTCAGTTAGTTTCACTCAATTTTATGATGGTTTTGGACAGTACTAATTGATCTTTTACAGAGATCAATTAGTCAATTTATGATCAATCTTGATCATAAAATCAAGACTTAATTTTTAGTGACAAAACCTAAACTCAAAAAGCCACACGCAGAAAGTGGTGTTAATTTGGTATTGAGGCAGCTTGTTGACTTCTTAAATTATTGAGCTCAATGATAAAATAGTAAACACTCTTCAGAAGAGTTGCAAATAGTGCTTTATTGTGGTGGGCACATGGAAGCAGCAGAATACTGATGAAGTTTACATTGTCTGGTTTATGAGTGTTTATACAAACAGCTTCTATCTTGAGTAATTTACTTGCTCTCATTCACAATTCAGTGGTAATTGAAAAGGAATATGGTAGTTTTCCTGGTCATAAATGTGTTATAACAAATTGATACGATTTTGGCTATCTTAGGCTATAAAATGAGATTGGATTTGGAGTAACAAGTTCTTACACTACAGGAATAGGAAAAGCTAAGTGTAGTGATGCTTTCATGTTAGTAATCTGAAAAGCTGAGTAAAGAAACAGTGTAATTTGTCATTTGTAATATCCTATTGAGCCCTTGTTTAAACTGGTAATTGAAAGCAATTCTTTCTGTTCTCATCCCACAGTAACAGTGGCTGCAGACAAATATATCAGTGTTTTTCTCTTAACTCAGAAAATATTACACAATTTGCCATGAGTTGGTGTTGTATTGTTTTCCTTTCCTGTCTGAGATACAGTTCTTTGCCTTTACAGTATCGTGAGTTTAGTGTAGTTTCTTCCATGGGTATATAGTTGGATTAAAATTGCTGCATTCTTGTAAAATTCAGTTAAAATAACTGTGGTGTTTCCTTAATGTTCCATCTGATAGTTGGGTAATGTATGCTGCTATTTGTTTACAGTATCACAGAATGGATAAGGTTGGAAGGGACCACAGGGGGTCATCTGGTTCAACCTCCCTGCTCAAGCAGCGTCATCCCAGAGCACACGGCAAAGGGTTGTGTGTTCCAAACAGTTCTTGAATATCTTCGGTGAGGGAGGCTCCACAATTTCTCTGGGTAATCTGTTACAGTGCTCAGTCCCCTGTTTGGTAAAAAAAGTTCTTTCTCATATTCAGGTGGAACTTCCTGTGCACCAGTTTCTGCCCATTGCCCCTTTCCATGTTCCTTGGCATCACCAAGAAGAGCCTGGTTCCTTCCTCTTGGCACCCTCCCTTCAGATACTTGTGTGCATTGACAAGGTCCCTTCTCAGTTGTCTCTTCTTGTGGCTGAACAAGCTCAGCTCCTTCAGCCTGCCCTTATTAGAGAGAGATGCTCCACTCCCTTGGCATCTCCATTGTCCTCCACTGGACTTGTTCCAGGAGTTCAAGTCTCTCTTGTACTGAGGAGCCCAGAACTGGACACAGCACTCCAGCTGTTGCCTCACCAGGGCTGAGTAGAGGGGCAGGATCACCTCCCTCAACCTGCTGGCAATGCTCTTTCTGCTCCAAGGATGTGTGGGTACATTTATACCTATAAATATGCATTTATCTACATCTGTTAAAACTACCTCAGCTTTACCACCTCACCATTTAGCAGACTGCTGTGCTCTTTAAACAGCCCCTTTGTTTTATAAGGGTGCTAAACCATTTTTTTGCATTTTTCACCTGGAAAGGACATAATGTCCCCCCAAACAGGTATCATGTTATGGCTTAGGGTCACCTATATTAATTTTGGAGTAGTCTTTCAGTGTGGACTTCACATTAACATGTTTGGTGGTATGTCCTGTGGTCAGGAACTGATAGTGCTGGTTTCAGTCTTCCTGTAAAATGTAACAGGCCTAGTCTATTGGTCAGCCAAAGATGGAAACAGGCCTGTGTTGATGCTCATGTTTTCCTTGGTCCTAAGGATTGCAATTGGACTTGAAAAATTACGAGTGTAGTTGAATGACAAGTCATGGTGAGGAGGTAAGCACTCAAAATACCTGAGCTCTTCATCATGAAAAATTTTCTACACTAGCACTTCTGTTTTGCTCCAGCTAAGCTGTAAAAGTCTACCTTTCTGCTTTTCTCATGCTTTTCAAATAGCACGGTAATAGATGTCACTGACTCATCTGCTGAAAATAATACATAACTATTATCATAGCTCTGGAAAGCCCATGTCATATTATGAGTTCTATCCCTATGTCCAGTTGGTGGAAGGAGAAGGAAACAAAATAGATCTGTGGAGACTACAGTTTTGTGGCAGTAGAATATGTGCTCACCCATCTAGCACCATGATGGCAAATCACCTTATAGTGCCTTTTGAGATGGATAATTGAATCAGGTTTTGTGTAGCTGGGGGATTATGCTCCTCCCTTGAGCTGCACTTATTTCATGATGTTGTTGAAGGTTTCTGACACAGTCTGTGCTGCAGTGTGAATGCATATCTTCCACCCAAAACTATGGCAGCTCTTCTGAGACATATTGTTAAAAAGATTCATGGCAGGAATAATTGCATGATCAATTTAAAGTCTGTGAAGCGTAGCCTCTTGTTTCATGGACCTCATTTCCAAGTTACGGAAGTGTTTTTTTAAAAATACACCTCCATGTTTGTGTTTGCTACCAAGAGAAAACAATATTTCTGATCTGAGCATGAGGTAGGTTTCTAGCAGAAGGTTACTCTTCTTTTAAACCTGTTTAAGATGGGTAGAGTGGTGCACTTTTGAGAAATCTCATCAGAGAGCACTTACTGCTTTGATGTTGTCGCACTTTTATTTCAAAATGCATTTTTTGGATTATTTTCTGTATCTGACTGGGCTTTTATATAGGTGTTTTTACTTAACTGTGCATGCTTGGATGGAAAGGAAGAGCAGAAGGTATAAAAGATGGAGATCAGTCATTCTCAGAGGTGATGGAATTGAGAGCATGAGAATGGTTGCACTAGGTTAGACCAAAAACTACAGAATTTGTCATTCTATCTTTGTTAGTGACTAAAAGCAGGTGATAAGAGAACTTAAAAATCAAGAATGTAGCAATACTTTCCTGAGATACAGGAGCTGCCTTAGCTGTAAGTGGTGTATTTATTTTTAAAATATGTAGATTTTTCTGTGCTATGTCTTGAATCTACAAAATTTTAGGCCTTGGAGAGGTCTCTAGTAGGGACTCTGGTGGCACAAGACCATGTGAGGTGAAGAACAGCCTCCCGTAGATGTCTTTCTATTCACTTGATGCCTGATATTTCTCATATTGGGAGAGATACAGGACTGTTGGTTCTTATTCAGGTCTCTTTAAGACACTAGTGCTTAAGTGTTGAGGTACTTACCTTTAGTCTTTTCTTCATGTTAGCGGCAGCTTACTTTTTGAAGCTTCTGTCATCTGCCTTGAGTACTCTTAATTCTACCTTGAGATATTTAAAACTGAAAGCTTATTATTTCTTAAATAGATCATTTTTTGAGTGCAACCATACCTGCTTCCCTCTTCAGCTATTGAATAAATCACGATTAATGACAATTCAGGTGATACATAATCTTCACTATATACTGGTTCTGATTTTTCTTTTTACTTTACTTAGCTTTGTTCAAACATCTTCACAATTTCTCAGCTGTCATTTCAGTCTACTTGATGTCTGTGTTATCTGTTCATCCTTTTCATCTCTTCTGTACATTTTCTTCTTTTTCTCTTCACTGTAGTTCTTAGATATAAAAAAGATCTAAAACCAATAAATATGATACTTACAGCATATCTGTAGTAATTTTGCTTATTATTGCCTGTGCTCCGTATTTTTGTTAATATTGTTTGCTATAGTTATAGAATAGTAAGCTTGTTGGGGTAAAAAGTAAGTTCTGTTGTGGGTTCTGTGCATCACATAGTGGTTACTGAATTTTGATCTGATCTTCTGACATCCATTGCAATACTGTTGCTGAAGAAGTGAGTTTTTCCTCAAAACAGTTTTAAAAACTTTCTTACAGTATGATTATAGTGATTATCATTAATGGTTTTCTATTGTTTTTCTTGTGAAAACTGCCTTAGAAAATTTACATCTATTACAGGAACAGCAGCAATACTGGTACCAGCAGCACTTGCTTAGCCTGCAGCAAAGGGCAAAAGCCCATGCTCAGGGACAGCAGCAGATGAAAAGTCCAGTAGTGAAGGATGAGCAGAGAGCAAAGTCTGAAGAAGGGAAAGTAAGTGCTTCAGCTCAGCAGTCTGAACCTCCTCCTCTTAATGAATCCCTGCCTCCAGCATCCAAAGAAGATGAGTCTTCTCTTACATCCACTGAAACTCAGGTAGGCTTTGTAAAGTGATGCCACTTCATTTGTGTCCTAGACAAGCCAAAACCCCAAGAAAATTAATGCCATCAGATTCTCTTGTATGCCTTGTAACAATAACTAAATATTGTGAAGCAGTCTTAAAAAGATTTGCTAAAGCTGCACCGAATAAAAAATACACTTCTTGTATATAAAATTACATATTCACCCGCACATACACCAACCAGGTCTGAGCTGACTCCCCCGCACCTTCCACAAAGTTGTCATCTTTGTTTGTGAGAACACCACATGATATCAAAGTGCAAAATCAGGTAATTGAGGAATGCTATGTTTAAGACACTATTTCTTAATTTCTCTCTGGCAGTTTGTGAATTCTGGTTCCCCTTCTCTCTGTGCGTTTGAGTTGGTCTGAAAGCCAAGAATTTCGCATGCTCAGTACCAGTTACTCTATGATAGGTGGAGGTCATGATTGATGTTTGAACAGTATGTGCTCCACTTACAGTGTGCAGATTCCTACAAAGTGGCAAAAAAAATGCACTTGGAGTTACTTGACGTCATCATGAAAAACCATTGTTGCTCATTACATTTGCTGTGGGTGACAGATAACATATTTTCATTAATCTCTTTCCTACAGGTAGTGTCTTTATGTATGAATAACCTAATTGCCAACAGCCTAACCTTTAGATTGGATTGTTCATATTAAGAAAAGATGTGTTCACATTAGGAAAAGGTGGGATAAAAATCAGTCTTCCAGAAGCAGTGGGTGGCTGGAACACTGAAATAGAGTCATAAAGTAAGGGACAGTGAGAAAGTTCCTGTAAAATATGTAGTGACTAAGTATATTTTTTTTTCTGACAGAATAAACTTTCATTTATTTATAGTATTTAACTTTTTCTGTAGCTCAATATTGAACCTCCTGATGATCCTGAAGAGGATTTGAGATTGCAGCAATTGCAAGCAGCAGCAGCTCAATGGCAGCAGCACCCCCATCACCGGGTTGGGTTTCAATATCAGAGAATAATGCAGAAGCATGCTCAACTGCAGCAGATAGTACAGCAGTATCAACAGATCATGCAACAGCCTCCACACTTAGAGGTGAGACACTGAGGAGGTGGTGTTTGCTATACATCCTGGTTGACCCGGCATTCATAGTCTGCTGAATAATCTGTAGTTGAATAATTTGTGATGGTTGGCTCATTTGTCTACTGTTTCTGGTTGGGTAGAAGTTTATATCCATTTTCCCTACTGTCATTCAACTTCAGAATGAAAAAAGCATTGACAGATGGTGATGAAGCTTCAGTAGGATGAGAAATACAAGACTTTACACTCCTCGTAAGATTTTTCAGATATACCTAGGTAATACAGGAGCAAAGCTGAACACAATATTGAATTTACTCAGCTTTGAATGTTTTGTCACTGGAGAAACAATTCAGAAAGGTCAGGTAAACAGGCGATTGCACAGAGTCATTTGGAAGCTGCTCTTTTTTACAAAAATAAATATTTACAATGTTAAATGTAGGCGCCAAAAATAGACAGTAAGTGTAATAAAGAAAATCAGTATCTCACTGATTATTTTTAACTCACGTAATCAGTTGAAACCAGTATTGTAAGCTTTAAGCTTTTAAGTAGAAGTTGATTACTGCATTAGAGAGTTGAGTCAGCTTTTACTGGGTTGGTAGAGTTCATACATTAAGCATTTCTTTGTAGGTTGGGCTGTCTACAGTTTGGGTTTTTTTTTTTTGATCTCATTGGGTAAACCTTAAAAATCTCAGGCAAGATCAAGCCATGAATATTATATCCTCACATAATGAGAGACAGAACTCCTTGAAAGAAGCTTCATTTGTGCAAACAAGGTCTGGCAAAGGCTTAGAGAAGAATAATTGCAGACAGCTGAGGCAATTCTGAGCAGGTTAATAGCAAAAACTGAAACCTGGAGAAATAGTCACATAGTGTATATATATGAAGATTGATTTGGGCTTTAGCCATTGTTAGGATCCAGTAATAATACAATTTGTAGGCTTCTTCAGCTGTCCTGTTGAAGTCTTCTCTACACAGATGTAGTATATAGTCGTAAAATGCATTAATTTTCACAGTGTCTTTAGATATCACAGTTGGTTTTTGCTTTTCGGTGTAGTTCTTCCTCAGGCTTGTGGCCAGGTCATCAGAAATTGTGATATTACAGGTGATACTGAGATACATGGCTCTGAGAGTAACTGACTATCTAAGGTATTTTGAACCTATTCTTGTTATCTCATTGCAGACAATGTCAGTGGACATGCAACTGCGACATTATGAGGCACAGCAAAAACAGTTCCAGCAGCTTCATAAAGATTGGGAACGATCAATGAACCAACAGTGGCATCATCAGCTTCAAACCTACCCTCACAAAGACCAGCTTCAAGAGTATGAGAAACAGTGGAAAGCATGGGATGAGCAGATGAAGGTCACTCAGTCGCATCTGCAGGAAAAAGTGACCTCACTTCAAAATCTGAAAAATCAATATCCTGCAAATGCTTCGCTGCCACCTCCATTTATTCCATATTCCCAAACCGGTCAAGGTGGCATTCCTATTATGCCTCCAACTTTACCTTCAACTACACCTCCACTGGTCCCCCCACCTCTCTCTTCGGTTTCTCAGTTATCCAATTCCTCTGTCCCTTCAGGATCCAGTTCTCAAAGCAGTCAAGCTACTGAAACACCAAGGCCAGCTCTCCTTCCCACCCCTGGTACCTATGCATCAAAAATAGCTAGTACAACTAGCTGTTCACCTTATCATTCTCAAGTAGGTTCATCCTTTGGCTCATCTGACCATGGAAAGTCTCAAGGTCACCTTAGTAAACAAACTGAACAACCATGTGGGGAACTGAAAGGCACTTCTGCAGTGTCTTCGTCACACACGCCTATTGTGCAGGATAAACCAGTGAGGTCAGGTGGATTGCTTCCCGATCCTCCCAGATCAGCACGTTTTGAAGGCCCTAGAGGTCCTAGGTAAGAATGTTTTTGTTGATTTATTTGTATTCCAGGCTACAAGATTTTCGGTGATTTATTAAGAAATGAAATATATATCTTATTCTCAAATCTTTCTGAGGTTGTGTGAAGTGTGTATTTGTTCAGTGGAGGTTTTGTTTTTAATATATGTACACCATGCTCTTTGTATTTATATTTTTAAAGCAAGGATATATAGATGTCTTTCACTTGACCATAATCTAGAGTAGATTGCATTTTCGTTTTTTTGTAAAGTGCTTGGGGATGCTGCCCCTTTTCATTCACAGAAACACAGTGCTCCTGCTTAGAAAAAAAAGAAAACTGTTGTAAATATTTTATTCTTTGCTGATTTTGTACCTGCTATATAATTTAATCCAAAATCTTGTTTTTTGAATGTTTTTCTTTGATACGTGATAGCAGGGCACAAAAATGACATCTGTTCTATCTTCTCATTAGTTAGAGATGGGTGTGATGTCTGCTGAATCAAAGGACAGTGGTGTTCTGTTCAATTGTTTCTGTCCTTGCATACTCTGCTAGACTTTACAATAATATCTTCATGGTTATTTCCCTCCTCTTTGCTTCCAAAGTGATCAGTCATGAATAATAATTTGTGAATTGCTAGCAATGTACATGAACTTTATATAAATGAATCATTTTCCATCTCCTGATTGTTTTTAAAAAGTGTTTCTGTTCCTGGGGATTTGTTGGATGTACAGTTCTGAACAGACTGTTTTCATGACTTGTTAGTGCGTATCTTCTATGTGTGTTGGTTTAGAGCTCAGTGATATACAATGATAGACACAGGTTGTCTTTCTGGGCTGTGAGCAGACATTTCTGGTTCATGTCCAGCTTTTTATCCACCAGCACCCCTAAGTCCTTCTTGGCAGGGCTGCTCTTGATCCCATCATCACTCAGCCTATATTGAGACCAGGGGCTGCCCTCACTCAGCTGCAGGATCTTGTACTTGGCTGCATGAGGTTCCCATGGGTCTACTTCCGAAACTTTTCTAGACACCCCTAGGTGGCATCCTGTCCATTAGGCGTGTCACCCACACTGCTCAGCATGGCGTGCTCTGCAAACTTGCCAAAGGTGCACTCAATGCCACTATCTATGTCATTGATGAAGATACGAGACAGTGTTCATCCCAGTCATGTGAGGGACACCACTTGTCACTGATCTATCTGGACATTGAGCCATTGTCCCCTGTCCTCGAGATGTGACCACCTAGCCAGTTCCTCATCCACCCAGTAGTCCCGTCCATCAAATCCATCTCTCTCCAATTTAGAAAGAAAGATGTTGTGGAGGTGCATGACAAAGGCCTTAAAGAAGTCCAGATAGGTGACGTCTATAGTTCTTCCTTTATCCATTAGTCACTCCATCATAGGCCACTGGGTTGGTCAGGCAGCACTTACCTTTGATGAAGCCATGCTGGTTGTCTCCAATGACCCTCCTGTCCTCCATGTGCCTTAGCATAGCTTCTGGAATGATCTTCCCAGAGGTGAGATGCGCAGATCGGTGGTTCCCAGGGTCCTTCCTTCTAACCTTTTTAAAAATAGGTGCAGTATTTTTCCTTTTCCCAGTCACCAGGTACTTCACCTGACTGTCACCATTTTCAACATACTGCGGAGAGTGGCTTGGCAAGTACAGTAGCAAATTCCAGAAGTATTCTGGGATGTATTGCATCAGATCCCATAGACTTACATATATTCAGGTTCTTCAGGTCATCATGACCCTGATCTCTAACCGTGGGAGTGACTTTGCACCCCTAGTCCCTGTCTTGCAGTCCATCCACTCAAGAGGCATAGGGTTGTTAGTGAAGACTGAGGTAAAAAAAATTGTTGAGTATCTGAGTCTTTTCCACGTGCATCGTTGCCAGTTTGCCAGTCATGTTTGTCCAAGGAGTACACTTTTTGACCTTTCTTTTCTGGCTGACATACCTATAGAGGCCCTTCTTGGAACGCCTTGCATCCCTTGCAAAGTTCAGCTTCAGCCACATGCTGTGGCCTTCCTGACTCATCCAATGATATACAACTGTGAATCCCAAACATCTAAGCAACTTGACTTTAGACATGAGTTCTCTAATTTGTGTAAAATAATCTATAGGATTTTAATATGACATATTCATTTGAATAAAATTTCTGTTGTGTCATCTATAGATTTGATGGACCTCGGGGAAGGGGATATGACAAATTTGAAGGCTCAAGACAGAGGGGACCTCGTTTTGACTCCCAGCGCTCAGAAGGATACAGGTCACGTTTTGACCGACAGAATACAGATGGACAGTCTTCAAGTAGATGGGGCTCTATCCCACGAGGACCAGCAGGACAATTTTATACAACAAATGCATCACATGGACAAGGTTCCCGACCTAGCGGTCCACAATGGATGGGGCCCAGGCCTCATCTGGGACAGCAACAGCAGCAGCAGCAGGCACAGACAGACTCACAGTCAGAAAGCAAAGAGCCTTTTACAGACACAGATGGCAATCAGCAGTCTGTAAGCAGAACAGAGTCTACTCCCGACGCACAGGGTGCAGGTACCATTGCACCAAATGAGGACCTGACAGACACTCAACAGGAGCCATCCAAACCTGAAGTTAAAGAACCCAGTTCAGACCCTCCTAAAAAGTGGACATGGAGTTCACATGATCCCAACCAGCAGGAAGAAGAGTCCAAGGCACCCACCCCACCTATTCAGAACCAGAATACAGTAGCCCCTGTAACAGGAGATCAGGATTTGGATTCACCAGATGGCCAGTTGACTGCTTCAGATAGCACTCAGGGCCTACCTGGACCAGAAAGCAGAGAAAAAGGGCCATTTATGCATGAAGATAGGGGAAAGGGACCGGGAGGCAGAGGAAGGGGCCGTGGCAGAGGGCAGGGGGATGGCCGCGGCTGGGGAATGGCCCGTGGCCGGGGGATGGGAAGGATGGATGGTGGCCGGGGAATGGGAAGGATGGACGGTGGTTGGGGAATGGGCAGGATGGATGATGGCCATGGCCGGGGAATGGGCAGGATGGACGATGGCCGTGGTAGAGGATACGTATACAGAGGCAGAGGGCAGGCTAGGCAGCCATCCATCCGTGGCAGGGGAATGTTCAGGAGAGCAGGCAGCAGGGAGAGAATGCCTGAGAGACGGTCAGGCAGCAGGGAAAGGATGCCAGATGGACAGTCAGGCAGCCGAGAGAGGGGACTGGGTGGACGATCAGATAGCCATGAGAGGGTATTCTCTAACCGAGACAGAGAACTGCCCGGACGGGCAGGCAGCTGGGATCGGGGACGGGCAGGAAGCCGGGAGAGAGGCCCGGTCAGACGGGCGTGTAGTCGGGAAAGAGAGCCCATGCGAGGGAGCCGAGAGAGGGAGCCCATGCGGCGGGCAGGGAGCCGGGAGAGGGTCCCCGTCAGGCGGGCAGGGAGCCGGGAGAGGGTCCCCATCAGGCGGGCAGGGAGCCGCGAGAGGGACCTGGTCAGGCGGGCAGGGAGCCGGGAGAGGTGTCCCATCAGGAGGGGAGATAGCCATGAGAGAGAAGCAGGAAGATCCGAAACAGGCAGTATGGGTAAACCGATTCACCTGGGAGATGACCCTGACAAATTGCCACCATACCATCGAGATGAAACATTCAGGGGTTCCTGGGGTCGTGAAGATGATACAATGCAGGAGGAATTTCCTTTAGAGGGTCAAGATGACCCATCTTTGGAGCATGAGCAATTGGATGACTGGGAAAGAGAACAATACTGGAGAGATCACAACTCTGATTATCAGGATGATTCTGTAGATGCATATGACAGAGATGACAGGTTGCAATCTCACCATTCACTGCCTCCATTGTCTCCCTTACCACCACTACCTCCTTTATCATCTGATCATGACAGACGAGATTCGTGGTGGGATGACTGGAAAGGGCCAAGAGAAAGGGAACTAGAGAGAGATCTAGATAGAACTGGAAGATCCTCAGATATTTATGATCAAGATTTAGACAGGGAATGGGATAGAGACTGGGACATGAGACCTATGGAAGACAGAGAAATGGGGAATCGTGACCTGGATATCCCCCCTCTACCACCATTACCACCTCTTCCACCTCTGGATCGGTATCGTGAAGATAGGTGGAGGGATGATAGGAACAGAGATCATTATGACAGAGATCTCCGGGACAGAGGGGAGCTTAGGATTCGAGAATATCCGGAGAGATACGACACATGGCGGGAGAAGCAAGACTACCTTCCTGAAAGGACTGACTGGGAGAGGGAACGGTTGTCTGACAGGTGGTATCCAGATGATGGAGAGAGACTACGGTCTTTGGATGACCACTCAGATTCATCCCTTCCTCCACCTTCACATTCCTCTGATATGCTGGGAGCAGATTCAAACCTGGACTCTGACCAGTCCTTGGGAGGAGTGATGGTCCTAAGCCAAAGACAGCATGAGATAATTCTGAAGGCTGCCCAGGAGCTCAAAATGCTTCGGTGAGTTGCCTGGTTCTGTGATTTTGAATAGGAATCTTGTTCTGTGGAATCCATTTGAATCAACACAGTAATGGTTTCATTTCTTTTACCCACAGCATGATAGTAGGAGCTCACGTGGAGCAAGTTGTTCGGGGTACCTTTATCACAGCTTTTGTAGATGGATTTTTTTTTTTTCTTCAATAGATGGTTGTCCCTTTCCCTGTGGATATGGTGTTCCCTGTATTTTACTTTCCAGGAAAATACCTGTCCCATCACCTGACTAATCTTTTTATTATCCTCAAAAAAACTTGTGTATAATTGCTTTTCAGTCTTTTTGGTGGTGTCAGATGAGCTTAGTCATAATTGCTTTTTTGTACTTACCCCTCCAGACCTACATTAATGTGCTTCTTAAGGCCAATTTAATTTTTTGAATACTGCTCACTTTTAAGTTAAAACATAGGTGAGTTTTTGTTTGGTTGGTTTTTTTTTACAGAGCTTCCTCATTTGAAACCCAGTAGTGTCAGTAAACAATTTTGTCAAATTTGGTTGATCTTAAGTTCTGGGAATCAGCATAAAAGGAGTGATAACAATTAGGGAGATATGAATGCAAGAGTTCATCAAGACTGCATTTTTAGAAAGCAGCTACTAGACTTCCTAAGCCTTTAATAAATGTTTATTATGAAATTAGTAATAGGAGAGACTGGGCTGTATGAGGCTTTCAACAACCTAATTTAGTGAAAGTTCAGCTCGACCTGGGTGATTTTTGAGGTCCCTTCCAACCTGATTCATTTCTTGGTAGAGATGTTTTGCACTTTACTTCAGGATGTTTTGTTTTCAGATTGGTAAGATTGCTGAGCACCTGTCCCATATGGAAGGCCATATCGCATGCCAAAATGCAAGAAAAATAATTTTTTAAAAAGGAAGACCTTTTATTCTGAATAATTTAATAATTTACTGTAATTAGATTAATGTAACAGTGTTATCAGCTGTGAAATCTGTATTATAAAGTAGTACTTGCTAAAAGTTTGGAGTAATAGATTATTTTCAGCTTCCTGACTTTCCCATTGCCTCAGTTGCCAGTCATATGTTTTGCTGTTTATTGTGACTAGCTGCAAGCCAGTCACTTAGGCTAAGGACCGTAGTTTGGGAGTTACTACAAGAGTGGTTTATTAGGGCTGAAATATTTTAAACACAGTCATTAAAATGTTTAATGTAAAAAGTAGTTACATATACGTCTTTCAAAGCCAGTAAAAAGGGGAAATATAAACACGATACTGATTTTTAGTGGAATATGAGGATTATCTTAAAATTAGTTGCATTGGTACTTCTCATTAGGTTCTTATAGGCAGATGATTTAAATCTGAAGAGTAGGAACAACTTTATGGAAATTACTCATTAATTTTATCGGGATTTTTTGAGCCAAGAGTTATACCAGTAGTGTGGTACATAACTGCTTTCATCTCCAAAACTAAAGCGTTCATGTGGCTTTGCTTTTATGGTGTGTAAAACAACATACTCTCAGCTGCGGACTGTTCTGTATTCATGATCTAACGTAGTGCTCAGTTTACTCCTTGTATTTACAAAGTGCTGAGGAGTCTCTTCTTTGAGCCAAGTTCCCCTTCTGCTGAGCACTGAACAGATGCCTTACTAGTTAGAGTGGTTTCTGTTATGTCTTGTTACAGAGGAATCCCATTCTTAGTTGTTATTTAGAAACTGCTTCAATACACAGAGTTATTAGCAATTGAAAAACCTAGATTTAAAAATACTAACAAAAACTGAAGGAAAAGGAAACCATATTCACTGGAACTTTGTAATCCAGAGACTGTAGTACTCACAGGTGAACCTGGTCTCTGCTCTGTAGACCATGTATTGGTTGTGTATTAAACAGCATTTTGATATATAAACCAAAGAAGCGAAAGTTAGTTTTTTTGATATATAAACCCACTGTTTGGGTTTTATATATTGGAAATCTCTTGTGCTTTGTCGGCCTCACTTGTGTTACTGCGTCAACCAGAGCAAGTAACTGAGCGCACTTATGTATGCATTTCCAAGGGGTTTCTTGCTTGCAGAAGGTGTTGACAGAAGATAAAAATCCAGCTTTGCTCCGTACTGTTCAAATGGAGCGGTTCTGGCAAAGCACAAAAGCATTACTGCATGTCTCAGGAAACTTGTGATCAAAAAGCATGCAGCTAGTACACTAAGTGCCTCCATGGTTAGGTGAAACAGGGATTTCTGAATCACAGCACTGCCCATGTAAAGCCTGATGTGTCCTTTTCTTGTTTTGGCTTTGTCTCTGATGCTAGTGTAATATATGTTTTCACCATGAGCATTGATTTCTTTAATTTCTCATTTAAGCTATAGACTAATAACACTTTCTTATGATGCATGTGCAGAGAGCAAAAAGAACAGCTACAGAAGTTGAAGGAGTTCAAACCTGACATTTCCACCCAGGACTCTCCAAGACCACAGAACACAAGCACAAGGCCAGGTGCCTTTCAGGTAAATTCATCTTACACTGATAAAATGTTGGTAGTAATTACTATTTATGTATGTTGAACCAGTTCTACACACTGATGGTCAAATTTCTCTGTGGAATGCCTCCCCAGCAATCTTTTCAGCCTTAGGTATCTTCCATTGAGGCAAAACAACTTCTTTATTTCTTTAAATTTTCCATAGCATTTTCTACTCAGTCATTCCACCATGCCTTCCGAGTATAACTCATCATGGACGGTTGCACATGAGGTTCAGCAGTCTAGATTGCTGTGGGATAATGTGCAAAAAGAGGTGAGCTCTTCCAAAAGAGGGATTTAAGGTTCTCAGGAAGAGCATGCTTTTCCTTGCTTAAGTTCTTTAAACTTGCACTGCTTTTCCTACTTCAGGAGCTATGTCCTCTTTGAAGTTGGAAAAATTTGAGGATGTGTCAGTCAGAAATTGAGATATTTCAATGTAGCATGGGCCTTAGCCTTCTGTTTGCTGTTTTTATTGTGAATCCTTATTACCATCTAGAATATCATAAAGTGCATGGAAACTCGTGTTTGTGTACCTTCATCCTCTTGTGATACGACTACTCCTCTACTGCCTAATTTCCTGTTTAGTACTGGGAACTCTTCTCAGATGCTTATATTTGGGTTTTTTGATAATTCAGAAATCAACTGAACTTCTGCAGTCATGGTAACACAGGTTTGTAAATCCTTCCTAGAATGAGCAAACAGTTTCATGAGATGTGTATCGGAGGAGACAGCTGAGTTGGTGCACTGTCTATATTCTTCACCACATCTTAACCTCCAAGTTACTCACACCAATAAATTTAGCCATAAGATCTTCTGGGTCTGACATTTAGCCAGACCAACCTGTTTTTGTCCCTCCATCCTGAGAAGTGTTATGCAGTGAATGAGGCACTGCTAGTTTTCTTTTTGCCCAGGTGACCTCTTCCTTGTTTTCAGTGTCTGTAAAGTAAAATAATGGAACTGATTTGCTACCATAGAACTGCAGGTATGTTGATGCCTTTTGGAAGTTACTTTACTCAATTTTGATATTTTGTATCTCAGACTACTTCACTCATCTGCCTAGAGGTTTTCAAACAATTTTTGTTGTTCTTGAAATTCCTACCTCCAGATATTTCTGCTGTGACTTTGAGCTGTTATTACAGAGCTCAGCTTTGTATCCACAACCATTCTGCAATTTTTATTGCATGTTACTAAAAAGGCTGCCTGTAACTTGGTATCTGCTGTGATGCTGAAAAGTTTTGTAATGTGTAGAGTTTCTTGTGGATATTTGGTTCATGAAGGATTTGGGTTGGTTTGCTTTTCCACTAGGCAAGACCTTCCAATTTCTTATGTGCTTCTGATACTGATTTTATTAAGGGCTTTCCAGATATTTCTGCTCTCTGTGAATTTTTCCAGTGGTTTCCAAAAAGAAATTGGCCTTATCAATCCTTTTGCATCTCACCAAGCTGCCCTACTTTCAGATTTTCAGCCTTCACACAGACAACAGGAGTCTTTGCAGACAGCAGGAGTCTTTGGGAATAAAACAGTAGACACTTTTGAAGTGAGATAGGCCTACTGGAGCTAAAATTGGTAAGGTTATTTTGAAGAAGAAAGTAAGTAGTGTTTAAGCCTTCACATAGTGAACAAACACAAAATTAAATCAGGCCACCAGTTTTTAAAAATAGTCCTCCTACCTGTAGCACCTTGATGGAGGTACTAGAAAATGTGTATGATTTGACTGCCGGTTGCCATTGCACTTACTGAGGATAAGAGAAGGTTAGTTTACAGATCTACATTAAAAGTGCTTTCTGCATCTAGGTCTCTTCTCAGCTATCTTCAGAGGCACCAGTAGAAGCCCAAGCTATTAAACCTTCTCCTGCTGTTATTATAAAGCCTCCCGTGTTGTTCAGACAGCCCACCCCTGTGACAAGACCAAGTGCCCCACTGGCAAGGCCTACTACACCTATGACAAGGCCACATGCTCCAGTTTCTACTCCAACTACAATCCCAAGTCATGGTCAGTCTTTAAAACCATCACCTTCTGCTGTGGAACAGGAACGCTGGGATGAGGACTCTTTCCATGGACTGTGGGACACAAATGAGGATAAAGGAGCAAATATGGAGTACGAGCTGTGTAAACAGGAATCAATGATGCCTCCACCTGTCTCCTCACCTGTGAAAGTACCTGCTGTCCACACCTCCATTCCATCAGCTGTACCAGTGTCCCTTCCTCCAGTTATTCCACCAGTTCCTAAAGCACCCATCATTCAGCAAACGGTGGATTATGGCCACGGACGAGGTGGGTATTGCAGTGTGTTTGATATGTATCAAAGAGCTAATTAGCGCTCCTGACTTTTCTTTTTGAAAGGAGTGTGTCATGCAAAGTGTGCATGTTCTGCAGTTGATGTGTAGACTTGTGTACATTAATGAATGTAATGCTGAGCAGCTATAGGGAGTCTCTAACCAGTTATGAACCTGAGTTTAGTGTTTTGCTTGATGCTATTTTGTGTTAGTGAACAGTGTATATTCCACGGCTGCTATTCCATGAATGGCGTGTAGCCATGGGTGCTTCTAATAAACACAAAATTATGTGTTGTATTTAGATCGATACTGATACTTTCCCTTAATCCCTTTATAGGTGAGTATGGAAATGACGGGGCTAGAAGGTACTTTGAGTGGTTACAGTACTTAGGTGTGATGTAGCGATTTAAAGCAAAATGTGTCTTTGGTGTTTGCATTATTTTTATACTGCGTAATGGGTATAAGGTATCCTCTAGCCAGAGAGGGAGACAGAGTCTGGTTCTGAAGGGCATATACCCTGTACAGGTGTTCAACACATAAGTAGTGGAGGGCTCTGCTTTTTACTACTGAGCTTACCAAAGCTAAAATTCAACACTAGTTTTTAAATAGAATTGATCTCCCTCCTTTAACAGGAGTGAAATCATGTCATAAAGAAGTTCTGAAATTGTGCATTGTCATTTTGAGACTGTTTTTTCTCTCTCTAAAGTACCATAGCAGGACTGGAAGCCATATCTGTTCCATTAAGTAGATGTTTGACTAAAAGCTGTTAGAAAAAATGTCATTATTGTGAGACTTTCAGTTAATATTATTGACATTACAGTAGTTCTGTGAGTTGTTGAAACTTACAGAGCATTTTAATGTTTGTAATTTTCTGACACTACATGCTACCTGAACTCACCTGGAAAGGCAGAAGTCCCATTATTAAGATGGAGTGGCTTACATAAACACACACAAACCCACTTCAGCCTTTAAAAACCATGGTGCTGTTTATTTATGTAAAGCTCTTTTTGCATTATCCATTAACAGAAATGATGGTAGTTTGTTCTGGTCGTTTTTAATGCCATTGGCTGATTACTTTTCATGAAGAGGAAAGAAAACACAAGATGTGTTTTAAAATCTTAATTATTTTTCTGTTTTATTTTCAACCAGATATAACCACCAGTAAAGTGGAACAGATTCCATATGGGGAGAGGGTAACCCTTCGTCCAGAACCTCTACCAGACAGGCAAACATTTCAAAAAGGTAGGACATGCTTGGCTAGCTTTCAAACAGTTAGTTAGCTCTTAAGAAAAATTGTAAGACACTGAAAGCTTGTTCAAACTAAGTAGCTCTTGTTTAAGCTACAGAGGTCCATAAGAATAGCAGTTTATTTCCTTCAGAGGTCCATAAGAATAGCAGTTTATATTTTCAAGAGAAATACTGCAGTCAATACCCTAGACACTTTAAAAATTCGGTTTTGTAGCTTTAAGTAGGATTGCACAGCATGGTTGTCTGTTATGGTTTAGAAAAAAGTGTCTGATTAAATTCATCCTAGCTCACATATCATATACTTTTCTTGCACTCTTGCCTGTTGCCTTCTTTTTCCAAAACAGTAGTTAGGGTTTCCATGGGTTTCTCCCTTCAGAGCATCCAGGTCGCTACAATAGAGAAAGAGATCGCGAGCCTTATTTTGAGCGTCAAGGTAATTCCAACCCAGATCATCGGGATTTCAAGAGAGAGCGGGAGTTGCACAGAGACCGTGGTTCTGTGGACTACGAACGAGAGAGATTTGAAAAAGAGCGACATCCCCGAGATGACAGGTATGTGATTTTGGAACGCTATGGAAATCAATACAATTGAGGCTGTATTGTGTATCAGGCTGTCCGTTTTGCCTGTGAGGTACATGTGCCTTTCACTCTGGATAATAGTGGAAATAGTGGAAATTCACAAAAATACACTAAATACTCTTTTGGCAGGGTTCTTCCTACTACACCTTCAAGAACTCAGTCTTACCGTGACAAGAAAGACCATCCATCCTCCAGGCGAGGTGGTTTTGAAAGACCACCATATGAACGAAAGACAGATCGTCCAGCATATGATCATGGGCCTTCCATGTTTGGAGGTACAGTTTCTCCATCTTGAAGTCATGCTAGAATATTATGAAAAATAATGGATTTGCAGAGGCGAAGATTAATTGGTGGAAGATTAATTGATTTGCAGTATTTGTTCAGAATATATAATTCAGGAAATTTTCTTTAAGTAGTGGCATTGAGTTTTGTTTCTCAGTGCTGATGAGACCATGAATGAAACAGCTATATACTCTGCTAAAAATTGTCTTTGATTGCAATAGGTTTAAGATCAGAAATTTTAATTATTTTGAGGACATATCTGTGAATTTAACTTAAAATAATGAAGGTCTATTTAAATCAGCTCAGCTGGGTATGAACGTCTTAATTTTTTTATTTCACTGAACTAAGAAAATTCTTCTGTCCAAACACTGGAATTTGAAGGTGATCGTAGAAATTACCCTGAGGAAAGGATTCCTATTTCTGCTCCATCAATGCCTCGTCAGCCACCACCTGCTCCACGAGTAGAAAGGAAGCCAGAATCTAAAAATGTAGATGATATTTTAAAGCCACCCGGACGGGATAGCAGGCCAGAGAGGGTGAGTACACATTCTGAAAGCAACAGTTGGTTTCTACGAGGTCTGTATTCAGATAAAATACTGGTGGATGTAATATGCTGGGACCAAGCGTACATTTGAGGAAGCTCTGGAAAATAGCTTAGCTCCTTTGCAAATGCTTGGAGTGTTGCAGCATAGCTGTTAGGAGTCCACAGGAGAGGTAAAGCTCCTAGGAATACTCAAAGCAAATTAGTGTGTAATATTAAGGTATTTTGGCCTCTTCTGAGGTCTTCACTTTGGTTTTTGATGTATCAGGGGAAAGAGATTTGGCAATGCACCATATTATATAAGAAAGAACACAATTTAGGCTCTAAAACATTTTGGTAAGTTTCATTCAGTTAAATGAAAGAAATTAGTGAAACTGAACCAGATCTATAAAATGCAGCCTAAACTGCTGAGGTGATTAACATCAAAAACTCTGAATTATGTGGAACTGCTGCCATTTCTCCCAGCCTGGTTTTTAAAACAGACAGTGAATGCTTGATGAGATGCAAAAATGTGAGCCCAGAGCACATAATTCTCTTGAAGAAAATCTTTGCAAAAGAGAGTCTGTTAAATGTAGTACAGTATCATATCTTCTTCCATGATCTTTGTTGCAGATCGTGATCATCATGAGAGGTTTACCTGGCAGTGGAAAGACACATGTAGCAAAACTCATCAGGGTATGTAAACAGACACTCACTGTGTAGTGCTGCTTTCCTTTTACATGTGCTTCCTCTGTTGTTTGCTTTCTGTTTGCCTGGAATTCAAGTCTCTTGTTATTTCGTGTTCCGTGTCTTCATGTGCTGTGTGAATCTCCATCACCATTAGCGAGCAGGAGGGATACTACCCTCTTCTTGTTTTGAATATTGAGCAGGGAATTTCTGTTGACCAAAAGTATTTTGAAGATCCTGTGTAGCAGAATGGAATTTTTATAGCAAAGGTATATGATTTCTTTTTGCATTCTTCCCAGGATAAGGAAGTAGAATGTGGAGGACCTGCACCAAGAGTGCTCAGCCTTGATGACTACTTTATCACTGAAGTGGAGAAAGAGGAAAGAGACCCAGATACAGGGAAAAAAGTTAAAAAGAAGGTAGTCTTAATTCTGTTGTTTTTCTTGACAAAGAAACAAGACATTCTGGAAAAACAGTGGCAATCAGAATTCCAGTCTGTGGGTTGGGAAGAGTGCAGAGGTCTCTGGGCTGTTTTTCAAAACAAGCCAATATAACTTAGGGGGGTGTAAGCAAATTCTTAAAAACTGACCTAGAAGGTATTTTTCTCACACCAGTGTACTTTGTGGTCATGACATTCAGGTGTTGAATATTAGCCATTGTATAGATGTCCTCTCTCTTAATGCTTTTGTCCTTGGTAAAGGTGATGGAGTACGAATATGAGGCTGATATGGAGGAGACCTATCGTACCAGCATGTTTAAAACTTTCAAAAAGACCTTGGATGACGGCTTCTTTCCCTTCATTATCCTTGATGCTATCAATGATAGAGTGCGACACTTTGAACAGTTTTGGAGTGCTGCAAAAACAAAGGGGTTTGAGGTAATGGAGCCTAAATCACATTGAGCTTGGTAACAGCCATATACTGTTGTTTCTAAACTTCTGAATGGAAAGTGTCTCTCACATTCAGGAAAAATGCTGTAGTGTTCAGTTACAAGTTTACCTTTCTTAAAGTGTACAACTGAGTGCAGAGTGTATCACAAAGTAGAAAAGGAGCTCTAAAAATCACTTTACAATATTTAATATTGTCTTTTTCTTTCTAGGTCTACTTAGCTGAAATGAGTGCAGATAACCAGACGTGTTCCAAGAGGAATATTCATGGGCGCAAGCTAAAGGATATCAGCAGGGTAACTGTATACATCTGGAATCATACTGTGCTTTTGGGCCCGCCGTTGTTTGAAAACTATAGAGAACATAATGCTTACACTTTTCCTCTAAGAAATACTAGTAGTTATTTCATGGGGCTGATTAAAATTACTGAAGTACAGATACATCTTGTATCAGAATCTGAGTTTTCCAGCGAATCTGTTAGATTTTTAGAGATGCTTCATTTTTGTGTGTGTTTTGTTAGATGTCTGATCACTGGGAGGCAGCACCACGCCACATGATGCGCCTGGACATCCGTTCTCTGTTGCAGGATGCTGCTATAGAAGAGGTGAGAATCTCTGTGCTTGCAAAAACTACAGATTAGGTCAATGTGACTATACTGAAAATATGAAGCAGACAAAGATGTGATCACAGCAAGGCAGTTATAAGCAAGGCACTTTAGAAAGCCAGAATCACTGTGTCAGGAAAGTGTATTTTGTTATTCTTGTGAATACCCCAAACATGAAGGTACATTTTTACCTTTTATCACCTTTTTGAAGCTCAGACTTAAGTATCTTAGAGCAAGTCACTTTGCTCTTAGCAACTGCTGAATACCAATTAAGGAGATTAAAGAGAATCTTTGCATTCTTAGATGAAACTCAGACGTTTTTACAGGTTACTGAATTACTTGGATCATATTTTGAGAAAGCAGTTGGAGAAAGTAGGATAAGGAAATAAAAAAAATTTGACTCAGTCGTTGTTTTGAGAAATACAAATGTTTAGCAGAGAATGAAGAAATAATTAACATGTAGCAGGTTACAATTGCCTTTTTACTTCATTTGCAGTTTTTTGTGACATTCATCTTTGGGGCATCAGCTTACTGTATTGTTGCATTCTTCTGTGGCAATTGTGTCAGGAGCTCTGGGCATAAATTATTGTGTTAGTTGTGTGGTCTTTGTGGATGAACCATGGCTGTTTGTTGCTGTCAGAACAGCTCTTGGCATGGCCACAGAAACTGGTAAACTGCTGAAGTAGACAGAGGGTCTTTGCAGTTTGTCATTATTAAGTCTCCAAATTGCTTGTACTGGAAAATAGCAATCTTTAAGAAGACAGCAAAAGATTCCACTCTAAAGTAGGCTCAGAGAACAGCAGATTGGGATTTACAAGGTTTTGTACAAGTATGTACAGTAAAGAACTGTACATACTTGGAGAGTTTTATGTATTCCAGAGTATATACATGAGTCCCCAGTATAGTTGCGGAGCCCAGAAAGTATTGCATCGGATGAGCAGAGTTAGATGTATGTCTTCAAGCATTCTTGTATTTTGTTACGCTGAACTCCGTAGTTGCTCTTACTCTTTATTCTATTATTCTGTTACTATTATTCTGATTTTTAAATATATAAAAGATAAAGGCTCGGTAGAGATGTTCTATGCAGAGACAGCCATTCCAGTTATGTATAAATGGCAAGTTTAAGAGCTTTTTATGGGATTGCAAGTTTTGAAACGTGATTGTGTGGGAAGCAAGAGAAGTATCTTGTTGTTACAGATAGTGGTAACACAAGGAAGGTACGTGAAGGAAGGGAATGAACAGTTTTTGCTTTTCCCCAGAAAATCTTAGGAGAGAATATTCTTTGTCACTCTGTTGCTAGAAGACAATGTGCTTCCGAGGAAAGCCAGAATGGACACAGTATTAATATATACTGCATCATCACACTTTCAAATATACTTCCATATATACTGCATCATCATACTTTCTTTTCTATTTGAATTTGGACACCTCTACTTACTCTGTTAGAAAGAAAATAATTAAAAGCCAGGCAGTGCCTTGTAAGTCTGTGCATGTGCTTTGGAACAGGTGGAGATGGAGGATTTTGATGCAAATATTGAAGACCAGAAAGAAGAAGTCAAGAAGGACACAGCAGAGGAGGAAGAAAGTGAACTGGTAGGAGACACATCAGCCATCTCTAACAAATTGTTCATTAATGTGTCTGAGGGAGAATATCAATCTTACAGGTGCCAACCCATTGCCATTCTTAGCAGTGCGATCTTAACGCACATGTTTCTAGTCGTTTTTTACTTAAGCATTTCTAGGAGAACTTTAATGATAAATTATATTATTTCTTCCTAATTTATTTCTAAGAATACGTGAGTATGTGCTACAAACAGTATTGTCAGTGGAGCATGGTAATATGTCAGTGGAACATGGTAATAAATGCCTCTTAGAGACATTTTAAATTGCAGTACTTAATAGTGCTGTCTTCCAGATAGTCTGTCTTCCAGATAATGTAAGAATTACATGAAGTGGAGGGATGGGAACAATGGGCAAAGATTAACTTAGCTTGTTTGCTTTCACGTGTCTAAAGAACTCTCCTCAGCTGTCACAGTATATGACAACAGTTATGAAGACTGCTTTTTCTGCCACGGTTGACTGACTTTGTTTGTCAGGTGGTATTTCCAAGGTGAGGCATTAGGCCTCTTGGATAAATAAAGGTTATAGAATTGCCCTGAGGACTGGCTTTTTTAGGTATGTATTTAAAAGGCTACAAAAGGCTTCCTGCTGTAACTTCTTGGTATGTGTTGGAGCTGCAACTGGTCTGTGCTTGATGAGTTGAACGTCTCAAATCTTGGTTCCCACAACCAAGCAGTTAAAGTTCAATAAACAGGAAGTAACCAAAAATGTCCGAGTTGAGCAAAGTGTTTTTCCTTGATGGAAATTTACTACTCCTCCGAAGTGGCAGGTCAGAAAAGCAGTTGAAATCAGAATTAAAAGAAGCTTAGGAAAAGTGGATTCTAATAAAAGTCTGTTTTTTTCAACGTGACTCATTTATTCTCTTTACTAAATTATTCTTGGGTGCAGAATATGAGACTGTATAAAGTGTGATTAGAACATTTCAAAGACGCATTCATGTTTACAAGCATATGGCTGCTAGTCCCATTTCCAAGAGCTATAGCTAAAAGAGAAAGTTATCTTTAGCTTTTGAGACATCTGTGCATAAATTTGCGTGTGTGTGTGTGTTTATGGGTTTGGGGGAGTGTTCTAATGTACAGCACTTATAACAATAGGCCTTTTCTTTGAGACAAAGAGAAAGCTTGGTGGTGAAAACTGTGCAAATTATTAAATAACTAAAAGTAATCTGCATATAAGAATGTGTTCTATTCAGATTCACAAGATACAAAAAAAGAGCAAAGCATCATCTGTATGTAATCTCTGGAATTCAGTCAGATGGCTAATCTCAGAGAATTATATCAAACAGAAAGTGGAACAGGACACTGTATTTGGTATCTCTTGCCTTTCTGAGAGCATTTGATAAGGGTTCTGCAATTCATTGTGCTGCATTTAATCCTGTGAGAAAAGGGAGGTCTGAAGCTCCTGCCATCTGGCAGATATCCTTGAAATATCCAACTGTCTTGTACCAAAGGATAAAGTCTGAATCTTTGCTTATTCTATTTGAGGACTGGGATATTGTATAGATTCAGCACACAATAGGCTGTTTCACACCATCAAAGTCACTCTTCTTGCTATTATCAACTCCCATAGGATTGTTTGTAGCATTCAGACAATTCCTGCTTTTCTGTGCTTGATGGTATGAATTATTGATACATTTAACTTAGTGTTCTCACCAGTGTGTCACACATCACTTTGTTTAATGCAGACTTTTAGCTGTGGTGTAAACTTTGAGCAAGCTTTAAAGTGCAGGTTGGTTTAAATGTATAGATATATGTATATACATGAAGTTTATTTATTTGTTACAAGGAAATATTGCAGCACAAACTGTTTTGGTTTGCATTAATTACGGATTTGATTAAAGACAAGAAAATCCAGAGATCTGATAATCTCAAGTCACTGATATATGCTTGATAGAAAAAAGGTCATTCAAGGATTTTTTTAAGAGCAGTGTTGAACATAATCAAATGCAGTGTGGCTCTCTGGAATTTACTGGAATACACTGATTTAGTAGCACATAGTATTAACAAATACACATATATTTTTGCCACAGTGGAAGCAACCTATAAAAAAAGCAGGAAAGAAATTAGTGTAATAAAACTGGCTTGTGGATTGTTTGTTTTCTTCCTGAACTCTTCTAGAGTAGTTCTTTTCCCTCTCTATTAAAAAACATTCTAAAAAATAATTAAATTGTCACAGGGCTTACATTCACTACCTTGAGCTTTTTTATGTGGTTGCAGAGGAATGTAAGTACTTTTATACCAAATCTGAACAGCTGAAACGAAGGTTTCTTAGTAACAATTTACTTGTCAAAGAATATAAAAAGAAAAGATAAAAAGAAGCTAACTAAGGTAAATACCTTTTTGCCAAATTTATTTTCATTATGCTCATTTACAAAGAATAAACTGGCTAAAGATCATTACACGTCGTGACATTATTTGTAGGGAAAATTGTCTTATAAGAATCATTGCGCTTAGAGTACTATTTTAAAATGAAAAGTAATACGTAAATCCTAGTGACTCAGAAGATACTCTTAGTTAAATTTAAAAAATATATGTTTAGTTGTGGATTAACCACATACACATGAATTTAGTATGTTCCTTTGAAAGGAGTAAGTGAAGCTTGTGTGTTCTAAATCTGGGAATGTGTTCATAAAAGCTTATGGTAACTTTTTATTTGTGTTTGTAAAGCTTTGAATATGCTTTATGCCTGAAAGTTGTGTTGCAGTGACTTTGCCACATGGGATAATACAATACAGTAACTGCACACAGTGCCTTTGCTGTCTGTTAGACTTATTCTGGAATTCTGTGTTTGCAGAGGGCAGCACTCTTGTAATGATTTGCAAGGGCTGCTGAAATCACTGAATGGGAAGTGGATGCAGAAGTTCTGAAATACCAAGTAATTGGTCCCCATCTGATAATGGGAATTGTGCCTTACGAAAAGACATACCTTAAACTCCCATTATAATGCTGTTTCCAGTTCAAAAGTGATATGCATATGTGTCTCTCTCTAATCCTCCGAGCTTCTTTCTGTGTATGATTTAGGGTTACATTCCGAAAAGCAAATGGGAGATGGACACTTCTGAGGCAAAGCTAGGTGGGTATTTATTTTTTCCTGTTTCTTTTAGTTGGTATCTAATGATATTTGCAAGACCTGAATTTTTGTTTTTACTGTGCCTCTTTACAAAGACAAATAAATGCATTAATTTCATACATGTGTCTGAAACTGAAAAAGAGTCTATACAGAAAAGGAATTTATCTTCTGTCAGAGGCAGGACACTTTACTACTTTCTAATCATCACTGTTTTATATACTCATTAATCGTTGTTCCATCTGTTCAAGGAAAGTATTTTGTCTTCAAAATTTAAAAAAATGGTATTTATATTCTTCATCTTTCTGTGTTTATTATTTTTATATAAGCAAAGAGTCAACTTACATTGCACTGTACTCTTTTCATATTGCATACCTTTTTTCCTAAGTGTTGTCAGTAACTTCTTGCATTCTTGGAGATATGCCTCATAGCTGAACTGTATTGAAGGTGTTTCTCACTTTTCAAATTTCACATCTGTCGGGACAAAGTAGTGGCATGCTTTGAAATTGGTTCTGAATGATTAGGTGTCAGTATATCTTTTCAATCTTAGGCATCGAAAAGTTAAAAGTTCATTATGCTTTGCAGTTCCAGAAGAGCAATAGAATTCTTCTTAGTAGTATGCGAAATGGACTTTCTGGGAGCACAAGGGCACAATTTTTGCTGTCCTTTTTTGTTTTCATTAGTGCTGATACTAGGACTCTGTCAAAGTCAAAAACAACTTTCAGGCAGAAATGCATGCACCACAGCTGTGGTGAAAGGATTATCCATGGAAAGGAGTTTCTGGTCATTATGATCAGTTTCATTGTGGTTTATTTTTTACTGAACAGTAAAAGTTCTAAATGAAGGTTTTGTCTAGACAGTCTGCACAGAACTGCTATTTTTATATTATGTCTGTAAGAAGTCACAAATATCTAAATGGGACACACCAGGTCTTTATATTTTTGAGGTTTGCTTCTTCATGTGTGGTACAGCGCTGTGCATTATAACTTTCCAATAACCAAAATTGCAACTGCACCATAGAAATAGCATTAGAAGGTCTGGCTTACATAAAGCAGCCTTTCACCTTTGCTGTTAAGGGCTTAGCTACACCATCTCTTCTGCTGCTGTGCTCTCTTTTAAGTCATGTAAGTACTTTTGGATTATATCAGTGATGTGCAGTACAAGCACATGCAGAACAAGCAGAAGCATCTTGTGCTCAATGGTTTTGGCATACCAGACAGCTAGGCAGTTAGACAAGTTAGGATTGCTCTGCGTTTTTGTTATAAGCAATGATTTATTTAATAAAGCAAAAATTATTTCTTAAGTTTTTGCTAAGAACTGTGTTGTGTTTCCTTCCATAATAAAAACTCCATAATATAAAACACATAATTTTTATATGGTCTTCACTTAAATGTAAAATGGGGAACAAGCAGCAGAATCACTTTTATGCTGAAGTAAGTTACTTGCAAGGCTGTTGAAATAATCCTTCAACAGGCAAACTTTCTTAACAAACTGGATGTTAGCATGTTGCAAGACACAGATCCAGGTGCTGAGAAGGGCTTTCTATTAAATCTGTATTCACAATTTTACTTAAATAACTACCCTCTAGATTCAGTTTTATATATATGTAGGGCTATAGATTAAAAATAAATTCTGACAGAATTTAGGTTTAAAAAAAACCCCAGGCATTCCTATGTGACAAATGCAGTTTCCTTGGAAAATTACTCTGTCAGGACAGACAGCTTTCAGCTCAAGGTGTACATTAGAAGCACTTGCAGTCTATGAGTAAGAATTACTATATTTAGTTCACAATAAGACTTCACAGTAGATGACCAATTACAATTATTTCTGGAAAGGCGTGTAAACTGTGGTATGCATTATTTACTCCAAAACTGAGTTA
This sequence comes from Cyanoderma ruficeps, assembly GCA_008694505.1. Classification (NCBI taxonomy): domain Eukaryota; kingdom Metazoa; phylum Chordata; class Aves; order Passeriformes; family Timaliidae; genus Cyanoderma; species Cyanoderma ruficeps. Next base: position 29,361,663 of record VZDJ01007753.1, read on the forward strand.
TTTCCTGGGAGCTGACCTGCCCATTAGGTTTATTGCATTAGTGCCAGAGGGCACACGTTTGCAGAATGACACAAGTGCAGACTCCAAAAATGATGCTCTGAGTCTTGTTTTGCTTTTTTGTTTTCTTTCTGAGTAGATGTTGTTACAGGAAAGCACAGTCAGATCTCGCGGTTTGTAATAAACCTCAGAAAATGTCTGAAAAGTTTGAATTCTTTAGCTACAAACACTGACTTGTGACAATTGCCAAACACATGCCCCAGAGCTCTCACTTTAACACAGATTTGCTTTATTCTTACATTCCTGTTGAGTATGTGTGTGATTTATCATTCCTTTATGTGGTGTGCACAGCCACAATTTTATTCTGAAAGTCTATTTATGGGTCTTCTGAGTGCATAGTGCACACAGGTTCTTATATTGAAATTGAAAGTAATGGACTCTCATTTTTAAAATTTAACAGTAGTGTTTAGTGCAATGCTCTGTTTCAAGGTGCAGCTCAGTGGCAAGTTCTGCAAACTTTCAGGAATGGAAAAATGAGCTCTGGTGTAGCTGAAACTTTGATACCATTGTAAAATTTGCTCTAGAATAAAATGGGATTCTACATAAAACTTTGTGGCTTTTGTGTAAGAAAGGCAAAACTTAACTGATTGATTTATTTTGGTTTTGAAGGAGCCAATTAAATTAGTTACTTTAAGATGTTACTTTAAAAATTCTAAAGGTGAGTTTTTAAGTTTTGTGGATCTTCAGAAATGCTGCTGCTTTGTTGTTTTTAAATTTGAAATGATAAAATTATGTTTGGTAGTTTAAATAATCATCAGCCATAAATAATCACAAGTACCAGTGTTAAAAATGGCATCTGGTCACATTTTCAGAAAAGAATATTCTGAAATAATCCTTTGTGGCAGGTTTTTGACATTTGTGTAGTGTCTACTGCATGACACATGTACCTTGAATGCAATAGTGTGGATGGAAGCAGACTCCTTTGGAAAAGCAATCCAGCTTCAAACATGGAAGGACATAACATTTTAAAATAAATTCTGTGTAGCAGTAACAAAAGGACAGAGGGGAACTGCATATTCAGAACAGCTTCTGAGCTCCTCTACTGATGTTTGAGTATTACACATTTTTCGGTGATGTTTTCAGTTTGGTGTGCAGCAGGGAGTGGGAAACTTAACTTACTTTCATTAATGAGGTGAGCTTACATCATAGCTTCCTTCCAACAGGAATATATCTGCTGTCTACAGGTATTTTCCAACAGAGAGCTCCTCAATTTTCACTTCTTCATGTTCCTAAATGCTCCTCAATGAGTCTGTTGATGTCCTTTTCAATGGGTTTTTTTTCTGGAAATGCTTAATGCCACAAATGATGTACAGTGATTGAACGTAATACTGAGAAGCAGTGCAAGTACATTATGTGCTGGAGTAACAGAAGAACATTGCATGAATCAATTTTGTCTTCTAGAGGGAGTGTCGCCTTTCTGTGGAGATTGAGCATCAAATTTGGCAGATTTAACTTAGAGCAAAAGAAGAACCTTAACTAAAACCTGTAATAGATACAAATATTCTGAACATTTTTCTTAAGTGTTGGCTATTTTAAGAAGCAGGGGGATTATAATGTTTTATCCGAAGAAGTTCTGTGTCTGTTCCAGGGAAATGGGGCAAAGATTGAGTCTTTAAAAGATTTTGAGCTGTATGAGGGAGAAATAACTTCATTCGTTTATGGCGTTTAAATTATACTAGCATGTCTACAATACCATTGCCTCACGTTATCCCCATTGTTACTCTTCTCTCTCCCATATTACATAAAAAAAACCTCATCTCTGAACTGAGCTTCTTTGAGTACATACCTTTGAACATCATCTTCTACTATTCAGAAAATAATGCTGCCTTGTATTTGGTCTGTTTCTGAGACCTTTTGTGGGTGAATTTAATTACAACAGTGACTTCTGAAATACTATTTCTGATATCACCGGTAATGGTTTAATGAATGTATTTGCCAAGCTTAGTGTTCCTTCTACACATACTTGAATTGTTGGCTTATAAATTGGTAGTTTAAATCGACAGAAATAACAGAATTTCCTTTGACTTGTAGAGCCGGTTTTCCTTTTCATGCTTTGTTGTTCATAATCTTACAATGAATGTTGCATCTTTCCAAAGACAGTTTGCCACATAAGTTCAAGAAGGTGTTGTTTTCTTTACTGAGAATCAGTGTCTAAAGAGGAACAAAATTTTAGAACCTAGGAATGGAATTCTTTCTCCTCATGTTGTATCGGTTCAATAAGAAAAAGAAGAAAATGAGGACTGTTGGACAAATGTACTGCTCAAATATTCATAACTGACCTCTTATACCATGAAAGAAAAGATTCTGAGATATTTTTCTCCCAGTCCTGGAAGACTTTTTAAGTGGTTTGCCTTATGGGGAAGGAAAAAGAAAGGGGAGGATCAGGCTTTCCAAGGAGCATTTTGTTTAGCAGAAACAGTATCTCAAAAACTCGTCTTTGATGCATTAAATTATATAATTGCCACTTGTTCCCTGATACTGCATGTATGCCATGTTTGACACAGTATTGATCCCCAAGTTTGGGAAAAATGCTACAGCTTTAGTATTGTGTTCAAATACAGAAAGATGGATCTGTGGTTCCTAGCTATTGTTGGCTATATTGTACCTGTAAGGACAGACTCCATATAGATCCGGAAGAGCAAACTTTTTCTCCCTCATATAGAAAACAACACTGAGTGTTATTGCCACACAGTTAACCTGAAAGATCAATAAAACTTGAAAACTGTGTTGAGTCTTCTCTAGTTTATTTCAACTCTCATCACTACACCTGTCAAGACAAGCTGGATGTACAAATTCTGCTGTTCGTTCTTTTGAAAAGTTTTCCACTCTCATCTTGTTTGTGTGAATAATAGAAAAAATAATCTCCCTTAACGCTGAGGCTCTGTGTTTGTTCTCAGACAAGCTGGATGGTTTGCGGACTGGCACTAAAAGAAAACGTGACTGGGAAGCGATTGCCAGCAGAATAGAAGATTATCTGCAGCTTCCAGATGACTATGATACACGTGCTTCTGAACCTGGAAAGAAAAGGGTAATAAATTTTCAAATGACTTTCTGCGTATAAGCCTTTAATGTTCTCTGCGAAATCAAGTCATTCAATGTCCATGAATATGGGAATTTCATTGACTCACTTTTCATTTTGCTGTTCCATTAGATTCTGTAAAAGATTGTGCTTGCAAGTAGGGTCTTCCAGAGGTAAACGTATTAGTTATAAGAGAGCTAGGAATTGTAGATAATACAGATTAACTGTGCATGACATGGTCTGAATACAAAATGCTGCGTGTTTAAAATCTGTTGTGAAAAAAGGGGGAAAATCATACAGGGAGATGAAGAGAGGTAATAGAGGTAATCCTTTTTTTTTCTCTCCAAAATAGAAAGACCAGCTTTTGCCACTAGAACTAATTTTAATTAATTGTTGGTGTTTGGGTATTGTTTTGCTCTGTAATGTCAAATATAAAATTGATAGTACTGGACAGTGTATCTGAGAGAAATGGAGATACTTAAGGCCTTGGCAGAAGAGATGATGGTGGAAGAAGGCCAACATTGCTTATCAGTAGAAATGCCAGGGGAAATCCAGGTAGACTGTGGATAGGGATGTGCTGGTGGAAAATTGATGAGGCTGCATTCCGCAGTAACACGGGTCTGAATGAGACTAATCAATATGGCAAGGAAGAACTCTTTCACTTACTGTTTTTTCTTGTTCTGCAATGGTGTGTTTCAGCTGAATTTCTGGACTGTAGCCTGTTTTCATTACATCTCTCCCTCCCTCCTTCCTGTTGCCCTCTCCCCCATCAGTGTCTTGTTTTGGGGGTGTTCACTGTGTATGTTTGAACAGGATAAATGCAAGGGATCATGCATTACCATGAAGAGGTGCAGTGCAGATATGGAGATGTAAAGATGGGAAAATAATATATGTATGAAAAAGTTACTTAGTGTAAAGAAATAGTCTAAAAATTTAAAGAGAAATGTATCACAGAAAATAGAGAAGAAAACTGTCCTTCATTCATTTATTCATTGCTGACTTGCTCTTCAACACTGTCTTTCTGTAGTTTCATAGTCATCTTCTAGATGTTTCCATTGTGCAACTGAAGGACAGATTTCCCAGAAAATTAGAACAGTAAATGATTCTTGGATAATTCTTCCTGCAGAAAACATTGCTTTGAACAGAGAAATAATTGTAGTAGTTACACTTCAACTCTCAGAACTATAGCACTGAAATGGAAAAAGCTTATCATCTGTACATTTCTTCTACTCCATAGAACACTTGGTTTATTCAATTAAAAATAATTCCCTCTTTACCTGTCAGAAAGAAAAAATAATATCTGTTGTAAGGAAAATGAGTAGAAATTAGTATTCTTGTATTCTTGCTTGCAGTGGAAAGCCTAGACTGATATCAGGCTTTCTTGGAAGGTCATTGTACTGATAGGATGTTCTCCATAGGTGCGATGGGCAGATCTAGAAGAAAAAAAAGACGCTGACAGGAAAAGGGCCATCGGTTTTGTTGTGGGACAAACCGACTGGGAGAAGATAACAGATGAAAGTGGTCACCTTGCTGAGAGAGCCCTCAACCGCACCAAGTATATATGAAAAAGTGGTTAAGTGGATTTTTGTGCCTTTAAGGTAAATATTCAGTCTTCCTGTGTATTTATAGCCTTGATGTTTTTCAAGAGTTGAGGCTGCAGTTCACCCCATTGTTAGAGTTCTCCCAAACAAGGCTATTTGATTTGGAACTTTGTGTAATAGGTGCCAGCTGTGCCTATGTCAACATGCACCATTCTGTACAGCACCTGACAGTAAAGGAGGAAGGATTATCAGCTATCAAATCTCCCAACCTTATTACAGGGAAGCTTGTGGTTTCATTAAGAATAGTTTAGCTGTGTATCTACTAGTCCTGTTGAGTTCAGATGTTGCTTATTATATCTTAATTCTAACCATGCTAATTGCTGGTTTATGTGACATAACAAACTTTTCCTTTCTTTACAGGCCATTTGCTCTGAGGAGAAGTGAACCAAGGTGTCATGAGCATCTTGCATGGGTCATGTCACTCCCACCTTCACAGTTTTTCTTTGTTATTCTAGTTTCAGCAATTTTCTTGAGATACTGGCAGATAACCAGTGCCCTCAAAAAATTCATTGAATCCCACTGTTCCTAAGTGAGAGACAGTTTACTTTTTAATATTTTTGATGGGGAGGGAGGGAGAGGGTCAGTAGTTTTAGCTGCTCTTTGTGGGATAAAGTGGAAGGATTAGACAGATGTTACCTCCACTGTGCTATCACAGAATGTTTATCACCTTTGCTCTGTGGATGTTCTCGTTTTATACTGTATGTACCTTGTAGCTTATTGTATTAGGAAGCAGAACAATAAATTTCACTATAAACTCGGTGTTCTTGGTTGACCATATAGTATGGTTTTTGTTTGACATTTTAAATGTGGTCTGTGTTCACGTGTTAGTGCTCAGAACCATCCTTACCTGGAAGATGTACTGTGCTCATGTACTGTCCATGTACAGATGTACTGTCTTACAGGTTTTTCACCTGGTCTTCTCATAGACAGATCCATTAAGACCCCAGGTCTTGATGGCCTTTAGGAGTTCATGTTCCTGGAAAGCAGGAATATCATTATGTTTGGATCGTAGTTTCTCAATTATGTCAAATTTTCATTACTACGTGAGTATGAACTGTGTTGGGTGGTTCTGTAATGTTCAAGGTAGCAGCATATGAAAAACTTTTCTTTAATGCTCAATATGGAAACAGATACTACAGAGTTCTCTGAGGGGCAGTCTGGAAAATTTGGTCTTACCATGTCTTTTAGTCAACACTAATCCCTATTCAGTGTATTTCATTCCATTCATAAGTATACTGAGTCATAGAGATACATCATTAAAAGAAGTGACAAAGACCAGAAGTTATACCCTTCTTTTCCTTTGATAAATGTGTTAAGCTTGATTAAAAAAAAAAAAAAAAGATAAATTAATAACAGTTCACACTATTAAGGGTGGTACAGATTCTTTATAGATGCTGGGATATCACTTCTGCAGAGCATCAGGTTTGCTAATGAAAACTTTGCTGTCCTCCCAGGTTTCAAAGTAAATGCTTTGCATTAACAATATTGTAACCAAGAAAGGGGTTTAAATCTGAAAATAATTGCTGTTTTAATGGTGAATTGAATTTTTTGAAATGAATGAAGTCCTGAATTTTCCTTCTCTGAGTGATTACACTGTGCTTTACATCTAGGTTGGTAAATCAGCTTGTTCTAGTGTGGCGGTAGTTCAGGTTGTTAAAGGAGAGCATGCTTGTAATAGATGGGTTTGCTTGCCATTTCAATGTTTTGGTTTTTTGGCTGCTTCTCAGCCTTCTCTATGGTGCATGATTAATAGTTATTTAGTGAACAAGGGAAATAGCTGAACTTGTATTATGCCCTGAATATGTTTAATACAAGAAAATTGAGCTCCCTGAATGCAGCATTTTTAAAATAGAAGGTATTAAATGCACGTTTTCTGTATACATGTACTTTACATAGCATACATACTTCTCAAAATGTTGCAAAGTAGGTACTCGTTGAATTGTGACAGAGAATTGTTGACAAAGGGAAACCAATAGTTAAAAAGAAATGAGTAGTGTGTATTGCTGTGGAAATCAGGTGAGCTTCATTTTGGAGAAGTTACTTTCAGGTTTGTGTAAAACGGGTTTCAGTCTATACTCAGTTTTCCATAACAAAACTGGAGCTCTTGTGGCACACCATGAGTTGACGCTGTTTCTTGACTCTTAAGAACTGATAGTGATTTTGCCTGTATTTTTGTTAATATAACTGTACCAGATCCTTTTCTAACATTTTTCCTTCCAGACTAAAGCGTACTTCTGGAGCATTCAAATGGATAGTGTCTGACAGAAGTTTCAATATTGTTTACTGGTTTTATGAATTTTGAAATTATTTTAGCAGATAATACCAAGAGGTTATGTCATGCTGTTTATTCTGTGGTGCATGTAGAACTAAAGAAAAATGAGCAGAGAATATACATAAAATTATACTTTACTCTGATGAGAACTGACAGAAAGCATATCAATCTTGAAGTTTAGAGCAAAATTCAGTTATGAAAACATACTGTTGTAGAATGTTGTCAGACTGTTTGACCAGAAAAGGCTGAACGGCTTGGGTTTTGTCGTTTTGCTGAAGTTCAGAAGTTTCCCCCTTCTTTAGTGCGGAAATATCAATATATCCATATTTTTGCCATTCGTTTCAGTTGGTTTGAATGTTTAGCAGATCAGTCTTCAACTTCTTGATGGGAAGTGGCTCTGAAAGAAAATAACTTATGCCAAAACTACAACCTATGGCAGATTCTACGTACTCTAGACGTTCAGTGACTGAAGAAATCAAGCAAAAAGGAAAAAATCATCACTGGTGCTGGCAGAACTGAGAATAGCTAGCTAGTCCATTGTTTGGTTCCTAACCAGAGGTTGGTGATTAGTGATTTTGCTTTTGTCTGGGAAGTCCTTCAGTACAGAATACGTTGTCTTGATCCTGATTTAGTTCTTACTTGTTTCCTCACTGATCTTGTCAGTAGAACCTTTCACAGCACTAAGCAGAATGAATACCAACTTTGGTTGATAACTAAATAGGAACATATGCATCTAGTGCTCTCTTGTAATGATCCATCTTTGACCATGCATGCAATTGTGCTAACTCTAAGTTGAGCAGTTTCTGTGCATCACATTGAAAAATTCAGCTCTGAAAAAAAGTCAGCTGCTGCAGAATGGAGTTGCTACCTTCTCAGCAAAGTTACCTGTTAAAACAGTATTTTCTGCAAATTGCAGTTTCTTATGACACTTCAGGTTTTTTCAAGTCAGTTTGCTTTTTTAATATTGAAGCTACCTGTCTAATGAGAGAAGTATGTGTGGTTTTTTGCTAGGGAATGTGCAGCATGCTGTGCTATGTGAATAGAGCACAGTTGTCATCTTCAGTCACCTTGTGTTTTACTGTAGGATTGCTCAATAAGAGTGATGGTCTGAGTATGGTAAAAAAGAGTGAAATAATAGTTGAGAGTTCAGTTCTCAGCTGAGATCAGTTCTGGAAATTTGTTTTTCTGTTTCCTCAAATGTTTACATCAACAAAGATAAATAACTTACCGTGCATTATTAGTTCCCAGAGTTTAGAAGGAAAGAATTGATATTGGTACAAGTTAGTTTTACTTTTCACACATCAAGTTGGGTTTGGCATTTTTTTGGACTTTGCTTTGATCATCTTTGTTAACCCTATCCATTAGGTTTTCCTTGCCTGTCGATTCATAGAATACATCACTGCTCTTATCTCTTTGTAAGGCATTCTTTTAACTATTTTCAGAAGCCTTTTAATCTCTAAGCAACCATTTAGGTAACCATGGAGATACTGATTAGGGTTTCAGTAGAGGCTTTTCTGAAAGGATTGAATTGGAAAAATAGAGTTGTGACATTACTCTGAAATATATATTAACCTATCCCCAAAAAGCCCACATCTAATGCAGTTGAATAATTAAAAATTATCAGAGAACTGTAAGTTGCAAGTCACATTAGAAAGTGTGATTCCTGCAGAAGAATAGTCTGTAGGTGGTGTGCTTTTAAGTGAGAGAGGAATGTGACCTCACCAGCCAAAATCAGTTTTTCTCAGTTTGAGATTTCAACATCATCAGAACACTTTGAGAATCCTTTTCAAAGGAATAAAGTAATTCTGCCTGTGGGACACATTGCTGTCACCTAAACAAATTTATTGTTACCAGAAGAAAAAAATACTTTGTCCATTTATATAAATGTGGCTGTCATGGTGAATCATTTTGTGCCCCTAGGGCACAATTTCCCTTAGCAACTTGTGCCATTTTATTATTCATGTTGCTCCCACCCACACAATACTGGACAGACCTTGGGATTTGAAGAAACATGGTTGAGCTGGGTTTGGAAGCAAGATGTGCTTTTTTGCTATGAAGTTCATGCTGTCTCTGACAGCATGCAGCTAGGTAACTGAGCTGACTGAACTGAAAGCCTGGAACTCTCCTGGAGTATTGTAATTCAGCATACGAGACCTGGAAAGGAGAAGCAGTACTGCATTTTCTTTGCTTGTGGAATGTTCACATGGCATGCATCCTCAGAAAGCTAAATAGTGATGGATACGTGGTTCCTTTCTGTTATGTCTCTCTTCACTATTTAATGCTTCTCAGATTACTTCTGGAAAATGAGTTCTAAATTCTGAGCTTGTGGTCCACTGACAATTTGGGATCAAAGTGCAGGACAACTGGCATACTATTGAGATAAAGTATTTGAGGAGCAGAGGTGGCCATCACAGTTGAGAACTGTATGCTTGCAGCATCAACTATTCTTAAACTGTGGTTATACTTAGTTTTCTTGTCATAGTAGAAATGCGAAAAGAAAGAACAAAAATTTCATAGAATTTAAAATATGAATGGCACATTTCTGATTTGAGTCTCTAGGGCAATCATCTTTATTCTCTCATAAAACTTGAATCAAAATTGTTTTCTCTTCTGCTCATCTATTTCTACATGTGTGAGTCAGAATCCTTCAGCAACGAAAGGACAGTTTACTCCAAGGAACTCTTCTAATTTCTGCTCAAGATTAATCACTTCTTCATGGTGAAACTGTTTTGTTTTATTCTTACTTGTGGAGTGTTTCAGCAATTGCGATGTCTCTTCCAAATTTGCATGGTACTGAATCTGCACCCTGGAGCCTTAAGTCTTCCTCATGCATGTAGATTGGAAAATGAATAATGACAATATTCCATGCAGGGGAATTATCACCTTCTAGATGTTTAATACTCCGTGGAAGAAGAATGCATTTTTATTCATGATTTTGCTTAAATCAGGTAAGCTCAAATACTGTTATCAAATAAAGGCACAGCAAGTTACTGCAAATGGAGAGGCAAAAGTGTTTTGAAGTTGTTTATATTTTCTATTCTGTCTTAAGTTTCTAGACAGGACCCTCTAATCTCTTTGAATTGTAGGACTTAGTATTTCAATATGCAAAACCAAAGATGTATGGCTGTCTTGGCGGAAATGGCACAGTTTCATTTTTTCCTAAGATTCTTCTGCCTTGTGGAACTCTGATTGAATCTTTTTGGGAGGGGAGACCTCTCCCTCTGGCTAGTGCTCTGGAGTGTCAGTCAGTCAAGTGTTTCTCCATACTGTTTTCCTTGTTCATTTGTACAGGGACAACTTTGGTTTCCATAAATGGTCAAGATACACCTGTATGAATGGATGTTCAGCTTTACACAAGAAATTCCTAATGGTTTACATTAGGATGGCATCTGAACTGTGTGCTGTGACCAGTGTATTCCTGTATGAAGTTACTGCTTGAACAGTAACTGTTCAAACAGTAACCATAGTGTTAGTACTCTCAGGAATACATGAAGACTGCAAGGTTGTCATCACTTCTCCAGTTCCTGTGATGCTGCTGTGTTTGGAGAGAAATTGTAACTGCAGTGGTCCTTGGGGAGGGGGGGAAACCAAACCCAAAAAAGGAAAAGGAGTTCTGTTGTTTTTACTCTAATTATCAGAGCTGGAATCTGTCTGGGTGGAATGTGCTAGCAGCTCCACTGTATTGAGATGCCTGATTTAGCTACTGGCTGTATATATGTTTATGGAGGAGAATCTTAAATTACTCCCTGCCATTTTTTGCCTGCAGGTCAAGAGTGTAGTTGAGCAAGCTGATTTAGAAAGCAGTTTCTCTGGAAGAAGCTTTTTAAGCGTTACATGTAAACTGAAACATTACCAAAGGAAAAAAAGAGTTTTTCAAATCTAAATTTTTTTCTGTTTAAATCTTGTAGGATATTAACTCTCTGGGATTAGCACAGAAAGGGAACAGAGCTGCAAGTCTTCCTGGTGTCAGAGTGTAAATAGCCTTTAACTGCAGAAATATTTGTATTTGAAAATTACTTTAGTGGTGACATACACTGTATGTTGATGACAAGATATTTTAAGCATTATTTAATTTAATTTTTTTTAAATTCTGTTTTGGTAAGTTTGATGCAAATACTAATAAAAGTTTTATTTGACTGCTGTTGCTGACCCAGGTACAAGCTTTTGCATATATGTGGCTTCTGTATTTTTAGAAGACCTTATTACTGTTTGAAGGACAGAAAACCTTGCTGGCAAACACCTGCATTGTTTCAGTGTATTCATCTGGGAATGCTCAAAACTCTTGTGCAAGTGATGAGTCTTTACTGCTATGCTTTGAGGTGTTTCTTTTTCCATTTCCATTGAACTGCAGTTGCCAAATGATTGTCTTTGAAGGTATGGACAGATTAATTAGTTTGGTAGCTGATCTCAATTAGTCATACAGAAATCAAGATTTCTCAAGTAACGACAACCAGATGGCACCAATGCATTGAATTCATGTTAGGATTAAATTGGGGGGAAAAAATGTGATATTGATTCCACAGCAATTTGATTTTTGTGGTTTTGTGTTGCCTGATACAGTTATAAACCAGTAGGTTCTACTTCATGAAGGAAAGTGGCCACTTTTCTGTGGAAAAAAAAATCAGTGATTATCATTGTGCTGTTGTGTGGAGTATCACTTGCACTCCACAGTCAAGATTTTGTTCTCCATTGAACTTACAGGCTGTATAAGTATGGAATAAAATCTTTCTTCTCCAACGAGAGGCATCAAAATTAAATGGTCATATATATCCTCCTTCAAACCTTGACAACTCCTGACTTCTAATGGAAAATGAGATTTAACTTGCTAATAGCTGCTTTTGGAGCATAAAGTCTTTAAATATATTGTAGTAAGAAATAATACTTCTGAAGCCTTCCAGAGTTTTTTATTGCATTTTTGAGGGGGAGNAAAAATAAGGATAAATACCCAAGCCAAAACACTAAGGGTAGTTCTTGTAGAAGAACCTTGTAATTTTACTCTGGTTAAGAAGTCTCAGAACTTCAGCTTGATCCAGAGGCACTACTGAGATCTATCATAATGAAACAAACTTGCAGCTCTAATGTGAACTGTTCAAATACGTTTCCACAATGTACAGTATGATTGCTGCACAGTTTGCAGGAGGTACTTTATGGTTAGGGAGAAATGTGA